>CM075653.1:14717500-15917500 GCA_037953625.1 Crotalaria pallida | reverse complement strand
AGAATATTGAGAATTTTAGGCTTATTTATTTCCATTAAAGAGAGTATTTTGTGAGAAAATTTTTCTTTCTTTTATCCTCATAATTATAAGAGGATTTGTTGTACTCTCCTTTTTCATAGTGGAAATTGCTCTCATCGCCGTGGTTTTTTACTCTCTACATTGGAGAGGTTTTTCCACGTAAATCTTGTGTGTTCAACTTGCCTATTTTATTTTAACTTCTCTTTAAATTCCCAATTAATTCGATCCTTTCGCTTCTGCATTAGCGCTGATACCCTAACAAGTGGTATCAGAGCTCTTATTAATTTGGAATTAAAAATGTCTACTTTACAAAATTTGACATCGAGAAGTTTGATGGCAAAATTAGCTTTTCTATCTGGAAAGTCCAGATGAAGGCCGTTCTTACCCAGAACGGATTAAAGAAAGCTCTAGATGGAAAGTCAAAGAAGCCGACTACCATGACCAATGAGCAGTGGGACGAGTTGGATGAAAAGACGCTTTCAGCAATCCAACTTTGCTTGTCCAAGGAGGTTCTTCGTGAAGTAGCCAATGAAGTCACTGCTGCGACATTATGGTTAAGGCTAGAGTCTTTGTATATGACTAAAAGCCTCGCAAACAAGCTTCGTCTCAAAGAGAGGTTATACACAATCCGTATGACCGAAGGTACTCCTATTCAATCTCATCTTGATGAGTTTAATTATATTATTATGGATCTGCAAAATCTTGATAATAAAATTGAAGATGAAGATAAAGATGTGTTGTTGGTTGTCTCTCTACCCTCTACCTATAAACACTTTAAAGAAATTATGTTGTATGGTAACAACGACACCTTATCCTTTGAAGATGTTAAATCTAATTTATTGTCCAAAGAAAAATTTGATCTAGAGGTTCATTCTATGGACAAGGGTGAATGTTTAAGTGTTAGAGGTAGAACTTTAGAAAAAGGGAGTACTGGTCATCAAAAATTCAGATCCAAATCTAAGGGACATAAATCCAACAAATTCTGTCGTTATTGCAAGAAACCGGGGCACGAAATTTCCGATTGCTATTCCTTGAAGAAAAAACAAGAAAAGCAAGGGAAAGATAAACCTCAACAACAACCTGAAGCTGCTAATGTTGAAGGTCACTCTGACAGTGATATCCTATTATCTGTTGTCTCTTCTAATAAGAGGAGTAAAACAGAATGGATTCTTGATTCTGGATGTACTTTTAATATGTGTCCTTATAAGGAATTATTTACCACTTTTGAACCTGTTGATAGTAGTGTTGTTTTAATGGGCAATGATGCCCAATGCAAAGTTGCAGGTGTAGGTACTATTCAGATCAAGACTCATGATGGTATTGTCAGAACTTTGACTAATGTCCGCTACGTTCCTGACTTGAAGCGGAATTTAATATCTCTTGGCACCCTCGAGTCTCTTGGGTGCAGATATTCAGCTGAAGGTGGAGTTCTAAAGGTATCCAAAGGTGCTCTCATTTTATTAAAAGCTAACCGAGTTGGTAGTTTATATGTCTTGCAAGGCACTGTTGTGACAGGTTCAGCAGCTGTATCATCTTCTATGCCTGATAATGATGTCACCAAATTGTGGCATATGCGCCTTGGCCACGTGAGTGAAAAAGGCATGCACCTTCTGAGAAAACAAGGTTTCCTTGTCAAACATGGCATCAGTAAGTTGGAGTTTTGCAAACACTGCGTCTTTGGGAAACAGAAAAGAGTTAGTTTCTCCACTGCAACTCACCGCACCAAAGGTATTCTTGATTATATTCACTCTGACCTTTGGGGGCCTTCTAAAGTTTCTTCCCATGGAGGAAGTCGTTATATGATGACTATCATAGATGACTTTTCTCGTAAGGTTTGGGTTTATTTTTTGAAGCACAAAAATGACACATTCACCACTTTTAAGAAGTGGAAAACTCTTGTTGAAACTCAAACAGGGAAGAAAGTCAAGAAGCTTAGAACGGATAATGGATTAGAGTTCTGTAATGGTGACTTTAATGAGTTCTGCGCAAATCATGGTATTGCTAGACATAAAACCATTCCAGGTACACCCCAGCAGAATGGTGTCGCAGAACGGATAAACAGAACTTTACTTGAGAGGGCTCGTTGTATGCTCTCAAATGCTGGGTTATGACATCGACGTGATTTTTGGGCCAAGGCAGCATCCACTGCATGTTACTTGGTGAACCGTTCTCCACATTCGGCACTAGACTTCAAAGTTCCAGAAGAAATTTGGTCAGGTAATCCTGTTGATTATTCTAATTTAAGAATTTTCGGATGTCCTGCATATGCACATATTAATGATGGCAAGTTAGATCCAAGAGCTGTTGAGTGCATATTTCTTGGTTATGTATCTCAATCTAAGGGTTATCGTTTATGGTGCCCTAAGTCACGGAAATTAATTCTCAGCAGAGATGTGACTTTTAATGAAGATGCATTATTATCTTCTGGAAAACAATCTTTTGTGTCTCCTTCCACTAGTACAGGAAATTTGCAGGGTACTAGCGAGAAGGTGGAGTTAGAAATGAAGTCTATCACTCCTGATGTCAATGTTCCATCTTCCTCAACTCAAGAGTCTAGCATTGATGATCATGATGATGATCATGATCCTGATGAGAATATCACTTCTCCTATTCAGCCGCAGCAAGATGATTATTGTATTGCCCGAGGTAGAACCCGGAGACAAATCATAAAACCAGCCAAATACAGAGATGGTGATAATCTAATTGCTTATGCATTATCTATTGCACAGGAGGTAAATGATGGTGTTGAGCCTACTAGTTACTCTGAAGCTGTTTCTTGTGCTGATTCGTCAAAGTGGTTACTGGCTATGAATGAAGAAATTGAGAGTCTCCATAAAAATGGTACTTGGGCTTTGACTGAGCTTCCTAAAGGCAAAAGACCATTGAAATGCAAATGGGTCTATAAGAAGAAAGACGGTATTCCCAGGGTTGAAGATCCTAGATGCAAAGCACGGTTAGTCGTTATAGGCTTTAGTCAAAAGGAAGGTATTGTCAGTAATGAGATTTTCTCTCCTGTTGTTCGTCATACTTCCATTCGTGTTTTGCTTACTTTTGTTGCTTTGTTTGATTTGGAATTAGAGCAACTTGATGTCAAGACAACTTTTCTACACGGAGAGCTAGAGGAAGAAATTTACATGGAGCAACCTGAGGGATTTATTGTTCCTGGTAAGAAGGAACTTGTCTGTCGACTAAAGAAATCTTTATATGGCCTTAAGCAAGCTCCCCGTCAATGGTACAAGAGGTTTGACTCCTTTATGATTGGGCAAGGTTATTCTAGGAGTCAATATGATGATTGTATTTACTTTCTAAAATTTCCTGATGGTTCTTTTATATGCTTGTTACTCTATGTTGATGATATGTTGATTGCATCACGTGACAAGTCTTTAATCAGGAAATTGAAAACTCAACTAAATAATGAGTTTGATATGAAAGAATTAGGTGCAGCTAAGAAAATTCTTGGCATGGAGATTCACAGGGATCGTCAAGCTGGTAAACTTATTTTATCTCAACAAAAATACATTGAGAGAGTGCTTGACAGATTTAATATGGGTGATTGCAAACCTGTTTCTACTCCGCTCGCTGCACATTTCAAATTATCCTCAGACCTTTGCCCACAAACAGACGAAGAGATGGAGCGTATGTCACACGTTCCTTATGCTAGTGCAGTTGGTAGTCTTATGTATGCTATGGTATGCACTAGGCCTGATTTAGCATATGCCGTTAGCATTGTGAGTCGGTATATGCATAATCCAGGCAAGGATCATTGGAGTGCTTTGAAATGGATTTTTCGGTATCTCAAAGGTACCGCTAATATTGGTTTGGTATTTGACAGAAGGAAAGCTGAAACCAACGATGTTATTGGTTATGTTGATTCAAATTATGGTGGCGATCTTGACATAAGAAGATCTCTTTCTGGTTACATCTTTACTCTCTGCAACAGTGCTATTAGTTGGAAAGCTACGCTTCAATCCATCGCTGCTTTATCTACAACCGAAGCAGAATATATTTCAGCAACAGAGGGTGTTAAAGAAGCTCTTTGGCTTTGAGGTTTGGTTAAAGAACTTGGCCTAACACGAGATGTTCTTATTGTGTTTTGTGATAGCCAGAGTGCTATTCACTTGACCAAGAATAGTCGATATCACGACAAGACCAAACACATTGATGTAAAGCGTCACTTTATCCGAGATATTGTCACTATTGGTGATGTTATGGTTAAAAAGATTCATACATCTGAGAATCCAGCAGATATGCTTACTAAGCCACTTCCGAATACCAAGTTCCAACATTGCTTAGACTTGGTGGGCCTCTACAGCACCTGATTGCCCTTCGGGGCTTTATTAGCGATGAGCAACTCATTAAATTTGAGTCAAGGTGGAGATTGTTGGTCAAATTCTACAGCTAAGGGTGCCTCAAATTCCACAAACGGTGCCAAAGAGATTTTCATTCAGCAAGCATATCCACCACCCAAGACTTCTAACAATAGACAATGGTTTTTTTCAATTCCGTGTACAGCTTGCATGCACCGTTTCCTTTGAATATTTGCATGCCAAGTGCTCTTTCTTGGCCTATAAAAGGAGGACGTGGGGATTGAAGCATTTTGAGCATTAGATTAAGCATTACACACATTATCACATATACACATCTCATATAGCTTGTGTATGTATCTTTATAAAACACAAGTCTAAATTCTCAATTTTGTTCCTGTGAGAATATTGAGAATTTTAGGCTTATTTATTTTCATTAAAGAGAGTATTTTGTGAGAAATTTTTTTTTCTTTTATCCTCATAATTATAAGATGATTTGTTGTACTTTCCTTTTTCATAGTGGAAGTTGCTCTCATCGCCGTGGTTTTTTACTCTCTACATTGAAAAGGTTTTTCCACGTAAATCTTGTGTGTTCAACTTGCCTATTTTATTTTAACTTCTCTTTAAATTCCCAATTAATTCGATCCTTTCGCTTCCGCATTAGCGCTGATACCCTAACAATGATGGTTCTTCGTTAAGCTTAAATTGGAAATGAAATCTCTTGTTGCTATATATAGCAAAGGAAATGTGACAAATCTGTCGAATAGAGGAGTAGCGAAGGGATACGTCAATTCCGGCAATATGATCGTGAGTGAGAGAAAGTGTGGGTGTGGGGTCTAAGAGAATGGCGAGGGATATTTTTGGGAAAATATTATTTTGTGTGGTGGCATTGGTTCAAGAGGGGTGGCAAAATTATTTCTAAAAAAAATGATAGAGATATGCTTTTGCAGTCTAGTTTCTTCTCTTTCATATTTGTTTTTGTTAAAGAGATATTTTTGATTTGGATAAGTTATGAAGTTTTTATCTCACCAAATGAGAGAGAAATGAAATAGGAATTAAAAATGAATGTAAATAACCAAAAAAAAAAAAAGAAAACATAAAATGTAAAAATATACGTATATCTGGTTCGATTTGTGTTTGATGAGTTCGAAGAAATTTGACTTGAACATGATTGAATATTTGAATTATTCTTTAGAAATTAAATCCAACCTATCGCATCAAACAAAACTTTTAAATTCAAGTTGGATCTATTAGATTCATGAGTCTAACCTGTTTTGCTTGCACCCCTTCATGGTTACGTTGTCAAACTCATGAGTTAACTCGTAAACTTGTACGAGTTTACGAGTTTACTCCATGGAATTGAGTTAACTCGGTTCAAAACTCGGATCTGAATAAACTCGGGTAAACTCGCATAAATTTGGTCAAACTCATGAGTTAACTCGCGAGTCAATAAAAAAAGGGCCCAAAAATAAAAGCCCAACACGACGGTATCATTCTTGGGCATTGTCAACTACATTTTGGAAGGATCGAATGCGTTTTGCAATGATCAAAATAGAAACCCTTCTCTTTCTCTGCTGCTCTCCATCTTTGTTGCTCTGGCTTGGTGAAACCCTTCTCGATCTCTAGCTTCTCTCCTTCTCTGCTACTCTGTTGCTCTCTCTGCCTCTCGATCTTCTCTACCCTCATCTCTGACTTCTCTCCATCTCTTTCTTTATAGCTTCAAATTGGTCGCCTCCCTCACCCTCACTCGGCCGTCATTTCAAGCTTTTAATCTCTTCTAAAAGGTGCGTTTATCCTTTTCCTCTTTTCATTTTAATTTTAATTTCCTTTTTTTTGTTGACTTCTTGTTGCAATGGGTTCTGGGTACCTAATTTTGAAATTGATTCTTCTTTTGCATGTTGAAGAAGGACTTGATTTGCTTTGCATTAACTACTGCTGATGGTTATGATTTACTTGCATTAACTACTACTGCTAAAATTGGTTCTTCTAATTTGCTTGCATTCATATTAGCTAATTAACTACGGTAACTGATGCAATTTTCTTATAATTTTATTTGTTGTTACTTTTTATTGTATAATTATATTGATGTACTTCTATTATATCCTAATATCATTGATTTGGCTTTGATTGATTGCAAATAAATGTTGTCTTATATTTATAAACACTTCTTTTTCATTTTAATAGAGTAAAAATTATAAAATGAAAGGTATGAAAGTTGTGTAGATATTCCACGAATTGTCGAACTCGCGAGTTTGACAACCTTACACCCCTCTATTAAGTCGTATTCAATTTTTTAGTAATATTTCATGTTTTTTAGACTTGTCCGAATGTAATGAAAAAAAAAAACACTCCGAATGTAGAAGGGTATCATTCAATTAACCAATTTCTATCAATATTCGATTTTGCATGTGTTGGTGATCGGGCCGGCAAGTGCACCGGATCGTATAAGTAATATAGTGATAAAGATAAGAGTGTCGAACTCACAGGGAATTGCTATTTCTATTTATCCTTTACTATTTAACTTATTAAGCGAATGTACACGAAATGGAGTTTGGTTTTGTAGAGTGAGTATGTTTGTGAAAATAAAATAAAAGCAATAAAATAAAGAGTAAACGGAGGGGAAGCTGGGATTGAACCTTACCCATCTCACTCATGGTATTTTGGTGATATGCATAACTATCCATTTATATTGTTGTTGATGCGATGCACTAAAGTCATTTAAACCGATTCCTCGTGAGTAAAATACTAAGGTTGTTCCCCTAAATATCAATTCCTTGAATATTTAGACAAACACCCAGCACTAAGATCAAACATCATAAGCAATTGATACCCTGTCATCTATTCCTAGAATAACAACATATCAAGTAATTTTATCCGGTTCAAATCTAAAACTCTACTTTCCAGTAAAAGCTAAAGATCAAAATCATGCAACTATTGGCCAAATAATCACAAGCATTAAGAGAAGAATAAAACTACCAACAACTATATAGATGAATAGAAAATACATTTACATCACCAAATATCCATGAGTTTGATGGTGGGTTCAACCCCAATGAGGAGATTAGCCACTCATAGCAACCATAACAAGGAGAAAATACATGAGATCCTTGTAGGATTGATGGGAAGAAGTGAAATCCTCACTATTTCTCTCTCTAAAGTAAGTGGGGTTTGCTGTCTCTCTCTCTAACTTCTCCTCCTTCAAAACAGTGTCTGAAAACCAAATTTATCACATCAGAGTCGAGCATTTTCGCTTAAGCGAAATATTTTCGCTTAAGCGAAATGCTCTCAGTGAAAGCTCCCTGTCAGACCCATTTTCGCTTAAGCGAAATTATTTCGCTTAAGCGAAATGGTCTTGGCCCAAATCTTCAATCCAGCCCAAACAATGCCCTCCAAGGATCCAGAAGCATAGCATGATTATCCTTTCCCAAAGCTTCCTTTTCACCTTGCTCCAATGCTGCATTTTAAGCACTTTTCCTGAAATGAGAGGAATTTAGGATTAAAACCAACAACAACTCATGTTTAAACAATTATTTACTAATGACAACACAAGTTCTAGATTTTGGGAGATTTAACAACCAATTAACACATTTAAGCACAATAAGTGTCCGATTTCAATGAGAGATTTCACGTAATTCGGACACTTATCAGCATGTCTCTAAAAGAATGCATATAAGTAATTTCAATGTGATTATGATACCTTTCAGGCTTTTATTTCCCCTTGGACGTGGTGGTTTCCGCCATCCTGAATATACATATATTTGGAAATGCTTGACTGCTATAAAAAAGAAAAATACAATGTGAGAACATCAGAACACTAACCGAAATCTTGTAACTTCACAAAATACAAATATCAAACTACACGAAATATCACTTTATGAATTATTGAAAACTAATTTAGTTTCTTATGCTTTTTAAAGTAGATTTCTAAAAACTAGTTTTTTAAAGCTACAAGCTCATTTTTTAAAAGTTATAAACTCCTTCTAATTTGTGTTCACCGAACAGGATTAATAGCTTATTGACCGAATCTAAAAGCTCCTAACTAATTAAAAAACTCTTAATTAGATATACCAAACAGAGCCTTAGATAGCATACTGTTTACTCCAAGTTGCAGTTTTTTAAAGGAAATTTTTTTAATTAAAACCAAAAAATTAACCATAATCTTGCTAATTGATTTCGAACTTGCGAGCCCAGGAAGATATTGTAACGGCTAACCACTATTCTAAGGGATCCGTCTGTGGTTTTTGAAATCCAATAAAACTAATACTCCCCTCTATCCCTATACAAGATGCATGTTAGATTTTAAAAATTGGTTAATTTAGTTAATGATATTAAAAATTTGAACAATTGATATGTATTTTCAAAAATAACTCTATTAATAGTATTGAAAATCTAAAAATATTAAATAAATAAGAATGTTTATGAAAAAAAAGTAATAAATTGTCAATGAAAATTAGTACTCCATAAGATATGAGACAAAATAAAAATGTAAAAAGATCTCATATTCAAAGACGGAGATAATATTTCTAATGCTAGGGGAAGCAAATGGCCCCACTAACTAAATGGTGGATCCCTCCATGTAGGTTTGGAATACAATGGTATAAGCAATTACAATGGAATAAGGTGGAGAGTTTTAAGATTAAATCTTTTATACAATTTTGATATTTTTCAAAATATGATGAAGAGTCTTAAATTAAATCTATAAAACATATAAGATACTCAACTTAAGACTTTGTGCGATCTTATTTTTTTAGTCTTTTATCTTTTTTTTACTTTACATCATCTTATAATAAATAAATAATAATAATAATAATAACTACATAAACTTATAATAATAAATAAATATTAATATTATTTTTTAAAAATTAAATAATAATGTTTTTCATATATAATATTAATATTATATATGTTGTGGGGTGTTATCCCACATGTACCGGCAAACCGGTTTTGTTGATGTACGACAATGATAACAGGTTCTCGATTAAAGAACTCCGCCACCGAGTCGGGATATTTGGGGTGGTGTGTATGTCGTGTGTAAAGCAACGATGATGAGTTAGTTTCATAAGTTGGCCACTACCTTATTTATAGGGAGAAGTATGAGGCTATGTAATGATGAGGCATAATGGGGCATTAAGGCCGAAGAGTAACGGCTCCATGAATGTCATCATTAGCAGCATAATGACGAACCGTTATGTCGGTTACCTATTGATTGACTATTGATGCCGAATTGCTGGTATGCCGAATCGATGCTTGTTGGTCCGTGATAACGATTATTATTTGTCCGTGATACCGGTCCATAACAATATATATATATATATATATATATATATATATATATATTTCATATTTTATTCTTAAATATATTGTGTTATTATGAAAAAAGTGAATATATTAAATATATTTGAATATAGATTTATTAAAATATTGATATATATATTATTAAATATGAATATATTTAATTATAAAAAAATATGAATATATTTATTCAAATATATTTGAATATATATATATATATAATATATATATATATATATATATATTCAAATATGAATATACTACTCCCTCCGATCCTATATATAGGTCACATTCTAGAAAGTTTTGTTGGTCCTAATTATAAGTCACTTTATATTTTCTATGTATCATTTATTGATTTTTTTCTTTTTTGCCCTTATTAAATGTTTTGATTATCTATGTGTTTTTTGTTGTTCATTAATGAGTGCGAATTTTTCAAGAAAAGTTAAGGGGGTAAAATTGTAATTTTACAATATATTCTCATAGAATTCATAAAACCAACCACTTTCCTTGGTAGGTGTAATTCGGCTAAGTATGCCCTATAATAAGGATCGGATGGAGTACTATTCATAAGCTCACAAGACCGAAACCTTAACTAATCCTCTACTTCATACAATGGTCATGACTTTTGAACAAATCTAACACCATGGGCACTCATGAAAACCACACGTTTTAAATTTTTTATTTGCTTGTTGATACTTCAGATCCCTTGGTGAATGAGTTTCCCATTCACTATAAAAAGTCAACAGGGTCCAGTAGCATGATTGCCAAGCTTTAAAAGAACTTGCACTACATGAGAATATAGTTCTGATTCAACCTGACCCTCGTTCTATACTCTATAACCCATATAGTTATCTACTCCTAGTATATATAGAACTTGGAAGGCACTGACTTAATATGGGGTCTGAGAATGGTGAAGAGCATAAGCATGATGACACAACTACTGCACCAAAGAATCCTGCTCGGGCCAACACAACCAGTGAAGATATTAAACAAAAAGAAAAGGCCGAAACTGTTCCATATTACAAGCTGTTCTCATTTGCAGACTCAACTGACATTGTGTTGATGATTGTTGGTACCATTGGAGCCGTTGGAAATGGTGTGGGAATGCCCCTCATGACACTACTCTTAGGCCAAGTTATTAATAACTTCGGAGATAACCAGTCTAGCACCACCAACATTGTCAATGATGTTTCCAAGGTATAATACCAAAATAAATGTTCTCTCCTTTTTCAAGATAAGCATTACTCCTCCTATCTCATTTTTAAGCAAAAATAATTAATTTCACATCTACTAAAAAAATTAGTTGAGTGTATTTAACTTTCTCAAATTCATAAAAAGTTAGATTAATTTTAGTAAATTTATATTGGGAATGAAACAAAAATTAAATAACTCAACCATATTATGAGGACATGTTAAGAATAATTGTATTGAGAATAGAAAGTCAGTTAATTTTTTTATTATATTTAAGATCATTAGTGACGTATCTTTTTTTGCTTATAAATGAGACCGGATGGAGTAATCCCTCCCTAGCTTAAATTTCAATTACTCTCCCGGTTTGAAAATATAAGAATATATATTAATTTAAAATATAAACAAAATTAATTAAATTTCTTAAATTTTGTTTCATTTCTAATATTACTTTTCTAAATACTTTATTAAAATACCTCTATTTTTATAAATTTGGAAAAATTAAATACAATCAACTAACTTTTTTAATAAGCATGAAATTATTTTTTTCTTATAATTCAAACCGAAGAAAGTATTTTTAAGGCGTAACATTTACATTAAGAAAATGTAGTTAATATGTTTTTTTTATTAAATTAGATTTTTTTTGGGTCATTATTTTTACCTTTTTTCAAATAAATATCCTCATAATAGTGACACTTAATGCTATGATAATTACTTTTACTAAACAGACATTTACTCTCTCCATCTAAAAAAAAAAAAGTTTGAAAATTGTATATTATAATTTGTTATTGGGTAATCAATAAATTATGCATTAAGTTACTGGATTGATGATTGGTTGGTTTGTTAAGCAAAGTATATATTAAAAACATATTCCCTTATTTTTTTAACTTTTCAAAATGTTACTATCTTTTTTAAACGAGCGAAATATTTAGTACTCCCTCCGGTCCATATTAGTACTATCTTTTTTTTGAAGTATAAACAAAAATGGTGCTTATAATATGGACCGGAGGAGTATTATGTACTGGGTGAGAATATTGGCACTCTAATATACTTATCCACACTTATAATTTCTCTAATTTATTTTCCAAAATTACCCATATTGAACTTTCTTAAAATTAACTTCATTACTTTATTTTTACTTCTAATATCATTATAGCTCTATAATCTTTCCCATACTTCAAACCATCTAAACCTTGAAGATGTAAACTCAAAAAAAAAAAAAAAATCTTTTTTCATACATCAAACCTTTCTTGGTGATGTTTTCTAGGTGTCTTCAGCACATACAAGCCACTTAGAAGCTTAATTGTACCAATCATCCTCAAAGACACCTTTTCCTGGATATCACAGCATGACTTATTAAAAGTCAGAACACAAGAAGACATGATGTCACTTTAGGAATTGATATCAGATTGTATGAAAGGGTTGGTAAAACAAGACATTGTAAACTGTCAAATCTTGTGTGAGTGGTATGGTTCCTGTGATTTCAAACAACAATTCTAAATCATTAGGCAAACTAGCTCTAATAGGTTTGACCTTATGATATGTAGAAAATAGTGGTAAATCAAAGCATATGTGATCTGTGGCTCCATTATCCAAAATTCATGAAACATATTGACAATTGGAATTAATCTTACCAGAGTTATCCACATGGAGATTCTGTGAAGTGGCAGAAATCACAGTGCTTCTTTGCACATTCTGATTTGAAATAGCTTGAGTATTCCTTTGTGCACCAGCATTTTGAGTGGAATTACTTTGATTAGCTTGAAGATGTAACAACCCTAACAGACAAATTGATTGCGACTGTGCCCACATACTAACGCGGGTCTTTTCAGCATGCTTTGTTCTCGCACGCTTCCCGGGAAAACTTCCCGGTTTTCCGCACTATGGAGTTCTTAAGTGATGGGCTACCGAAAAGAATATGCATCTGGTTGATATGGGTAGTACCAATCAATTCATTTAAGCCTTCCTGTACTGTGTAGTCTCATTCCTACACAGTCTCAGGATCACCCTCTCATTCCGATGTATCGGTTCATTCATATACCCCTCCCTTAGAAACCTGCCAGGAGCCGCTCCTTGTCCGTGCTTCTTACATCGGCGATCACTCCCCGCCCTCGTCAGCCCTGGTCTTATAGAAGACTTGTCTGCTTAAGTAAGCTAATCAATCCTTGGTATTGTTCTTGGCTCAGTCCAAAAACTCCATTGTCATGATTGTGCTTTTGATTTTCAGAAGATGTCTGAACCTGATCTGCCTCATCACTATCCACAGCAGTAACAGAATTCACAAACTTATTGTTGGTGAATTTGAAATTTGATGGAAAACCATGTAATCTATAACAAGTATCAGCTGTGTGTCCATTTCTTCCACAATGATCACAAACCTTTCCATTGTTTCTGTTTGGTCCATTCTTGTTATAGTTAGGATTGTAGTTTGATCCTTTGTAGTTGGGATCAGGTGAAGACTTCTTGACATTTTTATTGAACTTGTTATTTGAGCCATTAACTGCCATAACCTTGATTTCAGACTCATGATTAAACATCTGTCTTTCATGCTGAATAACCAAGGAGAAAACTCTACTCATGGCAGGTAAGGGTTCTATCAGCATAATCTGCGACCTCACTATAGCATAAGCATCATTTAGTCCCTTAAGAAATCTTATCACCCTATCATTTGATCTATATTTCTTCACATCAGTAAGTGCCTTACATGAACAAGTAATTGCACATGTGCATCTAGGTAGAGGTCTGAAGTTATCTAACTCACTCCACAAGATTTTCAATTCAGTGAAATAGTTTGTGACAGTCATCTCACCTTGTTTGAAATTAGCAATAGATTCTTGTAATTCTGCTATTCTGAATTGGTTTCCTTGTGAGAATCTTTCTGCAAGTTCTTCCCAAATATCTTCAGCTTTATTGATCCGTAGGATACTTTGAGCAATTGATGGTGAAACTGATCTCATCATCCAAGAAATCACAATGTTGTTAGCTCTCTCCCAAGCTGGATAAATTGGATCATGTTTCGAAGGCATTTCGATCAAACCATCAACGAACCCTAACTTTTGCTTTGAGATGAGACTCATCTTCATAGATCTGATCCATTGGTGATAGTTCTCTCCATTTAGCACTGGAGAAACTAGTGCAATGGCAGGGTTCTCATTCAGATGAACATAGAATGGTGAAGCTGGATTCTGTGAAGGATCCATGGAGTTTTGATTAGTAGCCATTGATGAATGTAACAGAGCTCTGATACCATGTAAGAAAATCGATTTGATTGAGAATGGAATGAGCTTATAGCTCAAGAACAGTTTGAAGAAGGATGAGAAGAAATTTGAGAGATTTGTGAGAATTGAATATGGAAATGATGATTGAATTTCATCATTGATCAATCATTACAGCTAGTTAGTATTTATGTACAATATTATAGTCACAGAAGTGAAAGGAAGCTTCTATGTTTGATGCCAGCAAATTACATCAGAGTTAGTTATGTTAGTTTAATAACTAACTTACCAACAAGGCAACAACTAACTAACTAACTAACTGTGTAATCGGTTGTAACCGGCTTCAACCTGCTTCAATTTCTGTGGCTGTTGTTTTTGCTTTGTCGGCTTTCACAACTTCTTTGTTCAGTGTTAACATTGCTTTAATATTCTTACTAATTATTACCGTGAAAGTGTGGTAAACATAAAATGCATTTTTTTTAAAAGGAAAACATAAATTAAGTTTAAATGAACAAGAGAATGTTAACTTTTTTAAGTTTGAATAAGGGTACTTTTGAAATACACAAATAAATGTGATAAAATGGAGTGGGGATAAGCATATTGGACGTGCCAATAACCCCGCCTTTATGCGCAAAGGTAAATTTTTGTTTTAATGTATTTTCATAATTAAGGCATTAAACACTTCTTCAAATTTATCTCATCTCATTGTATATTCATAAACTAAAACGAGAGACCGCTTTCATAAACTAAAATGTAGTTAACTTGTCATAAAACTAAAGGTTATTTTCCAGTTTCTAATTAACAAGTCTTGCTTTTTATGTCCTTAAAGGAGATATATAAAATCGGCCTTAGTCTATGACAGTCCAAATATCATATCTCTAGTATTGCAATTTAAGACTTGAGTGTGAATTTAACCTCTACTAAAAGTTCTTCTGTGAAAAAAATATGAACCTGTGTTAGAAATAAGCTGTTGTAATGTTTGGTTGAAAGAATATCATAACTTAGTTACTTGTCAACATTGCAGATCTGTCTAAAATACGTATACTTGGGAATAGGCACCGGTGTGGCAGCATTCCTCCGTAAGTATAGTATATGAAATACATAAAACCATTTATGCTCTTTCACTTGAAGAGTTTAAGATTTTGAAAGAGATAAATCATGATATATTATTTAGAGTTTCTATAACAAAACACTCTAAATTTGCCAATGTCAATCATGTGTATTCACCCTACACTTTAGGATTTCCTTTGTGTAATATCTTAAATCAAAAAAGGTTTTAAGACATGAAAAAAGAAGGCATTGAGATGGAGATAATTTTGCCATTTTTTCAGAGGTAGCTTGCTGGATGGCCACAGGTGAAAGACAAGCTGCGAGGATAAGGGGATTGTATTTGAAAACTATACTAAGACAAGACATTAGTTTCTTTGATAAGGAAACTCACACTGGAGAGGTGATAGGGAGAATGTCAGGTGACACCGTTCTTATACAAGAAGCCATGGGTGAGAAGGTAAACATTGCAACTGCAACTATCATATTATGCAACAATTACATGTATTGAAGATATTTGGCAAATGACCACATGTGACAATGCAAATCAGGGGTTGTTATTGTTGTTTTCACATAGTGCCCCTTCACTAAAAAGTTGCTTGTTTAAACAGGTAGGAAAATTTCTGCAGCTAATGGCAGCATTCATTGGGGGGTTTGTGATAGCATTTGCCAAAGGATGGCTTCTTACTATTGTCTTGTTGTCCATCATTCCACTTCTTGTAGCGTCTGGCGCTATTATGGCCCTCATCATAGCAAGAACGTCATCAAGAGGTCAAAGAGCATATGCAAAACCTGCAAATGTAGTTGAACAAGCAGTTGGCTCAATAAGAACCGTACGTAGTTCTTAAAAGTTAAGACCTTTTTAATCCATATCTTTGACAGTGCTATGATATTCATTTTTTTTTGTTGTGTGTATCTTCAGGTTGCATCCTTTACAGGGGAAAAGCAAGCAATGTCCAGTTATAGCACATTTCTTGGAGATGCTTACAAAGCAGGAGTTCATGAAGGTTTAGTAACCGGAATGGGTCTTGGAATGCTTATTTTATTTATTTTTTGTGGCTATGCTTTGGCTGTATGGTTTGGTGCAAAGTTAATCATGGAAAAAGGATATAATGGTGGTACAGTGATTAATGTCATCAATGCTATTTTAACTGCTTCAATGTAAGTAGATTCTATCATGAATATTTTATGTGCTAATGAATTGTATAAACTCCTTGCTTCTAAATTAAAAGTTAAAACCATTGAAACCATACACGGATATAGAAATAAAAGAGATGCACACTTCAGCCTATTTACATACATTTTCTCATGGATATACATATCAGGTCTCTTGGCCAGGCATCCCCTTCTATGACAGCTTTTGCTGCGGGTCAAGCAGCAGCTTATAAAATGTTCAAGACAATTGAGAGGAGGCCTGATATAGATTCTTATGACCCAAATGGAAAAACAATGGAGAACATTCGTGGTGAAGTAGAGTTAAAGGATGTTTATTTTAGTTATCCGGCCAGACCTGAGGAGCTAATATTCAATGGATTCTCTCTTCATATACCCAGTGGTACCACTGCAGCTTTAGTGGGACAAAGTGGAAGCGGAAAGTCAACAGTAATCAGTTTGATTGAAAGATTCTACGATCCACAGGCAGGTGAAGTTCTTATCGATGGAATTAATATGAAAGAATTTCAGCTTAGATGGATTAGAGGAAAAACTGGACTTGTTAGTCAAGAGCCAGTGTTGTTTGCATCTAGTATTAAGGATAACATTGCATATGGAAAGGAGGGAGCGACAGTTGAAGAGATAAGAGTTGCTACTGAGCTTGCCAATGCTGCAAAATTCATTGATAAACTGCCAAAGGTTATAGTTTCCACTAATTTTCAGGCTATGTTTGGATCCATGATTTTTCAACTCGTTATTATGAAACCTTGATCTTTTTACTTTTTGCAACCAGGGATTGGACACAATGGTTGGTGAACATGGAACTCAGCTTTCTGGTGGACAGAAGCAGCGCATTGCCATTGCCAGAGCAATCTTGAAAGATCCAAAAATTCTACTTCTAGATGAAGCAACGAGTGCACTTGATGCAGAATCTGAAAGGATAGTGCAAGAAGCTCTAGACAGGATCATGCTCAACAGAACCACTATTGTTGTAGCACAATCGCCTAAGCACAGTGAGGAATGCTGATGCAATAGCTGTAATCCATGGCGGGAAAATGGTTGAAAAAGGTAAGTAACAATTGTAGCTGAAACATTGCTTCTTCACTTTAGTCAACCATTGATGATAAATGTTTAGCTTGTTAGAGCAAGCACTAATCATTATGCCAAACGTTACAGCTATTGGCAAGGATGTAACTTTATTTACTAAAAACTTCTCAAAGCTGCTTAACTTTAAGTCCATCGAATCCTATCAAACATGTTGACATGGCTTTCTCACCAAAATATCTTATACCATATATCTATCTTTCTTAAACTTGAATTAAACATTAATAGGATAGCATATCTCATTTAAGTTGAAATAATTCATAATTAAAGGAGGGATGACTACCGTTTGGTTCTGCAGACATTCATTATTCATGCTTTCATTTTTGACAAAACAAAGAAGGCATTCCCCTTAGTATAAAAAACTATTGCCTTTCCTGAATGACACGGATTTTAGAACTTATCCAATATTGACTGGAATCAAATTATCACATTTTTGTTTCTATGTATCTCACAAAAACTTGTGATTATCAATCAGGAACACACAAAGAATTACTCAAGAATCCTGAGGGTGCATACTCTCAACTCATACGCTTACAAGAAGTAAAGAAGGAAATGGAAGAAAGTACAAACCGTCTAAAGAAGGGTGAAATTTCATCAGAGTCCTTTGTGCGTTCGAGTCAAATGAGGTCACTTCGAAGATCAGGATCATCAGAGGGGAATAGTAGCCGCCACTCGTTTTCAGTTTCATTTCGTTTACCAACAGGAGTTAACATCCCTGGTCCGGATTCTAAACATTCTCAAACCAAAGAACAATCACCAAAGGTTTCAATCAGACGCCTTGCTTCCCTCAACAAGCAAGAGATTCCGGTACTTCTGATTGGATGTGTAGCTGCCATAGCAAATGGTGCGATATTTCCAGTATTTGGCTTGCTGCTTTCCTCTCTTATCAAAATATTTTATGAACCATTTCATGAGATGAAAATGGATTCCAAATTTTGGTCACTAATGTTTGTGACCCTTGGACTTGCATCTTTAGTGGTAATTCCAGCCAGATCGTACTTTTTTTCTGTGGCAGGAAGTAAATTAATCCAACGCATAAGGCTAATATGTTTTGAGAAGGTGATCAACATGGAGGTAGGTTGGTTTGACGAAACCGAGAACTCAAGTGGTGCAATTGGTGCCAGACTCTCAACAGATGCAGCATTTGTGAGTGCCCTTGTTGGTGATGCACTAGGACTCTGGGTTGAAAATATAGCAACAGCATTAGTAGGTCTGATTATTGCTTTCACTGCGAGCTGGAAGTTGGCCTTTGTTGTTGTTATCTTCATTCCCTTGATTGGAATCAATGGATATATTCAAATGAAATTCATGAAGGGTTTCAGTGCAGATGCAAAGGTAAATAACACTGCATAATTTGGAGTTTACAACAAAGTAGCAAAAGAAAATTCATAATTTAGATTCTCTACACAAAAAATTATTTTTTAGACAACTGGGTAGGACATTGGAATAAGCACGATATAATAATGAGTGTGTGCATTAATAGTGAGACACCCTTGTATTTTGAGGTGGAGTAAACATACTATAAGCATATATGAGAAGTGTTGATTGGGGTGTCAAAATTAGTTGTACAAATAATAGAGTTATTTTCCATAGCTATACATTAATACAAAGCTTCTCAAGTACAATCATAATTAAGATTTTGCAACAAGGTCTAAGTATGGTAAAACAAATTGGTGCAGATTATGTATGAGGAAGCAAGCCAAGTTGCGAATGATGCAGTCGGAAGTATAAGAACAATTGCTTCTTTTTGTGCTGAAGATAAGGTTATAGAACTATACAGAACAAAATGTGAAGGTCCGGTGAAAACAGGGATTCGACAAGGCTTGATCAGTGGAACAGGATATGGGGTTTCATTTTTTTTGCTACATTGTGTCAATGCATTATGTTTCTATGTCGGAGCCAGATTTGTGGACGTTGGCAAGGCATCAGTCTTGGATGTTTTTCGGGTACTAACTATTTGATTCTTAGCTTGTCCAACATTTGTTGTCAACTTGTTAGGGAAGTATAAAATTATTTTACATTTCAACACTAAAAAGTTTTTTTCTTAAAAATAATTTTCAGGTTATCTTAGCTTTAACTTTTACAGCGAATGGGATTTCTCAATCAAGTTCCCTTGCTCCTGATTCTAGCAAAGCCAAGTCAGCTGCTATGTCCATATTTAGAATAATTGATAGGAAGTCTAAGATAAATCCAAGTGATGAGTCTGGTACATCATTGGATAGCGTAAAGGGAGAAATTGAGCTTAGTCATGTAAGCTTTAGGTATCCATCTAGGCTGGATATACAGATTTTTCGAGACTTTAACTTGATTATTCAATCTGGGAAGGTACAATTTAAGTTTTGTTTTAAAACTCTATCTCATGTCATGTTACCAAGCATATGAAAATGCTTGTTGCAATTAATGGTTCCAATCAAATTTGTTGCTCCAGACAGTGGCCCTTGTTGGTGAAAGTGGGAGTGGGAAATCCACAATGATTTCCTTGTTACAAAGGTTTTATGACCCTGATTCCGGTCAGATTACACTTGATGGGGTCGAAATTCAAAATTTACGACTCAAGTGGTTAAGGCAACAGATGGGACTTGTAAGCCAAGAACCAGTGTTGTTCAATGACACAATCCGTGCCAATATTGCCTATGGAAAAGAAGGCAATGCTACTGAAGCAGAAATCTTAGCTGCAGCAGAATTGGCCAATGCTCATTGTTTTATTAGTGCATCACAACAGGTAAAAATAGAGGTAAAAATATTTCTGCCAAATAATCCTACTTGAATACAACACATAAAATATCTTCACAATTTTCAATATTTACTTCTAATTAGTCATGTCTTGAATTTTTTTTTATATATACCTACATTTTGATTTTGCCACCAATACCTATTTTGAGGTAATGTGCATCCATCAAATATGAACCAATCATTATTCATCTTAGCCTTATTATTTATTAAGAATAGTTTCAGTTGTACTTGTGTCTTGTTCACATAGCCAAATTTGATTCATAATATGATTAATTTTTTCGTATTAATTTTTATGGGTTTTGTTGGTTGGGGATAACAATTTCAAATTAAGTATACATGCAATGAAAAATCCATATTTTTCAATAGGAATTTCCTCTTTACAAACCTTTATTGCCCTTAACATTTTTTAAACTTTTTTTTATGCGTGGTTTTTAAACTTTTATTACAGGGTTATGATACTATAGTAGGAGAGAGGGGAATCCAATTATCTGGTGGGCAGAAGCAACGGGTAGCCATTGCACGTGCTATAATTAAAAGTCCAAAAATATTATTACTAGATGAGGCCACAAGTGCATTAGATGCTGAGTCGGAGAGAGTTGTTCAAGATGCATTAGATAAAGTAATAGTGAGCAGAACCACTTTGGTTGTGGCACATCGTCTATCTACAATAAAGAATGCAGATGTAATTGCTGTGGTGAAAAATGGAGTTATTGCAGAGAAAGGAAGACATGAGACACTCATTAACATTAAGGATGGATTTTATGCTTCCTTAGTCCAACTTCATACAAGTGCTTCAACAGTATGACAGACACTATAATTTTCCTTTTTTCTTTTATTCACTTTTACTTTATGAAGTTAAATCCAAAGGAAAAGCGTCATAGAAGGAAATTCGTTCATGTTCTATATAATAAATTAGTAAGAATTGAGATGATTATTGACTAAGAAAAGTGAAAAACGATGTATGTTGCAAATTTTACCCTTTTATATATCTTTCTCTACATTTCTATATTTCTCATAGTGATGAAAAGCATAAGCATTACACGTTGCACCTCGATATGAAATTTAAGTATACCAACAAAGAAATCAGTATGAAGTAGGGCATGTTTGGTTTTTCGGTAATTCTAAAATGTCGACGCTACTAACAGTTGTTTCTGCTCCAACGTGATTTTGGGGCCAGAATTGATTCTCTCAAGGGAAACCAAACATGCTATAGATAGATAACATTTATAATACTTCTAGTATGTAATGCAATCCTATGTTGAGCCAATAATACTTTGTCACTTAATATGCAATTTTGATTTTCTTAAACAATAACATGACAATAATATATAGGTGGCAAAATATCATTAGTTTAACATAAAATTGCATACCAACAACCCAAAATTAAGTTGCATGGAAGTAATTCCTTACATTTATTCCACAAATGTACTACATAACAAAAACAACTTGATTTCACCAACGTGGGGTTGGTCAAGTGGTAGCTCACTTGGTCCATTAACCAACTGGTCTCGAGTTCGAGCCTTGGGTATGGAGCAACCCTGCTGGGAGACCCCTACCGCTTAGTGCGAGCTCAGTTGGGTCGGACCGGATGAGTCGTATTCTGGGTAAACCAGATCCGGGTACCGATTGGTGTACACAAAAAAAAAACAACTTGATTTCTATATAATAGGCTTAAATACCAAAATGATCCCTATAAATATTGACTCCTTTGAAATTGGTCCCTGTACATATTGACTCCTTTGAAATTGGTCCATTCATTTACAAAATGTGTTGGTTTTGATCCCTCCTGTTAAATTTTGGTCCCATGATTATGTTGGTAGTTTGTTTTGGTCAATCTGTTATTAGATTTCACAGGTTTTAATCCCTCTACTGTCATGGTTTTTGAATTGATTCTCTTACGTAATAGAAGTTGTCTTTTTACTGTTGAGAATTAATACAAGAATAATACATCATGTTTTCGGTGTTTTCCATCCATATTTAACGAGGGATCAAAACCAAAACATTTTGTAAATGCAGGGACCAATTTAAAAAAAAATCAATAATTAGATGAATCATTTTGGTATTTAAGCCTTAATAATAATCATAAAAACATTAAGGTTAAATTAATCATTAGATCTCTGAACTATTTGAAAATTTTTAAATAGGTCTTTAAATTTTAAAATTTGTAATTGAGGACACAAACTTTAAAATCTTTTGTAATTTAGCCCTTAAACTTTGTCCATGAGTCCATGATCTTATGTAACATTATGATGCATTAAGTTGAGAAATTGTGATGGGAAGGTGAAAGGGTGATTATGCACGCCCCTCATCCATCTTCGTAGCGTATAAAAGGCACTTCATTCCATGAAATGGGATATGAAGAATTGAGTTGAGAGAAAGTTATGGTTCTGCCATGTTAGATAGTGGTTCTTTCTTATTCAGTGATTGAACCACAAGAATCTATCAAAGGGTGAGTAATGTAACATTTTTTGAAAAGATTTTAAGGCTTATTAATCTTTGAGAATTGTGGTGCCATTTATCCTTTTTATTTTTTGCTATTTTTCGTTTAAAGTCCAAAAACACTTTTGTGTTCATTAACACTAAAATAAAATAAAAAGACTCATTAAAAAAGTGAGTATTGATTTGTTTATTCTTCTTGAGTGTCAAACACCTATCCTTTTGATAATTTAGAGTCTTTATGAGTATGTGCATCGATATAATCCGAAGGTGAGGCCACCATGACCAAATCATTTGGGGAACAAGACCTAGGACGATCAAGACAAGCACAACCAGTTCCTGGAGAGGTTGTCATCAAGCATCTCCACCCGTGAATGAGTTTTTTGTTCTTAAATGAGTCTCACGTGCAATTTTATTATTCCTCACACTTCTCTATATTTTAGTAACCTCAACCAATTTTTTCTACTATCTACCCCACGCTCCTAATATTTTATAATAACTATAAACCACCATCAACTAAAAAAAATTTATACCGCCAAAAAACTACCTATATTTTGAAGAACTTTACCATCTTTCAATGGCTACTTTTTTTTTTTTGGAAAACTAGGTTTTTTTTTAATAAACTTAGTGACGTAAACACATTACTAGTAATTATTGATATTAATTTTTTATCATAAACTTATAATAACTAAAAATACATTTCTCATAACTTAAAAATTCTACAAAATTACATTCAAAATTATAAATTCAATAAAGATTATATAAAAGTACTAAAAATACATTTCTCATAACTTAAAAATGCAATAAAGATTATAAACATGTTCAACCCTAATCATCCACTCCTTCATAATGATTCCAAACATGCTCAATCAAATCGGCTTGGAGTTGGTAAATACTCCTACAAATCTGGATCACGGTCATCGCGTGTTTCAAGACTGTCCACAAGATCATTGTACTGATCAAAGTTACCAGCATATGTGTCTCGTTACTCTTTAACGATCATGTTATGTAATATGTTGCATGCATATATTATACACCTCAATTGATCTAAATGCCATTGTTGAGTCGGACAATATATTATTGTAAATCGTTGTTCGTTGTAGCACTCCAAATGTTCGTTTGATAACCTTTTTGAAGCTTTCTTGTTTTTCTTTAAATTCTCTCTTAGCTAACTAAGGTAACGAGACGCTTTTGACAAATGTAACCTGCGAGATAATACCCCAAATTGTATAAAGTCTCATTGAACAAGTAATTTACTTGAGTGTTTGTCCTTTAAGAACATCGTTGAAGAAGACATTGAATCGATTCAGCACATTTATAATATTGTTAAATCCCGCAACCTCAAAAAAACCATGTCAAATCCATAAATCTGTTGAAGTCGTTGCTTTCAACATCACCGTTGGGTTTCCATGATCACCTCGAAAAATTGTCCTTTCCATTCCATTGGACAATTCTATCACTACCAATGCATGCAATCGATACTATCCAACATCCCTGGAAATTCACAGTCTTCCACGATTTTCAAGAGGCTCTCGACATCATTGCTAGGCCTTCTCAAGTATGTGCCCCCAAATATATTGATCACGTCTAGTTTTAAAAAAATTGTTTTTTAAATGACTAGTTTTTAAATTTGAACATGAATTATTATTATTTTGAAACACACTATTTTTTGATAAACTTGTAATTAATAAAAATACATTTCACATAACTTAAAAATGCAATAAAAACCACATAGGACCTCATAATCGAAACATAGTTAAAAATTACAAAAAAAAAAAAAAAACAAGAACAAACTACATACTACTTCATTTCATATTTTGTTCTAATAATATCACACCTCACTTCGTGAGCTTGACATTGTAATTCTGTCATCCGAGACGTATCTTTGAAAGTAACGCTATCTCGTCCATCTTCTTCTTGTCATCATCCCTCCTCATCTTTTCCGTCTCCATCTGGAGACTTTTCTCCTCTAGCTCGAGCTTCTCCAACTTAGCCTCAGCCTTTTTGTAATGAACACTTAAGTAATCACGTCTAAATTCGTTGAATGCTTTAGCCTTTTCACTTGATGTTCCACATTTTGTTGATTTATCATTCCTTTCAACAGCCTTTTGACCCATGGGTCTTTCGATATAAGGCGGCAATACAGGGTTATCTTCGTTGGATGATGTTGGTAGGTTTGATGAGGAAGTGTATGCCCTAAAAGCAGAGTTTTTCGTTCTTTTTTATGAACCTTCATCGATTCCACCATCAAACCATTTTGATGAGTCTTTAACCAATCGTCATACATGCTCCAACATGAACTTCTCTTTCTGATCTTGATAATATATTATCTTTGCTTTCTCGATGATATCTTCCACGTTGCTCCCACTTATCATGGACTCCACAACGTATTTATAGCAATCAACAAACTTTTGAATACGGGGCTTCACTTTGTTGTATCGAGATTTTTTATTTGATCCATATTTCTTTCTCTCAATTTTTTGACGTGATCCTGCTGTATCGAGTGGCTACCCTTGACTTAAAAGAGGATTTTTGGTCGCTGCCAACAAAAGAATCTTCCGAAATGTTTAGCCATGATTGAGAGAGAAGTTTATCTTCCTCCACGTCAAATTTATCTCTAGGCCTTTTCTTTTTGGGAGCGGATGTTCCTCCATCCTCGTCGAGATCAATAGCTTTCAAACCAACTTCTTCAGTTTGAAATGGTGAATCTTGAGAGTCATGAGTCGATCCCACAAGTGTTTCTGGATCTTTGTCAGATATTTATGGTGTGGTTGATTGTTGGTGATGGTAACATTGGATATGGATATGGTGGGGGCACTGAAGAAAAGTGATAAATTCTCATTGTTGGATTAATCTAAAGATTTGGGTAAGAGGGATGATGAGGAATGTTTCAAGCATTTTGTGGAGGATAGGAGTATTATGGATGGTTAAAATTGTTGGGATAATTTGGTGTGTTTTGAGTAGGTTGAGGACTTTGAGATTTTGGATTTTGCAAACTTTTTCTAGTGACATTTAAATGAGGTTGATTAGGATTTGTTGCAAAATTAAACTCAAAAATAAAATTGAATATATGAGAAAATTGAAAAATAAAATTGAAGAATGAAAGTTGTTGTGTGAATTGGATGCAACTAATATTTACAGACGAAGAATATAATTGTTGTGTGAAAGTTGTTGTGTGAATTGAAGAATATAATTGTTGTGGGAATTATAGAATATAATTTCATTTATCTATAAATTCCAGTTACATCCAATTCACGCAACAACTTTCACTTTTCAATCTTATTCTTCAATTTTCATTCTAATTTTCTCATAAATATATATATATATATATATATATATATATTCAAATTTATTTTTGAGTTTGATTTTGCAATGAATCACAATCAACCTCATTTATATGCCAATAGGAAAAGTTTACAAAATTTCAAGGTCCTCGATCTACTCGAAACGCACCAAATTATCCAAACAATTTTAATCATCCATATTACTCGTATCCTCCACAAAATGCTCCAAACATTCCTCATCATCATTTATACCCAAATCTACAAAGTAATCTAGGGGAAATTATCACTTTTCTTCAATGTCCTCACCATACCATATAAAATGTTTTCATCACCAACAATCAACCACACCATAAATATCAATGAGAAAGATCCAGAAACACCTGTGGGGTCGACAAATGAGTCTCAAGATTCATCATTTCAAACTGAAATTGGTTTGGAGGTTATTGATCTCAACGAGGATGGAGGAGCATCCGCTCCCACAAAAAAATAACCTAAAGATAGATTTGACGTGGAGGAAGATAAAATTCTCGCTCAATCATGACTAAACATTTCGGAAGATTCTTTTGTTGGCAACAACCAACAATCAAGGTGTTTTTAGATCAAGGGTAATCGCTCAATACAACAAGACCATTACAAGAAATTAAGGGAAAGAAATATGGATCAAATAAAATCTCTATACCACACAGTGAAGCCCCGTATTCAAAAGTTTGTTGGTTACTATAAACACGTTGTAGAGTCCAAGACAAGCAGGAGCAATGTGAAAGATATCATGGAGAAAGCAAAGGCAATATATTATCAAGATCAGAAAGAGGAGTTCATGTTGAAGCATGCCTGACGATTGGTTAAAGACTCACCAAAATGGTTTGATTGTGGAGTCAATGAAGGTTCATAAAAAAGAACGAAAAATTATACTTCTAGGGCATATACTTCCTTGTCAAACCCACCGACACCATCCGACGAAGATAACCCTGTATCGCCGTCTTATATCGAAAGACCAATGGGTCGAAAGCTACCAAAAGGAAGGATAAATCAACAAAAGTGGAACATCAAGTGAAAAGTTTGAAGCGTTCAATTTAGATGTGATTAGTAAGTGTTCAAAATAAAAAGGTTGTAGGCTAAGTTGAAGAAGCTCGAGCTAGAGGTGAAAAGGCTCCAAATGGAGGCGAAAAAGATGAGGAAGGATGATGAACATAAGAAGATGGACGAGATAGCGTTACTTTTTAAATATACCTTTGGCATGACAGAACTACAATTGCAAGCTCTTGAAGTGTGGTGCGATATTATTAGAACAAAATATGGATTAAGCAGTATGTAGTTTGTTCTTGTTTATTATAGTTTTTAATTATGTTTCAATTATAAAGTATTACGTAGTTTTTATGTAATTTTTATTGCATTTTTAAGTTATCTGAAATGTATTTTTATTTATTGTAAGTTTATGAAAAAAATAACGTGTGAAAATAATAATAATTTATTTTCAACTTTAAACTGTTGTAAAAACTAGCCGTTACAAAAAAAAAATTTTGAAGACTAATCATTATAAAAACTAGTCGTGATCATTGTATTTTTGGGGGCACATACTTGAGAAGGCCCAACAATGATGATGGAGCCTATTGAAAATTAGGGAAGACGGTGGATATACAGGGATGTTGGGTAGCATTGATTGCATGCATTGGGAGTTGAAGAATTGTCCAGTAGCAAAAAGGTGATCATGGAAACTGAACGATGATGTTGGAAGCAGTGGCTTCAGCATATTCATGGATTTGGCACGTTTTTTTAGGGTTGCGGGATTTAACAATGACATAAATGTGTTAAGTCAATCCAATGTCTTCAACGATGTTCTTAATGGTCAAACACTCAAGGTAAATTACTCGCTCAATGGGACTCGATACAATTTTGGGTATTATGTCGCAGATTGTATTTGTCAAGAGCGTCTCGTTATCTCAAGGAGCTAAAAGGGATTTTTTTTTAAAAAAAAAAACAAGAAAGCTTCAAAAAGATATCGAACAAGCATTCAGAGTGCTACAGCAACGATTTGCAACTATACTTTGCCCAACTCAAGGAGCAAAAAGATATCCAATGTCTCGTTATCTCAAGGAGCTAAAAGGGAATTTTTTTATAAAAAAAAAACAAGAAAGCGTCAAAAAGATATCGGACAAACATTCAGAGTACTACAACAACAATTTGCAACAATACTTTGCCCAACTCAACTATGGCATTTGGATTAATTGAGGCGTATAATATATGCCTGCATCATATTATATAACATGATGATTATTGAAGAGGAAGGAGACACATATGATCTTGTGGGCAGTCCAAACGCACAATGATTGTGATCCGTATTTTCAGGAGTATTTACCAACTTCAAGTTGATGATTTGATTGAGCATGTTTGAAATCACTATGAAAGTGTATGTAGATGAATAATGTTGAGCATGTTTATGATCTTTTTTGCATTTTTAAGTTATGAGAAATGTATTTTTAGTACTTTTATATAATCTTTATTGAATTTATAATTTCTAAGGTGATTTTGTAGAATTTTTAATGTGTTTTTAAGTTATGAGAAATGTATTTTTAGTTATTATAAGTTTATGATTAATATCAATAACTACTAGTAATGCGTTTACATTACTGAGTCTATGAAAAAAAAAATCTAGCTTTCCAAAAAAAGTAACAATTGAAAAATAATATAAGTTCTACAAAATATAGTTAGTTTTTTTTTTTCAATAAAAATAGAGATTAATGGGTATGCACTGACGGAGTAAAGTTTCATTTGTATTATTTTAATCTAAAAGTCAACAACCATACATGGATGAATGTTAAATGATATATTGATGATGTAAAAAACTTTACAATTTTTAAAAATTTATATTAATAATTTGTTAGTTTGATCCATTGAGAGGCTTTGGCTTGATGGTATTTGTTATTGTATTGTTGCTAACTCGTCAAGGGATCAACTCCTTTCATTTGCTATTATTGCCAATTTTTAACTTGGTGGAGTAAAAATAAACTGCAAAAATATGTAGCATGGAGGACACTATCCCTCAACCTCTTCCGATCCAAGCATTTGAACCACCACGCCAAATAATGCATTAATGATAACTTGTACCACGCCAAAAAATGTCCGAATGTAGAAGGGTATCATTCAATTAACCAATTTCTATATTTCCACAAAAAAAAAAACCAATTTCTATCAAATTAAATTTTGCATGCCCAAAAAGAATGCATATAAGTAATTTCAATGTGATTATGATACCTTTCAGGCTTTTACTGCCACATGGACATGGTGGTTTCCGCCATCCTGAATATATGTATGGAAATGCATGACTGCTGTACAAAAAGAAAATAAACACAATATCAGAACACTAACCGAAATCATGTAATAACTTCACAAAATACAAATATCAAACTACAAGTCATCATCACTTTCATCACTGTATGATACAAGGCCAGTTAGGACTTAGGACAACTTCACGGGACTTATCAGCTTCGCCATTCAATGGTTGCACTGGTTCTAAGGACTTACGCTTATCATTCTCAGCAGTAGTTCCTGCTTTGGAAACTTCTTTAGCAGATCCTTCATCCACCTTGGCTTTTTTAGCCCGGGGCTTGACTTTTATAATCATGCCTAATGGGAGGTAGGCTGGATTCTTGTTTCTAACAGACTTTTCTTCCTGCAAGAGAAACCAGGTTGCGTGACTATAGCAAAGTTCCAGCCTATAACTGAAGCAGAAATTGAATCCAGGCTAACTGATCTGGTTTTATGAGTAGGTCCTCGAGTAGTTACCTGGTTCGCGGAATTAGCTTTCGAACCACGAAATGGTTCGTTCGTCCCGGTTCACGGGACGTTTTCGTCCCAGTTCGTTATGGGACGCGAACTGGTTCACCAACATGCTCGAACCAAAATCTGGAGTGAAGAGAAGAGAGGGGGCGTCGGATCTGGAGTGGGGAAAAGAGAGAAGAACCGGCGTCGGTGTGGTTTCACAGTTGAAAGAGAAGGAGAAGGATTGGCTTATGGCTTTATGTTGTGTTCTTGATGCTGGAAGTGCAATGATTAAGAACCAGAGAAAAAGAAACAGAAGCGGCAGAGAAGATGAGTTTGGGTGGTCTTTGGGAGTTGCAGTTAGTAACAGGGTTTTTGGAGAAAAAAAATTAATGATATATTGGGAATTAGGGATCTCTTTATTTTTTATTGAAGATATTTTAATAGGATATTGGATAAACTAAACAAAAATCAATAGGTTGTTGGCTATTGGGATATTGCTATTTCCAAAATTACTCGTACATTTGAAAAAAAATTACCTTTATGAAATTAAATTTTTATATAATACTGTATTATGTATTATATATTTATACATAAAAGATAAATCGAAAGGTGAATAATTATACAAAAAGAGAACCAAACATAAACTTAAAACGTACCACGTCCCGAAAAAGCGAACCAAATAAGTCTATCATATTCGCACCACACATTTAATCAACTTACCGCGTACCCGAACCCGTATCGCGAACCGAATCGTACCCCGTCCCATGTAACTACATAAAGTTGCTGATTCGTAGAGCTAGAAGGGGAAGCTTATCAAATGCTTATCATTTCTGATTTAAAACTGTGAGCATTGCTTCAATGACTAACAAATTAGGCATCCCTTCAGAGGCTGGCCAATGGAATATTACAATTTACAAATTATAGCTGCTATTAATTTCTTTAGAGAAACACTACAGCATACGTGCAAAACTAAACAATAAGAGTATGCAAGATAGGGGGAGGGGGTTCTAATCTAGATACCCCACCAGTATCAAAATAAAGGCCTTTAGTTGGGATGTATAAAAACCACCAAAAGTAATTATAAACATAGAAATTTCAGAAGAAAAGGAAAAAGAACTACACGAAGGCAATATAAAATAAAAACATATCAAAATGAATGTCAAATTGATGATGGCGGCCAAATGCATCCTAGTAGAGTAGTCTTCCAACATCTTAATTAGCACATAACTGACCTCAATATTGACCCATTAAGTAAAAATGTTATTGAAAAACTCAAAATCAGTAGCAACATTATTGTATGGACTATGGAGATGTAAAGATTACACCCTAACAGGTTACAGCACGAAGAAGGTAGCAACACAATTAAAATCCAATGACCAACCTGGATCAAAGGTAAAGGGGCTTTTTCCTTAACTTCATGCACAAAGTTCGATTGTGCTTCTATCGCTGCCTGAAAAGAAAATAGAGGAACAATATATTTACAAAAAAAAACAAGTTTAAGTCCAAAATTAATCATAGAGAAAATTAGCTAACAAGTATAATTTATTTAAAGAGAAGTACTGTTGTCATACAGTAAGTGTTATGACTTAACTTGAAAGCTGCGTAATTGTTGGGCTTCCTCATCTGCCACTTTTTGTTCATATTCCCTCCTTGTCTGAAATACAGATGAAAGACAAATTTTATAATAGAAAAAAGAAGGCTTTCATAAATTTCACATAAACAATTTGGGAGTTTGATGTTTCTTATGAACTGTAGTGGACCTGATATTGCATATGATGTTAGTAGATTGAGTCGTTATACTCATAATCCTAGTACGGAGATCATTGGATAGCATTACGACGTCTGATATTTTAAAATATTTAAAAGGAACTATTGATTGGAGTTTGCATTTTACCAAGTTTCCTGCTGTTTTAGAAGGATATTGTGATGCAAACTAGATATCTGACAATGATGGGGTGAGTTTTACCAGTGGTTTTGTTTTTACCTTAGGTGGATGAGCTATATCTTGGAAATCAGCTAAACAGACTTGTATAGCACACTCAACTATGGAACAAAATTCATAGCTTTAGAGTTGGCAGGACAAGAAGCTGAATGGCTCAGAAGTATCTTCCTTTGTGGGGAAGAGCTACACCAGTTTCACTGCATTGTGACTCTCAAGCAGCGATTGGAGTTGCAAATAGTAACACTTACAATGGAAAGAAGCTAGCTTATTATCACACATTGGACATCTTAAGAGACAGTCACAACCGCGACGATCATCACAAGTTGAACTTGATAAACAACACGGTCAAAAATTTAGTGATTGGTTTCAACAAAGGGTAAGCACTTATTAATTTTTTTTAAGTTAGTGATTTGTTTTAATGTTTTTTATTGAAATGTATTCTTGAAATATGGTAGATTAAGCGCTTGGATGAACAAGGGAGCCCTCAAGTTACTGATGAACTTAGATGGTTAGCTCGTGGTCCATATGAGGCGATAAGGAAATACACTGGTTATGTGATTAATGGCTCTAGGTTCCACACAAGGTCGAGAGAAAGATTGTTGAAAACACAAAACAGTGGAGTAGTTGTAAGGACCAAGACCACAAAGGATTAAATTAATTACTATGGCACTTTAACTGATATATTCCAGATGGATTATTCCGAAAAATACAAGGTTGTGCTATTCAAATGTGAATGGGTATCAAGAAAGGTGTCAAAAAAGATAAGTTTGGGATGACCACGGTGAATTTTAACCACTTGAAACATATTGGGAAAGATATTTGTGATGACCCATTTGTTTTTGCATCACAAGCGAAAAAGGTATTTTACATATATGATGATAGAAACAAGGATTGACCTGTTGTTTTGAATGCAAAGGATAGAGATATTTATGATATGGGTGATGAAGAATCAAATGTAATTGAAGAAATCCATGAGCAACCAATGCATGTTACCAATGAAGCTGCTCAAAATGGCAATGATTTGGTTAGGACAGCAGTTGATGATGATAATGATTTCTTCGAAGTTGATGCTGATAATCATATTGGCGGTGATGAGGAGGAGGAGGAATGGGAGGAGATGTTTTAGATTAAAACTAAAATAGGTTGCAAAACAGGTTTTCATATTTTCCCCATTAATTTTATTTTTCAATGTTGATGTTATGTTGGAATGATTTGTGACTTGTATTATTCAACGTTCATGCTGCCATGAGGGCTATTTCCTTAAAAGCCATGAGAACTCTGGCATTAGCTTCTGAGAATTTTGACTAGGAGATATAGGCTATGAAACTATTGTTGTATGTACATCTGAATTGATGATTAGGTGTTGTTTAAAAGTGCAGAGGTGAAATTGAATAATATAGAGTCTGTTAAAAGCAAAATGCAATGTCTCTTTTTCTTATTTTGTTTTGTTAATTATTCTTTATTGATGCACAAAACATTGCTAACGGTTTTGAATTAGCAGTTATAGGAGGTCATATTTTGCTACAGGCTTTTGGTTTTGATAGGAATATAATATTGTTAATGTAAATCTTTATAGCTGGTATAATTTTGAAAGAAGTACATCTTATACTCCTTATTAGTAAAAGTTTGCTTTTGCTGATCCAAAAATGGTTTGAAAATGTCATTATGTGCAGGGTTCTTTGCTTTTTTTTTATTCATACATATATTGGCAATGATCTTAAGGGGGTTTTGTTGAGAAGTGATAATTATGAACATAATTTATTCTAGATGCATTTTTCTCTCAAGTTATTTTCCTTGGTGATTATTATATTATCATTCAAGTCATTTTTTATTCTTTGCAGATGAGGATTAGCAAGATAAGTTCTTCTTGATGGCTTCAACTTGGCGGCAATCAACTATTTTGGCTTTTTTTTAATCCATTTAAGTGAAGATGATCTAATTTTTATGATGACAAGACTTTAAAGGTCCATGCCATATGCTAATAAGTTACTTTTTGGTGGATATGTTTCACTTTTGTATTTGATTTGCTTGTAAGACTTTTTTAATTTTGAAATTAATATTTGGTTGACAAATATATTTATTTATTTTATTGCATATTGTTTAGCATGTATTTTAATATATTATTTTAATTTTTACCTATAATTTATTAGTATTTAATGTGAACGTCGTAAAAATATGTTTCAAGGGGCCACAATTATTGGTATAGAAGTGGATGATCGGTCACTAAATCATGTAACGGAACAAAGTCGTAGTTTAATTTGATTTGTTATCAATATCTTTATACAAGAAGTTGGCTATTGGTATGGTTCAAGCGGTATACCAACATTTTTTAGTGCCATTACTAAAACTTATAGTGATGTAACAAAAAACCGAAGGTATAAGTTCAATCTTTTACTAACACACCATACCACTGTAACATAAACCTATAGTAATGGGGAAAAACCGTAGGCACAAAAAAAATATAATTCGTCACTAAATCCTGTAGCTATGGACGGAGAACCGAAGGTATAGAGTTTAGGCTTTTACCGACAAATTCCAATTTCGTAGCTATAAACTATAGCGACAGAGAACAATCGTAGGTATAGCGACTTAAAGATGACGGAACCAACTCTCCGTTGGTATAAGTTTTTTGTACTATACCTATGGTTATTTGTGTTTTACCAACGGATTTTGACTGTAGGTATATGGCAAAATTCTTGTAGTGTTAAAGAGACACATTTGTGTCAGACATGGACACATGGTAGTGTTAGGAAGTTAATAGAAAATGGTGTAATTACTCTTGATTATGTAAAGAGTGAAAAGAAGATAGCTGATCCCTTAACCATGGGACTACCCAGGAAAATTGTCCTGGATTCGTTGAGGGGGATGGGCCTTACGCCTTGAGAGGAGGAAAATGTGGTGGATACCCTTCTATTAGTCAAACGAAGCCACATAAGTACTATAGTACATTACATGCTTATCCCTGTGACTTATGGTAATGCTTGGTGTAATAGATACATAGCCCTAGTGTTTGGGTGGTGCTTTGTTTGTTAGCATTAGATGTATCTATTAATAAAATTTGAATATTTGGTACATTGCCCATTAAATTTGGTAATGCTATAAAGACGCATTTAATGTACTTACTAAAGTAATTAAAGATATATAGCCCTTAAATGGGTTTTGCTATAGAGACGCATCACTTGATATATCTGTTTCAGGCGAGAACTTGTATGAAAGAGTTAGGCAATCTTTCAGAGACACTCGTATGTTATCCAAGGTTTATTTTTGGCTTATAACAAAGTACATTGTTATAATTTGATGTTTAAAAATTACATCGCGGAACCTCACAAGAGTTTAAGGTCACGTGCGTGTTTGTGGGGGTCTCAACTAATTAAATTCTATAAAGTCCAAGGGAACTCCACTTTATAGAATATAGTTGTTGTCTCATATCACTACGTGTTAATTCAAATCCTGTGGATATTAACACTTAAGCATAAAAAACCTAAGGTCGCTTTTCTTATCTTATCTTTTTTTTTGTGTGTGATTGCCATTAGTGGAGGATTGTTGGAAATAATGGCATTCACTCTATAAACCTTAGTCCCACATTGGCCAATTTGTGAGAAACTTAACCCTTTATATTTCATTCTTCTCTACACGCTTTCAAATAAGTTATTGGATTTTGGTAGTGAATTTGTTGGGCCCAATACACGCGCGCAACCACCGTTCGGGCGGTGCAGGGTGTACGAGTCCTATTTTTTAAAGGCCACTGGCCAAACGTTTTTTTTTAATTACTCATTTTTTTAAATTTGGGCGTTGCAAGATTTATGGGCCTTTTATTACAGCAGTTTAAGATATGTCATAATGTCGATTTATTGTCCATTAATTTCTTGTAGTTGGCCATTTTCATTTTGATTCTATAAGTTTATGCTTCTTCTTTCTGATTTGATGCAAAAATTCAGACCCCATTCTTTCCTTCCTTTTCCTTCCTTCCTCCTTTGTAAGCGACCTAACTTTGTGAGAATCCAAGTTCTCTGCCTCGAGTGCACGAGTTAGAGAACTACTGTGCTAACCTCGGGAGCAAAAACCGGTTGATATAGTTGCACCTCGGCTATCCGGAAATCTTGTTTTTAAGATAGTGGCTTTTACCACGACATATCCATCATCAAATTATTTTTCCAACAATATATAAATCTCAAGCTTAACTACATTGACCATCTTGGCTCTAGGACTGTCTGTCGGCCAACCACTCAGGACACACCCGATGGTCAAGTAAGAATAAGCAAATTGAAATGATATATATTGCCCATACCCTACATTATCCAAGTGTATGTACCATTAATTCAAAAAGGATCTCATCCCTACTGCCAACACACTTCTCGAGTGTGCGGTCAGTCACCAGCTATCTTGCAATTAAATAATCAAATCATATCAACCTTTCTTCCAAAGGTACCATAAGTGATTGTTCCAAACAATAATATTTTAGTTCAAATCTTTTGGCTTCAACCACACATTCCCTTTTTTTTCATCAACATGGTTCACACATCTCCTAAAACATTCAGTTGTTGCTGTAGAACTATCATTGCTTAAAACTAATCAGGACTTTATTCGAGTATTTCTTGTTCCTCACATCATAAAAGGTTAAAGTGTTTCGTCTCCCTTCTAAAGAATGTCCTTACCTAGTCTAATTACTCTCATCCCAATAACCTCATTTTCCTACTCTTTGAAAAATCCAAGAGAGTTTTGTTTGTAAATCCAACAAAATTTTAAACCTATCATAATCAATCCAGCAAAATAACAATAGTTACAGCAATTCCAACATCATCAATTGTTTAACCATTCTATAACATAATGGCTAATATTCAAGTAGATTCCACAATTAAAACATGGTAAGAGCATATTACTCACAACTGACTCACATCATACATTTACATATTCCATATATAAACAATTAGAAATCCAAACAACAATATAATTGGTTCCCTATGCAAGACTCTAATCAACACGACACTCCAAACTTTGAAATCATTTGGATCGTATTCAAACACTATATATTCTTACAACATGACGTTAGTTAATCTTTTTTCTCACATGTTGGTGTATAATGAAGCTCTTGTTAGTGAATGGTGTGAAGTTGTGTATCATCGGTTTCTAGCTCTCATCCTTGACAAATCCTTTGTTTATATCAGATTAAGTATTAATTAGATATGCATGAGAAATCCATTTAAAAATTTAAACCAACAAGAAATCAAATTTTAAAATCCTTAGAGTAAGGATTCAAATTCTAAAGACCAAAGGGAAAACATTTGGAAACAATCATGAAGGAAATAAACTTTAGAAAATTTCAATAAAAGTGTTGTAAAGTGTTAATCGATTAAGATATAGATTTTTGCCAATAAAAAAACATGAAATTTAATAAACCTTTGTTGAGTAGGCATGGCAATCCATCTTCATATCTCTTCTTGTAACTTTGGTACTGTTTTCTTTCACTTTTTTCTTTGTCTTTTTCTTCTTCAAAATATGGTGATACAACCATGCTTCACATGTCGGTGAACCCTAATAAGTCTTAATCATTACGGGTGTCCACTTTTTTCCTACTTTAGTTCAATTCTCAAGGAAATTAAATAAAAAATCAAACAAAAAAAAAATTAATTATTGAAAATGTTTTATTATTATACTAATTACTTCATTCATAAATATAATAATGTACCAACGAGGTGTGGCACACCTGGCTCGGGACTTTGTCCTCGGTCTGCAAGGACACGGGTTTTGAAACCCACCTCGGCGGTATGAGCCTGTCGCTCCTTCGGGAGTGGTTGACCTCCTCCGGGCAGTTTGCAGGCTATGACTTGGAGGCGAGGTTGCCCATCAGAGTCGTCAATGTGCGGCAATGACGGTGGGATTTCCCTCGTAAACAAAAAAAATAAATATAATAATGTATAATAAATTAATGATCAATAATGTACAAATTTTATAATTAAAATACGTCAAACTTAAACTAATTTTATTGATTAAAAACACACCAAATAATAGTGGCTCAATTGTGACGGTGATGAGGAAATAGATTTTATTTTTATATATTTACTACTTTTCTCTCTTTCCTTTTGCCGAAAGAGTGAACAAATATTTATTGAATTAAAAGTAGGTTTCTAAGAGATCTCCCTTTACTAGTAAAAACCTCACTTCGGAGTTTGAAGCTTTGTCAACAGTTGTGGTAATGAACATGACCATCACCTTTCATATACCTTAGACAGGTGCAAAAAATCACTTCCTTTTGAATTTTTCAATATATTTTTTCAATTTTTTGATTACTAAAATGTTGAGGCGTGCCTTTTGAATATTGTTTAACTATGCAATGGTATAGTTGTCTACTGGATTGTTTGTTCCTTTTAGGTATAGAAATTTGTACTTGTGTTTATGGATCTCGCAGGAAATTTGTCCAGCGAGGATAGAGTCCGGATCCTCTCTATTTCCTGGATCTATCCAATCTCAACTCTTGAAATATTTAGTTATAACATAAATCTTGAATTTAATTTAGGTTAAAAAATTGATGACTATTAGATGAGGGAAATGAAAAATCTCCACACGAGGGGATAGGGACAAGGAGAAAATCTCCTCAAAGGTTATTTTGGTATAAGGGTGGTGATCATCCCCCCTATTACCTTGTCGAGTTCCTATCCCGAATAATATTATATGAAAAATCCTTTTTTTTGTAAATTCATATTTATATTATTCTTATTAAACTAATTGAAAGAAATCAAATATGATGTCTTAATCTTGATGTTTTGTTATTATTTGATTTTGGGCATGTTATTTGAGTTTCTTTATAAATTTGAATGAACTTGAGCTAGTTAAAGAGTATTTGAGCTTTATATTTACGATTTATCAATTTTTATTATATTTTTTTTTCTATTTTATTGCATGTTAATCATTACTCCTCTAATATTTTGAACTAGTTGGGACATGGGGAATGTGGATGGGGTGAAATTCTCCTTAAGGCGGGGATCGAAGACAGAGAGTAAGATTATAATTAGAGATAGGGATGGGAAGAGAATGAGTATTTCACACCCTCACCTTGTATTCTTGTTATTGTCCATATGAGTTGAATATCATGTATGGTCTAATTTAAACAGGAATTTGAGATTCAAGTCTAAAACTTTATCACTTTTCAATTTTCTAAGAATTTAGTTTGTTTCGATTTGAGAAGTGAAATTTGATTAGGAGAAACTATGAATTATGAATCGTGTGTAGGGATATTATAATTAGTCAGTTGTGCATTTGTTTACTGCATTTTTCAATCATTAGAGGTTGTAAAAATTCAAAAGCTTGTTAGAGCTTATCTATATTTCCACTTTCTCTCCTTGAGTGTTCAAGAGAAGATTGTTACTCTTTTTTTCATAAATGTGGATAACATTTTTCATGCTAATACACTAATACTTTTATTTTTTCTATCATTTATTATTTCAGATTATACATAGAGGAGGACTGTTGCTACAAATCGGTGGATTATTTCAAATTTGTAGAGTTATTATTTTACATGGGAATGTGGCTGCGCCTATTGCAACCTTGCTGATTTAATTGATTGTTGTGAAGTAAGAATGGAGGAGATGGAGATTAAGGAACCTAATCCAATTTTGAAGAAGATGAAAAATGAATTTTTAGCTTCTCAAAGTGTAGTTACTGCTCAAGATGATAAAGCTAACAAAGACAGATTTGATGATTTACCAGATAGCCTTATCCAACATATTTTGTCCTTTATGAAAACAAAGGATGCGATTCGAACTAGTGTTTTAGCGAAAAGGTGGAGGTGTCTTTGGGTTTCAACTCCTTGCCTTAACTTCAATAGCACATCATTCACTCAGTTAATTGACTTCAAGAAATTTGTCTTGTGGGTTCTATCTCGTCGTGATTCTTCCAAGATCAAAGTTCTTATTTACTCTCGCTTTGGGGAAATTGCTACAACAGATCAAGATCTATTGTACAAGGTTATTAGATTCGTAGTATCGCGTGGTGTTGAAGAAATCAAACTCAATCTTCGAACCAAAACCTTAATTAGTACTCCTTTTGAAATCCCTTTGTCTGTATTTACTTGCCAATCTATAAAAAGCCTTGAGTTCAAATATTGTTATCCCACAAATATATAATCAGCTTTTAGTATCAAATCATTGGAAAAGTTGCATCTGGCTATTGGAAAAATTTCAGGTCTGTTAAAACTTCCTAGTTTTGAAACATTGACAACTTTGTACCTAAGTCGCTTCAATCTGCGTTTTATAGGGGTTGATTGTCAGGACCCATTTGCTAATTTCATTAACTTGAAGACTTTGAATTTAAGTGAAATGACATTTATACCAGATATGAATTCTATGTATTTGGTGATATCTCTCCTCAACTTCACATGTAAGATCGTAATTGTTGCTCCTCAGCTTACAAATTTCAAATACTTATATTCTTCACCAAGTGCCTTCATCGAGTTTAGTCATCCTTCTTTGGATGGCTTAACCATTCATATTCTTGAACATTATGAGCGAATTGGAAGACGCCATCCAAGGATGATGAAGGGTACGCCACATTGTTTGATCAATATGTTACATGGATATCATAATTATGAAGTTATTAACGTATCCTTATGTACAACTATGGTATGGAAAAATATTTGAAATATTTGTCATTTTTATCATTATTTGCATATGAGATGTTTACCTGTGTATGTTGTGTCCACAAATGTGTTAGGGAATTATGGGTTTTGTTGGGATTCTGGCAAGTATACCAGATCGTACAAGTAATAAAGTGATAAATAGAGTATCGTTCCCAACGAGGACTGAAATTGATTTTAATAATTCTCACCTATTCGTAGTTACTAAATGAAAATTAAATTGAAATTCAATTATTTGAGTGATTGTTGATTTAAATGAATTAAAACAAATAAATAAAACGATTCTTGAACAATGGGAAAAAGCGGGACGTAGTTTCGATGAAGGTTCCTAAAACGTTTAACAACAAATTGATTTGTTTTCCTAAATTCTGAATTTGTTTTGCAAAGGTAGGAAACGCCTAATGTCTTAGAACGTTTCCGTATTTTAGGTATTAATCTCCCAATGATGTCTCAAGAGAGCCTTAAAAGCCTAACCCTTAATTAAGTTCAATCAAAACTTGTAAAAATTATCCAATTCATAGAAAACATGTCTGTGCCTATGCAATTGAACTGTTTGATTATTAGGCTAAATCCTAAATTCATATGTCTATTCATAAAGGATTTCCAAAAGTCATGAACTGCACACATTCACGAACAATAATAAAAATATAATCAAACACAGAATTTATAATGGAAAAACAAAATCAATTCATTGCATAAATATTAAAAAGGTTCCATAATCATCTACTCCTACATCCCATGAAAGGGTTTAGTTCATGATTGAGAAGAAATAAACAATAAACATGGTAAAGAGAAACATAATTACCACTAAACTTGAGTCTTCAATCTCAATTCTTCACAAAAAGCTCTCAAAATCACAGCCCCCAATTGTTCAGCACCCACCTAATTGTCAATCCTAATCTATTTTATAAAACCCTTAAACTATCTCCAGCCCAAATCCATCAAAAAGATAGAATAATCAAATCAGATCTGCGACACGCGCCTGGGCGCAGCCTTCACACGCCTGGGCGCGCACTTGAATTCAATCAGATAGCCTTCCTACGTGACGCGCGCGCCTGGGCGCATGATCCTGCGCGCCTGGGCGTGCTGGTACAGAATTTCACTCTTTTCTTCTTTTTCTTCTCAGCTCCTCAATGGTCCATCAATCACTCCTTCTTCTCAACTCCATTTAGCACTAAAACGCCTGAAAACACTAACAAACACATCAAAACGAACAAAACTCTACCTAAACACTTTAACAACTAAAATTCCTAATAAAAGACTCAACTTTGCTCAAGAACATACCAAAACCAAAGTAAAAAAGGGTTAAATAGAGTACAAAAACATCATATTTCAGGCTCAAAATACACCCCCAAACTTAACATTTTGCATGTCCCAGGCAAAAGTAAAATAAAAATTCCAATCATAGTATCACCTCCTAAATCAAAACATGAATTACTAATCCAAGACTTCGACTCTCCGATTTTGACAAAATTTCTCAAACAGTTAATCAAAACCTAGTTAAAATAACAAATTCTAAAGAAACTAAGGAAGTGAACTCTCTCAACCTCTCTGTGTATCTCTCTCAAGTGTATACAGGGTTAATTCAATCAATGCACTCAAGTTCAATCAATGACAATGTGTACCATAAGCTTGACTATAGACCAAATCTCCACTGAAATTATTAACTATATGCACAAATCAAAAGGTCTTTATTTGGTTGTAACGGGGCCACGACTATCAATGAAAGGTGGGATAAAGAAAGAAGGGATGTACAAAGGGCTTAATCAATGTTTTCAAACAAATTTCCCTTTAAAATCCATGAATGGAGCAACTAATAATAACAATCAATCACTACACCACTCCAAACAAACACCCTTTCTTTTTCTTTCTTTTTACTCATCATGCATTCTACTCTCTTTTTTTTTTTACTTTGCACTTATTTTTCTGTTTTTTTCTTTTTTTTAAAGAGAAGTAGAAGTTATGCATTCTAATTTTCCAAACTTTCACTTAAACCTTTCCAACATTCCATTTAATTGCTCCATCACAAATTTCAAAGGTACTTCCAATAAGAATAAAATTAATGCAGGGTACCAAAGAAATTCATTAAATCAGAAAGGCTCAAATTGGGCAACTAATGGACATTATAATCATTCAAAACGGTTGAAGGCCACAAAAACACAAACCTAAGTGCCTTAATCATTTTCATGCATACAGTCAATTATCAACTTCAAAATGGTCACAAGTCAAGTTCTAGACACAAAATCAAAGAGAACACACTCAAGAAAGAATAAGGGGTGTCATAATAAGAATAATAATGAATTCATACCCCTTTCAAAAATAGGCTCAAAATCTCTCCAGGCTAAAGGTCCATTCACTTTCCACAGTTTCCAAACAATTTGTCAAAAAAACCAAGTTTCAGCAAAATCACAGTTCAAGTAATTAATATCAACAGCAAGAGAATCTAATCCTAAACCAGCAACTACATTTATCATCAGGAAAATAACACTAAATCCAGAAAAATCAATTACCTCTACCTAGGACACCAAAAACACCAAAAATTGGGGATAAAAATTGTTATTTCCTTTTCTTTCTTTTTGTACCACTCCCCCAAACTTGGTTTGTGGCTTGTCCTCAAGCAACTAAAGACTCAAAATAAAATAAACAAAAGAAAAGAACAAAAGTCAAAAGAGAGAATAGACACTTCCCTTTGTAGTGCAGTTTCCACATGAAAAATCTGGAAGCAAACTCCCCCAAACTTATGTACCTGCACACATGCAACTAAAACTGGCGCTTGCAGCACCACATCAGTCAAAAAATATAGGAAACTCTATCCGACACTAACTACTAATCCTAAAAACAAACTAACTACACTTAAAACTACCATCCTAAAACTAAATGTCAAGAATCCTCAATGTCCATCCTCATCCATCTCATTGAACGACGCATCGTCCAAGAGACCAAAATCCTCCTCAGTATATGGTGGAATATCATAAGGCATCCCCTGTGACTGCCTCCAATCCCGCATATAAGCATCGCGGTCCTGGTTCCTACGCATCTCGCGGCGCCACAACTCAGCCATTTGAGCCTGGCGACGTAAAATACGCTCCTGCCCATGCAAAATACGAGTCTGGCCGCCTCGTAACTCAGTCTGTCCCGTCATAAGGGCCTGCATCATCCTCATCATCTCATCCATTCCTCCTGGCTGTGAAACCGGAGGAAAAGAGGGGTCAGCCTCAACCACAGGTGGTGGCTCAAAAACTGGGGGTGGTGGTGGAGGTGCATTGCCTCCTGGGTGGCCTATCTCGCGGAACGCGTTGCGCTCCAAAGCAAGGAAATTGTCCCAAGTGGACCAAGCCATCCTAGGAGTCCGTCGCAGCGCGCGGACATCATCTCTAAAATATACACCAGCGGCTGTACAAAGCTTATGGATAACCCAGGGAAACCCAACATATCCCTGGTCCTTAGTGGCAAAGCTGTGCAATCTATCAGAAATAATAGTGGCCGCATCAACCACCACCCCATCAAGCAAAGCATAAACCAACCGGCACACCCTAGGTGGAACCTCAGTATCATGGGACCTAGGATCTAAATTGTGCACCACAAACCGAACCCAAAACCTAGCAGCCCCAGTCAAATTCTTCTGGTACACATGCTTGACTGTGTTGGACACGAACAAATTCCAATCTGTGCCAGGGATAAACAGCTCTCCCTTGATTGTGTCCAGAGGGTATTGGTCATTGTCCTCAAAACTAGCAATGGTGAACATAGCGGGGCCAGCCTCAAGTGGGTACATAGGAAGCCCCATAACGCGAGCAATGGTCCCAGCGTCATAAGGGACTTCAATGCCCCGCACATAACTAACACGGCGGTTACCTAACTCTAAAGTTTTTTTCTTAATACGCCAATGAGCATGGGAATAGAATTCCCCCACAAGATCCCTACTAAAGTACTCATCGGGCTCCCCTACCCACTGAATCCACTTGTTAATTTCGAGGGCCTCCCGCACTTCCTCAATTTCCCTAACACCCACAACGTGTTGACCCAAAGTGCCCTCCGACTCGTAGAGCATACTCGTCTCCGGGCTAATGCCCCGGCGACTTATCTTAGAGTTAAAAAAACTCGAAGACATCCGCGTGCTCAAAAGTCTTCTTGCCGAAACCACTACCACTTGCCTTTCTCTTTCCCTTGTTCATGATGTAAAACTCTCCTAGACAATTAATCAAACACCTTAAGTGCACCCTAACTCTAAATTGTACTAACACAAACTCTAGACTTAAATCCTAACACCACACACAAAAAAAAATCACTAATTAACACTAACTATAACCTAAAACAACAATATCAAGCAGAAAAATCAAAGAAAAGAATAAAAACCGAATTGAAAACTAACCTAGAAAATAGAAGAAGTAGAACAAAGAGAGAAGAGAACCAAACCGTGTTACGGAGAGGAAGAGGATGAAGGAGAACGAATTAGATTGAAGATGGAGAAGAGTGAGAATCGGAGGTAAGGTGATTGTGAGAAGAAGAGAAGGCATTAGGGTTGAGGAATAAAGAGAATGGGTCGGATCTGCTTGGGTTTCTGGTTTAAAACACGACCCGCGCCTGGGCGCGCAAATGTATCTGATGGATCTTGAATTGATTTTAAACACGCGCCTGGGCGCGGCATATGCGCGCCTGAGCGTGCCAGTGGGTCTGATGGTTTAAGTTCTCGCGCCTGGGCGCGAATTGGGACGCGCCTAGGCGCAAATCTGTCTGTGGGCACACAATTTTTTTTATAGCCCGAATTGGGTTTTAAACCCCCTTCTCAGCCTCTACACCCCAGCGCGCCTAGGCGTGCACCCAGCGCGCCTGGGCGTAACAATCAGACCCCCCCAAATTTTTTTTTATTTTTTATTTTTTTTTAAACAGCAAAAATCCTACACTAATAAAATAAAATAAAATAAAATGACTAACCACTGGGTTGCCTCCCAGAAAGCGCTTGTTTAACGTCCCGAGCCTGACGGATGACAATATTACCAAGACTAAGGATCACGGAGCTCCAATTTGGAAGAGCTTCCCTCAAAAACATCACCATGATACAATTTCAGACGTTGTCCATTCACTTTAAAAACATCCCCATACTTGGGGTCTTTTATCTCAACACCTCCAAAAGGTGAGACCTGCACAACCATAAACGGACCAGACCATCTAGATTTAAGCTTTCCAGGGAAAAGCTTAAGTCTAGAGTTAAATAGCAAAACCAATTGTCCAGGCTCAAACTTCTTATTGGTCAATTTCTTGTCATGCCACTTTTTAGTTTTTTCTTTAAAATCACGAGAAGTGTTATATGCTTGCTCTCTGAACTCATCAAGTTCAGTTAGCTGCAATAACCTCTTCTCACCTGCAGGTTGCATATCCAAGTTCAAAAATTTAGTTGCCCAATATGCCTTGTGGAGTAACTCCACTGGCAAATGACAATTTTTACCATAAACAACCTGAAAATGTGACATGCCAATGGGTGTCTTATAAGCAGTTCTATACGCCCACAAGGCGTCATCCAACTTTTTTGACCAATCTTTCCTACTGCTATTAACAGTTTTCTCCAAGATTCTTTTAAGAGACCTATTTGACACCTCTACTTGACCACAGGTCTGTGGATGGTATGGGGTAGCCACTTTGTGGTGCACCCCATATTTAGACAAGGCTCTCTCCATAACCTGATTGCAAAAAATGACTCCCACCATCACTAATAAGTACTCTAGGTACTCCAAATCTGCTAAAGATATTTTTTTCTCAAAAAGTTCACAACTACAGCAGAATCATTGGTGGGAGTGGTGATTGCCTCCACCCACTTAGAGACATAATCAACCCCCACAAGAATGTACTTGTTGTTATAGGAAAGGGGAAAGGGGCCTACAAAGTCTATGCTCCACACATCAAATACTTCAACTTCCAGAATGCCTTGAAGAGGCATTTCATCTCTCCTGAAGATATTCCCAACCCTTTGGCATCTATCACAGTTCATCACATGGGTCCTAGCATCTTTAAAAATGGTGGGCCAGTAATACCCACATTGTAAAACTCTAGAAGCTGTCTTTTCACTGCTATAATGACCAGCATATGATGAATTGTGACAATGCCAAAGGATGTCAGGAATTTCCTCTTGGGAGGCACAACGCCTGATTACTCCATCTGCACTCCTCCTGAACAGGAATGGTTCATCCCAAAAATAAAACTTGGCATCATGTAAAAAAAATTTCTTTTGTTGCCAAGTCATATCCTTAGGAATCACATTCGCTGCTAAATAATTAGCTAAATCAGCATACCATGGGAGTTCAGATGCAGCAAACAGGTGTTCATCAGGGAATTTTTCTTCAATTGGAACCTGATTATCCCTATTACTATCCTCAAGGGGAGCCTAGATAAGTGATCAGCAATAACATTCTCTACCCCTTTTTATCTCTTATTTCCAAGTCGAACTCTTGCAAGAGCAAGATCCACCTAATCAGTCTTGGCTTAGCATCGTGCTTAGCCAATAGGTGCCTTAAAGCAGCATGATCTATGAACACTATCACTTTCGAGCCTATCAAATAGGCACGAAACTTGTCCATTGCAAAAATCACTGCTAAGAGTTCTTTTTCAGTGGTCGTGTAATTAATTTGTGCACTGTTCAACACACGACTGGCATAATAGATTGCATGAAACACTTTATTAATTCTTTGACCAAGTACAGCTCCTATTGCGTGGTCACTCGCATCACACATTAGTTCAAAAGGTTCACCCCAATTGGGGGCAACCACTATAGGAGCTGTAATAAATCTCTCTTTCAAAAGTTCAAAAGATTTCATGCAATTATTATCAAAAATGAACTCAGCATCCTTCTCCAGTAAATTGCATAGGGGTTTTGCAATTTTCGAAAAATCTTTAATGAATCTCCGGTAGAAACCGGCATGACCCAAAAAACTTCTTATCCCCTTAACATTTACTGGAGGAGGTAGATTTTTTATGACATCAATCTTTGCCTGATCAACCTCAATACCCTTTTCTGAAATCTTATGTCCTAAAACTATCCCCTCCCTGACCATGAACTGACACTTTTCCCAGTTAAGGATTAGATTAGTTTCTTGACATCTTTCTAACACTTTGCCCATATTGGCAATACATGCATCAAAGGACGACCCGTAGACCGAGAAGTCATCCATAAAAACCTCAATGAAATTTTCGACCATGTCGGAGAATATAGCCAACATACACCTTTGAAAAGTCGCGGGTGCATTGCAAAGCCCAGAGGGCATTCTCCGATAGGCAAAAATCCCAAAGGGACAAGTGAAAGCAGTTTTTTCCTGGTCTACAGGATCGACACAGATCTGATTGTAACCTGAATATCCATCCAAAAAACAATAGAATGCATGTCCTGCTAATCTTTCCAACATTTGATCCATAAAGGGTAATGGGAAATGATCTTTTCGGGTGGCATTGTTTAATCTCCTATAATCAATGCACACACGCCACCCAGAAACAGTGCGGGTTGGTATTAGTTCATCTTTATCAGATTTTACCACAGTTAACCCCCCCCTTCTTAGGCACTACTTGCACTGGGCTAACCCAAGTGCTGTCGGAGATGGGGTAGATAATGCAAGCATCTAGAAGTTTGACTACCTCCTTTCTCACGACTTCCTGCAAAAGTCGGATTCAGCCTTCTCTGAGGCTGAATTACTGGCTTAAAATTCTCTTCAAGGAGAATCTTATGCATGCAGAAACTGGGGTTAATCCCCTTCAAATCAGACACACTCCATCCTAAAGCAGCTTTGTATTGCCTCAAAATTCTCATTAATTTCTCAGTTTCAGTTTCAGTCAAGGCATTACTAATTATAACTGGATAGAATTTAGTGTCATCTAAAAATTCATACCTGAGATTTGGTGGAAGAGTTTTGAGCTCTGGTACTGTCCGCTCCTCCTTTTCATGCATCTTCAGCTCCTTCATCTGATTTGTCTTTGTGTAAGCTGTAGGTGCATCCAATCTGGCCACTACCTCCACAACCTTGTGATCTTCACTCTTCTCATGTGTCAGAGCTCCTGCCAACACATCTCCATGCCCAATTTGCTCAAAAGTAGACGTGACTAGAGTGTCAACCACGTCCACCAAAAAGCATTGGGAGCTGTCCATCGGATTCTTCATGGACCGGTAGACATTGAATGAGACCTCTTCTTTATGAACCCGGAGCTTGAGCTCGCCCTGTTGAACATCTATGAGGGCTCGCCCAGTGGCTAGAAAAGGCCTACCCAGGAGGAGAAGAATGTCTGAATCCTCCTCCATATCCAAGATAACAAAGTCAGCAGGGAAGATGAACTTGTCCACCTTGACAAGCACATCATCCACTTTCCCATAGGGCCTCTTCACAGACCGATCAGCTAACTGAAGGCACATCATTGTCGGCTTTGCTTCTCCAATACCAAGCTTCTTGAAGATGGAGAGGGGCATCAGATTGATGCTTGCCCCCTATCGCACAGAGCCTTGCCAATGTCAAATCCCCCAATGTTACAAGGGATTGTGAAACTCCCAGGATCTTTTAGCTTCTGAGGGAGCTTCCTTTGCAGAATTGCACTGCATTCTTCTGTGAGAAGCACAGTCTCATCATCCTACATCTTCCTTTTGTTGGTCAAGAGCTCTTTCATGAACTTCGCATATGTAGGCATCTGCTTGAGTGCCTCTGCGAAGGGAATGCTGATCTGGAGCCTCTTGAACACCTCCATGAACTTGGCAAATTGCTTCTTATTTTCCTCCTTTTTCAACCGCTGAGGAAACGGAACCTTGTGAGTCATATGAGGTTTCTTCTCTTCTTCCTGAGTTGTAGTTGAATTCTTATTTTGTTGCACTTCAGGAGTTGAGTCCTCAGCTGGTTGTTCCTTGGCCTCTTCCTTCTCAAGCACCACCTCATCACTCTTCTTCTGTGGCTCCTCAAGAGACTTGCCACTTCGAAGAGTAATGGCCTTGCAATGCTCCCTGGGGTTTGGAATGGTGTCACTGGGAAAGGTTCCCGGTGACCTCTCTGACATCTGCTTGGAAAGTTGACCCATCTGAACCTCCAGATTGCGAATGCTAGCACCCTGGTTTTTGAAGTTGGCTCGCGTCTCCTCAACAAAATTATTGGTTGTTTGAGCGAGCTTCTCAATTGCTGCCTCCCAAGGTGCCGGCTGCTTCTCTTGTGGTGGCTGGAGTGCCGGACTGCGCCACGAAAAGTTAGGGTGATTTTTATACCCTGGGTTGTAGGTGTTTGAGTAAGGATTGTTCCTCTGTCCTCCTCCCACAAAATTCGCCTGCTCATCGTTACCTGTGCTAGTACTAACCTCAAATACACACTCACCATTACGGTGGTTGCCTTTACAGAAATCACATGTTAGTACTAAACCAGGAGTATCAGAAGGGATAGGAGGTATACCTGTTGAAGCATTCATTTGGACCTGACCCAATTTCTGAGTCAATGCAGCTATCTGCTGCTGCATCTCTTTATTCTGTGCAAACAAGGCTTGCACGTTCTCAGGTTCCAAATCACTCTTCTTCATGATACGCTTCCTGACAGTGGCACGACTGCTGTTATGAGCCATCTTCTCAATCAACTGCCTGGCCTCTATGACAGTCTTGCTCTCTAATGAACCTTGTGATGCACAATCGACCAAGTGCTGATTTGCTAGACTCAACCCATCATAGAATGTCCTCATTTGCATCCATTCAGGCATAGAGTGATTGGGGCACTTCTTCAACATCTGCTTGTACCTTTCCCACGCCTCATGTAACGACTCTCCATCTTGCTGAGCGAAGGCGTTGATTTCTTGCCTAAGCTGAGCTTGCCTGGAGGGTGGGAAGTACTTGTCCACAAAAATCGTGGCCAATTCCTCCCAAGAAGTGATGCTCCCCTGTGGTTGTGCACGGAGCCATTGAAGCGCCTTTCCCCTTAATGAGAGAGGAAAGAGCCTCAACCTTATCGCCTCATCACTTGCACCTTGAATCTTGAAGAAGTCCAAGTAACTCAAGAACATGGCAATATGATCACTTGGGTCCTCGTCTGGGGCACCACTGAATTGGTTTTGTTGCAGCATGTTCAGATATGCCCCCTTGATGTCAAAATGTGCAGCAGTGACCGTAGGTGGTACTATGCTAGTACCAATCAAGGTCGGGTCGACTAAGGCGTAATCTGCCAAAGTACGCCTATCAGTTTCCTACTCATGCTCATGCCTGCGTTCACGCTCACGCTCACGCTCTTCAGCCATTATTCTTGCTCGTTCCTTTTTCTCTCGCTGTGCTTGTTTCCTTAGCTTCTTTGCTGTCAACTCGATCTCAGGATCGAATTGTAGGCTGCTGTAATCACCTGCAGAACGCAAGTGCATATACCAATCTCGGCAAAGAGGGTTAAAAGCACCTGTTGAGTAAATAGAAACGATTAAAAATAAATAGCTAAAGTAAACTTCCACTAAGTAACTACTAAAAGTTCCGAAAAATTAATAAAATCAAATTTTAGTCCCCGACAACGGCGCCAAAAACTTGTTGGGATTCTGGCAAGTATACCAGATCGTACAAGTAATAAAGTGATAAATAGAGTATCGTTCCCAATGAGGACTGAAATTGATTTTAATAATTCTCACATATTCGTAGTTACTAAATGAAAATTAAATTGAAATTCAATTGTTTGAGTGATTGTTGATTTAAATGAATTAAAACAAATAAATAAAACGATTCTTGAACAATGGGAAAAAGCGGGACGTAGTTTCGATGAAGGTTCCTGTTATGGACCGGTATCACGGGCAAATAATAACCGGTATCACAGACCTACAAGCATCAATTCGGCATACCGGCAATTCGGCATCAATAGTCAATCAATACGTAACCGACATAACGGTTCGGCATTATGCTGCTAATGATGGCATTCATGGAGCCGTTACTTTTCGGCCTTAATGCCCATTATGGCTTATTCATTACATAGTCACATATTCCTCCCTATAAATAAGGTAGTTGCCAAGGTATGAAACTAACTCGATCTCTCGTTGCTTTACACACGGCACACACACCACCCCAAAATATCCCGACTCGGTGACGGTGTTCTTTAACCGAGAACCCGTTATCATCGTCGTATATCAACAAACCGGCTTGCCGGTACATGTGGGATAACACCCCACAACATTGGCGACCACAGTGGGAGCAATAAACTAATTCCCACCATCAAGTAATCTTCACGAAGTCGGCCAGCCACACTGTAAGTGCAACCAAGACACATCCTCACTGCTGGCGATACTGTCCAATTTCGCGTTTGTAACCTAATCCACCATTTCAAAACCACCTTCAATCTTATGCCTTTATGTAATGGAGAGTTCTTTTCATGAACCCCATCATACTGGCTTCATGACCGTAGCCATCGACATTGGCAAGGCACATGCCCAACCTTTTTTGTACAGTAATCCAGGATGGAACAAAATAGTTCAGACATAATTGCATAACCAAATTGCAGAGGAGGTGAAGGAAAATACAAAGCTGCTATCTAATAAAAAAATAAATAAAAAAAAAGCATGCTACAAGGTCTATTCACACCGGTACTTTGACATCAAATACTTATCAGGAGAAAAAAATCCACTGTGAACTAAAATCCATGGCCAATTACTTAGTGCCTTCCATAGTTATATACTAACAAGAGGAAGGTCAACAAACCAGCGCCGTTCACATCCAGAAACCATCAATTTCATGCGAACCACGGTGACGGAGAAAAGCTCATTCGCTAGACCGGTAATTGATCCGAAGGGCTAGACCGGTGATAGAGGGACGTTCGTTCTCCAGACCGGAGATGGACCCAGACCCACACCGCTAAGGACACAGGAATTCGGACCCCACCGCCACAGGCACAACCGACACCTTAACTACCGATCTCGACACGGTGGCACACGTTGTCGCCGTCCTCCCCGGTGAACCAAGCGCCGTCTTCAAGTACCGTCTCGAACCCGTGCCGCCCTCCATCCTCTGCCTGTTGCTGTTCGTTACAGAAAGAAGAAGATTATGGGAGGAAGAAGGGCACCCATTCAAAAATTAAGAAAGGAGAAGCAAAGATGTGGTTATGGGCCTTTAGCACCAAGCCCATTTCATACCAAAAAAATTAAAAAAAAAATCAACCGAGGTTTCACACCAAGCGTTACTGAAGCAGGGAAGTAGCGTATTTGATATTTATGTTATTTAAATTGAATCGCATATTTATGACTTGCTATAGCACATGCCTTTTAGTTTTTATTACTGTTTAATGGTCATGCGTTTTTTATTAAAACGTGACGTAAAAATTAGTAGTAGAAGAAAATATAATTTTGCTCCTTAATGTCACTACGTGATAATTGTTATTTAATATTTTAATTTTTATTTTATAATGAAAGGTACAAACATGATGCCTCAATTTTCTCAGGCTAGTCTAAAAAAGACTCCGGGATTATTGTCAATGGACTATAAGCTTTTTAAGAGGAGAATAAAAAATATTCCCCATCACGATTATTCTAGCCCATGAGGCTTCCTTACTCTGATATTTTCTTCAATATTCAATATGCTTCCAAAGATGAGGAACACATTGCTATATTCCCTTATCCGGACTCATTTCTTGACGATGAGGAACCTTGTGTCGAGTTTCCCTATTCGCTTTAGGGGTCAGAATGAGAAGAACTTCGTGTTGAATTCCCCTTCCCGGACTCTTGCCAAGAGTGAGGAACCCTCAATTGGGCTTCCCCCTTAGGTCTTGTATCCGGCAAGCAAGGAATCTTCATGCTAGATTTCTTCCTTCGAACTCACTAGACGACTCGAGAAACCTTGTACCGAGTTCCCCCTTCAAACTCTGGTTCCGGACATTGAGAATATTGTATTGTTTTCCCTCCTTTGAAATCAATTGAAATATTTGAAGAATTTATTCGGAGATAAGGATCCGTTTTATAGTCACAAAAAATTCAGCGCTCATACCGGTCTTTCCTATTCATACCTCGACGCTCCTCCTTACGTCACAGCACCGAGCTGGGGGGCTACTGTTATGGACCGGTATCATGGGCAAATAATAACCGGTATCACGGACGTACAAGCATCAATTCGGCATACCGGCAATTCGGCATCAATAGTCAATCAATACGTAACCGACATAACGGTTCGGCATTATGCTGCTAATGATGGCATTCATGGAGCCGTTACTTTTCGGCCTTAATGCCCATTATGGCTTATTCATTACATAGTCACATATTCCTCCCTATAAATAAGGTAGTTGCCAAGGTATGAAACTAACTCGATCTCTCGTTGCTTTACACACGGCACACACACCACCCCAAAATATCCCGACTCGGTGACGGTGTTCTTTAACCGAGAACCCGTTATCATCGTCGTATATCAACAAACCGGCTTGCCGGTACATGTGGGATAACACCCCACAACAGTTCCTAAAACGTTTAACAACAAATTGATTTGTTTTCCTAAATTCTGAATTTGCTTTGCAAAGGTAGGAAACGCCTAATGTCTTAGAACGTTTCCGTATTTTAGGTATTAATCTCCCAATGATGTCTCAAGAGAGCCTTAAAAGCCTAACCCTTAATTAAGTTCAATCAAAACTTGTAAAAATTATCCAATTCATAGAAAACATGTCTGTGCCTATGCAATTGAACTGTTTGATTATTAGGCTAAATCCTAAATTCATATATCTATTCATAAAGGATTTCCAAAAGTCATGAAATGCGCACATTCACGAACAACAATAAAAATATAATCAAACACAATTTATAATGGAAAAACAAAATCAATTAATTGCATAAATATTAAAAAGGTTCCATAATCATCTACTCCTACATCCCATGAAAGGGTTTAGTTCATGATTGAGAAGAAATAAACAATAAACATGGTAAAGAGAAACATAATTACCACTAAACTTGAGTCTTCAATCTCAATTCTTCACAAAAAGCTCTCAAAATCACAGCCCCCAATTGTTCAGCACCCACCTAATTGCCAATCCTAATCTATTTTAATTTATAAAACCCCTAAACTATCTCCAGCCCAAATCCATCAAAAAGATAGAATAATCAAATCAGATCTGCGACATGCGCCTGGGCGCAGCCTTCACACGCCTGGGCGCGCACTTGAATTCAATCAGATAGCCTTCCTACGTGACGCGCGCGCCTGGGCGCATGATCCTGCGCGCCTGGGCGTGCTAGTACAGAATTTCACTCTTTTCTTCTTTTTCTTCTCAGCTCCTCAATGGTCCATCAATTACTCCTTCTTCTCAACTCCATTTAGCACTAAAACACCTGAAAACACTAACAAACACATCAAAACGAACAAAACTCTACCTAAACACTTTAACAACTAAAATTCCTAATAAAAGACTCAACTTTGCTCAAGAACATACCAAAACCAAAGTAAAAAGGGGTTAAATAGAGTACAAAAACATCATATTTCAGGCTCAAAATAGGTTTCTATTTGCAATTACTTAATGGATAATACTCAACTTCATTAGCTATTCATTTTTTTTAAAAAAAGAATCATTAGCTAGTTATTTTAACGTTTGTGTTTAGTTGAAGTCTTGCATTTACATCGCTTATGTAGTTTCTCTATTTCTCTTAATAACCGAGAATTTAAGGTAGATATTTCAACTAATATTAGTTTTGATTTTTCTAAAAACCAATTTGTGTATTCAAAGACATTAAAGAATAATTTAGTATACTATGCTTTATATTTGCAATATTTCTCCTAGTATTTCTCAATGTAGTAGAGAAGGAAAAGATGAAGAGTAAGTTTGGCACAACAATTTTCATATTTGATGTATTGAAAACCATAATTTTGCATTTAATCTGAAATCTAACTTTATATTTTGGCTTATTTGTTTATCTTTCAGTCAAGTTTGTAGAATTTACTATTTTTATTTAGAGTGAAGGGACACTTTGGTCCCTCAAGTTTTTCGACAGGGACACTTTAGTCCCTCAAGAAATTTAATTCATTTTTAGTCCGTCATGTTTTCCAAAAGTACCAATTTAGTCCCTCATGTTTTCCAAAAATACCAATTTAGTCCCTCAACGAAGTGGCTAACGGAAATTGGACAGGGACTAAATTGTCACTTTTGAAAAACTTTGGGGACTAAAAATGAAAGATATAATTATAAAGCAAGGTGAAAGATGATAACTATTAGGTTTAAGACTTATGAGTTCTTTTAAATATTTCTCATCTTTTGTTTATTGTTCTTGTACTGTAGACTATTTTAAAATTGAAGGCGTTTTTATGTAGATGTATATAAAGTATTGGCTAATGTTGCTTTGAATGATTCATAACATGGATATACTTTTGGGTTGATTTGTACCAAGATGCCATTGATAATGTTTCCTTTAGTTAGTTTTTTGAAATTTGGTCAAAGATTTTAAGTTTAAGATCTTTCTAAATAAGATTATCATACTTAAATTAATAACTATCTTCTCCTTTTTGTTTTAGGTTCTGAATGAGAAAAAGGTTTTGTTAATGATGAAATGGAACCGTGGAAGTTAACCTAATAATTGAATCTTTATAATTTAACTCATAACCACTCATTAAGCCTATTATTTCTTAGTATAAAGTTATCTTATTCAATTTTCTTACTGTTGAGAACCGTACGGATGATTTTGAAGAATATGAAGAGATTTGGTTGCCATTTTCGATATGAGAAGTAATGGATTTTTTAGAGGTTCTTTGCTAATGGAGGTTAAAGAAGTGTGGCTCATGGGAATGTCTCTTGAGGAAATATTATGTGAAAGACTTAAATATACTCTTGAGGGAATATTATATAAACGGTCTTTTATAAATAGAAGTAATGGCTCGTGTTTTAGTCCATTTTGTTTATTGGAAATTATTTTGGGCATTTATTTTATCAAAAAAATTTCATTTTGATCCTTTCGTTACGATAATAACAATTGTGTTAAGAGTGTTGCAATTATATCGATGGATTGTTTAGCTTTATCTAAGGTTCTCTTAATTGGGTTTTTTATCTTTCGAAAAGCGGTTTATGTGGATAAAGGCATTTATGTTTTGTACACCTTTCTTTTTTTGCATGGTAGGCCTTAGGGACATTGTTATTATGCTTTGTAATGAACATACATTCCCTCGAGGTGTTGCGTAAGACTCAAGACTACGTAATTCTTATACAATGTTTAATATGGAATTTAGCATATAGTTCTGAGTTAGAAAGAGACCTAAAGATGTTTATTAGTAGCACTAGGATAACCACCTCTTGGGTCAGGTTTTCCTGGTAATTAAGACTCTAATTTTGATGATAGTCTTCTATTTATCTTCGTGAGATTTTAGATTATCTATCTCTTATTATAATAGATAATCTAGTATTTATCCATAATTTGAATTATGCAATCTGATAAGATGTTTATTAACTATATTGGAGTTATCACAAGATATTCTCATGGATTTATCCTCATTATGGAGTTAGTAGATACTCCTTTGTCAATATTCCAAGACGATGATTCCTAGCATAATCCAATTTTAATGTCGATTATGAGGTGAACATTTGGCTACTCCAGGCTAGATACCTATTATTGCACATCGGACTAGCTTTAATTTCCATGTTACATTTTCGAACTACGGCAATGTTTGCTTCATGATTATGATCTAGTTAGGATTGCGAGTATGAAATTCCGATTTAGTTCAAAAGTTTTCCCACAAAAATAACTATGCTTTTCACAATTACTTGAAGCAATCTTTTTGAAATGCACTTGTTTGTTTTGTTTAATTAGTTAAGCATACCTGAATAGAACGATATGTTCTAGTATCGATTTATCACATGTTGGACATTGTGACATAGTTCTGATACTTAAGCTGTTAAGCATCGACCTTCATGGGATATTTTGTTTACCACCTCACTTTTTTTTTATCATAGGAAGAGGGTTTCATAGTGGTAGACAAGAAGAACATAGCTTATTGGTCGATGGTTTGAATCACATTTTTTGGTCAAATATATGGGGTTACACTAATATCATGGTGGAGACAATCACTAGACTATGGTAGTTGATACATTTGTATAAGTTGATTAAAGAAAAGGGAAAAAGTGTACGAAAGCTCATTAAACTATTTTTCTTGTAGTAAATAGCCACCTTAAACTAATTTTTCTTCTCAATTAGGCTCTGAGCTTTAACAAATAGTGAGATTGACCCATTCCATTTAATCATCATTAATATATTAATAATGAGTAAATCCAAACCATTAATCCTATATTAATTTCAACCATTCAATTTTTTTCCTGACCATTAACAGTGAGTGAATCTCTTGTATTCTTAAATTTTTTATCACCACAAAATACACACCATATAGATGCATTATATTTTTCTTATTTTCATCAAGATTTTATAAGGCACTGCGACATCAAAAAGAAGAGATATGCCACCATCCCTAACAACTTGCAATTAAAGATGGGAGACCAACATACCTTTAGTAAAATAACCTCATTTTCATAGCTCACTTTGTTGACTTCTTTCTCAATGTGCATTTTGGTGGCCATATTTAGTTTGTAATAGTTTGAGATATATTTTAATTGATGTTCTTATTATATTGAGAAAAGAAAGAAAATTATCTCTATAGTATTTGTTAATAAAAGAAATAACAGTAAAACAAATAATGGTCGATTAATATTAAAACAAATTAATGGTTTGGATGTGTTCACTATTAGTTAATAGTGATGTTCTGTCCAGATCAGACAAGACCCTTGCTAAGGACAAATGCCCTTGTGAATGATTTTTAGTCTAACAAGAGGGAACACTCGATCCTACGTATATGTTCAAACTAGGTTTTGGGGATCAAGACTATGTTGTTCTATCAGGCATGTTAATCAGGTATGTTAAAATAGTGCATCAAGTGGAGAGAGAGACGATACAGTGTCGTCCCTAAGAGAAATAAGCAGTATGCCCCCTACTCTTAGGGAGGATTGTGTAATACCTAAATTTAATAAAGTGTAATTAGAAATACTTTTACAAAAATGTTCGTCATAGCGGAAAAAGATTCGTACTTTTATTGATTTATCAAAATATACGATCTTTTGAAAATTGATAAAAGTTGAGGGTTTATATCTGTATCAAATACAATCTTCGTATGCAATTCTTTCCTTCCTCCGCTGGGATGAATCTTGGTTCTTTATAACCTAGAATATAGTAACACCAGGAGTGAGGCATTTACTCAAAGAATAAGGAATTACATTTGAATATAATAATTCGTAACCAACAAGACAACCATAAATAATCATTCAATTTATAGTCATTCATATCTCACTTTTCCTCACCACTTCCTCACACTCATTGGAAAGGCAGATGTGAGTAAGCGTCTCACAACCAATGCTTGTCATAATACTTGACTAATCTCTGATCTTCGAAAAACCCATATCGGGTTCGGCTCTGGCCAAGATCACCCTCAACCAGCCCCCAAAATGACCAAGCGACCAATAGAATTGTTTGTGGTTAGTGTAGAATGATTCCCCAACAATGGTAGTTAATCCTGTCACTCTAGGGACTCTTTTCCACCCAAATCACATCCTAGTCAATATATCATTCTTGTTATAGGTTCCCAAAGCCATCATGTAATTATTTCTCATTTTCTCACCGTCCACCATAACTACATGTATGATGCATGAAATAGTTTTATTCTTAGTTGAACTTTGGATCATAGGTGAAACCCACTATGGTATTTTCAGAACTTTTCACATACTTTTAGTATGCTGATTGTCATTGTTTATTGTTTCGCTTATGTCCAAGTTCAACGTTTAAGTCTTTATCTTTATGTTATTCTTTATACTTCATTTAGAATCCTTGGCCATATTGTTCTTTGTTTTCTAGCATAAATAACTTGCTAACATGCTTAGTTAATAGGATATTTTTCTTGGAAAACTCATTCAGTATACATATTTTGGCCTTGATAAGTGGTTAATAGAATAGGGTAACATGTTATCTATATTGAAATTTGGCCAACTAATGCAAAATTCTGACACGATAATTGGCTAAGTCTTCGGGGTTTACCGGTTATTTTGACAAAATCCATCATAAATCAGTTTATCCATCTGGATTTCAATTAAAACTTCCTTCCAATGAGTCCTAGGTAGATTTGTGGCCACATGTATGCACACATCACATTTTACGGTTTTATTGCATCACAACATCTTATAAATCCACATTAAACTATAATCACCTATATCATGTATCACTTTGAATATTATAACTTATATGATCATAGAACTACAAAATCATATACACATTACCATATCATCACAGAATCAAATCATACATAGTCACACATAATTCAGTAGAATCTCAACTCATAACTTTTTATTTCAAATAGCTAACCATTTCTCAAGTAATATTTGAAACTACATATGGATTAAATTAGAATTTTGTTCAAGTATCCTCATGGATTATATTGATCTCCAAGTCAAATAATTTGATGGGTTTGTTCATATTAGTTCCCTTGAAGATCATGGAAAGCTTCCTACTACTTTGACTTTTCCTAATATTATCTTAGTCATAAGAGTAACTTCTCCCATACCCTGGCTTAAGAGGAAGCAAAAATAAGGCCTGAAGCTCCTCGACTTGTGGTTACTAACTCCAACCAGCTCTAATCTAGTGGCTACCAACCTCGTTGAAACTCAATCACTGGATTACAAAAAGGGAAAGACTATGGAAAGCTAGGATTTGTGTTTTGGGAGAGCTTTAAGAGTACGAGAGCTATATGGAGGTTGCTTTGAGTTTTAAAGGTGTTGTGTTGCCCAATTTCGAGTTCCTAAGGGTTTAATAGGCCTTGAGTCCGACATTGGAAGTAAATTAACAAGAAATTTCCTCCATCACCATCGATCTTTTGGAAAATTCTGACAAAATAAATGATTAACTCCTTGAGTAACCAGTTATTGAATGTGTATTTGGCCCATTATGGCCAGATTCTACTGAGATAACCAGTCATATCATCTGGTAACTGATTATTTCTTGTAAAATTTGACAAAATTGCACTTAGATAACCGTTTAACAAGTATAGTAACCAATTATTCCATCAGTAAATGGAAAAAATCTGATTTCTATTATTCATTTTGGTTCTAGTTACTATCTAATACTTAGATAAATATAGGATCGCTTAGGAAAACCATCAAATAACAAAATTTACATATTATTTCTAGAATTCTTCTAATAAGAATCAAATACTTATGTTGAATCAAAGGTTTTGATGAAGACAAATGAACAAACTCGGTTGATGACGACAAATATATCATGTGCTCTGTTCTCGGCCAAGGGTTTTGATGAAGACAAATGAATCAGCTCGGGTGTACTCGGAAGTGATCAATCCGAGCTACCGCTCAAAGCAGACTCAGTCAGCCGACGTCAAGCTCAGCAACACTATCGCTAAAATCAGACTTAGTCAGCCGACGTCAAGCTTGGCAACACTATTGCTCAAAGCAGACTCAGTCAGCCGAGAAGAAGCTCAGACTATCATCAAGCTCGGCTCAAGGATGCCAAGTGCAAAGTCATCAAGCTCGAACAGATGCCAAGAACAGATGCCAAGTGCAAAGTCATCAAGCTCGGCTCAAGTTATTCAAGCTCGGTGAGGTTGTCAAGCTCGAACTTTCATCAAGCTCGGCAACACTGTTCATCCAGAAGATTACTCACCCAAGTCCTGAAGTTCGGTGACGTTGTCAAGCTCGAACTTATGTCAAGCTCGGCAACACTATTCATCAAGAAGATTACTCACTCAAGTCCCGAAGATCGGTGACGTTTTCAAGCTCGGCAACACTGTTCATCAAGAAGTTTAATCACTCAAGTCTCCAAGCTCGATGAAGTTGTCAAGCTCGGACTTTCGTTAAGCTCGGGAACACTGTTCACGTCAAAGCAGCTCAGCTTAAGCTCAGACGTGTTCAGAAAGATGTCAAGCTCGAACTAGTTGTCAAGCTCAGCATCACATCAGATCAGCTCAGCTCAGATCAGATCTATCACTCAAGTCCCCAAGCTCGGATTGAAGAAGTCGGCATAGAGATCAGCTCGTTCAACTCAGTGAAGTATAATCACTCAAGTTCCCAAGCTCGGATTGAAGAAGTCGGCCTAAAGTGTAGCTCGGTCAGCTCAGAGAAGATTATTCACTCAAGTTGCCAAGCTCGGAGAAATGTCAAGCTCGAACCAGTTGTCAAGCTCGGCATCACTATTTATCTTCTTCATCCTTCAGCAGTTCGCCGCATGCACCACTTCGTCTCTAACATTATAGTACTGGGCATAGCTGGCAATTTTGTCCTTATCTCTCAGTACCCATATGTCACCATCCTTAAGATTTCAAAATTGAAAATCAAATCAGCAATGTAAGAGAGACAAATTTAGAACGTTACAAAGAAGTGGAAACAGGACAAACATATCTCTGAACAGTGCAGAAATTGTCCAGTATATCCGTTGCAAAGGACATACGTATTTTTCGCTCTCTCTCCTACCTCATGCATGCTGGGTTCATTATAAAAGGATGGGTTTTCTTCTACAGACAACAAGGATATTACAGAGATAAACAACAAGTGAAGAAGAAGCAAAATTTTCATTCTCTGAAATACACAAGAGCAAAAACGCAGCAAAGAGAACGATAGAGAAAAAGTGAAACTGTCATATTTTTGCATCTAGGTCTCAAATCGTTCTCAACATTCAAAAACCCTTTCTCAAACACATAACCGAAAACTCATTTGTTCATCAAACCTTCAGAATCATACACACTTGAGTTTCGGGTTGGAGCCATCTCATTCATTCAAACTGTTCTTCAAGTCTTGAGGTGTTCTCAAGCAGTGAAAGTCTTGGAAGGTTTCCAAGCTCGTTCAAGAGGTTCTTGACGATTGAAGTCTTAGGAGGTTCCTGAGCAAAAATCCAAGGAGGTTCTTTGGTGCAAATCCTTGAAGGTTTCAAGGTGTCTTGAAGGTTTCAAGACTTGTTAAATTAGGTAGAAGCCAAGAGTTTGGTACTCTCTTGGTGGGCTAATTGATCCCTTATAATTTCTATCAATTTCATTTTATTAAAGGCTCCTTAAAGGTTTTAAGGGGGACTGGACGTAGCTCACCGTGTTGGTGGGTGAACCAGTATAAATCTCGGTGTCTCATTTCTCTTTACTGCTTTCAGTTTATATTCCGAGCATTTAGTCGGCTTTGTTTAACTTATATTTGTGCTCGGATAGTGGTAGCAAATTTACGCCGCAAACCTGATCTTTGAGTGGCGCAGCTCGGATAATCGGTGGTCGGTCTAGATAACCGATTATCGGATACTGCTCGGCCCAAAGTCAGCATTTTCATTTTAACAGCTAGCTTTATCGGACCTATTTCAATCATATCACGAAAAATTGGTATTATTGTTTCCAACTACTGTAGCCACCCAATTTTGTCCGGGGTAAAAAATTTTATTTTGTAAAAATTTTGGTTAATTAAATTTTTATTCTCAAATTTTATTTTATTCTTGTGTATTGATTTATTTTTGGTGTTATTTAAAAAAAAGAATTTAAAATAAAAGTTTAAAAATAAAAAATAAAAATAAGTTTGTTTGAACATTTTCTTAGTTCTTGTGCATTAAGTTATTTTTGGGATTTATTTTTTTTTTAAAAAAAGGATTTAAAGCAAAAAAGGGCTTACTACAAAAGAAAAAAAAGAAAAAAGGGTTTTGGCCGTTTGGCCCAAACCGAGCCACAAAACCCAGTTCCCTCCCCCCAGTTGCATTTCACGCAGCAACTAAACTCTGCTGCTGCTTCTTCTCCCTTCCCCCAAATTAAAAAAACCCTAACTTCTCAATCTCCAAATTATTTTCAATCTCTAATCAATTATTGATTCCCATCTCCCAAAACCTTCCTTTTCCATCCCAAACTCACGAATCAATTTGTGATTCTTAAACAAAAATCGCGATTCTTTTCACCCTCCTCATGAGGAATTCACGTCAAATAGTGAAGGAGATTCGCGTTTTTCCTCTTCTCTTCGGTTCTCTCACGCAAAATTCGGTCTCTCCTTCTTAACTTCAAGCACGTGTTTTACAAGGGTAAAAATCAATTGTGCATGATTTCGGGTTGATTCTTTCTTCTCTTTGATTCAATATTCAAAGACTATAAAAGCAAAATAGCAACAAGCACAGAGGGAGAAACAGTGAAAGAAATAGAAAAAAAAAGAGAACGAAATTAAAAAAAATAGAAAAAGGAGAAGAAGAGGGAGGCAGCGAAGAACAGAGGAGAGTAGAGAATCCACAGCATATTAACTTGACCAATATTCATTCCAAATAGGTTTTTATTTTGTATTTTCATCAATTCAATATATTATTCTGTATTATTTATTTTCAATTTACTTCGGTATTGTAATTGATTTCTGGTTTAAGGATTTGTGAAATGATGATAACAGATTTTCCTTTTATTGGAGTAATTGTTTTCAGGTCCTAAGATTATGACTTTAACAGTATAAGTTGCTAGTTGTCATCCTGCACGGGGTTCGGCTTGTTATTATTGGTAGTACTAGGCTGATTGATGCATTATTTTATCATCAACTAGTAGTGTTGGCTCTCATTTCTTTCCTGATTTTTGACTAACTACAAGATTTAGTTTAAGGATTCACTAATTTTCTTTTTTACATCATAATAAACAATTTGGTTTGGTTCAGGTAAAAATAAGCAATTTAATTCATTATGTATTTAGCTAAATTTATTGATTGTGTTTTGGTAAGTCGATTTTTCTCATCCAAATTTGTTTAGTAGTGAATTCTTAAGGACTTCCTCTCCACACTCAAAAAACAAGTATTACATATTTCCTTTTAAAATAGTAATTAAATAAATTTTATTAATTAAGTATTAATTCGCGCTCTGGAAACTCATTTTTCCTCGTATAAATGTCGAGGTCTTATGTATTTTCCTCTTCTCATAAATTCCATTTTTTTAAAGTAGTAAAATAAAACGTTAAAATTTAAATTACTATTACAAATAAATAGTGAAATCAAAAATATTTTTCTTTATAAACATTAAATGAATTTTATTAAATAAGTATTAACCAAATGCGTTTTGGAAATTCACCTTTCCTTGCCTAAACGACAAGGTCTTGTGCATGTTCCTCTTTGCATCAAATCCTTTTTTTAAAATATATATATATATATATAAGATTAAAACATTTAGAACTACGTAGCCTTGATTCCTCATTTTATGAGGATACGTAGGACCAAGGGCAACCTTGTCAGGCACAACAGTAAAAAAAAACTTTTTTTTGGCAAACCAATTATTTAGGTCTTTTAATTAAAATCAATCAATAAAGGTACCATTTTCGAATGGGCGAACGGGGTGCTAATACCTTCCCCGGCTCGTAACCGACTCCCGAACTCGGAATCTATCTAGTTCGAGACCAATCTTTATCCGTTTGAATTAATATTTATTTTTTTCGCGTTTTTGCAACAAAATGCGGTGGCGACTCCATATCGGGTCAATCGACTGCCACTCGTAGGCGAGGCCCCGAGGGTGACCCGGGACCCCAACCGCGACAGCTGGTGACTCCGCTGGGGACTAAGCCAACTAAGAGAGTCAGGCAAAAATGATTGGTTTGTTTTAATAGACCTATTTTCTTTTATAATTGGTTTGACGAGTTGGTGTGGCTGACGGATCATATGTTTGGATTGTTAAGGGAGCAAATCCCAGCACTAACCGATAGGGATCCAAAACTGTTTGGGTACCCAAGATGAACAAGTAATATGTTTTGCATGTGTGTCTTCGGACAAGGGAAACTCGGTGGTATCTGGACAGTGGTTGTTCGAAGCACATGACTGGAGATAAGAAGCACTCTATCGAGCTTACTCTAACCGAGAAAGGATATGTCACTTATGGAGACAACAACAAAGGTAAAATTTTGGATGAAGGTAAAATAGGAAACTCTTCCGACCTGATTATCGAAAATGTTTTATACGTTCAAGGATTGGAACACAATCTCTTGAGCATTAGCCAACTTTGTGATATCGGTAATCATGTTGTTTTTACCTCCACTCACTGTCTAATTAAAAGTGACAAAGACAATTCGATCAAATTTGTGGGAAAAAGGTCAAACAATACTTATTTGGTAGATTTAAATGAAATTTCTTCTCTGGTTTCTACATGCCGAGAAAATGATACTTAGCTTTGGCATCGTCGGACTGCTCACATAAATGTAAATCAGTTAAAAAAACTTCAATCCAAAGACCTAGTGGTCGGCCTACCAAAGTTGAAATTTGATATAGAAGGTGTTTGCACTTCCTGTAAAAAGTGTAAACAAACCAAAAATAAATTTTCATCTAAAACGATGGTGTCCACAACAAGGCCATTAGAAATGCTTCATATGGACTTGTTCGGACCATCGCAAGTACAAAGCTTTGGTGGTAACTACTATGCCTTAATGATTGTTGATGATTTTTCTAGATTTACTTGGACTCTATTTTTAGCTGCAAAAAGTGACACTTATCAAAGTTTTAAAGAGCTAGTCAAACGAATTCAAAACCAAGTAAACCAAAAAGTAGTTGTTATCCGAACAGACCATGGTGGCGAGTTCGAGAATCACAAATTTGATAAGTTTTGTTCTAAGTTCGGCATTGAGCATCAATTTTCAGCTCCACGGACTCCCGAGCAAAACGGAGTTGTGGAACGGAAAAACCAAGTACTTGAGGAACTTGCTCGGACAATGCTGAACGAATCTCAAGTTCCTCACTATTTCTGGGCGGATGCAGTCAACACTACTTGTCATGTATTGAACCGAGTTCTTACTCGGCCCATCTTAAATAAAACGCCCTATGAACTTTACAAGGGTAGAAAGTCGCGCATATCTTATTTTCATGCTTTTGGATGCAAAGTTTTTATTTTAAACAATGGAAAAGATCATCTTGGAAAATTTGATTCATCAAACCTTCAGAATCATACACACTCGAGTTTCGGGTTGGAGTCATCTCATTCATTCAAACTGTTCTTCAAGTCTTGAGGTGTTCTCAAGTAGTGAAAGTCTTGGAAGGTTTCCAAGCTCGTTCAAGAGGTTTTTGACGATTGAAGTCTTAGGAGGTTCCTGAGCAAGAATCCAAGGAGGTTCTTTGGTGCAAATCCTTAAAGGTTTCAAGACTTGTTAAATTAGGTAGAAGCCAAGAGTTTGGTACTCTCTTGGTGGGCTAATTGATCCCTTGTAATTTCTATCTATTTAATTTTATTAAAGGCTCCTTAAAGGTTTTAAGGGGGACTGGACGTAGCTCACCGTGTTGGTGGGTGAACCAGTATAAATCTCGGTGTCTCATTTCTCTTTACTGCTTTTAGTTTATATTCCGAGCATTTAGTCGGCTTTGTTTAACTTATATTTGTGCTCGGATAGTGCTAGCAAATTTCCGCTGCAATCCTGATCTTTGAGTGGCGCAGCTCGGATAATCGGTGGTCGGTCTAGATAACCGATTATCGGATACTGCTCGGCCCAAAGTCAGCATTTTCATTTTAACAGCTAGCTTTATCCGACCTATTTCAATCACATCGCGAAAAATTGGTATTATTGTTTTCAACTATTATTCACCCCCCCTCTAGTAGATTGTTAAGCCGATTGTTGGGTTTCCAACAACTTATACTATATTGATGGTAAATACTTTTAATCATAAGGAACTCTTATATTTCAAAACATATTTGTAATACTCTTTTAATAAAACACATTGCTGGATAAAATCATATTATACAATTTAGTTAATGAAAAGTGGTGGGTGTTACAAGTTGCAAAATAATATATTAGCAATGAGAATTAGAGCTAAACTTGTTTAGACAATTTGTTTAATTTCAACCCTTCCTAAAAGGTGGCTAGTTATCTAATTGATCTTTTGTGTGTACAGGTGCAAATTTTGATTGTTGGTTATGTATATTCAGTTAGAAAGCAATATATTATGAAGTTTTGATGATAATAAATAAAAATTTAAAGAGGGGAAGCACATTCATTGATGTCAACAAACAAGTCTCCACAAAGGATCAAGCACATGCATTCTTCTAGGAAAATAATGTAAGGCATGGTATTTATTAAGCTTAAGCTAAATCTTTGAAGTACTAGGACATGAAAAATAAAAAGCGAAAAACCTTTTTGAAACTATTAACCAGTAATAATTATAGATGTAACATCCCAAATTTTAAACCTAAGTGCAAGTCAATTAATAATATATAGAGATAATTGAGATAATAATAATAAAACCATAAACATATATTAAAATAAGTGTTCAAACATAAAAAAAAAAGATAAATAATAGTAATATTGGGTTAGGAAAAGAAAGGAAAATTAAATTGAAGTTAGAAACAGGCCAGAAAAATAGATAATTCGGTATTAAAACGTAACGTAAGTTAGAAAATCAAAATAAAAGATTTAGGACTAAAAACAAAATTTCCACCGTTGGATATGAAAATAAGGATTTCAGGAAGCTTGCTTCCAAATTTGAGCAAGATCCAACGGGTAACGAAGAAGTTGTCTCGATTTGAAGCAGGAAGAAAATAGGAGAAAAATAGGAAAATGAATAAATAGGGTACTGGGCAAAATACTCGAGTCTTTTGGAAAATACTCGAGTGTTCTGGTTAATTGGAAAAGGACGCACTCAGGCACTACTCGAGTCTTTGTGAAAAGACTCGAGTGTTTTACAGTGAACTCTCAGGTATACTCGAGTCTTTTGGAACAGACTCGAGTATTTTTAAAGGAAACACTCGAGTCTTTAGGAAAACACTCGAGTGTTTTGTGCAGACAGTCTTAAAAACGTGTTTCAGCCAACAATCTCATTCATAACCCAACTTCACTCTCTCTCCTAGGTCACGAACAAGCTCCCATTCTCTCTCTAGATTTCACCTCAAATCACCATTCCAATCCACAAATAAGCATTGAGAATCAATCCCCAACACATTTAAACACTTAATCTCTCTTCAATCTCTCAAGTTCTTCCTCTCTCAATTCATGGGTATGAGTTAGGGCCAACACCCATTCTTGTTTCTCATCTCTCAAGCTCAAGGTAAGTGGAATACAAGCTCTATTCCTCCTTTCCTTCATAGATTTCGAATTTCCCCTCCCCAATCTCTAACTAATTTTCCTTTCTTTGGTTTCTAGCTCATTCTTTCTCTCTCCCATAGTTTTGGAGCTCTCTCTCTCTCTCTACAAGGGTGAGGTAAGGGAGTGGATATAGTGAGCATTGGTTTGTTCTAGGGAATAGGTTCAAATTAGTTCATAAGAGCTTGCTAGGATTTGTATGTTATTTTGGTGTTATTAAATTCCTAGGATTACGAAGGAATAGAGTAGTTTGATTTAATTAAAGAAATAAAAAGTAAACTTTGAGAATGCATAGAAATTGGTATGTGTTGATGCTAAATGTGCTTGATGATAAATGTTTGCCATGTAGGTGTATACTTGATGATGTGAGTTCTTGAATGCAACATGAAATTATGTGTATGCTTGGAAATCCTGTTTTTATGTTTATGATTTGATTTGATATCGTCAATGATTAAGTAGTTGGTGATAAATGACTTGAATTTAAATAAATGAAATTATAAAAATGATATAAGTTGCAGCTATGATTGATCATTGGGATACACCGACCCATTAGGTGCCCTGTTAGGTGACAAGTTACCCATTAGGCACGAGTTACCCAATCCAGGTGAAAGTTTCCTATTAGGTCCCGTAAATGCCCCGTTAGGCGGGTGTATCCAATGGATCAATCATGCTGCACAATAATAAAAGTTTTGAAAATAGAAAATGTGAATGTGATGGTAAAAGAGTTGAGATGTTGTTTTTAGTCCTAATGGGTGTCAACCGTGGCCTAATAGGTGTCAAGTTACCTGGATTGGGTGAAAGTCCTAGTGGGTGTGAAATGCCCTAACAGGTGCGCTAATCCCTAATGGTAAATAAAAGATAAAATGATTTAAAAGATGATAAGATGTGTGTATGTTGTCCTCTGACCGTGAGGAGACATACGATGTTATTTGGGTATGTTAGCCTCTGATTGTGAGGTGACATACGGTGTATTATTTCGAAAAAGGGTATAACTTATGGTTATGAGTTGAAAACGGATTATATGAGTAAGTGAAGGTAATGGACATGGAAGTAAAAAGATGAAAAGTGAAACAAAATGATAAGTGATGAGAAATATAAATGAAATCTGAAATGGATTGCCAAATTGTAAATGCATGATAATTGCCTGTGAATAAATTGTGCTATATGATCTAATTGGTAATTGTGTTTGACTTAGTGGGTAATTATGTCTAATGAGAAACTGCTTTCCTATTTCATGTGCAATGCTCACTCCCTTACTATCCTTTACAGGTACAAAGATTGAGATTTCACTATTACTGGCCGAGCAGGAGTGCACTCCACACCGTGGAGTGTAATTTAGTTTAGAGTGTATTATGGTCATTATATTATAATTAATCTATTTTGGGTTTTTGAAATAATCTAATCACTGTAAGCCCGAGTTTGTTATATGTCGTTGTTAGGGCTTGTAAAGTTAATTATTATATTTAGAAGTTGAAATGTTTTTTCTGGATTGTACTGGTTTGGCAGGTGAAAATTCTAAATTTTTAGGAAGTCCGATAAACAGAGGAAATTCTGTCGGATTTTCATTAAGATTTAAAACAAAATTTTCAAGTCCTATGTAAAAATCAACTTAATTATTAGTAATTAAACTATTTAATTGTGAGGGTGTTACAATAGAAGCAACAAATGATTTAAAACTTTGTCTTAATTGTCTGGATTGTGAAAAATATATTTTTATGAAAATTAGCATGAAGTAATCGATCACTATGGTATGTGAGTCAATTACTTTGTTGCATCATACCAAATCCAAAGAGTTTTGAATATATAACACCCCAATTCTTACCCTGAAACTATTAATACACTTCAATATAATTTTGTCGAAAATTTAAAACTTTTTAAAACATTAATTATTAGAACACTTTTCATATAAATAAAGATAGAGATTAATATTAATATACTGCCAGTGTAAACATGTTTTACACACACATCGAATCATAAATTGTCACCTCAATCTCATTGCCACATCAAATTATCAATTTATTAAAATTAAAATAAAATCCTAAATCCTAATTCCTTTTGACACATCGCTGATTCTTCTTCATGCTCTTCTAAAACCTTTTCATTTTCATGGTAAATATTCTACTTCAACAGCCTTTCATCTTCCGCATACTATCACACCATCTGAGATTTCATCACCTCTTTTATCTCAACTCAATAATCCATTGTGGTTCCTCTTTCCATGTACCTTTACTGATTGTTGGTGCGTTTTTTTTTTCGCCTCCACCTAGTTCCCAGTAGTGAGTGTTGTTCTTTATTCAATACTAACATGGTGCTTATTGTTTTTAATTTTTCATTCTTTGATTATTGTTTAACATGTTTCTCATTTCATTCTTCTCTGTTTCTTCCTTCCTTTGTTTTCTACCATTTCCTTATAATAATTCTTTAAAGTGTTTCCAATAATTGAAAGTGTCTTTTTTCATTTCAGTTTTGATACATTATTTCTACTTTACAATAATAAAAGTGTTTTCTTTGTTCATGTTTTCTAATTCATTTTGATTCCTTGATAATTTGTATACATGTAATATTTAATGTTGTTTATTATTTTTTTTAATGTTTGTTAGATTTCTGTTAACATGATGGATGTGCTTGAGGATTCCATCTTGGTCAACTATGAACCTTCTCCTTTGAAGCCTTACGAAGGAATGAAGTTCACATCAATGGAAGATGCAAAGAATTACTACTTAAGGTATGCAAAGAAAAAAGGTTTTAGCTTTCGCATGGGTCGTATCACTAAATCAAGAACAAATGGCATGATAATTGGTCAAGAGATGGTTTGTTCAAAGGAGGGTTTTAAGGTAAAAAAGACTGTAGAAAGGGAAAAGAGAAGCACGCGTGATGAAACAAGGATTGGATGCAAGACAATGATATATGTAAAGAAAATAGAAAAAGAAAATGGATGGATTATTTCTAGATTTAGAATAGACCATAATCATGAACTTTTCCCCCCAAGAAGTTCAAAGTTTCTTTGAGTACATAAAAAGAAAACCAAAGTGCAAGAAAAAAACTTATAGATGTGCTTGATGATTCTGGCTTTCCCCCTAGCAAAATAGCATATGTCTTGTGTACCAAAAGTGGTGGTGTTGATAATGTCGTGATTGGTCAAACAAGATGTGATTACTTACTTAACTGAAAAGAGACAAAAGGAATTAGCAAAAGGAGATGCCCAGTTGATGTTATCATATTTTCATAATTCTCAATTGAAGAATCCTGTGTTCTTTTATGCATTTCAAATGGATGTTGATGGACAATTGGCAAATTGCTTTTGAGGTTGATTCAAGATCTAGAATGGCGTACAAGTATTTTGGTGACGTAGTAATATTTGATCCTACATTTATCAGTCAGTTAGGTCCCTGAAAGATACCCGTGACATCAGATAGGTCCTCGAAAGATATGTGGCATCTCTTATACCCCTGAAAGATCACTTTGGCGTCCCGTTAGTCCCGCCGTCCAACACCGTCAGTTAGTGTTTAACGAAAGCTGATGTGGCATCAGATAGGTCCCTAAAAGATACCCGTGGCGTCAGATATGTCCTTGAAATTTTATTTTTTAAAAGTGTCATAAATTTTATTTTTTATCTTTACTCATATATAATAAATTTTTATTTACTTAAGTAGTTGGAAAAATTAATAATTATAGAGGGTAAAAAATAATAATAAAAAAACATTATTAATATATTAAAAGTCTAAACAATAATTACAATTCTTAAAAAATTGTATTTTATTTAAAATAGAACATATAAATAAAAATGGATGAAGTAATAATAAAAAAAAACCCTCAACAAAACAATACATATAAAACCTTTAGAATAAAGTCTTATTATATACAAGATCAAAAATAAATTCCGAATTAAAAATAAAGTCTTTACATGTAGGATCTTGTATATAAGACAATCATAGTGGGAGTATGTCATGTCTTAAAAGTGTTTATAGAAAAAATATAACATGGGAATCACTTTGACTTCAAAGATTTTCTGCATCGTTGTATTGGTTTCTATGCTTCCAATTTATGAAAATTATCGTTGAAGATCTTTCTAATTAACTCGAGTGATTGAACCCACTGCAATGGTGTAGATAACTACTCAAGTTAAAATCTCGTGATATAAGTGCAACTTTCTTCTTAAGGTTCTCTGTTTTATTTTCCAATGCCTTAAAGTAACGTTTAGCAAGTTTTTACTCATTGTGGTTTGAAATATAAATATAACTAGTACACGAATTAATATATATATATATAATCTCCTAAAATAGCTCTATTTTTTATATATTTAATAAAATCAAATACAATTAACTAACCTCATTAATAAGTTTAATTTTTTTTTGTTATAATTCGAATAGAAGGGAGTATTTTATTCAATTTTTGTTTCATTTTCAATACTATTTTCCTAAAATACCTTTTTTCTTAAATATGAACTAATTTTTTTCATAAGTGTGAAATTAATTTTTAATTTTATATATATATATATATATATATATATACTCCTTCCGTTCCTATTTATCTGTCATATTTCAAACAAAACACGTCCATTAAGAAATCCAATCATTACTCAAATTTCCAATGCATTAATTATGTTTTTTCCTACTATACCCTTTCTCTCTCTATAATCATTAATTTTTCTTCACTACTTACATAAACCAAGACATATTAAATAGGGGCAAACATGGAAAATAGCATTTATTACACTCTTGAAATCCTCAATACGACAGATAAAAAGAAACAAAAAATCTCTTCAAAAAACGACAGATAAAAAGGAACGGAGGGAGTATATATATAAGACTTTATATATTTTTAAGGAGAAAGTTGCACTTATATCACGAGATTTTAACTTGAGTAGTTATCTGCACCATTGCAGTGGGTTCAATCACTCGAGTTAATTAGAAAGATCTTCAACGATAATTTTCATAAATTGGAAGCATAGAAACCAATACAACGATGCAGATAATCTTTGAAGTCAAAGTGATTCCCATGTTATATTTTTTCTATAAACACTTTTAATACATACTCCCACTATGATCGTCTTATATATAAGATCCTACATGTAAAGACTTTATTTTTAATTCGAAATTTATTTTTGATCTTGTATATAAGACTTTATTCTAAAGGTTTTATATGTATTGTTTTATTGAGGTTTTTTTTAATTATTACTTCATCCATTTTTATTTATATGTTCTATTTTAAATAAAATAAATTTTTTTTAAGAATTGTAATTATTGTTTAGACTTTTAATATATTAATTAGGTTTTTTTTTATTTTTTATCCTTTATAATTATTAATTTTTCCAACTACTTAAGTAAATAAAAATTTATTATATATGAGTAAAGATAAAAAATAAAATTTATGACACTTTTAAAAAATAAAATTTCAGGGACCTATCTAACGCCACAGGTATCTTGCAGGGACCTATCTGATGCCACGTCAGCTTCCGTTAAACACAAACTGATGGTGTTAGACGACGGGACTAACGGGACGCCAAAGTGATCTTTCAGGGGTATAAGAGATGCCACATATCTTTCGATGACCTATCTGATGCCACGGGTATCTTTCAGGTACCTAACTGACTAATAACTCATTTAACAAATAAATATAAAATGCCATTTGTTTCATTCACTTGAGTTATTCATCATCATCAGTCTATTCTTTTTGGTTGTGCTTTATTATGGGATGAAACAAAAGAAAGCTTTGTCTGGTTACTTAATACTTGGTTGGAAGCAATGTCGGGAGTTAGTCCAAAAATGATTATCACAGACCAAGATGATGCTATCACCTATGCAATTGCAAGGGTGTTTCCAGAGGTTAATCATCATTACTGTATGTGGCACATTGGGAAAAAGGTTCCAGAGCACTTGAATTATATTTATAATGAGCATAGTGAATTTAAAAATCAATTTCATAAGTGCATTCATCACTCTATTACCATTGAAGAATTTGAGTTTGATTGGGAAGCAATGATTGATAAGTATGGGTTGAAAGGCAATGAGTGATTAGAAGATATATACACTATTCGATCAAAATGGATTCCTGCTTTTGTGCGTCACAACTTTGTGCAGTAATGTCCACTACCCAAAGGAGCGAAGTATGAATAAGTTCTTTAAGGATTTTTTGAATTCAAGTACTCCATTGAGCAAGTTTGTAGCACAATATGAGAAGGCTCTTGATGCACGTTATAATAAGGAAAGAGAGAAGACATTCAAAACGATTAATTCGAAACCAATTTTGCGAATTTTATATCCTATAGAAGAAGCAGTGAAAAGTTACACAAGAAAACTATTTAGGATATTTCAGGATGAGTTGGTTGGGTCTCAAGTGTTTACCGCGGAGAAAATTGGATTTTCCAATGATGTGTCAACTTACAAAGTTCATGGAATTCAGCAGGATAAGTCTAAATATTATGTGAATTTTCATGTCATTTCAAAAAATGCAAATTGTAATTGTCACGTGTTTGAATTTCTGGGTCTTCTCTGTAGACATATATTAGCTGTGTTCATAAAGAAGAGAGTATATTCTCTTCCTCCGCAATATATTCTACGTCGATGGACCCTTAATGCTAAAAAGGAGAAAGTTAAAGGATTGACAAGTGAAGGATTCCAAGAGGGCAACAACAAAGCTTCCAGTACTTTATTATTTAATAGTGTATGTTATGGTTCAATCTCTTGATGTATCTGAAAGAGCTTTAAGATCAGAAAAGCATCATGATGTTGCAATTGAAGGTTTGCAAAAGCTTATTGAAGAACTTGATCGATTGGAAATTGAGGAATCAAAGGAAGAGTATGTTAATTCGACAAACCATGTTATCCCAGAAGTCTCAAACAATGTTATAACTTTGCGTGATCCTCTGATTGTGGCAACATAAGGACGTCCACGAACTTTGCGAATGAAAAGAGCTTGGAATTGTGCAACAAAGGCTCCTCTACATGTAGTAATTGTAAGCAAAAAGGTCACAAAAAACCTAAATGTCCAAGTTAAAAAAAAACAAAGGTATTTTTCTAATCCCAAACTCAATCCATATCGACTAGTATATGTTTTTCATTTCTTTAGTATGTTGAGTTTATTGTCTGATACACTATGCTTTATAGGTGTGATATTGTTAATGGTCAATTTCTAAACTCCAATGTTAAAGCTTATAATTTGGTTGATTCAAAGGTAATAACATCATTGTTTTATATTCAATCCTCTTTAGTTACTATTTTTATCCTAACAATGCTTTTGCCACTACTTTACATTGTAGGATATTATGAAATCATAAGGAGTACCAGCAGACCAGTAAATATCATAAAGTTATAGCAGAGTGATAGAAAACCACTGTATATTGAGATTAGAAAGACAAGAATACAAAGAAATTACAGCAGATGCTGTCCCAGAGACCTAGGCCTCCTACTACATACACAGGTTTCCCCTAACAAGGAGTCTCCTCCTTCACCCTTTAACAAATGACAAATCCTTGAATGAAGAGTCTAACCCCCACACCACATATTTAAACACAATAATATAACTATCAGACAATAACTACTCATAACTTCCTAATGCACTACAATAACCACTCATAACTACCTAATACATTTACTACGTTAATTTATTTAATTTAATATAAATGTATAAGAGCTTATATTTCTATCACAGACCAGCAAATATCATACAACAGTTACAGCAGATTTCCAATGCTTTTCTTATTTTTTGTTTTATATGAGGCATAATTTTTGTTTAGGATATTTTACTCAATCTAGACATTGGGCACAACATACATCCTATAGTTATAGTGTGAATGCTACTTGCTACCATGAAAGCAAGTTCAAGATGGTATCCAGCACCAAAGGATAGTTATTTTTGGTTTTAGACAATGCATTATTCTTGTTTTTGGATATTTTTCTCAGTTGTAATTGGTTTTGAATAAATTTTTATTTACTTTGATATGAGAGCAAGAAGAAATTCATGATATACAATTGTACTTTAATTTTTCACTTACTTGCAGAAAATTGAAAATCATTGCTCTCAATCGTAAATTACAATTCAAGAGAATTACAAATCATTGTTCTCAAAGCAGAAAATTCAGAAAATTACAAATTAAGAATTGAGTTTTCAACATGTAGATTTTCTTTTTACTGCTAAATTACATATCATTGTTGTAACTAGATAGAATTACAAATTAAAACTAATTTGCTATAGCTTCTAAATTGCTATACTTTGCTAATGTACATATATTGTTGCTATAACTAAATAAAATTACAAATCACAACTAATTTCCTGCAACTTCTAAAGTACTATACTGTGCTAATTTACATATCATTGTTATAGCTGGAAAAAATACAAATCACTGTTACTGATTTGTAGTATCTAAGTTGTCCATAATCTTTTGAGACTTCATGCAACCACTATTGCTTCCAACACCAGTCATGTGATGATAATATCCAACAGGTTGTGGAGGTTGTTGAGGGGCTTCAAACTTTATAAAAATTGTGTTGGTCATTTTGAGAAGGAAAGTCAGGAACTAAATTGTTTGTAGTCCAAATGGATTGAGCAGTTACAAGTTTGAGACAGGACTGGCACCAAGGATTTGAAGTTAGTTTTATAGCAATTGGAACCATAACCCCACTTCTTTAAACCACTTGCAACACAACATGGTGTTCTCCCCATCATAAGTGCTGCTGCATTAACACTCTTGAAATAATATAACTGTATAAGAGTAAGTTTGATTCAATAAGTAGTTTCCAAGGCAACAAAAGAGAGGAATCCACACAATAGAAACTATAGAAAACCATGAGGACAATCATCAAATAGTTGGTGTGCGGCATTCTTCTCAAAATGAAATAGTTAGCACATATGCATGAAATTTCATTTATACCAATCACAATGGATATACAAACGCAAGTAAGGCAGAAACACACTGGACAAACGAGGCATAAACAAAATAAAAAATAACTAAACAAAAAGAGAGAAAGACATACACAACCAAAGGAAGAGAAAACATGGACTTCAAAGAAAGAGATCGAGAAAGGCGAACAGAAAAGGAGAGAAAAAGAGAAGAAAACTCTTAAGGAGGAGGAGGCGGCGACCTCACCCTCTCCTGTCGTCGATCTCGGCGTCTTTAAGAGGCCCTTGGTGTCTTCGGAAACTAAGCAGAGAAAGTGCGATGCCAAGTGAAGAAGAACAGAGTTACAGAGGGAATTAGAATTAAGATTTTATTTTAATTTTAATAAATTGATAATTTGATGTGGCAATGGGGATTGAGGTGGCAATTTATGATTGGATGTATGTGTAAAACATGTTTACACTGGCAGTGTATTAATATTAATCTCATAAAGATAAACTTCACATAATTCCAATACACCATCTTGAAAATCTGAAGCTAATAAAATCAAAGGGCACACATACATATTACACATAAGGCTGTAGAATAATAATTATCTCACAAAGTTACACCTCTAGAGTCTTGGTTCGACAACCCAAATTAAACATGATTTATACGATGCAACACCAACAAGAGTTATTCAATCATCCTCAAGGTCCTCATCATTACCCGTAGATCCCTCAACTAGATCCTCGTCCTCCACTGTATCTTCTTCCTCTTCCTCTTCCTGATTGACGTTTGCCTTCGCACTCTCACCAAGAGTAAACTCCGGTGGGGATGCCAACCTAACGTGTCGAATAGGATTAGGCGAGTATTCTCAAACAATTCTTTTCCTTGGAGGAGGAGATCTACTTTTAAATCGCTTGGATCTACGAAGGGTAACGAAAGAATCATTGGGGCGATATGTATAGGCAAATGGTATATGCATTATATATCATTAGAAAACAAAAACGCCTCAGCCTCATTCGAGACTGAAGGTTAGGATGACGTAGAGTAAACTCCATATCCCCTTCGAACATTGCCAAATATTACTCAAACTCCCACTCCCCTTTCGGGAGTGACCTCATCTCTAGGCAAAACAGAAAATTGCTCGACATGCTCGGTACTTACCTGTTGAGTATGGCTCATAGGTGCTGCAAAAGGGCAAAGGGTCACTGGGACGGGTTATGGGCCTTAATGTAATATATTTTCTACTATATATGCTTGTACTCTGTAACCCTAATTAGCACAAGAAATAATACGGACCTATAGCTGCTCTATAGTCGCAGACGTAGGCATCATTGGCCGAACTGCGTGACCAATTCTGTGTGTACTTTCTCTCTCTTTTCTCTTCTGTTTCTATTATTGCTGTTACAACATTACCAAAAAAGGTGAGATAGGGAGTAGTGCATTGACATATCACAATAAAAAAATAGTAATTAATTGACTAAAAGTAAACAATCACACTTAACAGGTAAATAGTGAGCATGATGCATGATTACACAAGTGTCTTATGCATCACAATTAATTATTATGTTATTTATCTGTATGCAATGCGTGCACGTCTTCATAATTCTCAATATGGATCCAACAACATCAACTTCTTCTCGAAGCAACACTTCCTCAACACTCTAGGGAAAAGCAATCGGGAGTAAGTGTCTCGCTACCATGTCATTGCATTCTTTAAAACAATATTAAAAAAGCGCCTCTTGGACCAGGCCATATCGAGAACCACCCTCCGCGATCAATGATACGTCTAAAGGGCCGATAGAATATATTGTAGTTAATGCTAAATTGTTCCTGGTGAGGTTAGCTAGACCAGCCCAACTTAGAACCATTCAACCCACAATAATTCCCAGGGGTCATTTACGAGTCACCTCTATAGATCTAACCCCTATACCATTCTCAATCAGGTTCCCTGAGTCGTCATGTATCTTTTCCCATTTCTCACCGTACTACTAACTCTACGTAATATGATGTCATGATTTCTCAATTATCTTTTGGTGAACAAGGAACTTCAATCGGAATCATACCCATCTTTCTCAAAATTAATCACCTTTACATACCCTAGGTATGTATTATTAACGGATCATGTGATTCTAATTGAAGTTCAGTTCTTATTATAGTCTTATGCGTCATATTAACACCTTCACATAATCAATGGACTCAAGGTTTGTATTAAAATCCATAAGAATTAATTCATTACATTAAAGCAGAAATTAGGGATTTTCATGAAGCAGATTTGGTAACAAGGAGTGTTAATCGATTATCCCACTATTAAACAAAATTAGTTTTTATCCTAAGGATTTCAGTATCAATTCTTTGCCAATGATTACCATACATGATTAAACTCACATAGACATATTATATATACACATTAGCTTCTGTAAAGAATACTTTAATATTAACGTAATAAGTAATGTCATCAATATCCATTAAGACCACACTTATGCATATTCAAGTCAATTTAATAGCTGATGTGATATTATGAATAAAGCCAAATTACAACAACATAAGCTATTGAAAATAGATAATAGTTTGATTTTAAAACCTGCACGAAAGGTCGAAAGCTCATCATGGATTATCTTGACCTCTAAGTCAAGTAATCATGTCATGATGTTCACAACAATTCCTTTAAGTTTATGGAAGCTTTGGCTACACTTTGAGCCATTAATTACTTTCTTAGCAATATCATTAACTTCTCCCATACTTTGGAATCTTAGAAACAACAACAAAGTATCAAGATTAACCACCACTTTCACTTCCGCGAATCACTTAGGGATCAAGATCAACAACAATAATGATAGGCTTGATCTAAATAAGGACATGAGTCAAGACTTTAAAATCTAATCAAAAGACTTAGAAAACTTTAGATACATAATTTAAGGGCATACATGTTAGGATTCATGGGCCTACTTAGATTGAGGTTCTTGGTCACTTAAAATATTCAAAATAATTTTATTTTCAAGTTTACTACTCAATGCAAGATTTCAGTATTTTTCAGCAAGAACAGTTTGATAAAATAGGCATGACGTTTTCCTCTGATTATCCAAATTGGACAAACTATAGCAAATCGAAGATATTTAAAGAGGAACAACATATATGTAAAACTCGTTTCAAATATCAGACTTGAACTTGCTTAAATATCGAATGTAAGTTACTGGTTTTGCATCAGTTTTCAGAAATTGACAGATTCAACATAACTCAAAAGTTAGGGAATGATGAAGGAGCATTATTGATGAAGACAAGAGTTCACATGCCTAATACCAAAAGTGGGCAATTATTATGATAACAAGGAACAAAAGTAATGATGGTGACTTGGTTAGGGTGAGTCATCTTCCTTTAGGTATAATCATACCCCAAATCCTGTCGATATGTCTCCTAAGTACTGAATTTGTGATCTTTGCATTGTTATGTATGTGAAACTTCACATAATTGGCCTTGGTCTAACAATCGGTTATCAGAAAAACCGGCTATCTCGGTTAAAATTTTAAATTTCACTTATGTTAATAGTCAAACCAATTAACCCCAAACAGTGGTGCCAAGGGCTGCACTTGGTAGGGCGGACCACAGTTCGATCTCCCGCAACAACGTTGGGAGATGAATAAAACCTTAACCCCGGGATCCCCCTCGAACTGGATTAGTCGGCTCAATGGGTCGGATACCAGGGTGCAAAAAAAAATCACTTAACCCCAAAGATAAAAACTTAATACTTTTATATTAAAATACCTCGATAAAACATCATATAAACATAATTATTTTTATTTAATGATTAAGAGTGTTATACTTTCATATTAAAATACTTCAATAAAATATAAAAAATGCATACAAACATATTTATTTTTATTGAATAATTGGGAATGAAATTAGTGGGTTAGTGTACTCGATTAGTTTTTCATTAATTAATCGATAACTCTTCGAAAGAATCAATTACTTTGTAGCATCATACAAAATATAGGAAGTCTTGAATCGATTACTTTTGTTTAAAATAATCTATTACTTTAAGTCAGTAATCGATTACTTTTTTGAAAAATCATAATAACTACTTTAGATCAATTGTATCAATTACTTGGATGACTCGAACTGACACAATTTTCGATGACCTTACGTGAAATCAAAATTTTTAGGAACTAATTTTTCTCATAAAAAAATTAGGAACTATTTGATAACTTAATTTTTTAGAAACCAAATTATGCAAAATTTTCAAAAACTATTTTAAGACTCCGGATCACTTTTGGCTTTTAAGTCTAAAATTCATGTACATTTAACACATGGTTATAAAAAAAAACAAAAAAAATCATAGAATTTCCTCGTATTTTCTAACCCCTAGTCGAAATCAACAATAAAATTCTTCATTCTTTCTTGAAAATCATAGAATAAGACTCGCAGCCGCAGGCAAGGGAGGAGCAAAAAAAATAAAAATAAAATAAAATGAAAAAATGAAAAAATGAAAGAAAAAAAAAAAGACACGCGCGATTTATCTGAAAACCTGGCCCCTGAAAGCGAGATTACCCTACTCACAAAATTCTCCCCTGTGAAAAGCCAAAATCGCTTTCGCACGCTCTCCTCATCTCCGTCATCTCTGCAATCGGTAACTCATTTTCCCCCATCCCTCTCATCCTCTCTCTCTTCACCACGCAATCCTTATAACCATTCTCCTCTTTTCCGTTTCAGGTTGAGTTCCTTCAGAATGGCGGGGACTGAAGTCAAATCCAAGAAACCCGCCCCCGCTAAGAACCAATCTGGTAATAATCGCTTTCACTCACACCTTTTTCAACGTCTTAGAACTTATTATTATTATTATTATTTATTTATTTATTTATTTTAAGGTGGTGGTGGTGGTGGTGGGAAGAAGAAGGAGGTGAAGAAAGAGACTGGTTTAGGGCTTACGAATAAGAAGGCTGAGAACTTCGGAGAGTGGTATTCTGAGGTATTCGGATTATTATTACTCTCTAATTGTGATTTTTGACTGTTTTGTTTAGGTCAAACCTGTTTGAATCCTGATCTGGTTTTGTTCTACTGTGTGTAATAGTGTTGGTAGTGTTTTGACTTGAGGTTTTTTATGGTTAATTTGGGATAGGTGGTTGTTAATTCTGAAATGATCGAGTATTACGATATCTCTGGATGCTATATTCTGAGGCCTTGGGCAATGTCAATTTGGGAGATTATGCAAGTGAGTTTCTTAATTCTACTTTAGTTAAATTCTGTGCTCCGCGCTGTGTTGTTTTTCTGTTCTAGGTAAGTAGATGAATGCATTGATGCGTAGTAGATAAATGGTAATGGCGTAGTTGTGGTATGCTGAAATTAATTTATCTCGATTAGCTGTATTGTCAATGCACTAGGTGGGAGTGAGCCTCGTGCACTGGGCTGCCCTTTAGCTGTATTGTCAATGCATAAGGATCCTCTTGTTTAGGCCTTTACATGTTCGTTGGTTGGGCTTTTACGAAAAAAGAAAGATATGAGAAAAGAACTGAATTTCAACTTTCATGAGAATCTATAGTTTTTAGTTTCTAAAAGATCACCTTTTTGCTAAATCATATTTTTAGAGTATCTTGACATGACTTTTGAAGCCTAAAGAAACTGGATCTGGATCATAGATATCATCCTACGTGGATTTATTTCTTATAAGCTTTTCATAACTTTGTGTTGGTTTAAAACGTTTACATTGTGTCAATGGCTATGTGCAGGCATTTTTTGATCCCGAAATTAAGAAAATGAAAATCAAGAATTGCTACTTCCCTGTGTTTGTGTCTCCTTCAGTTTTGGAAAAGGAGAAGGATCACATTGAGGGATTTGCTCCAGAGGTGAGTTTGTGAATACGTAGTTGGAACACTGCATTGCTTTACTCTTTGAGAATATGTATGTCATAGTTTCTGGGAGTCATATTCTTTTCGGGACTCCAGTATTTTTATGCTGATGTCTCACTCTTTTGCTAGGTTGCTTGGGTGACAAAGTCTGGGCAAACGGATTTAGAAATTCCTATAGCTATTCGTCCAACCAGTGAAACTGTCATGTATCCCTACTTCTCTAAGTGGATAAGAGGACATCGTGACTTACCCTTGAGGCTTAATCAGTGGTGCAATGTTGTAAGATGGGAATTCAGCAATCCCACACCATTCATCAGGTATTCAGTAGTATTTCTTACCTTATTTTCCTTTCTCCATGTTATGCGATGATGCGTTGGCTGCTGTGAATATAGTGAATATTTTGAAATTTCTAACTCAAATAAGAGGCTTCAAATTTTGGAATGTCTTATGTAATACCTTATATAAGTCTGCTTATTTTCTTTATGGGGGTTGTTAATCTAGTGACGCTTCTAGTGATTTTTTAATAGCGAAGCACTCTTACAAAACAATTTTTTTAATCTTAAATCTTAAACAGATACTACATATTTATATATATTTTTTTAAATTGGGTTTCAGGTATTGTAGTTATTTTGCAGATTAATATAAAATATATTTATATCATTATTTGGCTCTATAATGCTTGCACGTAGCCCATTTGTGGTGCTTATACATATTTTTAATGCAGGAGTCGTGAGTTTCTTTGGCAGGAAGGACACACTGCCTTTGCCTCAAAGGAGGAAGCAGATGCAGAGGTATTGTATTAAATATTTGTTTTAATGAATTTCTCTTTGATTTCATTTGTATGACCTGCCTTAATTTTGTCATCTTTTTTGTCTTTGAATGTTTTAATGAGTTCTTACATGTCTGTCAAAATATTTTTGTCTCATCTTGTGCTTTGTGAAATCCTTTGTTTTTGAAACCAAAATAATGTATCACTTCATTCTCTTTTCTTGCGGTTTTATGCATTTTCGTAAGCTGCAAGCTTCCTTTTGCATTGGTTCATACTATCTGCAGATATTAATGAGTTTAGATTCTTTCCAGCCAAGGACATGGATGTTCCAATTTCAAGAGTGTCTTTTGAAAATATGTTTTCAAAATATTCCAAACTCTCGCTGTTTCAGGTTCTTGAGATATTGGAATTGTATAGGCGCATATACGAAGAGTATTTAGCAGTTCCTGTCATAAAGGGTAAGAAAAGTGAGCTTGAGAAATTTGCTGGTGGCCTTTACACTACTAGTGTTGAGGTACAAGTCTGACATTCTTGTTTGAACATTGATATATTATTTGAATGTTAGAAATTTGTTTGTAAATAGTGATGTTCCTTCTGATAGGCATTTATTCCAAACACTGGTCGTGGTATACAAGGTGCAACTTCTCATTGTCTGGGCCAAAATTTTGCTGAAATGTTTGAGATAGACTTTGAAGATGAGAATCGAAAAAAAGCAAAGGTCTGGCAGAACTCATGGGCATATAGCACTCGAACGGTAAGCTTTTAACTTCTTGAATATACATACTTTTGAGGATTCCATTACCTATGATTGCATTTTATATTTTTCCAATTTTTCCTATTTTTAACAGATTGGGGTGATGGTGATGGTTCATGGTGATGACAAGGGATTGGTGCTGCCTCCAAAAGTAGCATCTGTCCAAGTCATTGTGATTCCCGTGCCTTACAAAGATGCTGATACTCAAGGAATCCTTGATGCTGTTTCTGCCACTGTTGATACGTTGTCTGCAGCAGGTATTCGTGCTGAGTCCGATTCTAGAGATAACTATTCTCCTGGTTGGAAGTATTCACACTGGGAAATGAAAGGTGTTCCTCTAAGGATTGAAATTGGGCCAAAGGATTTAAAAAATCAGCAGGTAACTAAACCTTTTCCTACTATTGCATCAATTCTTATGTCATTTTGCTTCTATGCTGTCAGTTTTTCAAAGAGCACCAAGGAAATCTCTTCAAATTATGTATAGGTCCGTGCTGGTCGACGTGACAACGGGGAAAAGATAGACATTAAAACTGCTGATTTGGTTGAGGAAATCAAGAAGTTGCTTGATAATATTCAACAGAACCTTTTTGATGTTGCAAAACAAAAACGTGATGAATGCATTCAGGTCATACATACCTGGGATGAGTTTATCCAAGCTTTAGGCCAGAGAAAAATGATCTTAGCACCTTGGTGTGATGAGAAGGTATGAATTGTGTGCTTTTCATCCAATTTCAATGTTCCAAATGTCTTGATGATACACTCTCCAAGTTTTAATTCCTTGTTTTTGCATTGTCTAAACTTTATTCTAGTTTTACCATCTATATAGGACCACTCACTGATTGGAGTAATCATGATATATTTGACTAAGATGCATTTGAGTGGGGCTTTTGCCACCCCACTCTAGACTTTACACACCCCACTTATTAATTTATTTCCAAAATTATCCTTGATAAAAAAAATTAATATTTTCTTATTTTTCCATCATCCCTTTCACTTCATCTTTTTTTTTTTTTTCTCATATTCATACACCTCACCCTAAAAGAAATAAAAAAAACAACTCCCTCCTTCTTAACACTAAACACTCCCTCCTTCTTCCCAACATAACTCCCCCCATGTTCTGGGTACTCCCTCCTTCTGCGATTACTCCCTTCAAGTTTTTTGTGTTGTTCTGCGACAACTACACCTGCGATTACTCCCTCCCTAGCTCTAATATCACCATCCGGCATGTAACCGGATCATCCCCCTTTGCTGGCATTGCTGTTGGCAGTGAAGCCTCTGGCGGGGTGGAGAATATACATGTTGAACATATCAACCTTTACAGCATGGGAATCAGTATCCACATCAAGACAAACGTTGGCAGGGGAGGGTATATAAAGGATATAAAAGTGTCTGATGTGTATGTGGAGGATGCAAAGAAGGGAATAAAGATTTCAGGAAATGTTGGTGACCTTCCTGATGGCAAATATAATCATAATGCTCTCCCAGTAGTCAAGGGCATCACGATTAAGCATGTGAGGGCTGGGAAGGTTCTGCAGGCAGGGTTGATACAAGGATTGAGAAATTCCCCTAGCACTGATATTTGCTTATCTTTCTTAGTGGGAATGGGGTGTGTGAATATGAGAAGAAGAAGAAGGTGAAGAGAAAGAGATGATGAAGAAATAAGAAAATATTAAATTTTTTATCAAGGATAATTTTGGAAATAAATTAATAAGTGGGGTGGCAAAAGCCCCACTCGATGCATTTTATGTTACAACAAATTTATACAGAAAATATATCAAAACTGTCCTTACATGCTCCTATGCTAGTAAATAAAATCTGTTATTACTTCAAAAATTCCAGTTTGTTGGTGACTGCTAAGATCTTTCTTCATTACTGGGTTGACAAAAAGTTAACACATGATTGAGCCAATGCTAAATAATTTCCACTTCAAAATTTCCTTGCAGCTAGCACTGCACTAGTTATTGATTAATCTCATTAAGTACAAATAAGACAAAATTGCTCGAGTTATCAATTATGTTCTCTTTATTGGACAAAGTTGTTGATGTTGATGTGTTGGAAACCCTAGTGTGTAATAGTGTATATTTTTCTCATGGGATATTACTTAGCCATGTTATGCACATTATTCTTAAAATGTTTGGGCATGCATGCTGTTTGGTTTTGGTGCTATGTTGGTAACAGTCTTTGGTCTATAATGGTCCAGGATGTGGAGACAGATGTGAAGGCAAGGACAAAGGGTGAGAGCGGAGCAGCCAAGACTCTTTGTAGCCCCTTTGATCAGCCAGAACTCCCTGAAGGTATAATCATTCTCGTTCAAATGAGTCCTACTATTGCTTGAATTCAACTTTATTCAGTGTCATTGTAAATCTTTTGCACTTGCATCCAGTATTGTGTCTCAACACGAGATTGGAAGAGAGGCTAAAAAAGTATTACATTGACTATTCATACAGATTAAACTATTCATACAGATTAAACTCTTGCAACCAATTCTTAATCTATTTGCAGCTCTAGCTGCTGTATGAATAACTTACTATCAACCAGTTTTCTTATGAAAAACTTGCTATCTATCACATAGGTACCAAGTGCTTTGCATCAGGAAAGCCTGCAACGAAGTGGTCATACTGGGGCAGAAGTTACTAGATTGCTGGTGCTTGTTTGTGATTTTTTTTTTCTGGAGCTAGATTACCCTTAATGGTGCTAGTCTGGAACTGTGAAACACAAATATAAGTTTTATTTGCTTCGATCTCTCATTTTACAACTTGTAGTGTACTTCGATTCTGTATGATGCTTCATTTGTTTTTTATGGTTTCAAGATTGAAAAACCATTTGTTATAAAAAAATCTTTTAAATATGCATTCAAATTTCTGTTCTTACTCTGTCTTGAATCATTATTAATGTGTCCCTTCCTCGATTTGAATTGTTTCTTCTGGGAATAAAAAAAAAGGGTTACATGTTGATGTAAGTTAAACATTTACCAACTTCTTTTCGGGTAAGAGGCTTCCATCTATAATTGTGTCTTGCTGATTCAATCTCCCTGTTCTCCATAATACTCCCTCCGATCCTATTTATAAGACATTTTTAGTGTTTTTATTTTGGTCCTATTTATAAAGCCCTATTTCAATTTTCAATAGCATTTAATTACTTTTTTCTACAAACATCCTTATTAACTATACTTTTTAGAGTTCTAATAATAATTATATTGATAGTTTTGAAAAAGTATATAAAATTTTCACATTTTCAATGCCCTTAACAAATTTAATCATTTTTTTTTTGTGGGAGTGAAAAACCCAAGAGGGTCTTATAAATTGGACCGGAGGTAGTAATATTTATTATTTGTAATTTGTAATATGTTTAAAGATTGCATCCAGATGTGATTAGAATTCGGAGAGGTAGTTAAAGCAGTTCATGCGGTATAAAGTTGAATTCTTTTTTGACTTAATTATGTTTCATGTCCTTGAAGTTTGGGATATTTTTGCTAAATACCCTTATTTTTTTTTTAATGTCGGACTCCCCGAAGTTACTTCTGAGTTTGTCATATATCCCTACTATCAATTTTTGTCAATTTTGTTGATATGTAACATCGGAATCCTGATCAGAGGCAGGAGGTTAAGCACCTGGTGCCCCGTGGGCGAAGATCCTTTTTTAAGAAAAATTTAAAAAACTAAAACTTAATATTTTTATATTTTTAGTTAAATAAAAAAAGAAAAGAAAGAATTGAATAGAGAGGTCGTTTTCGCCCATATGACATCATGCGGCACTAGATTATCAATCTCCTGCGTCCGACTAGGATTCTGATATTACATGTCATCGAAATTGGCCAGAATTGGTAATAGGGGTATATGACAAATCCAAAAGTAACTTCGGGAACTCAAACATTGAAAAAAAGTATAAAAGTATCTGACAAAAGTATCCCAAACTTCAAGGACATATGACATAATTAAGCCTTCTTTTTTCATGCTTCGGCTTCATTTCATTGAGCTAGCACTACTAAAGAGCGGATCGTGTGGGAAGAGTGCAACGTCAAACTAACACATGAGCAAAGTGTTCAAATATCTATTATATCTCCTGTTGATTGTAGTATGACCTTTCATCCTAGTGATGGGCGGTCGTTTTGAACCAAGCTGGACGCTCGTCCGCGATGCATGGTAATTCATGTATTCCAGAATGCACAAAAAGATTTTTTATTTTTTTTTTAATTTTATTCTTATTAAGTCCTAAACTTGCAGCAGTAATGAAAACATGCAATAATTTTTATTGTAGCTGCTGCATATATACAAAGGATTAAAGAATTATATATTTCCGGAAAGTGTGAGAATATCGATTAGGGTGTTGGCGTAATGATAGAGGTATCAAGTTCGATCTCATGAGAAAATACCGGTTGGGAAGACAAGTTTAAATACACATGAGGAATTAGTCTTAAATCAAATAAGTATGTACAGAATAACGAGGTCTTGCTTAGGTTGCTGAGTATACATTTGCATCTTTTGATTTATTCAGATAACCGGCTACAATCCATAGCCAAACCGAAAGCTGAAAACTACATAAGGAAGCAAAGTATTATTGGGCCATCCCTAGAATTATTCGGGAATTCCGACGAAAGTAGGAATTATAACTATGCTAATGGTAAAAGAACTAAGTATATGGAAAATGTACGTTTTAGCTAAAAAGCTCCTATGCTAATGGTAAAAGAACTAAGTATATTAATGGAAAAAGTAACATAGATTATAATTATTTTTTTTTATTTTTAATAACTGAATGATTATTTTTTTTTGTTTTTAATAATTTTAATAAGTGTTCTGAGAGCAAATATTTTAAGATACATTTTCAATACAGCTAACTAAATAGACCGACCTTTTTAATTGACGTGAATTATACCAAAAATGTCTTATATTTAAATATGAAATAAGTATTGTAACATCCCGAATTTTAATTATAATGATAATTAGAATAATAGTAAGATTTGGAAGTAAGGATTAACATAGAAGGGGTTTAAAATGATGGATTAGGGGTGCTTTGAGTGCCATATAGCAGTCAAGAAGCATGGGCATCGAAAAACAAATTTAAAGAAGACCAAACGAGTGTTAAAAATCGATTTTTCGGTGTTATGAACACCCGACATTAGGAAATTCAAAATAAAAGATTTAAGACTCAAAACACAATTCCCACCGTTGGATATGAAGGTATGATTTTTAGGAAGTTACTCGTCAAATTTGAGCAAGATCCGACGGTGAACGAAGAAGTTATCTCGAATTGAAGCAGGAAGAAAATAGGAGGAAAATAGGAAAATGAATAAATGGGGTACTGAGCAAAACACTCGAGTCTTTTGGAAAAGACTCGAGTGTTTTTGAAAAGACTGGAGTCTTTTGGAAAAGACTGGAGTGTTTTTAAAGAAAACACTCGAGTGTTTTTGAAAACACTCGAGTTTTTTGTGCAGACAGTCTTAAAAACGTGTTTCAGCCAACAATCTCATTCATAACCCAACTTCACTCTCTCTCCTAGGTCACGAACAAGCTCCCATTCTCTCTTCAAATTTCACCTCAAATCATCAAATACATCCATGATAAACCATTAAAAACCAATCCCCATCACTCACCAACATCATCTCTTCCATCAATCTCTCCTATTGTTCTCTTTCAAGCCATGGGTATGAGTTAGGGTTCAAGAGCTTCCACACCCAATCTTGATTTTCAACCTTTCAAGCTCCAAGTAAGTTAAATTCATGCTTTTCTCCTTATTTCATTCATGATACACGAATTCCCACTCTTAATTCTAACTAATTTTGCCTCCGGGATTCCATAGCTCATTCTCTCTCCTCCCTCTCATGGAGGTTTCCATTTCTAAGCTTAGGACCTTCAAGTTTTTCCATGGGGTTTAGTTTGAGCATCATGGAATGAGCAATAATCCTCCTTTTTGTGACTTTATAATAGGTTCTATCACTCTCTTGTGGATTTTTAGCTCTTGGTGGGCAAACTCAAGCATAAGACACTTGGAACCTCCTCATCCTTAAGTGTTTGAGGTAAGGGAGTGGATATAGTGAGCTTTGCCTTGTTCTAGGGAGTAGGTTCTAGTTAGTATATAATGCTTGTTAGGGTTATGTTTTAGGGGAGAAAAATTAGATTATAAATCCCTAGGTTATTGAATATGGAATTCTAATTAATTAAATATGCATGATGATTGGATGCTAAGGCTAGGAAAAGGAAACCCAATAATATAAGAATGAATTAATTGATAAATGAAATTTGGTTAATGAATATAATGAAGTATAAGAGGATTTGGCTAATATGATAGTGAGGATGATATGAATGATTTCTATGACTATGGATGTTAATTGTCAAGTTTGTAAAAAATGTTAATTGATGGATGTTGCAAGTATGTGTGGGTAATATGGAGTAAATTGATATAGGAAGGGAAATGGAATGGAAACGATTATATATGATGAATGTGCGTAATTGTATCTAATTGCTAAATGAGTTTAAATGATAAATATTATTAATTGTGAACAAAGGTCATGGCTTATGAATAGAACTTGTGAATATGGAAAATGGAAGTATAATGATTATGTTTAATAAAAGGTAAAAGATGATTTTAATATGTGGTGTTAAAGCGAAAATGTGAGAAGGTGAAATATGTAAATTAAAATGAAGTAATATAAATGTTGGACCATGAATGAGAATGCTATTTGGTATGATTGTGATAACTGAGAAAGGAAATGAATAAGGTAATTACATGAATGATTCGATGTTGAATGTGTGTTGTTGAATTTACATGTGATATACTTGTTTATGTGAGAATATGAAAGTATGTTTTGGCCTCTGATGTGAGGTAATGAATATGGAAAAGTAATTAAGTGTGTTGGCCTCTGATTTGAGGTGACGAGTAATGGAAAGTGATGAATATGCTGACCTCTGTTATGAGGGGCACAATATGAATGGTAAAATGTGTTGACCTCTGACCTGAGGGACACGATATGAATTGGAATGAATGGGTGTTGACCTCTGTCCTGAGGGACACCAGATTAAATAATGGGTTGGGTGTTGACCTCTGACCTGAGGGACACCAGATTAAATAATGGGTTGGGTGTTGACCTCTGACCTGAGGGACACCGGATTAAATAATGGGTTGGGTGTTGACCTCTGTTCTGAGGGACACCGAATAAAATATGTAATGGGTGTTGACCTCTGACCTGAGGGACACGAAATGGATTATAATGAATGGGTGTTGACCTCTGACCTGAGGGACACATAATTTAAATAAGGAAAGGAATGAGAGCCTATGCTTTGAGGTGATAAATGGGTTGCATGGAACTGTGCATTGACCTCTGATTTGAGGTGATGTACTATAATGAAATGAGTATGTGAAATGAATAAAAAGGAAAGGAAATGAATGTTGATTGAATGGGAAATGAATAAGGAAAAATGGATATTGAAACGAATAATGGAAGTGGATGGTAAAATGAATGATGGATATGGAAATGATGAAATGTGTATGGTGTGCAATATGTGAATATATGCTTATTTGCTAATTGTGTTTGACCTAGTGGGTTGTTATGTCTAGTTAGAAACTGCTTTCTATTTCATGTGCAATGCTCACTCCCTTACAGTTTCAGGTACGGAGATTGAGTTGGCACAACCCCCGGCCGAGCAGGAGTACTTTCCCTCACAGGGAGAGTAGGGTGATATGGGTTGTAGATTATAGCATGGGCCGAAGCCTCTCATATTATCTTGATGTAAATTTAATATACATATTTTGAATGAGGCTTAGGATGTTTTGTTCGGCTAAAGTTAATATATTTTGGTTATGTCACTCAAAACTTAGTATTTTCCGCTAGTACTCTGATTAATTAATATACTCTGATATATTTGGAGCCCGTGGGGCCTTAGTATGATTTATATATGTAATTTGAAGCCCTGCTGGCTACTGGTTGCTTTAATTAAAATTGTTCATCACAGGTTGAATTTTGGATTAGCCCGAAAAACAAACAAAACTCCGTCCGTGTGACGGTTGATTTTAATATAATAAAAATGAATTTTTAAGTCCGTATTTTAATATAAAGGGAATTAAGGGTAAATAATCTTAGGGTGTTACATTATGGTATCAGAGCAGTTTCCCTCGGCCTTTGGAGTATGAATTCACTACTCCTATGGTTACTCACCGAGCGAGTAACCCAAGTACTTAGTTTAGTGTTTAAGTGAAGTTGTAGGATATTAGTAGTTTTATTTAGTTGATTCTATCATTAACGGGTTTCCCTTCCATGACTCAACAGTATGGCAGGGAGACGGGCTAATAATGATAGGATTGCTGCGATTCTCGAAACTCTGGTTCAATTGCAGCAGAACCAAGCCCAAGTTCAGCAGCAACAAGTTGATAATCTTGCAAATCTGCATCAGAATCAAGCCCAGAACATTGCTGTAGCGGCAGCAGCTGCTGCAGCAGCACTTCAGCCTCCTCCACCACCACCAATGGAGATTGACTGGATGGGCCGCTTTAGAAAAAGCGATCCACCGAAGTTTGAAGGGGGTTACAATCCCGATGGAGCTCAAAGATGGCTCCAGGAGATGGAGAAGGTGTTTCGCTCACTGCAGCCACCGGGTGATCAGTATATGCGATTAGTGGAGTATGTTCTGATGGGTGAGGCGGAACATTGGTGGGACCAACAGAGGAGAGGTCTGGAAGCAGCTAATGAGCTTATTTCATGGGATCTTTTCAAGATCCGTTTTCTGGGAAAGTACTTTCCGGAAAATGTAAGGAGGGAGAAGGAAGTGGCTTTTCTTGAGCTGAAGCAAGGGAGTCTCAGTGTTGGAGAATATGCAGCTCAGTTCGAGGATCTCATTCGTTATTCTGGCAGCTATCGGGATGCAGATGAACGCACTAAGTGTATCAAGTTTGAGGCTGGTCTCAATCCCAAGATCAAAACTGTCTTTGTCTATCAGGGAATCTCTAATCTCTCTCAACTGGTGAACATGACCAGTGCTTATGAAGATTCTCTCAAGCAGGAACAAACAGAGGAGCGAAGCAGGGCATCTCAAAAATTGTCTGGTCCTATTCGGGGCAAGGGACCGATTCAGAAGTCTGGTCCATACACTCATTCCGGGGTCAGGTTTCCTAGGGAATCCGGACCAACAGTGAATGCTTATGGTCCAATACCAACTTGTCAGCACTGCGGCAGGATGCATAGGGGAGTGTGCTGGACATTGGGTCGAAAGGAGGGGTTATGCTTTCACTGTGGACAACCCGGACATTTTGCTTCAAATTGTCCTAAGAACACAATGAAGAGGGAGATTAATGCTGCTAAAGCACAGAAGGCCCGGGGTGGTCCATCCTTGCAGAAGGGAAAGTTATTCACCATAGAGGGTGATGAGGTGGACCCAGCTGATATGATCGCAGGTAACTAATGTTTGCCAAGTCCATGCGTAATGTTTCTAAGTTCGACTGGGGGGTAGATAGTCTTCTCCTTAGTTAGCTAAATAGGGAATTAGTAATGTCTTAGGTTAGAAGTGCTTAAAAACATGTTGGAAATCTGCCTTTCCAAATACAATTCTGTTCTTATAGATAACATATGAAAGACCTTAGAAAGAATTCTTAAGTTTGAGAACTCTAGTATCAAGTGACCAATACTATGCTGTGATGTTGTTATTTGATGTAATGTAAGGTTAGAACTGATCACTCTAATCCTTGCATTTGTTAAATGATGACATTATTGATAGAAACCGACAATGATGTGTTGTTGATAGACGTGAGGATGGGATTGATCACCTCAATTCTTGCATCTGTCAATGAATGCTATCATTGTAACCTTAAAGTGAAAGTAGACAACCAAAGTAGTGACTCCCAAGGAGAAAATTCTTGTAAGTGAAGTCAACCTAACCCCGAAATATTCGTTCAAAAGCTTCATATAGAGTTAGGTAGTAAATAGAAAATAGTTCTAAAAGAAATGAAGCCTTGGTGTATACTACTTGTTCCAAAGTAGTATAGCTAAGTGCTAAAACCTTGGGTGAGTTAAGAAAACTCTCCAGAAATCATTCACAACCAACCCTATCAACTAGACCAATCATTGAGCAATTTGGCAATTACTTCAAGTCTTTTCCCGTTTCTTAGATAACCATTCATAAGAATGGCCGGTTGTGCCAAATTTGTAGAATCCCTGCGTTAAAACCAACCCAATCTTGATAATTGACCCAGCCAATGGAAAGTTGTCGTACCCTTCACCTTTAGTAGTTGGGTAAATCTTGGAATTAATGCGGACCTCTTCCTTCCTTTTCTTTTTAATCGATTCATGGAAGAAGTTGATTGTGGAGCATTTAGTAGGGATTGTGCCTGCTCTAATCAACTAAGCATTGGGGTGCTTCTTGTTCATGAATACTTGTGTTCTTGAAAGGTTCTAAACCTTACTGGTGCTAGTCAATCCTGGTGAGAAGATAAACTCTAAGGCGTTCTATCCTACAAAAATCTTCGCATGCCACGATCCCAAGGTATCTATTCTGGGAAAGATTCTAAAACTATTCTGGAATGCTAAACATTTCGAGTTTTCCCGTATCTAGCCAATGCAACTCCTTCCTTACATCCATCCGAGGGACGATCGGAAGCGGATTCACCCAATCCCACATCCTTTAGCATAGCGGTAATTGTGTAAGTCAATGCCAAGTGGGGGAGCACTTCCTACCCTAATTTAAATTCTGTCTAGGTAAGGGCAAATCGAAAGACTGATGGGAGAAACCAAAGGGGATTAAAGATAGGAATCACAAGTCCTATCACCGGGGTGATTCTCCATTTACGGAACCTAACGGAATTTCGGGGACGAAATTCTAATAAGTGGGGGAGAAATGTAACATCCCGAATTTTAATTATAATGATAATTAGAATAATAGTAAGATTTGGAAGTAAGGATTAACATAGAAGGGGTTTAAAATGATGGATTAGGGGTGCTTTGAGTGCCATATAGCAGTCAAGAAGCATGGGCATCGAAAAACAAATTTAAAGAAGACCAAACAAGTGTTAAAAATCGATTTTTCGGTGTTATGAACACCCGACATTAGGAAATTCAAAATAAAAGATTTAAGACTCAAAACACAATTCCCACCGTTGGATATGAAGGTATGATTTTTAGGAAGTTACTCGTCAAATTTGAGCAAGATCCGACGGTGAACAAAGAAGTTATCTCGAATTGAAGCAGGAAGAAAATAGGAGGAAAATAGGAAAATGAATAAATGGGGTACTGGGCAAAACACTCGAGTCTTTTGGAAAAGACTCGAGTGTTTTTGAAAAGACTGGAGTCTTTTGGAAAAGACTGGAGTGTTTTTAAAGAAAACACTCGAGTGTTTTTAAAGAAAACACTCGAGTGTTTTTGAAAACACTCGAGTTTTTTGTGCAGACAGTCTTAAAAACGTGTTTCAGCCAACAATCTCATTCATAACCCAACTTCACTCTCTCTCCTAGGTCACGAACAAGCTCCCATTCTCTCTTCAAATTTCACCTCAAATCATCAAATACATCCATGATAAACCATTAAAAACCAATCCCCATCACTCACCAACATCATCTCTTCCATCAATCTCTCCTATTGTTCTCTTTCAAGCCATGGGTATGAGTTAGGGTTCAAGAGCTTCCACACCCAATCTTGATTTTCAACCTTTCAAGCTCCAAGTAAGTTAAATTCATGCTTTTCTCCTTATTTCATTCATGATACACGAATTCCCACTCTTACTTCTAACTAATTTTGCCTCCGGGTTTCCATAGCTCATTCTCTCTCCTCCCTCTCATGGAGGTTTCCATTTCTAAGCTTAGGACCTTCAAGTTTTTCCATGGGGTTTAGTTTGAGCATCATGGAATGAGCAATAATCCTCCTTTTTGTGACTTTATAATAGGTTCTATCACTCTCTTGTGGATTTTTAGCTCTTGGTGGGCAAACTCAAGCATAAGACACTTGGAACCTCCTCATCCTTAAGTGTTTGAGGTAAGGGAGTGGATATAGTGAGCTTTGCCTTGTTCTAGGGAGTAGGTTCTAGTTAGTATGTAATGCTTGTTAGGGTTATGTTTTAGGGGAGAAAAATTAGATTATAAATCCCTAGGTTATTGAATATGGAATTCTAATTAATTAAATATGCATGATGATTGGATGCTAAGGCTAGGAAAAGGAAACCCAATAATATAAGAATGAATTAATTGATAAATGAAATTTGGTTAATGAATATAATGAAGTATAAGAGGATTTGGCTAATATGATAGTGAGGATGATATGAATGATTTCTATGACTATGGATGTTAATTGTCAAGTTTGTAAAAAATGTTAATTGATGGATGTTGCAAGTATGTGTGGGTAATATGGAGTAAATTGATATAGGAAGGGAAATGGAATGGAAACGATTATATATGATGAATGTGCGTAATTGTATCTAATTGCTAAATGAGTTTAAATGATAAATATTATTAATTGTGAACAAAGGTCATGGCTTATGAATAGAACTTGTGAATATGGAAAATGGAAGTATAATGATTATGTTTAATAAAAGGTAAAAGATGATTTTAATATGTGGTGTTAAAGCGAAAATGTGAGAAGGTGAAATATGTAAATTAAAATGAAGTAATATAAATGTTGGACCATGAATGAGAATGCTATTTGGTATGATTGTGATAACTGAGAAAGGAAATGAATAAGGTAATTACATGAATGATTCGATGTTGAATGTGTGTTGTTGAATTTACATGTGATATACTTGTTTATGTGAGAATATGAAAGTATGTTTTGGCCTCTGATGTGAGGTAATGAATATGGAAAAGTAATTAAGTGTGTTGGCCTCTGATTTGAGGTGACGAGTAATGGAAAGTGATGAATATGCTGACCTCTGTTATGAGGGGCACAATATGAATGGTAAAATGTGTTGACCTCTGACCTGAGGGACACGATATGAATTGGAATGAATGGGTGTTGACCTCTGTCCTGAGGGACACCAGATTAAATAATGGGTTGGGTGTTGACCTCTGACCTGAGGGACACCAGATTAAATAATGGGTTGGGTGTTGACCTCTGACCTGAGGGACACCGGATTAAATAATGGGTTGGGTGTTGACCTCTGTTCTGAGGGACACCGAATAAAATATGTAATGGGTGTTGGCCTCTGACCTGAGGGACACGAAATGGATTATAATGAATGGGTGTTGACCTCTGACCTGAGGGACACATAATTTAAATAAGGAAAGGAATGAGAGCCTATGCTTTGAGGTGATAAATGGGTTGCATGGAACTGTGCATTGACCTCTGATTTGAGGTGATGTACTATAATGAAATGAGTATGTGAAATGAATAAAAAGGAAAGGAAATGAATGTTGATTGAATGGGAAATGAATAAGGAAAAATGGATATTGAAACGAATAATGGAAGTGGATGGTAAAATGAATGATGGATATGGAAATGATGAAATGTGTATGGTGTGCAATATGTGAATATATGCTTATTTGCTAATTGTGTTTGACCTAGTGGGTTGTTATGTCTAGTTAGAAACTGCTTTCTATTTCATGTGCAATGCTCACTCCCTTACAGTTTCAGGTACGGAGATTGAGTTGGCACAACCCCCGGCCGAGCAGGAGTACTTTCCCTCACAGGGAGAGTAGGGTGATATGGGTTGTAGATTATAGCATGGGCCGAAGCCTCTCATATTATCTTGATGTAAATTTAATATACATATTTTGAATGAGGCTTAGGATGTTTTGTTCGGCTAAAGTTAATATATTTTGGTTATGTCACTCAAAACTTAGTATTTTCCGCTAGTACTCTGATTAATTAATATACTCTGATATATTTGGAGCCCGTGGGGCCTTAGTATGATTTATATATGTAATTTGAAGCCCTGCTGGCTACTGGTTGCTTTAATTAAAATTGTTCATCACAGGTTGAATTTTGGATTAGCCCGAAAAACAAACAAAACTCCGTCCGTGTGACGGTTGATTTTAATATAATAAAAATGAATTTTTAAGTCCGTATTTTAATATAAAGGGAATTAAGGGTAAATAATCTTAGGGTGTTACAAGTATCAGCTAAGAGAGATAATTAAGTAAACCAAACAAAAAAAAAATAATAATAATAAAAGGGATAATTAAATATGATCTCGAGATTAGGTTTCCAATACTCCTCTTAAGCTGGGGACTAGGGACCATCTTTGCTAACATTAAAATCTAACTATGATTTGATTTGATTTCAAAATGTCTTAGGCATTTAAATTGTCATTATCGAGGAACTTTACATATTGTTTGCTGGATCTAGTTTATTAAACCCCCACTTAATAATTGACGCCCCTAAATTTTTGAAAATCCAAAAACACCCTTACTAAAATATCACATTTTTAATTTACCTTTCTTTAATTTCTATTTCCTTCTTCCTTATCCCCAATCTGACACCCTATCCCTAATTTGAAATCTCACACTCTTCTTCTTCCTTATCAAAACATCATCCTTCTTCATTCCAAATTACAAAACCTTCCTTCCACTTCATTTCATTCCCAACCCACAACAAGGTTTGTTTTTGTTTTCCTTTTCATTTTCCTTCCTTTTATTTTTCGTTTTTTATTCTCTCTCTTCTTCCCCTTTGTTTTTTTTTCTTGTTGCTGTACATGCATAATCTCACTTGTGGGGTGGGGGGGGGGGGCATATTGGGGTGGGGTTCAGATATAAGGATCAATAGTTACTGGGATTTAATATTATATGTGTTTTATGCCATTTATTCGTAGAAAATATACGAATTTGACCCTTACTTTACTGCATTCAAGCCATCTATTTTTAGGGTTCGTTCGCTTAGGGGTAAGCGTCCTAGGAATTTTAGAAAATGCCCAGTACGCTAGCCCAGGAGAGCACATTGTTAAAATTTAGAAAGACAACGTATGCTCCTGTGTTAGCATATGTTGTAAATTTTCAAGGACGCTTAGGGGTCAGCATCCTAGGCATTTTCTTGTATTTTGAATAATTTACATTCTCATGTTCATATATTATCTATTTGACCATATATTTTCATATTATAATCATGCCGAGGACCAAGAACATAAGTGAAGACGAAGCTCCAACAAGAGAATACATGATGGGGTCCACAAGGAGGCGAGGGCACAGGAGCGAGGTGAACCGTTAGCGCCTGTAAAAGATTTGTCTAGTAGCTCTTCATTCGATGAAGAAGCACATGAACAAGAAGAAGAGTTGGTTGTTGATGACCCACAGGATAAGTCTTTGTTGAAGAGCTATGACAATCATCAAGCCAAAGAAATATGGCAAGGACTCGTAAGTATTGATCACAATTAAGAGTTATTTTAAATTTATTTTTTACTTATGTTTTTGATTATCTTTTCAATTGACAATTGTTTTGACTTATTTTTAACTTTACAGGACAGTCTGTTAACCGGTGCCACAACCACGCGTTTGACATGCCTCTTTTATATAGTGATGAAGTGTCATGTCAAGTGCGTCAAATTGTTGAGGCATTGGGTTGGCACCACTCATATCATCTGTCTATGCATTAGTGGACTGGTGTCTGATTGGAGCTTTCATAGACAGATGGTACGAAGACATGGATACATTTCATCTCCCTTGTGAGAAGATGACTATTACACTTGACGATGTCTTGTCCATTCTTCACATTTTGATGAGGGGTTTTTTGATTCCATAGGATAAACCCAATCATCCTCAAGCAGTTGAGCTGATGCATGATTTGTTAGGGATGAAAGTGAAAAATCCCAAAAAGATCTTACATATAGGATCGGAGGGAGTAATCAATAAAAAACTACTGTAAATATAATAAATTAATTAATTCATAATTAATATTAATTTGCTTGTTTATTTACTAATTAATTTATAAAGTATAACAAATTAGTTAATTTAAAGTTATCGTTAATATTGTAAGATTAACTAATTAATTAATTAATTAATGTCTTGTATTTTTATGAAAATTACTTTTCAAAAGTTATAAACTCTTATAACTTTGAGTTCACCAAACGATAATATAATAACTTAGGCTTAATTATATCACAAGTCCCTGAAGTTTAAGGTACTTTTGTCAGATACTCTTATTCTTTATTTTTCAATGTCTGATTCCTCGAAGTTACTTCTGGGTTTGTCATATAACCCTATTACCAATTTTGACAAATTTTGATGACATGTAGCATCGGAATCCTGATTAGACGCAGGAGATTAGGTGCCCTATGGACGAAGGGTTATTTTTTTTTTTTAAAATTTAAAAAACTAAAAAACATAATATTTTTATATTTTTAGTTAAATAAAAAAATAAAAAAAGAATTGAAGAGAGAAGTTTTCTTTGCCCGTGTGACATCACGCGACAACACATGACCAACCTCCTGTGTCTGACTAGGATTTTGATGTTACATGTCATCAAAATTGGTCAGAATTTGTAGTATGGGTATATGTCAAACCCAGAAGTAACTTCGCGGAGTTAGACATCAAAAAAAAAATATAAGGATTTCTGGCAAAAGTACCCCAAACTTCAGGAACTTGTGACATATTTAAACCTAATAATTTATTAAGCGAGTCTAAAAGCTACAAGCTACCAAGATAGAAACAACCTACTTATGCTGAATAGTGTCATAATATGTATTCGACACTACACAACATAGAATATGAAGTGTCCGATTTCCTTGATAATCATTATCGGGAAACTTTTTTTTTTTTTTGATAATCAACGGGGCAAAAGCCCAAACAAACAGCTTACACAATCATTCGTGGGAAAGCAATGCCAAAAGCATCCTCCCAAAGAAACGAAGCTAGAAAACTAGGAGCAGAAACAAGAGTTGTACATGAAAAATTCCCGTCATGACCAGCATTTGCTAAAGCATCAGCACACCGGTTAGCCTCCCTAAAGATGTGAACAAGCGAAACATGCCATCCATCGCCCATAATCAAGCGGATACGACGAACTAAGCCATAACAATGGTGAGTTGGAGAACAACCCTCCGTAACAAGTTTAATCGCAATTGTAGAATCCATCTCAACTATCAGTGAAGACGTACCCAGATCCTTAGCCACCTGAAGACCCCAAAAAAGGTCCCAAAGTTCCGCACGAATAGCAGAAGAGATACCCACTTTGCACATGTAACCCCTAATAAAAGCACCAGTGTGATCTCGGATCAACCCACCACATGCTGCATCATTGTTAGGACCACGAACAGATCCATCAGTATTCAACTTCAACATACCAGTACGAGGATAGACCCAGCCAACCATGACCTCCTTCTTTGGAAGAGAGACGAGAGATACATTCTGTAATGCTTTTTTAATCGAAAGCACATAGTGAGAAACCTGAAAAGGCATAGAATTCAGATTTGTTTCCTGCTCGAACACAAGTCTATTTCTGTCCTTCCACAACATCCAAACAGCCACCCCAAAATAAACCGGCCACTCCATAGCAGCATGACCAACATCATTATCCTTAAGATTCATTCTTAGCCACCCATCCAGATTCAAAGTAAAAAACTTACTCCACTGGTCAGCTTTTATAATCTTATCCCAGAACTGGAACACATCTTCACAATCCCTAAGGCAGTGAAGGATAGTCTCTGGTTGATTCAGGCATCTAGGACACACACCATCTTGATCCATGTTCCGACGTCTCCTCTCATCATTTGTCAATAGTCGAGCATGTCCAAGCTTCCAAAGATGGCTTCGAATACGTTGAGCGCCTGTCCAATGCCAAATAAGATCAAACTTCTCCTTTTCAAAAATAGAAGAGTCATTACCATTCAATATAATTTGATCAATAGCTGATTTGAACGTAAAGCACCCACTACTGTCCCCTTTCCAGGCTATACAATCAGGACCAGCTTCATGATGAGGAGGATTCACCGCTGCAATCTTGGCACAAATGTCATTTGGAAGAAGAGAGTGGAGAAGATCCCAATCCCAAGCTCCACCCACCGAATAGTGTACAGCAGGATAATTCTCACACCACGTCGGAGGAGTAATACCAGGAACCTCAGACAATTTCCCAACACCAGGAATCCAATTATGTGACCAGAATTTAATATTGCCCCCATTACCCATAATCCAAAACAAGCCATCATACACCTTTGGACAGGCTTTAACAATTCCATGCCACAAATTTGAAGCAGTGACTGAAGGGCCAAGAGAAATTTTCAATAAATCAGTAACCTTATATTTAGCAAAAAGACAACGAGCCCATAAAGAATCCGGTTTGCTCACAAGCCTCCAAGCTAATTTCATCATATAGGCCTCATTAACGCTGCGAAGACTGCGAAAACCAAGACCACCTTGCTCCTTAGGGAGTGCATATAGTTTTCCAAGCAACAAGATGATATTTACGATGCTCCGAAGAACTACCCCAAATAAAATTTCTGCATAATTTCTCAATCTCATCACAAATGCCAACCGGAACAACTGCAGATTGCATGACATAATAGGGCAAATTAAGAATACAAGACTGAGCAAGAGTGACTCTACCAGCAAAGGATAAAGAATTCATTCGCCAACTATTTAATTTTTTCTTTACCTTTTCTATTAGAAAAGAATAATGGGACTTCTTTGATCGAGAATTGCATATCGGTACCCCAAGATACATGCCTATCTCATTGGTGCGATCAATATTTAATATAGAGCAAATTGAATCAGCAATATTATCCGGAACAGACGGAGAGAAGAATACAGCAGATTTCTGCATGTTAACTAACTGACCTGAAGCCTTGCAAAACTTATCAAGAACATTCATAATAACCTCAGCCTAGGCAGAATTAGCTTCAGCCAAAAGAAGAATATCGTCAGCAAATAAGAGTTGAGCTATCTTAGGGCCACCTCTTCCAATAGTAATTGGGCACCACTCACTAGCAGTAACCGCATCATTTATAAGATGAGTAAGGCGATCGATGCAAAGAACAAAAAGATAGGGAGACAAAGGATCACCTTGACGCACACCACGTTGTGGGTGAAAAAAATTAGAATACTCGCCATTCCAACTAACACACATCGTTGGAGTAGAAACACATTGCATTACTAGATTAATAAAAGTATTGTCCATACCAATACTATGCAGTGTGTCCTCAATGAATTCCCAACGTAACTTGTCATATGCTTTGGCAAGATCCAGCTTGAGAATCATGAACCCTTTCCGACCCTTCATGTTTCTGATTGTGTGCACAGCCTCTTTAAGAATAACAACATTATCTGTACCATGACGACCAGGAACAAAGCTACACTGGGTAGGAGAAACCAAATGATCCATCATCATCTTCAACCGGTTAGCAAGAACCTTAGTAACAACTTTATAGATCACATTACACAATGAGATTGGCCGAAAATCTGTTATCCGTTGAGGAGGATTAACCTTTGGAATGAGAGAAATCACAGTCTGATTAACCAAACCAATCTTAGATGGAGCAGCAAACACTTCTCGAATAAACTGGAACATAGAATGGCTGATCTGGTCCCATTGAGATTTGAAAAATAGAGCATGGAGCCCATCGAACCCAGGAGCTTTTAAATTCCCCATGCTAAAGAGAGCTTTACGGATTTCCTCAAGACTCACAGGCCGCTGCAAAGTGAGTTTGTCAACCTCTCTAAGAGCTGGAAAACTCGATGAAGACTGGAGAAGATTAATTGGAGCATCATCAATAGAGAAAAAGTGTTGGAAAAAAGACAGAACCTTATGCAGGAGAACACTGTCATCATAAATCCAATTGCCATTTTCATCCAGGAGAGCTTCAACACGGTTTTTACGCCTTCTAGCCACAGCAGCCTGATGAAAAAACCGAGTATTTTTATCACCAAGAGAAATCCACTTCGACCGAGCCTGATGATACCAATACATTTCTTCTTGGTTAAGAACCTCAGTGTATTCAGCCCAAAGGTCTTTTCTGAGGCGAATCAGAAAAGGATTATGACCTGAAGCCAGACTACGATGCACACCATCCAGCCGATTTAAAAGTCGCCGCTTCTTAGTAAAGATATTGCCAAAAGTTAGCCTGTTCGAAAGAGATAGATGAGAGGTAAGGCTCTGTATATTATCTGACCAACTCATATCATTTCTCCAAGCTTGAGACACTTGGTTTTGGAAATCAGGATGAGCTAACCAAGACGCCAAAAACTTAAAATAAGAGCCATGTCTTCTCCTCCAATTACTACCATCAAGTCTTAGCCAAAGAGCCACGTGATCAGAAGTTGGAAGGGGAACATGGATAACACTGAAGCGAGGGAAAGTTTCCTGCCAAGAAGTATTCGCCACAGCCCTATCCAGACGTTCCTGAACTTCACCACGACTCCAAGTGAAAGGGCAGCCCTTAAAACCCATGTCACTCATACCACAATCATCTAAACAGTGACGGAATTTATCAGCATTCGACTGGTTCATAACAGCTCCTCCAATCTTTTCATAGCTGAATAAAACTTGATTGAAATCACCAATAGCACACCAGGGGCCATCAATAGAGGCATGAATGTTACGAAGCTCATCCCAAGTGTCCTCCCGTTGAAAGGGGTGAGGACTAGCATAAACAACAGTTAGAAACCAACGTTGTGCCCTGTTACCAGTACAACACATATGAATCATATAGCTGGACACACTGATAATTGTGATAGAGATTCTGTTTGAGTGCCAAAGACACCAAATACCCCCAGCAAACCCGTCAGCATCTACACGAGTTCCAGCATCAAAACCAAGCTTAGAGATAACACTATCAGCCCTTTCACCACTTATTCTGGGTTCAAGAATTGCAAGAAAATCAACACTATACAGACGCTTACAGTCAGATATAAGAGCAGGAAAGGAGCGATTACCAGCTCCCCTACAATTCCAAACTAAAGCATTCATCATAAAAAAATAAGAAAATGATAACCTGCATACAAGGATACATAGATCTGCTACACTCACAGAGGATTAACAAGTTCCATGTCCCCTGAAGTACCTGACTCCCCTGCTGAACCCATGCAGCTCTCATTATTCCTAATTCCCAACTCCTGCTCTTCTGGAATAGCAATCTCCTTTCCACGAGAATTCTGCCTATGTAGGAACTCAACCACGCCATTCTTCCAGACCGGGGTATAATTCCCAAAAATCTCAACATGATGGCCAGCTTTATGATCACGCCACATTTGGTCTTGGAGACAGCGCATGGAATCAAGAATCACCTTCTCCATAGCTTTAGTGTCTTGATTTTTCTGAGGCTGTTCTTTGGTCAACTGCAAGTCTTCCTTCTCTCCCTCTAAAGGGTTCATGCCACTAGCCTTCTGTGTGGGCATATCTATTTTCTTTGTTGTGTTTTTCTGATAGTTGGGCTTTATGTGCCTATTGGGCTTAGAAGAAACTCTCTGAGGCCTTTTAACAGAAATAACATTTTTCCTTCTCTCCACTCCATTAGAATCAGAAACTTTTTTAACCGAATGGGGGCCCATGTCACCAACCACATGCTCCAAATGAGATGTTTCATTAATTTCTGGACCTTCTTGAACTAAAGCAGCAAACCGTGACCCTTTTGTTTTGGGATCCATAGAATCCTGATGATTTTTCCTGTCTTCATCACCTTTATTGCGCCCCTTAGAATCTAGATTTCTTCTCCTATTATTTCGGTTCACAATCATCCATGGCCCATAACTGCTTTCCTCAATTTTAGCAACAACATTATTCCCATCCAATCCACTTATGTCAATTTCGGGATCCTTGACCACATTTGAATTTTGGTCAACGTGCATCACCTCCATCCCCAACTGAGGTCCGCCGGCATCATGCTCTACTCCTACTGTGACTGGTGGTGCGCCATGCAAACTTTCATTTGCAGCAGTAATGCCACACTCTAGACAAGCATCTTTTTTATGACCAAACTTACCACAATGGAAGCAAATAAGATGTAGACCCTCATACTCCACATTGAATTCACGTCCCATAACAACTACAGAAGGCTTAAGACTATAACGAAGGTCCAACTCAACACATATTCGTGCAAACCTTCCACGTGAATGAATGGAAGTAACCTCATCAATTTTTAGCATACTGCCCAGCTTCCCCCCTAATCTCCATAAAAATTTCTCATTACATAATTCAACTGGAAGCTTTGGGATTCTGACCCACGTTGCTATCTTCCTTATTTCATGCTCGGAGGGATTAAAAAACGGTCGCCATCTTTGTACCTGGATACAGTGGCCTCCATACTGCCAAGGTCCCTCAAAGAGGACATGTTTGTAATCCCCTTCATCCTTAAACCGAACCAAAAAGAAACCCTCTCCAATATCCATGACTTGGATATCTCCATTGCGAGCCCATAGCTGTTGCAATTTCGACACCATGAAGCGATATGCGATGTTCCTTCCAATAACATTTACTATCAGAGCAAACTTCCATGGGCGACACCATGATTCATACTCTTCTAACGAAACATCAATAGTTGGTTTAATTTCACTAGTCTGCGGGAGAGAAGAATCATCATTGTTGGTCTCAACTCCAAGTTCTTCACTCACCAATTGAATAATATCAGAAGAATTCAAACGAAAACCCTCATTCTGTAAAAGCTTGTCCTTGTAAGATCCCTCAGTGCCCTGTGGTTGGTCCATCTCCATATCAGAGATAGGTATTTCAACCCCGTTCATCTTAACCCTCTTCGTGTTTCGAGCCTTGATTTCATCTTCTTCTGGCGAAGTATTGTCATGGTCTTCACTGAGAGCGCCCTCCATTAGAGATGATTTTCTTCTGTTTCTGGCGAAGTATTGCCTTGATTTTCTTTAATCCATTATCGGGAAACTTTATGTAACCAACAACCTCTAACTAGACATTAGAGATATTGAACAAAATATAAAGGCAAATGCTAATAATTAAATATTTTTAAAGCATTTATTAAGAAGTTAAATATAGTAAAAATATATTAAAAAAAAATACTCCCTTTGTTTCTATTTATAGAATTTTTTTTAGGTAAAAAATTTTGGTCCTAAAAATAAGACCCCTTTATAATTTTTACCAAAATTAACCCTAACATTTTATTGTAATTCGCTAGTTTTTAGTGAAAAGATATAAATTGAAACTATCAATTTTAATACAAAATTTATTTCAATGCATAAATAACATAAAGCGTATTTTTGAAATAATATACTACTCCCTCATGTCCTTATTATAAGAACCCTTTTTGTGAGAGAGAAAAGGGACTTATAATAAGAACCGGAGGGAGTAAAACTTTTCAATTTCAATGCAATTTTTTTTTTATGAACATAAAAATTATGATGACATGATCGGATAAAATAATATGGACTTGTGTTTTTTTTCCTTTCATACGTAGACACCCTAACAAGTCCTGGACCCAAAAATAAATCATGCATCTAGCAAACCCCCAATGCCTAAGGCCCAGTTCGGGGTGGTTGCCACTTTCTGGTTTTTTCGTTTCGAAAGTGTATTTTTAAAACAAAACTTGTTCGAAAAATTTGAGCTGAAATGGTTTTTTAGTCATTTTCAGAACAATTTCATCTCTATTTTCAAAACAACAAATAATGGTTTCATAATTTCAGTTTTGAATTGCAAATTTATATCACCTCATCATCTTTTGCATCATTCAACCACCACCACCACCATCACTCATCCATTCAACCACCACCACCACCGTCATCATCACCACTCCCACTACCATGATCATTAATCATGGTCACTGCTACCATCATGACTGCCATCCAACTAACACCATTGTAACCGTCTAAACCCCAACCACCACCTTGACCCTTATAGTCACCCCAACCATAACTACATTCTCACCTGCTACCATTGCCCCTCCTTGTACCACCATCATCACTATTCACAACCACAACCCAACAACCATCATCACCACTCGGACATCACCACTCGGACCACCACTATAGTGACCACCCCAATCACCATTACCCTCGCATGACCACCACCACCATCGCAACATCACTACCACCTCAACCACTACCACCACCTCCATGTTCATCGCAACTATCACCTTTTAACACTATCACCACATCCTCCTCACCCCCTCCCCCACCATCTCTCCTTCAACCAACACTACAAAAGTTACTGCTCGAAACTGAAATCACTATAACAACGACTACCGCTTTCAACTAGTAATAACAACAACCACATGAAAGTTGTTACTCCCTTCGATCCTTATTATAGGTCACATTCTAGAAGGTTTTCTTGATCCTAATTATAAGTCACTTTATATTTCCAATGTATCATTTATTGCTTTTTCTCTTTTTTGCCCTTATTAAATGCTTTGACTATCTATGTGTTTTTGTTGTTCATTAATAAGTGTGAATTTTCCAAGAAAAGTTTAAAGGGTAAAATTGTAATGTTACAATATATTCTCATAAAATTTATAAAACTTACTACTTTCCTTGATATGTGTAACTCGGTTAAGTATGCCCTATAATAATTAATAAGGACCGGAGGGAATATTAAATTATTGTGATAGTATACAAGATGATAGTGTAAAACATTGTAAGAGCGCTATAAAAATTATAAATTTGAAATTAATTTTGAAAACTGAAAATCCAAAAATTTGAAACCGATATTATAAAACTGGAAACTAGTTTTAGTTTTTTAAAATTTTAAAACTCAAAAATTAAAATCACCCCGAATGGGGCCTAAACAGTTTCCCGCCAAAAAGGATTTTTTTTTGCTCCCGGATTATTGGTTCCTCCTACAGCTGACCACAAAATTATTTTAAATATAACTTAAGCATGAAAACTATTACACCCAACAAAAAGAAAATGAAAATGGAAATAAATTAACAAAAAATAGAATCTAAAGATTCTCTATTATATTACTCTGGAGTCCGAGGTGCTCCCCTCAAAGCTCAAGAGCTAAACATGTTAGCAGTAGCTTATTGATTTGTTATGGGGAATAATGTGTACTTCAGAGTTTAGTTACTGTTTGGTTTATCGTGCATAGGATACCAGACTTTGGAAACCTTCACTTCGCACATGGCAGAGGATATGACTTTGCTTTGTATACTATCATCTGATATTGTCTGTTCTGGGACACTGTCTCCCTCTTTATAGACAATTTTTTTCTTAATAAATTGATAAAAAAAAATGATGTTTAGAAGCACCTGAAAAAAATTATCTCGGTATAATTTTTACGTAAATGATCAAATTAGCAACAAACAAAACATGAAATATTAATAAATCGTTAAATAATTATAATATTCACTACTAACCATAAAATTAAAGTTAGATTAACGAAAACAACTAACATTTTTTAAAAAGGGTAATTATAGTACCTTGAAAGTGATTAATTTAATCATCCAAAAGATGAGGAAATATCTTCACAAGGAGTTAAAAAATACAAATAAACGATATCATAATTAATCTACTTAAAAAGTGTAAGAAATTGTTACGAGAAAAGGGAAATTTGTAGAACTAGTTCACTGCAAATTTGAATGTGTTTTTCTTCTTCGTAAAATCAAAGTTGATACTGTATATTTTTTGGATTCTTCTTGTGTTTCCTTTTAGGAAGCTCAAAGCTGTAACACAAATGTACCAGAAAAAGCTGTAATAACACTTAAAAATTATCATCATCGTGATTGGGAACTGAATAAACGACGAGGTAGATTTCGGTCCAATCACCAAAACCGAATTTTATACTATTAGCATTTTTTTTTTATCACGAAATAATATTACACTAGTATCTAACTCCTTATGTGAAGACAATTTTCAAGATTTTTATTTTTTTCCTACTTATAATATCCTATACCAATTTTTAATGATAAATAATTTTTTTTCATAAACAATCATATTTACTTAACACTATTTAAATTTTCAATAATATTAATAAAGGTAATTTTGAAAATACATATTAAATATTCACATTTTCAATATCATTAACTAAATTAACTAACTTTCTCAATGAACGTGAAATCTATAAAAAAAATCATATATAGAGACGCATCGGATCTTTATATTTTTACCCTGCTAAGTTTTATAATGAATGAATTTATGTTCAAAAGAGTAACACAATAGCAAAAACACAAGTAATAGGATAAAAAAATTGTTATACCAATTAAAACTTTTTAAATCATCACTTCCATTAATTTTAAAACTATTTAGAGTCGGCAAAATGGTAATTTTAACCTTCTTAGATAAATAATCATTTAAACTTTTTAAAATTCGTTAGATTAGATCAAATTTTATATATATCATTTAGATTTAATCAAATAGGATTTGAATCCATCGAGTTCCAAACCAGTCTATTCTTATCCTATAAAAACCTCCTATGCTCAAGTAAAGTTTTATTTATCCTTTATCAAACTTAAATAAGTAATTTCAAACCAAAATGCCAAATAAGTAATTTTAAACCAAAACTTAGGTGAAAGTGTGAGATGTAGAGATCACCTAAGTGAGTTTTGCCATTGGTAACTAAACATTTTCCATATTCACGACAGCGATTAAACCCCTGCTCTCATTGTTTAGTAACCAACTATCACTGACTGTGCTGGGTCTAGTCAGTGACTCAACCCTATCATAACCCATCCTAAAGTGGGCAACCCCGAACTTGATGAGACAGCCTAAATGGTCACCTCTGGTATTGATATTAGACACGCAGATTTAAGAGGAGACTAGAAATGATTTTGGTCACACTTGAGCCTTGAATACAATGAAGAAACAAACGAAAATCACAGTTGCACGACGACGTTTAAGCCAGCCTTACCGCTGTGAACTCTAGTCGTATTGTGGTTCCCTGACATTGACACATGACTAGAGCAGCACTTCCCAAAACCCACAAAGACACGAGCACAAACTTGTTTTGATTTTTATGGCTACTAATTTTGTCTCTGCCCATGTGTTCCTTTCATCCTGCTACATTTGACTATGCTCTGCTCTCTTCATTTATTTATTTGTGTTAGTTAAACAACACTACACAAATCAGAAAGGTGGGGGAAAAATATCTATAATCCATTAAGAAAAAGTTAAAATATGAAAATAACATCTTATTAATCTTATTATTTTTTTTGTTACGGAAGAAATGTCACAATTTTATAATGCTTTACTACTTTTTTTTTTCCACTTAAGAAAAAGGAAACATGGAACAAATAATTAGTAGCATGGGAGGGAATACAAATAGATAAACATACATAATGTGTGTTTGATTTTTTTAGGGTATTTTTGGAACTACAATTAGAGACATAACTTTTTCGAGGGATATAGAGACTCCAAGTAAATTTTGTTTTGATAAAAAAAATATTTTCATATATATATATATATATATAAAGGAAAATGTCCCAAAGTACTCTAACGTATTGTTTAAGCAACTAAAATAACTATCTTTACTCCGAGAAATAATGTATTTAATATATCGAGAAGTGTGAACTTAAATTTTCAATATTGATCTACTTGTTTTGAAATGCTTAAATAAAAACTTTAAGGCATTTGTTAGCATAAACCATATAAAAATAATCTCTAACACATTATGTTATGCAGTTAAGTTATCTATCAATCCTTATAGATCTTATTAGTTCGATTTTAACAGAATAAAAATTTTGCTTTAATTCAAGCGAAAAAGTGGAATTAATACTTTGAAAACCAAAGCTTTGTACTTTCCAAGCTGGATTCCTTAACCAACCGTTGCTTTTAAGATACCAATTACTAACTTCCATTTCAAAAAAGATACCATTTAACTTGACCCTATTTATTTATTTATTTTTTTTTTACATTAATAATGTATTAAAATTGAATTGTTATTTGTTAGTACTTCCATATCTTTTTTATATAACCTTTTTGCACAGGGACACGGGAGGATCCTATAAAAAGGATTGGTATTCTAGTACGAGTGTTAAGAGTTTTGATTATGCAGAATATTATATTATCTATGTTCTGTATATTAGATTCACCTTGCATAATGTAAAAAGTGAAGTACATGTTCAAATGAACCACATAGTACATATTTCCTAATAATTACTAGGGGGAGCTTACCAAACTAGAAATTTGTGCTGTGAACTTGGGATCAAAAAGATTGTGTGATTTGTTCCAAGCCATACATTGAAGATAGCTAGCTAGCTAGCTACATTAATAGTGGTTCTCCATGCAAAGCTCTATTATGTGCAATCAATCTCTTACCTTAGCACATTGTGAGAACTTGTATGTACCTGTCTGCTTGTGTTTGTTGCAAGTCACTGTCTCTTAGTACTTTATCACCAGAATCAAACAAACAACCCATTTCTCTGCCATCTTGAAATATCATTTTGAGTGTTTGTTTGTTTGTTTGTTTGTTTTTTTTTTTTGAGAGAGTAATAACTAACTAGTACATAGTGAAAGGAGTTGAGTTTGAAGAAGGCAGAGGAGGGTCCTACTGCTTAATTTTTAGAGGGCAGTAACAGTCCTTGTCAATGATTTTTTTTTTTACTTGGGTGGTGGGTGCTGCTGCTGGTGCTAGAGTGAGTGGTGACCTCTCATATTGACCCACCCTTCAATCAATATCATCCTTACTTGCTTATTATTGTGCATTTTAATCAATAGACCAAACCAAACCTCATCTTCTAGCTCCCCTTCCTTTTTGCTTTAAGGGTCTTTTTCATCACTAGAAGCATTTGAAATTTGAAGTGCCTCAAAAGGGAAAGCTGGATCTCATTCTTATGAGACCTTCAACAGTGAGTCCTCTCTTTCATTGCTCTTTTCTCCATCATTTGTTACTTTTTTGTTTTCATGCCAAGTTTGGTAACTTTCTTTAAAGCAGATCAAGAACTATCCATTTTTCACCACAGTATAATGAGTTACTTATTCCCACTAATTCTTAGAGAAGTGGCACTATGTAGGTGGAAAACTGTGTGGTCGTTGGTTTTGTAATTTTGTACTCTTGGTTGTTCCTTTTTTGGTATTTCAAACCTTTGACTGTCGGGTGAAAAATAATTGAATTGACTTATAGCTCTATCTAGATCCTACTTGAATTTCATAAATTCCCTGGTCATTTTAGTTACTGTTGAAGAAGCATGTGAATTGCTGTAGTTGTTGGCTTAATAAAACTGTTAAAGCTAAAATTGGTAAGTAATTGATAGTGAAATGTTTGTGTTGCAGCTTGTGAATGTGGTTCTGGTACTTGCATTGTTCAGTTGTAGTCCATGGACAGTGTGGAGCAGCAGCTCCCTATGCAAACACACAAACATGGAGGAAGTTCGACGGCCTCACAGTGTCAGTATCACTGAATTTGGTGCAGTTGGGGATGGAGTCACTCTCAACACAAATGCATTTCAAAATGCCCTTTTCTACCTAAACTCATTTGCAGACAAAGGTGGAGCAAAGCTTTTTGTCCCGGCCGGCCGGTGGTTAACCGGTAGTTTTGATCTCATCAGCCATCTGACTTTGTCATTGGACAGGGATGCAGTAATTCTTGGATCAACGGTACGTCACTCTTTCTAAATAATTTACTAGTAAGATGCAGGGCAAATAAAGTTTAGCATTGCTGCTTTTCTAACTTGCCTGTAGTTATTCCAACTGTTAAGTAGGTCACTTTCAGCTTAGTTTTATTGTTCTTACTAATCAATGAACTGCTAAGTGATTTCTGATGTATGTTCGTACAAACTTGTTAGTTTAATCTGCTCAGACCTTGCATTTTCTCTCAATTATGATATATAGCATGTGAACTTGATGGCATATCTTGCTCGTTACAGGACTTTGAGGATTGGCCAGTTGTTGATCCTCTACCATCATATGGGCGAGGAAGGGAGTTGCCAGGTGGAAGGCATCGGAGCCTCATTTATGGGTGCGATTTGACTGATGTCGTCATAACAGGTTGGCAAATATTCAATAAATACTTAACTTCTATGTATTTCTTGGTTTATTGATGCCATCAATGTCTCAATGCAGGTAACAATGGAACTATTGATGGTCAAGGGAGTATCTGGTGGAGCAGGTTTAGGAACAAAACATTGGATTATACACGTCCTCATTTGGTAGAATTGATGAATTCTACCGGAGTTCTTATTTCGAATTTAACCTTCTTGAATTCTCCATTTTGGACCATTCATCCTGTATACTGCAGGTTTGTCCCCTACATAAGGATTGAGTTTACGTTTTATTCCTTTTTTTTTTGTACTTCTAGTACTTCCATTAAGCTTTTAAAACTGTGCAATAGAGGATGATATTTCAAGATTAGGGTGAGATTTGAGACTGTTTTTCTGAATGAACAGCCAAGTTGCAGTTCAAAATGTCACCATCCTCGCTCCTCTTGATTCACCAAACACAGATGGGATTGATCCAGGTGAATTTTCTTCCTTAGGCTGGAATTCACAATTGACAAGTATCCCAGGGACTAGTTTGAGTATAAGACTTTATTAACCTCTTATTCCATTAGCGCTTATGAGAGCTTACAAGTTAAACCTTCCTATAAGCTTCTCTAATAAGCTTACTGAGAGAGCTTATAGGATGATTGTAAACTATTTTCGTATCTTTTCCAAAACCTGCTTTAGTTGTCTTTCAGCTCTTCGAAACGACCCTAGATTAATTTTCGAAAATTGAGATTGATGTTTTTTGTTTCGATGTCAAATTCTTGTAATAAATTGTTTTAATGGAAAATTTTCATTTGAACCAAAAGAATACATAATAATGTAATAGATGTACATTAAATAGCAAAGGAAATCCTAATTATAAAGCAATCTTGCAGTAATTTTTTGAGATTCATTCTTAAGATAAGATTCTCATATACACCTTTCAAATGTGTCCAGACTCTTCGGATCATGTATGCATTGAAGACTGTTACATAAGCACTGGTGATGATCTGATTGCCATCAAAAGTGGGTGGGATGAGTATGGCATTGCATTCGGTCGTCCTAGCACTAACATCATCATCCATAGGCTCACTGGAAAAACTCAAACCAGTGCCGGGATTGCTATTGGAAGCGAGATGTCCGGTGGTGTTTCAGAAGTTCATGCAGAAGATATTCACTTCTATGATTCATTTAGTGCAATCAGAATAAAGACTTCTCCTGGAAGGGGTGGTTATGTTAGAAACATCTTTATCTCTAATGTGACATTGGTTAATGTTGATATTGCTATAAGGTTCACCGGTTTATACGGTGAACATCCAGATGATCTTTATAACCCAAATGCACTACCTGTAATAGAAAAGATTACAATCAAGAATGTTACAGGAGAAAATATAAAACATGCAGGTCTTATAGAGGGTATAGAAGGTGACAATTTTGTCAACTTATGCCTATCAAACATTATCCTTAATGTGACATCAAGCTATCCATGGAACTGCTCTAATGTTGAAGGATTCTCTGAATTGGTTTTGCCAGAAGCCTGTGAGCCTCTAAAGAAAAGAATATTCCCTGATCATTGTTCAGATTGTTACGATTTGTCGAAACGGCTACCGAGTTCGAATCGAAAAAGAGGTGCTTGGTTTATGTCTTGGTAAATTGCGGAGTTTATAGCATAAATGCTAGAAAAAAGCTCACTTATAGCTTGAATTTTTTATTTGGATTTTTTCAGCAGGACAAATTTCAGGTGACTTTAGAAGTTGAGTGGAGTTGCTGGATCTGTGGTGTGGTGTTGTTCCATCTGCAGAGATAGTTAGAGATGATTATATTGTTTCATGTAACTTGTGTGCAGTAACAAATAATTGAGTGGTTTATCAAAAATACTAGTAAGTTTAATAGTTTTCTCATGTCTTGCTTTTTAACTACATATGGCTTTGTAAAAGAACAAAAAAAAAAAAAAAAAAAAAAGAAACAAAAGAAAATTTTGTGTTTCCATTGATTCTAAGGGCTCTTGATACAGCAGAAATGTTGGTACTCTAACTTAATTCCCTGTTGCTGCAATGTTATTGGATATATTGGAGATTTGGCAGAGGCAGGTGCTTATTGGCCGGCTTTATCCTTCGATTGAATAAGGAATCCAATAAACAAACTTCGTAGAAAGGCAAAATCTAATCAATTCCATGTCTCTTCTTTTGTAGTTAAAGCACAATATAAAGTTATTCTTTGTTGCTTTGTGTTCATATGTTTCTTTTGGGCTAGTAGGGGGCCATATGATCTCAGGATGTTATATCTTGTTGGAAGGCAAAATGAGTACACGGGGCTTAGATTTTTAATCCTCGCTTATATAGTTATATTAGAATATCTTTTACTTAACATATTAAAAAAATGATTTACTCAACAAAATCCAACATAAAGCTTTGTTGGTAGAGGCAAAACTTACTTCAGTGATCTCTACGATTCAGAGCGTGGATTAATTTTCGGCTATTGGCTGGAGGATATCCTTGGTGCAAAAAAAAAAAGTATATTTAAGTTTATTAAATATGATAGTAAAGGGTTTAATTAATGTCGTTTTCTGATTTTATTTATAGAAACAAAACTAACCTAAATTTTATTTAAAGAGAGGGAATTGGTTAAGGGTTGTGGATATATATAGAATTTTGGTTTATTTAAGCTTTTAATCCAAGTTAGACTGACCGGTTTTGGTTTCTTAAAGTTTAAACTTTTAGTTCCTATGTTAAATTTTTCCTCAAGTGCTAGCAAAATATTACATCAATGAACAAATAAATTGGCATCACGACCCAAAATTGGGTTAAAACAAGCACAAAGCAAGTTTTATCACTGTTGAACATTATTGGCTGTATAAAATTTTTTATTTTCTTACCGCCATCGGATGTGGAATTTCTATATAAACTCGAACCACACTTCATTCCTCTTACCAACAATGTGGGACTTCTAAGTTACACTATCCCGTTATGCTTGCTATGATTGTGGAGAGGAACTATAAAATTTTAATTGATAAACTTTCATCGTTCCTTCTTTGCATACTAGATGTGCTAATCTTATAAAGGGTTGGATAAAATTCCAAAACAATACAAAAGACTTGTACCGGTTACACACCACAGAGAAGCTAAAGCTATAAGCGTACCAATTTATGAATGTTTCTTATAATATCATATGCACATAATTAACAAGGACAATAGACCAAATTAACACATGGTTAATCATGTGCAATTGATTGATTAAAAATCGAACATATGCTTTTAACAATCTATTGGCAACAAATCCTAATACACATTTCTCTCTATTGTGGCTAAAAATTTGTCCTTGACAAACACTAGAAATATCTAAGGCTTTCCAATATTTTAATGATTTCAGAACCATATGTATATATATCTTCTATATTTTAATTGCTCCCTATCAATGTTTTCATGACTTAATTATGAAGAACAAATTGACTATCATTTAACTGTATACTCTCTAGTACATCAATGATAAAGGAAAACACCATCTTCTTCTAGACAGACAGTGACATTTTCATTTCTTAATTTTTCCTCCAACTATAAAAGAATAGAGTTGGATTATAAAAGCAAGCATACTTTTGCATTAGGAGGTATGTTACTTCTTGGTGTGTTATATATGAATAATATTTGTCATTATGCTCAAAATAACCTGAAACTCATAGTAATATTTATGGACATCCGAAGGAACAAGGGAAGAAGAAGGGTAGAGGTGTAGGCCCTGCACTATAACAACAACAACGACAAGCACACTTTCCATGGAAGATTGTGACAGAGGCAATGAAAATTTGGGAAACAAGGATGATGATGGGCATTACAACCGACGGAGATGAGACAAAAATAATCTCAAGGCTGGTTGAAATGGAAGAAAGAGATCAAATGCAAAAAGCTGCACAGAGAGAGGGAGGTGTTAGATAACAATGAAGATAGGAACAATCAACATCAGAGAATTGGGAGGAAGATTAAAGAAGGGAATAATTAGGGATTTGGTGAAAAGGAATAAGCTAGATTTTGTGTGCATACAAGAAACCAAAATGGAGGAGATTGAAAGAAGCTTATGTCAACAGTTGTGGGGAGGAGAAAATTTTGGATGGGCTTTTAAACCTCCAGTAGGGAGAGCTGGTGGCATGCTAAGTATATGGAACAATGACTCATTCTCCTGCTCAAGATCTTTAACAAGCACCGGATATTTAGGAGTACAAGGTAAATGGGCTGATATTGAATCTAATTGCTTTATTCTAAATATTTATGCTCCATGTGATTTGGATGGAAAGAGGATATTTTGGAATGAAACAATATCAGTAAAAAGAAATCTAGGAAGTGGTATGTGGTGTTTTGCAGGGGATTTCAATTCAGTTAAAAATAGTGAAGAAAGGCGTGCACGTGGTACTGGTATAGAAAGACGATCCCATCAGAGAGAACAAACATAATTTAGCAACTTCATAGAGGAATTAGAGCTTATTGATTTATCTCTGTCAAGAAAAAAACTTACATGGTACAGAGCAAACTGTGTAACAATGAGCAGGTTAGACCGATTTCTAATTAATGAAGACTGGATGGAAAGATGGAATCCACTCACACAAATGGCCATGAACCGAGATTTATTTGATCATTATTCAGTGATTCTTATACAAGACAATAAAGACTAGGGTCCTAAGCCTATTAGAACGAATAACTTTTGGTTTATGGACCACAGTTTCATGAAGAAAGTCCAGAAATGCTGGGGGAATATTAATACAGGATATGATGGATTAAAGGGGCTAAAAGAAAAAATGAAAGTACTAAAGGATCACCTGAAGCAATGGAACAAGGAGTATGTTGGAGCTATAGATCAGAAAATAGAAGGGGAAATTTAGAAGATAAATTCACTAGATGAGGTATGTAATGACAGAATTCCAACTGAAGCAGAAGTGGATGAAAGAAGAATGGCCAAAGCAGAATTTCGCTAACTCACAAGAATGGACATCGAAGGAAGAAGGGTGACAACTTCACATTCATAAGGAGATGTTGGCTTCTAATGAAGGGTGACATACTCAGCGCATTGAATGAATTTTATGAAAAAGGAGGATTCCAAAGGGCTGTAATGCATCATTTATTGCACTAATCCCAAAGAACGACAACCCCCAGTGTCTTGGAAAATATAGACCCATCTCTCTCGTTAGATGTATATATAAGATCTTGGTGAAGCTTCTGGCTAAAATACTAAGGTCAGTAATTTATTCTATAATTTCTGAATAGCAACCTACCTTTTTGGGTGAAAGACACATTCTAAATGGTGTCATTATTACAAATGAAGTCATGGCTTAGGCAAAGGCCAAGAAGAAACAATGTTTAATATTTAAGGTTGATTTTGAGAAAGCTTATGATACAATCAATTGGATTTTTCTAGATTAGATGATGATGCTTATGGGGTTTTGTAACAAATGGAGAAAGTGGATCAAAAGTTGCTTAAAGTCAACATCAGTGTTTATAAATGGAAGCCCAACAAACGAATTTCAAATGGACAAAGGCCTAAGACAGGGTGCCCAATGGCGCCATTTTTATACCTTATTGCCATAGAAGGGTAAGTGGAATTGTAAAGAAGTTAGTTGAAATTGGATTATTTACAGGTTTCAAGGTTGGAAATAGAAATGTATCTATCTTCCATCTTCAATATGTTGACGATACTTTATTCATAGAAGAAAACTCAGCCAATAATGTGAAAGCAATTAAATGCATACTGAGGTTCTTTGAACTCACATAAGGATTGAAAGTCAATATCAATAAAGCAACCTTATAGGGGTTATAGTAAACGAAGAAGAGTTGGTGAGAATGTCCAATATCCTTAATTGCAAAATAGGATCAGTTCCTTTTAAATACTTAGGAGTCCCACTTGGTAAGAATCCTAGAAAAATCTCTACTTGGAATCCCATTGTTGAAAAAATGAACAAGAAATTATCCTCATGGAAAAACAGACATCTCTCCTTTGGTGGTTGGATGACCCTCCTAAAATTGGTACTTTCTTCCCTCCCTATTTATTTTTTTCCTTTTTCAAAACACCCATATCTGTGGTAAATTCACTACATAAAATACAAATAAAATTTCTATGGGGCATGTCTTGGGATAATAAAAAAACTCATTGGATTATATGGTTTGAGGTATGTAAATCTAAGGAAGAGGGGGGCTTAGGTTTAAGGGATGTACATCTTTTTAAGTTAGTTTTACTAGGTAAATGGAGGTGGAGATTGTTAGTAGAAAAGGATACATTATGGTGTAAGGTTCTAAGGTCAATTTATGGGATGAAATAGGGAGTATGGTAGCAAATACACAAAACACAATGTTTAGAAAAGGCTATTCTTGGTGGCGAAGTATAGGGAACTTAAACACCAATTATAGAGTCTCGAGGGAGGTATGTTTTGAGAGTGAAGTTAAGAGGGTGTAGGGGAAGGTGATGATGTGCTGTTTTGGGAAGAGAAATGGGTAGGAAATGAGGCTTTTGTAGAAAAATTTCCAAGACTTTATTCAATAGCAATAGATAAAAAACCAAAGATGAGAGAATTGGGAGAATGGAGTGAGGGGGTATGGAGGTGGGAGAACTTGTGGAGAAGGGGTCTATTTCAATGGGAAAATTCTTTGCTTTTAGATGTGTACATGTTACTAAACAATAATTCAACAAGACAAGACGCACATGACTCATAGAAGTGGGAAGCAGAATATTAAGGAGCATACTCTGTGAAGAGTGCATACCCAAGAATGTAACAACAGCAGCAGCGTGATGATGAAGATCAGAGCTTTTACAGAAGATTATGAAAATGTAAAGCACCAACAAAAATGATTGGACTTGCGTGGAAAGCTTTGAGCACGGGGCTTAAATTTTTAATCCTTGCTTCTTACATTGAAAAGTTTTGATTTTGTTTTATATTTATATATAAAAGCTAATTTTCATAGCAATGAGTTGCTTGAATACAATGTTTTTTCTTTCTTTGAGCAATTTATAATATATTAGCGAAATGGAACTTATATAGTTATATTAGAATATCTTTTACTTAACATATTATAAAAATGATTTTATCAATAAGATTCAACATAATTGACAAATATTTAAGTTTATTAACTATGATATTAAAAGGTTTAATTAATGTCATGTCTATGAAAACGATTTTATTTATAGAAACAAAACTCAACTAGATTTTATTTAAAGAGAGGGGTTGGTTTAGAATTGTGGATTTATATAGAATTTTGGTTTATTCAAGCTTTTGTCCCTAAAAATTAGACTTCTTTTGATATCTTAAAGTTTAAAGTTTTAGTTCATGTGTGTTAAAATTTTTCCTCAAGTGCTAACATAAACAAATAACATGGCATCACAATCCAAAATTGGGTTAAATACAAGCACAAAGCAAGCTCAAACACCATAAAACATTTTTGGCTATATAAATTTTTTTTTATCTTTTTGCACCATCCGATATGGGATTTCTATATAAACTCGAACCACACTTCATTCCTCTTATCAACAATGTGGGACTTCTAAACTACACTATCTCGTTATGCTTTTTTTTTAAATAAAACATGAAAAATAAACCGTACCTGCTGTGATTGTGGAGAGGAACTATACAATTTTAATTGATAAACTTACACCGTTCCTTCTTTGCTTACTAGATGTGCTAATCTTATAATCAAGGGTTGGGTAAAATTGCAAAACAATACAAAAGACTTGTACCAGATACACACCACAGAGAAGCTAAAGATATAAGCAATACCAAGGACAATAGTTAACAAAGACAATAGACCAAATAAACACATGGTTAATCATGTGCAATTGATTGATTGAAAATCGAACATATGCTTCTAACAATCTATTGACAACAAATCCTAATACACATTTCTCTCTCTATTGTGGCTAGAAATTTGTCCTTGACAAGCACTAGAAATATATAAGGTTTCCAATATTTCAATGATTTCTGAACCATGTGCATGTATATCTTCTATATTTTAATTGCTTCCTATCAACGTTTTCTTGTCTTAATTTGTGAAGAACATATTGACTATCATTTAACTGTATACTCTCTAGTGTATCAATGATAAAGGAAAACACCATCTTCTTTTAAACAGACAGTGACATCTTCATTTCTTAATTTTTTCTCCAACTATAAAAAAATAGAGTTGGATTATAAAAGCAAGCATACTTTCTCACTATGAGGTATGTTACTTCTTGGTGTGTTGTCACTACACCAAAATATGAATTTAACAACGCCCATTTAACAACATTGTTGAGAAGGATGCTGTTGAAAGTTCACACGGAAGTATTAACAACGCCGCCTTTACTTTGTGTTGTCTATGAGAAATAAATGACAACACTCTCTTCACCAGGTGTTGTCAATATCTTTCTATTCCAAAATTGGCGTTGTTGATCCTTAATTCTGGTGTAGTGTGTATATGAATAATGTTTGTCATTATGCTCATAATAACCTGAAACCCATAGTATTATTTATGGAAATAGAAGGAACAAGTAGGGAAGAAGAAGGGGTGAAGGTGTAGAGGCGCCACATTGTGACAACAACAACAAGCACACTTGCCAATTGCCATTGGTTACAAATAGAAAAAAACCGAAGTCCTACATCGAAGGGAGATAAGAAAATAAAAAAATTTATATAGCCAAAAATGTTTATCATCAATAAAACTTTTAACCCATTGTGGACGAGCTCTTTAGGCTAGTTTTAGGTTGTGATGCCACGTCATTTTTAATGTAGGCCGAAGTATACATTTCAATTCAGAACCAATATCCTCTCAAGGATATTTGTAAAAAAAGTAAAATAAATTATTTTGTTTTGGAAAATGCCATATTCAACCTATCATGATGTACATGACTTAGATTTTCACTGCTCTATGGAGCATCAACTTCAACATAGACACCAAACATGACACGGATACTAGGACATGAGCAATAAACAAATATAAGGCATGGTGACACCACTCAAAATATAAATAAATAAATAATTTATATAAATGTATTAATATCATATAAAATTAAATATGAATTCAACATGGTAACATCTAAATTGAAAGTCATTACTAATGTATTTTCATATTCTAATATGTCACATAGTCACATAAAAAAAAGAGCTCATTTAATTTTTTTAATTCATACAAAAAATGAAAATGGATTTGAGAGAAGATTGTGAAAAAAAATATGAGAGAAAAAAAAATAACAATTATGAGATACAAGATTGATGAAGAAATGACATCGGAGGGGAAAACAATTTCTAATGAAAATGTCAGTTGGTATGTCCGATGTGAGATAAACTAAAAGCAAAAAAGATTGACTTTTTAAATTTTCACTTTGTTAAAATTTTTTAGTAAAAATAAAATAAATTTTAAAAAAAATATTTTGACAAGTGTCCAAGAGGTGTCAAATCCAATTCAGGGTATTGGTTAGATGTCAGCAAAGTATCGAATATGTGTTCATTAAATGTCGGAGTTGATAAAATGTTATTTTTGAATTGGAGACCTATAGGGGATTGGAGTTTCCAACGAGTGGTATGAGGGGTGGCTTGCTTTGGTGGAGGGACATTTGTATAAGTGGAGGGTTTAATTTGTACGAGAGGGAGATTGGTTTGAAAAGTGTTTTCCAAATCATGTGAGGAGGGGAAATAATGTGAGTTTTAACAATGGTATTTGGTTAGGTCCAACACCTGTAATTTGAATAAAGGAAATCTTCCCTTGCCTCTATTTGTTGTCAAATGAGAAAAATGGCATTGTCAAAGAAGTTTCTGTTATGCAAGGAAATGCACAGGTATGGATGTTGTGTCAGAGACAAATTTTGTATGATTAGGAGCAAGAGCAGGCCTCGATGCTTCATGGAATGTTGTGTGATGTTTATCTAAATCTTGTGAGGATGATATGTTCAGTTGTGGGCTAAAGAATGGTGGTCGTTTTTTTTTAATCCAGTTAGCTTATGCTTTTCATGCTCAAGAGTCGCAAAATTACTATTATGGTGTGGATGAGGAGCTATAACAAATACTTTGAGGAAAGCTTGCAAAGTGAAATTACTGCAAAAAGTTCAAGCGTTTGTGTGGCAACTCATGCAAAGTCGTCTCCCAATGAGGGTGAATCTAGTGCATTTTGGTGTTTAGATTGTTGATTCATGCCTTTTATGTTTAGCTACAAGTGAATCTGAAATTCATTTACTCCTTCACTGTAGTCTGTAGGGTTGCTTAACGTCTATGAAAGTGGTTCTATTTCTGGATGGAATTGGTGCCTTTTTTATTGGTCTTTTTATGCAGACGAGGGCTTGTTATAAAGGTAGAAAACTCAACACCCTAGCTTGGATGTATGATGTAGTGCACAATAATGTGGTTATTGTGGATATAGAGAAACAAAGTTATATTAGCTTCCAAAATAATTAACCAGACATTCAGGGGTTAGTGGAGCCTATAATTTTGATTAGAGGCCAAAAGGGTGGGCAAAATCAGGGCGTACTTTTCCGCGACAGAAGTGAAAAAAAATATGTATGAAGAAGAAGAAAGGGCGGGTAATAGAAAAGTAGTAATGAAGAATGAAAAATTAATGACGGGTATTTTTGGTAAATTATATTAGGGTTAAAAATATTATTTTTACGTAAATAACTCAGTGACCTAATTACAAAATTTATAATTTATATGTATACCTAACTTACATAGCATAAAAAAACATGTGGCGCTTTTTTATTGGACCACCTAAAAAAAGTACGGTAACCCTTTATCTAGAGAGCGTACTGAAACAAAGCCTTTATTGTTAATATCTACTACTTCATTCTTGATTTCATGCATAATGATCGAAGAAGTAAAAAAAAAAGAACTGTTTTCATCCAAACTCTTAAATTATGGATGTTCAACCACTTAACAAGGTCTCTTACAAGGCTTTGTCTTAGTTGCTCATCAACTGAGCATGAATACGTGGTACTAATTCAAATTAGATCGTTGGATTAATTAAAAATATATCAACACTTTTTATTGTTTACCGGAAATCTATGAACTGGTTTTGTTAATGATATTTTGGTCAATTGCAGTAGTTCCACTAAAAACAAAATGTATTTGTGTGGTTTTTGTGACATCCTGAATTTATAAAATAAAATATAAAATAAAAAATATAAATATTTTTATGTGTGTGTTTAAATTTCTATGAATATATAAGTTAAATAAAGCATTATCAAAGTGATTAAAAGTAATTAAAATAATATATAAGTGATTTTTTTTTTCAAAAACATCATTAGATGCTGTGCTTTAATTCATTCGCTAACCATCAGATTTTGCTCAAATTTAGAGACAAGCTTTATGACATCCTTCTCTTTGTGTTTGGTGCTCTGAGTCTCACTTAAATGAGACAGTCAATTTTAGCAGTGGCTAAAATTTGGCCAATTCGAAATTATTGGTATAATTCGGTTAAAAACCTTTAGTATTTCTTCTTGTGGAGTCACCAAGCATATTTCCATTATTGAGAGTCATAGGGGAGGTGGCTTTGTACCCCATTATCACCCAAGCCAATCAAAATTGCCCAAAATCCATTTTGATGGTGATAATGTTTCTACTTTGTCTCCCCTTGTTATTTCTTAAGTATGGGGAAGTAGTGATGAAGCTCATCACCTTCAGAGGAGCATTGTGCACAATCCTAACACTCCCTAATTCGTGTATTCACTGCCCTTAGGAAGTAACAACTCATAACTCAACCAATATCTCTTAAAATCATTGGAAAATACCTATTGAAGTTGCTCAAAAACCAGTTTGTGGTGTGTACTTCGTAACTAATTTTTTATAAGTAAAACTGGCTAAAACTTTTCTAATGTCATTCTAATATCATCACAAGATAGCCCACTGTTGATCCTAATAGTTAGTTTGGTTGTTCCTTGCAAATTTATGATGATATTGTGAAGTGAAAGAGGGTGTAAAATAAGGATTTTGGACAAGGAGAAGTTGCTATCCAATCTTAGAGCCAACCTTAATCCTCAAATCTTTAGCTTGTGCTACTAATAACTACTTCACTTACAGGTAAGGAAGAAGTTATTATTCATATCATTAAATTAGTAATTTGTAGCTCAAAGAGGAGTATAGACTTATGTATGTTCAAAAGAAATGGTTGATTATTTTGTATGTGCAAGTGACTTAGAGGTCAAGACATACCATGAGAACCCTTTGAACAAGTTTTTAATAACATAAGTGTGATGTACAAATGTTTAATTCACTGAATATAAGGTTAATTCAAAATATGGTATGTGAGTTGTTGGAAATGTATTTATTGTAAAATCAAGTCTCCCATGAGGTGGTTATAGTTTTGATGATGACAATATAATTAGATTTTGGATTTAAAGGAAGAATTCAAGCTCATCAACTCAAGAAGATCAAGTGCACCATTAGCTAGTCATTCTCTCTTTTATTTTTAATTGTAATTTTTATTTCTATAATTGAGAGTGGGTAGCTTAGGAGTTAATCTCATCCTAGGACAAATAATTTTAATGCATGAAAAGGTTGGGATTACATAAAATTATCACTTGAGAAGAGAATTGAAAATAGTTTTTAGAAAAACTTAATTTTTACATCTCTGATCAAAAGACTCGAGTAGTCTGAAAAAGACTCGAGTCACTCTGGTCAAAAGACTCGAGTAATATTCAAAAGACTCGAGTATTTTGCCTCAAATCAGAGATATGACCGTTAGTTCAAGTACAAGGGCATCACTATCAGAAGATGGGAAAAAGACTCGAGTAGAGTAAAAAAGACTCGAGTATTTTGGTCCTGTCAGCAAATTTTTAACCGTTGGAAGATGACAAGAATGGGATTTTAACTTTGTTTTCACTCTCTCATTCCCTCTTCCATATATATTTTATTCTGATTGCCTTTGTACTAGACAACAAACACATACAAGACACAAGCAAAAACATTCTCTTTGCTCATTCTCTCTCTCAAGTGAAAATTCTCTCTAACTCAATCATTCATTCATTGTTATTACTTTGTCTAAAGAGTTAGAGATTGTGCTTAATTGTTGTAGAAATCATTTGTTGTATTTCTCCACATACACTTATATAGCTTGTTCCAAAATCTTGGTTGGTAACCAAGTGTACCTAAGTGGGTCTTAGGTTCATTCAAGACTTGAGAGGTTCTCAAGCAAAGTCTAAGAGGTTCTTAGCTTGGAGCTCTTGAAGGTTTCAAGGAGCTTAAGAAGAAGGAGTCTTCATCACCAAAATTCAAATTGGGGTAGAAATTCAAGAGTTTGGTACACTCTTGGAAGGGTTAGGTTGAGTGAGGCATCTCAATAATCCCTTGTAATATTTCTAACAATTTGATTTTAGTAGACACTCCTAAGGTTCTTAGGGGGACTGGATTAGCTCTCTTAATAGGGAGTGAACCAGTATAAAATTGGTGGTGTCCTCTTTTTATTGCTTTCTTTACTTTCAAGTATAAACCAAACCTAAGTTTCTCAAAAGGGGCTTTTTAATTTGAGTAGTAATTCCGCAGCAATTAGGTTGTTTTTAAGTTGTTATAGCCTCATTAATTGCTTACTACTCTTCTATTTATTTGCTCTGGACTGGTTTTATTCTTATTGATTTAAAGTGCCAATTTCTCAGAAACTGTTTTCTGCACTCTGCACGATTTACTCGAGTATTCTTCAGAAGACTCGAGTGTTCTTGCTATTTTACTCGAGTAGTCTGAAAAAGACTCGAGTGTTCTTGCCCTGTTTCAGAAAATTCTGCACAAAATCAATTATTTATTAATTGCATCAGAAAATTAGTCACTGCATTCATATTACTATTCACCCTCCCCTCTAGTAATTGCTAAGCCCGCTTGTTGGTTTCCAACATTTATGTGTATTAATGTTGATATGGATTTGTTTATTGTGAAACAAATTGATATGATGATAATTTTGAGCTTATACATGCTGGATTGTATCTATGTTATGTGAAGCAAATAGCTTGACAAGTGTTTTGATGAAGACAGATGTGGTGAAGACCAAATGTGCTAGAACAACAAACAACAACAACAAGACTCAAGAAGCAAATCAATTAGGACATTTATTTTAATGTTATTTGCATTTTATTAGGTCCTTAAGATGTTTTCTTGGATAGAGTCTAGGTTGGTAGTGAATCTCATCAATACATTCATAATGAATAATCATGAAATTGATTCATTACAAAACCAATCTTTTGAAAATGATGCATATGATTTGATAAACCTTTTTAAAACATGTATTTTCATCATACTTTGGATTAATAATGGGTTTACATAATGAATAATCATGAAATTGATTCATTACAAAACCAAGTTACATTTTATATATGGGTCAAGTTACATTTGAAATCGTTAAGTGTTTTTATAATTAACACTGTCATAACCGGTTATGGACCCTCTATAACCGATTATATATATGCTGTGTAATATTGGCCAGGAATTGTAACTTAAAACTCTTTAACCGGATAAGGGCCTTGGTTAACCGGATAAAACTGACTGTAGGGCCAAAAATCAGTTGGAAACTTCAACAAACTCCTTAACCGACTTGACTTATCAAAACCCGTTATAAAAGGGTACTTTTTAGACACTTTTCATTATCCAAAAACATAGAAACCCTTAGCCATTACTTTCAAGAGAATCAAAATAGAATTTTCATATCTTTTCATTATTCTCATTCTTGAACTCAATATTCTTCATTGTTCATTGTGCATTCATTGAGATTCAAGATTCAAAGATTCAAAGTGCTACAATTCTGAGTTGTTTGCTACACATAGAAGGTGTTATTAGAAAGCAACACAAATAGATTAAGATTCAAAGGTGTGAGGCATCACCTAGTGAAGGAAAAGACTAAGGGGTAAGGCATCCTCTTAGCAAAGGAGAGAAAATCTAGGAAACGCGATATCTTCGTAGTACTTGAGAGTGTGGTATCTTTCAAGTTGATTTACGAGGGAATATAGAAGATTGAGGGAGGTACCAAGCAAGGGTGAGGGATTCTTTCTTAGGCGTTCAAGTGAGGTATCTTGAAGCGTGTTTGTATAAGACAATTGTTCTAAATTCATAGTGAAGAAAATCTCCTACATCGGAAGAGGAGGACTAAATTTAGCTCTCAAGAGGAGAGAGTTAATCAGTATAAATAGCTTTGTCGTATTCATTTCCCTTATCTCCTTCACATTTCATTTATTTCAATTATTTATTGCAAAACCAATTTTCGATTAAATTCAATTCTTGAATTAATCAAACCAAATCTTTTTGTGTGATAAAACTAAGTTAATTTCAACACTTATTATTTGTTGCTGAGTGTTATCTTTGCTGGTTGAGCAAAAATTTCATAAAAGAAACGTTTTCAAATCAATTCGCTTCAGGTTATTAGGTTCGTTTATCCAAATAAACCTGTTGTTATTCGGATAACCACATGTATGAACTAGATAACCAACCAGATAAAGTTCAAATATTAACTATGAAAAGTGTTGCAAATGAGTCCGTTCTTTAAGGAAATTTAAAAAATTTTAAATCTTCACTCTACACCTATTCACCCCCCTCTAGTTTTCTATTAGCTCACTTGTATTCTAACATGTTAATCATATGCCTCAGTTGTATAATCATAGAACAAGTACCATAAAAAAACATTATTGTTGAATTCCATATAAAATTCATATTTCAATATGCAAATCTTGATATTTTCGCTTAAGCGAGAATCTATCGTCCAAATAAAATTGACATGTTAAAATTTTTGCATCTCGCTTAAGCGAGACTATTCGCGCTTAAACGGGACACTGAATTTCAAAATTTGCTCAAGCGAGTGAAATTTCGCTTGAGCGAAAATGGTCAAACGACAATAAATCAATTTTTTCAAAATGATATTTTGGGACTTCTAACACCAATTTGAGTAGTATGCTTGATCCATATTTGTTCCTGGAGTTGGAAATAAAATGAAAGATGACATTGGAAAGTTATGGACTTGTTGAAATGGATTTTTAATCATACTAAACGGTATGTAGGGTAAGATGTGATGAAAAATACACAAGTCCATTAAAAATCCAATGTTCAGTGAAGAAATAATAAAGAAAAGGTGAATAGCATGACATGTAATAATAAGAAAAGTGAAACTATTCACATGGTATGATCATGTCTCAAGCTTGTAGCTTGGGTAAAATGCCTAAGGGTCTGAGATAACAAAAAGAGGTGATGTTGTAGCTCGAGTAGCAACCTTGGGGTTTGAAAGAACATTACTACGAAATACTCGAAGCCTAGATATAACTAGGGATCCGTGATAATGGCCATGAAATTAAATGCAAAGTGAATACTTGAGACAACATACTGATTGTAGTCTAGCTAATATATGATATTTTCCAATGGATTTTATACCCTTTTAAGTTTTAACTTAGTTTTTTTTATTTCCTTTGCAAATTAGTAAATTTTAGGTTGTTTTTAGTTTTAGTGTCAATACCATTACTCTGGGTATTTCTATGTGATTTTACGATGAGCTTTGATGATTAAAGGAGGAAAGAAGAAAATAAAATCAAAACGAATCAAGGAGATAGAAGATAGAAGATTATAGATAGAAGATAGAATATTAGAGATAGAAGATTAAATCTGAAGACTCCTTTCTAGTTTAGGATCTATCTTTATCCCAACTAGATAGAATAGACAAAATATTAATTTCCTATTGGAGATAAGAAATTTAATCTTGTAATTTATTATTTATAGATCTCCAATCCTTAGAAAAGAAAAAGACTTAGAGAGCTAGAGATCATAGCACATCCTTCTTAGAGAGAGAACCATTACTCCTTCTTCTTATTCATCAATTCTCATGTATTCCTTTGGTATTATGGACTTTATGAGCAGCTAATTTTCCCATTGGGATTGAACACACCATCAAACTCGTGTGTATTTGGTGATGTAATCATATTTTTATTCATCTATTCAATTCATGGTATTTCTATTCTACTCTTAATGTCTGCAATTATTTGATCAATATTTGCTTAATCTAGGTTTTTGGCTTTTACCGGAAAGTAGAGTTTTAAACTTTACTTGAATAGAAATGCTTGGTTTATTGTTATGCTAGGAATAGATAATAATAGATCAATTGCTTTTAATGCTTGGTTTTAATGCCGGGTATTCTTTTGAATGTGCAAGGAATTGACATTCAAGGGAATTATCTTAGAATTTTATATGCAAGGAATTGATATAATTGAATTTAGTGCATTGCATCAATAATTGTTTAGTGAATAAAAGTGCTTATCACTAAATTGCCAACGAGTGCGATCGGTAAGGTTCAATCCCCATTTTCCCCATCAATTTAACAAAAATGCTATTTCACACAAAAACAATTTTCGTGAAAATCCACGAAGCATGTAAAAGTCGGGGTTATATGGTAATATTTCTCTTTTTTATACCCAATTTCAACCGTTTTTCTTGCTAAAGCCAAAATGTTAATGCCTCAGTTTTTCGTTTTTTTGGTTTCGTGATGTATAGCATCTCTCTCAATTCAATCATGTTTTTATTTAATTCAAGTTATTTCCATTGTTTTTATTTAATCAAGTTATTTCCATTAGTTTCATAATTATTTTAATTCACAAATTAGTTTAGAATTACTTACTTTTTACACAAGCTTAATTAAATTGATTATTAGAGAATTAATAGAACCATCAATTCCCTGTGAATCGATACTCACTTCTACTATATACAAGTTGTGTTCTGGTGTTTAATCAAAATTCACAACAAGTTTTTAGCGTCGTTGCCGGGGAATTGCGTCGTTTCTATTTATTTTTGAACATTAATTTATTAGGCAAGTGTTTTAGTGTTAACTCTGTACTTGACCTATTTTGATATTTGCTCTAGTGTTTTGCGATTTATGTTATTGCGAGGCCAGGTGAACTCAGATAATTTGGAATTTGACCAAGAAATCGAGAAGACAACCAAGGATAACAGAAAAAGAACAAAAGAAAGGAAGCGAAGATCTCAGCAAGAAGGTGCAAGTTCACTCGATCAACAGTTTGAAAGAGTTTCAGAAGTTGATCCGAAAGAAATGGCAGAAGAAGCAAATCCGAATGGAAGAGGTCCTCGTCCTCCTCCTCCTCCTCCTCCTCCTCCGAGAAGAACCCTTGGTGATCATTATATGCATCAAGGGCAAGGACCTAAACACTTCTCAAGTATTCTCATTCCACAAGCTCATATGGGTGTTGAAATCAAAGGGCATTATCTCAATTTGGTCAGTTCAAGGCCATTTGCTTGTTTAGATTCTGAAGACCCTTACAAACATCTATCCTCTTTCTATGAGTTGTGTGGAACAACGGGCTTTTCTGAAGAAGAAGAGGAAGCAGCTTTCCCAAAATTGTTTCCCTTTTCCTTAATTGGGGAAGCAAAGGATTGGCTGAGTTCTCATCCACATCACGACTTGACATCTTGGGATGATGTTGAGGAGAAGTTCCTGATCCGGTTCTTTCCACCAACCAGATTTATCAGTGTCAAGTCAGGTATTTCATCATTCAGACAAGGACCAGGTGAATAATTCTATTCAGCATGGGAGAGATACAAGTCTTTGCTTAGAAAGTGTCTGAACCATGGTTTCGAAGATGTTGACCAATTGAATATCTTTTGCAATGGTCTGAGGCCTGATACTAAGATGCTAGTGGATGCTGCAGCTGGAGGAACAATTATGTCTGCTGATGTTGAACATGCCACTTTGATTATTAATTCACTAGCTATTACAGACCGACAGGCTCAGCATAATAGGAGTTCAGTTCAAAAGAAAAGGGCATTGGAACTAACTGCGTCTGATGCACTCTTAGCACAGAATAAGATTCTTACTCAACAAATAGAGGCTCTTACAAAGCAGATGTCAAAGCTCCCTGAGCAGATAAACACAGTAAATTCTAATCAGGTATCTCCACAAGTGCCTAGTTGTAACTTTTGTGGAGGCGACCATCCATCTTGCAATTGTTCTCAACCAGGGACTAGTCAACAACAAGAGGTTCAATATGTCAACAACCAAGGCAGACAGGGGAATTTCTCTAACAATGTCCCTTCTGCTAATGCTCAACAAGGATAGAAGGCTAATCAGAATCAGAATAGACAACCTCCCTACCAACAACAACCCTTCCAACAGCAGTTTCCCTTTTCATCACAATTTCCTCAACAACAATTTCAACCACAACCATCTTACCAACAACAGTTTCAGCAGCAACAACCGTTTCAGCCAAATTATTCTCCTGCTCCAGATAAAGCATCAAAGCTAGAGGATACTTTAGAGAAGTTTATGCAAGCTTCCTTGGCAAACCAGAAGAACACTGATGCTTCAATCGGAAACTTGGAGACTCAAGTGGGGCAACTGGCGAATCAGTTGGCTGAGCAGAATCAGAATCAGAACCACTTCTCAGCCAATACTCAAACTAACCCAAAGGAGCAGTGCAAGTCTATCACCACAAGAAGAGGTAAGGAGATTGGTAAGGGAATTGGGGATAATTTGTATGATGAGGGGGTGAGAAAGAAAAACAAAAAGAGAGTGAGAAAAGTGAGCCTAAAAAAGAAAAAGAAAAAGAGTGTAAAAAAGGTGAGCATGAGAGAAAAAAAGAGAGTGATAGTTTGTCCCAATTGAAGAATCTGCCTTACCCCAAGAATCCTTCAAGGAAAGATACTGAGAGGCAGTACACAAGATTCATGGACATCTTCAAGCGGCTGCAAATCAACATTCCTTTCATGGAAGCAATGGAGCAGATGCCAACTTATGCAAAATTTATGAAAGAGCTCCTCACCAAGAAAAGAAGATTATCAGAGGAAACAGTGGAACTTGAAGCAGGATGCAGTGCAATCATTTAGAAGGCTATGCCTCATAATTCTAAAGATCCTGGTAGTTTCACCATTCCGGTCACCATTGGTACCTTGCCAGTGGGAAATGCGCTACTTGATCTAGGGGCTAGTATCAATTTGATGCCCTTGGCCATGCTTAAAAGAATTGGTAATCTGGAGATTCGCCCAACCAAGATGACATTGCAGTTGGCGGACAGGTCATTGAAGTTTCCTTATGGTATTGCTAAAGATGTACTAGTGAAAGTTGATAAGTTCGTATTTCTTGTGGATTTTGTTGTAATAGATTTAGAAGAAGATGCAAAAGTACCACTCATCCTTGGAAGACCATTCATAAAGACTGCAAAAGTTATTATTGATGTTGATGATGACAAATTGAAAATGAGGGTTCAAGATGATGAGATCAACTTTAATGTGTTTGAAGCAATCCAACATCCAAAGGACAAGCAACAGTGCTACAAGATGAATATTATTGATGAGGTCTTTCTTTCAGCAAGGAAGCAACTATTTAAGGCAAGCCCATTATAAAATGTCTTAATTGATGCATGGGATGATATGAATGAAGAAGAGGAGAAAGAAATTGATGAATGCCTCAAGGAATTAGATGCTGCAAAAGAGCTTCCATCACAAGAAGCTTAGATTGAAAAGTTGCCACAAGATCTCAAGGCTGAAGACCAGAAAATGGAATTGAAGATTTTACCTTCGCACTTGAAGTATGTATTTCTTTCCGATGAAGGTAACAAACCTGTGGTCATCAGCAACACCTTGTCCACTTTGGAAGAAGAGAAGCTTATTTCAGTCCTAAAAGCAAATGAAGGAGCTATTGGCTGGACTTTATCCGACCTCAAGGGTATTAGTCCATCCTATAGCCCAACCTCTGCAGAGACTGAATCCTACTATGAAAGAAGTGGTGAAGAAAGAAGTCATGAAGCTCTTGGAAGCCGGGATGATCTATCCGATATCTGACAATACTTGGGTGAGTCCAGTCCAGGTAGTCCCTAAAAAAGGTGGGATGACAGTCATCAAGAATGAGAAGAATGGATTGATTCCAACTAGAACAGTCACAGGTTGGCGGATGTGTATTAATTACAGGAAGCTCAACCAAGCTACTAGGAAAGACCATTTTTCTTTGCCTTTCATGGATCAGATGTTGGAGAGATTAGCTGGACAAGCTTTTTATTGCTTTCTGGATGGGTATTCAAGTTATAATCAGATAGTTGTTGATCCAGAAGACCAAGAGAAGACTTTCTTCACATGCCCTTTTGGTGTTTTCGCTTACAAGAAGATGTCATTTGGGCTATGTAATGCACTTGCTACTTTTCAGAGGTGTATGCTTGCCATTTTTTCAGACCTGGTGGAACAAAGTATGGAGGTGTTCATGGATGACTTTTCAGTTTTTGGGAAATCATATGATCATTGCTTTGAGAATTTGAACACTGTACTGAAGCAGTGTGTGGAGACTAATTTGGTCCTGAATTGGGAAAAATGCCACTTCATGGTCACAGAGAGGATTGTGCTTGGACACAAGATTTCAGCTAGGGGTATTGAGGTTGACAGAGCAAAGATAGAAGTGATTGAGAAGTTACCCCCACCAACCAGTGTGAAGGGAATCAGAAGTTTCCTTGGACATGCTGGCTTCTATCGGCGGTTCATCAAAGACTTTTCACAGATTGCCAAGCCTCTTAGCAATTTGCTGGTAAAAGATGTGGTATTTGATTTTAATTCTGAATGTTTACATGCCTTTAATCTTTTAAAGCAAAAATTAATTTCAGCACCTGTTATAGTTGCCCCTGACTGGCATCTTGATTTTGAACTTATGTGTGATGCTAGTGATTATGACATAGGGGCTGTGCTAGGACAACGTAAATTTAAAGTTTTCCATGCTATACATTATGCTAGCAAAGTTTTAAATAAAGCACAAATTAATTATGCAACAATTGAGAAAGAATTGCTAGTCATTGTGTATGCTTTGGAAAAATTTAGATCTTACTTGATAGGATCTAAGGTTATTATTTATACTAATCACGCTGCCATCAAGTATTTGTTGGCTAAATCGAATTCTAAGCCAAGACTCATTCGTTGAGTCTTGTTATTGCAAGAATTTGATTTAATCATCAAAGACAAGAAAGGCAGCGAGAATTTTGTTTCTGACCATCTATCAAGGTTGATTAACAGGGAAGTGACAGGAAAAGAAATGGAGATTCAAGAGCAACCCCTTGATGAAAAGCTGCTTTTAGTGCAAGAGCGGTCGTGGTTTGCTGACATGGCCAATTTCAAAGCTGCAGGTGTCATCCCAGAGGATTTAAATTGTCATCCATAGAAGAAATTCGTAAGAGATGCAACTCAATACATATGGGATGACCCCTATCTCTTCAAGATAGGAGCTGATGGTTTGCTAAGAAGGTGTGTAGCATCAGAGGAGTCCAAGAGCATCATGTGGCATTGTCACAATTCCCCTTATGGTGGGCATTTTAATGGAGAAAGGACCGCTGCCAAAGTCTTTCAGTGTGGGTTTTATTGGCCTTCACTATTCAAAGATGCCCAACAGTGCAACAATTGTGAAAGGACTGGAGGGATATCGAAGAAGAATGAAATGCCCCTGAATAACATACTAGAGATTGAAGTCTTCGATTGTCAAGGAATTAACTTTGTGGGTCCGTTGCCAAGCTCATATCCTTGTGTCAGTGGACTATGTGTCAAAGTGGGTAGAAGCTGTGGCTGCAAAGAAGGCTTATGCCAAGACCGTGATTAAATTCCTCAAGAAGCATATATTCAGTCGGTTTGGCACTCTCCGAGTCCTTATCAGTGATGGAGGATCACACTTCCGAAATCGCCAGCTTGAGAAAGTCCTACAGCACTATGGTGTCAGACACAAAGTTGTGTCACCCTATCATCCGCAAACCAATGGTCAAGCGAATGTCTCAAATAGGGAAATCAAGAGAATCCTGGAGAAGACTATCTCATCAACCAGGAAGGATTGGTCCATGAAGTTGGATGACGCGCTTTGGGCTTATAGAACTGCTTATAAGTCTCCCACTGGTCTATCTCCTTATCAGCTTGTATATGACAAGGCATGTCACTTACCTGTGGAGTTGGAGCATAAAGCATTCTGGGAATTGAAATTTTTCAACATGGATCCTAGTGCAATAGGTGAGAAGAGAAAAGTGCAACAACATGAATTGGAAGAAATGCGCAATAAAGCGTATGAGTCCTCGAAGCTGTACAAAGCAAAGGCCAAAGCATATCATGACAAGAAGATAATCAAAAGACAATTTCAACCAGGGCAATCAGTTTTATTATTCAATTATAGATTGCGATTGTTCCCTGGGAAGTTGAAGTCAAAGTGGTCTGGACCGTTTGTTGTGAAAGAAGTGAAGCCTTGTGGAGCTATAGAGATTGCATAAGCTGGCACAGGAAGGCAATTCACTGTCAATGGGCAGAGGCTGAAACCTTACTTGGGTGGAGACATTGACAAAGTTACCACCACTGTTCTCTTGGAATAACCCTTATGGGGATCAGGCGTCAAGCTAATGACGTTAAACAAGCGCTTCTCGGAGGTAACCCAGTGGTAATTTTTCCCGTTAGTTTATTTATTTATTTATTTTATTGCATGACTGTGTGTTGGACTATTCCCTACTTTTGAGACCTTGACAAGATTTAAGTTTGGGGATGTTCCCTCAATTTATTGTTGTGCATTAATAGGGAAGTTCATATTCGTTATTCGTTGTTTTTTTTTTACATTTTTTTAGTTACTATATGCTTGGGGACAAGCAAAACTCTAGGTGGGGGGGGGGGGGCAACAAATTGATTGGAAATTTTTGGAAAATTTGAAATATTTTTTGTGACTATGTCTATTTCCCTTACTTGTGTTGATTTTGTCCTGACAATGGTACGCAACTGAATTTAGGTTAGGAATTATCTTTGTGTTGATAGTGTAGATATCTAGTTAGGAAAGTTAATTAATTCTTGTGTTTATGATTGAATTTTAATTAGTAGAATACTTTATAGAGGTTGGCTAGTTTTGCAAATTTTTGTTGGAATATTTGATCAGTGAATTGTCCTTACCGAGTGAGATTTGCGCCTTTAAAAGGGTATACACATTAAATATTTTAACCCCTATTTCTTTCATGAGTGATGTTCACTTTGATTTTGTATTCTAGAACTTGACCTGTGACCATTTTGAGATTGATAATTGTTTGCATGCATTAATATGATAAAGACACTTAGGAGTATTTTTCTGGCCTTCAACAATTTTGATGAACATTTTTCCCTTAATTGCCCACTTTGAGCCTAATGAATATTATGATTTCTTTGGTACCCTTTTCATAATGATATATTATTTTTGGAACCTCTGAAATGTGAATTGTGCAATTGGAAAGGTGTTGATTCAAAATAAAGAAAAGAAGTGAAAGTGTTGCTATTGAGCTTCAAAAATCTTGTCTCTATTTCTCTTCCAAAAGAAAAAAATAAAATAATGAATGAAAAAGAGAAGAGAATAGAGAGTATGAGAATTAAAAAAAATGAAGGACAATTGAATTTTGGAGTTGATATTTGTTACAAAGAACCAATGCTCCATTCATATGTTAAAGGGGTGTTGAATGATTACATATTATTTAAGCTCTTTGTTCATAATCCTTTGTTTCTTATATCCCACCAAACATCTTTAGCCATGGCCACGTTACAACCTTATGAAAGACCTTTTGATTTTTGCATGTATTCAATAATTTCAGTGGAGATTTTGGTCTATGGTCAAGCTTATGATAATGCATTTTCATTGATGAACCTGAGTGAAATATTTTTAGCCCATCATATACATGAGAGAGATGTGAGGCTATGTGTGTACTGCACATCATTTGGTTCCTCTTGAATTTATTTGCCTAGATAGGTTTTGTAAAGTAATTAACTTGTTAAGCAAAGGTTGTTGCATGGAGTTAGTTAGTTTTCTAGTTAGGTAGATGCATTTGAAAATATTAGGGTGATTCTGAACTTTGTTTATTTGTTTACTTTTTCCTGGGACATGCAAAATGTTAAGTTTGGGGGTGTGATTGTAGTCTAATATATGATATTTTCCAATGGATTTTATACCCTTTTAATGTAGTTTTTGTTTGATTTCCTTTTCAAATTAGTAAATTTTAGGTTGTTTTTAGGTTTAGTGTAAATACCATTACTCTGGGTATTTGTAAGTGATTTCGGGTGAGTTTTGATGATTAAAGGAGGAAAGAAGAAAATAAAATAAAAAGAATCATCAAGGAGATAGAAGATAGAAGATAAAAGATTAAAAATAGAAGATTAAATCTGAAGACTCATTTCTAGTTTAGGATCTATCTTTATCTCAATTAGATAGAATAGATAAAATATTAATTTCCTGTTGAAGATAAGAAATTTAATCTTGTAATTTATTATTTATAGATCTCCAATCCTTAGGAAAAAAAGACTAAGAGCTAGAGATCATAGCACATCCTTCTTAGAGAGAGACTTCTTCTTCTTATTCATCAATTCTCATGTACATTCCTTTGGTATTATGGACTCTATGAGCAGCTAATTTTCCCATTGGAATTGAACACACCATCAAACTCATGTGTATTCGGTGATGTAATCATATTTTTATTCATCTATTCAATTATTGGTATTTCTATTCTACTCTTAATGTCTGCAATTATTTGATCAATATTTGCTTAATCTAGGTTTTTGGCTTTTACTGGAAAGTATAGTTTTAAACTTGACTTTAATAGAAATACTTGGTTTATTGTTATGCTAGGAATAGATAATAATAGATCAATTGCTTTTAATGCTTGGTGAATGTGCAAGGAATTGACATTCAAGGGAATTATCTTAGAATTTTATATGCAAGGAATTGATATAATTGAATTTAGTGCATTGCATCAATAATTGTTTAGTGAATAAAAGTACTTATCACTGAATTGTCAACAAGTGCGATCTATCGGTAAGGTTCAATCCCCGTTTTCCCCATCAATTCAATCATTGTTTTATTGTTTTTATTTAATTCAAGTTATTTCCATTGTTTTTATTTAATTCAAGTTATTTCCATTAGTTTCATAATTATTTTAATTCACAAATTAGTTTAAAATTACTTACTTTTTACACACGCTTAATTAAATTTATTATTAGAGAATTAATAGAACCACCAATTCCCTGTGATCGATACTCACTTCTGTTATATACAAGTTGTGTTCTGGTATTTAATCAGAATTCACAACACATACCTACGAAAATTGGATCCAAAAGAGAAAATTGGAAAGTCGTGCACACATTGCATATGGGATAATAAAAAAATTAATTACGTTAATAAAATGATTATTTGACATGCATCATGTACACAACCTACTTATTGTTTGTGATTGTTTATTTTGGCTATTTAAACTACTTCCTAAATAAATGTTTGTTAGGTATCACCAGTAGTCAAACCTTTAATGATGTGATTATAGGGTTCAAACTACTCCAACTAAGGGAGTCTACTGCTGAGTTCATACCAATGCTCTAGTGTGTAATTTATATATGTAATATAAAATAATATAAATAGTATCCTATAGTATAATATTTAAATCAATTATGTTGTGTATATGACTTTAATCTGTTAGACTGTAATAATGACGAACTGGTATGGTTTGTTTTGAATTATTTAAAAAAATTTTTACCTTAATAACTAAAATTACCAATTTATTTAATAAAATAAATTAGGGTGTTGTAGTAATGAAAGTATGGAAAAATAAACTGCAATTGTTGTTGTCGTTGTTGATCATCTTCTTCTGTGTCAAGCTTTTGTTTTTCTCCTTCATTGTCGCAATCAGTAAGAACCCTTTTTGTCATTTTGCTAGGGTCTTTACTAGGTGCCTTCTTTTTGTTTTGAAAATATAAAAACATGATGAACAAACAAATGTTTTTTTTCTGGTACTGTTTAGCATTTTAGCCGTCAACACAAGATACCTTTATAATATGAAAATTAGAATCTTTCCCTAATTGATGGTCTTTTAACTTTTTTTACACTAACAAACCTAGTTATAATAGGAAAATGGCTCTCTTTCTCTGTTCTCTCTCGTGGTGACCTAACCTGCCGCCACTGCTGCCATCATGGCTAGGAAAAGAGGAAGACTAGCCAAAATCACCTCTCCTTCACCTTCTAAACCTCCCTCTGATGTCCAGGCTTCTCCCTCTGAGATCCCTGTGACATTGGATTTTTCTGCGCTTGATGGTATTGACAAAGATTTGGATGCCTTGAGCCCCAAGCAACTGGAAAGTGTTTTAAAAAAGCTTGACGTTATTCGATCTGCGGTTAAGTCAAAGGCTGCTTTGGCTGATGATGATGGTACTGATGTGCATGCACGTGATAAGAATGATGTTGGAGCAAACAAGGATTTGTTTGTGCAAAATAAGGATTCCACATAAATAAATAAGGATTTGCGTGATAAACCTTCTCAGCCACAGAATGGGGATGTTTTCAAAAGGGTATCTGTCTGGGACACTTTTGATATTTCAAAATTACGGAATGCAGGGGACAAATTGAAATTTGTGGAACTTGTGTTAAAAGAAGGCATCTCAATTGGAAAGATAGAACTTAGTGATGTTGAAAAAGAGATGGAGTACTGGCAGTCTGCCATTGTCTGTTATGTACTTGGGGCAAATCCACCGTTTCCTGTTCTAAGTGGATTTATAAAGAAAGTTTGGGGTGCACATGGTATTGATAAAATTCTGAAGAATAATGATGGCACTGTGGTGGTCAGATTTAATTCTGTGGAGGCAAGAAACACAGTCCTTGAAATTGGTATATGTCACTTTGATAAGAAACCACTTATTTTGGCCCCTTGGTCTGGCAGGACAGTTACCAAAGGTTTCTTGGATCGATTTGCAGTGCGTGGATTCAGATGCCTGATCTGAGTCTGAAATTTTGGAGTGCTTCTGCTCTTAGTAAGATAGCCAGCCTTGTAGGTAATCCTATTATGGTTGATCAAGTAACTCAGCAGAGGAATAGAATCAATTATGCAAGGATTCTTGTTGAGGTTGACCCTGCGATATTGCCTGATGAAGTGCATTTTGAGGATGAAAAGGGCAGGATTGTGTCTCAGAAAATCATTTATGAATGGAAACCTCTTTTCTGTCATAAATGTTCTTCTTTTGGCCATGATGAGAAAAGTTGCAAGAAAGCCACCAAGAAGCAATGGGTTGTGAAGAATAGACCATCTCAGGCAGAGGTTGATGATATGGTTGAGAAACTTAAACTCAAGCAAAGCTTGGAACAAGGGACTATACCTGAGGAAAATAGAGAATCTGCCATAGCTATTCTGAAGGCTTTGGGCTTAGACAAGGGGAAGGAAAAGGTCTCTGATGAGCCTGTTGAGCCTGTGTGTGTTGATAAGGGGACTGACAAGGTCAGCTCTGCTGCTGAGGATGTTGCAATTGTTACTGATCTGACCAATGACAAGGAGGATGATACCTGGACTCCTGTGATTTCTAGAAGCAAAGCACTGTTAAGACACATGGAGTTGCAGAAGGGTGAGAGTTCCAAACGACCCCCTAATGGATAGGTGTGTTATCTGGAATATCAGAGGGCTTAATAACCCTCAAAAACAATGTGAAGTTGTTAAATTCAGTAGGAAGTACAGAGTAGGTTTTTTTTTTGCTATTTTAGAAAATAAATTGAGGAGCAATAATCTTGAGTTTGTTTTTAAGAACATTGCTGAGGGTTGGGCAAATTTCATTAGTTTTGATCACAGCCCTATTGGTAGGATTCTTCTTATTTGGAAACCTGATATGTTTGATGTGACTATTGTGGCCTGCTCAAGCCAATATGTTCACTGTTTTGTGGTTGAGAAAATTGATAATTCTGCTTTCTTTGCAACTATTGTCTATGCTTCTAATGATGCTGGTGAAAGACAGAAGTTATGGAGTGTGCTTAGAGGCATCAACTCAGTCATTGATATTCCTTGGCTAGTTGGTGAGGATTTCAACACTTTTCTTACTCAGCAAGAAAAACTTGGAGGAATCACTGCTGACCATTCCTCTATTCAGGATTTTGCTGATTGTGTTTCTGACTGTAATCTCATTGACATGAGATTTAAGGGTTGTTGGTTTACTTGGAATAACAAGCAATTTGGTGATGATAGAATTCTGTGTAAGCTTGACAGAACCATGGTGAATCAAGCTTGGTGTCAGAGATGGCCAATTGTTGAAATTGAATTCCTTCTACCTGGAGTTTCTGATCATTCTCCTATGCTTATCAATTGGGAAACTTCTGTGGTTAAGTACGGTGGGGGTTTTAAATACTACAATATGTGGTCAAAGCACCCTGAGTTTGATAGCATTGTTAAAGTTGTTTGGTCTCTGGAGATTGAGGGCAGCTGTGTGTTTCAATTATGTAGAAAACTTGATTATCTTAAGTCTCCTCTAAGCCAGCTTAACAGAAATCATTATGCTGGTATTGACCTTAAAGAGTGTGAATTGAGAAATACTTTGGATGATATTCAAAAGGCTTTTCTTTTAAATCCCTTTGATACTGATCTTCAGACTTCTGAGAAGTCCACCATTAAGGAATATGACAAAGTGTATCAGGCTGCTACTGCTTTCCTTAGGCAAAAAGCTAAACTGAATTGGTTGAATGAGGGAGATGACAACACTAGACTGTTTCATGCTTCTATCAGGAAAAGAAGATATCAGAATCGAATTCTCAGAATTCAGAACTCAGAAGGCACTATTCTTAATGATCAGAATGCTATATCTTCGACTTTTATGGATTTCTTTAAACAGCTTTTCAGAGGCAGAATTCACAAGGTAAACTAGAATCAGGAAATCAAGAATGAGGGCAAGGTCCTTACTGCTGAGCAACAACTAAATCTAATCAAGCCTTTCTCACATGAGGAGATAAAGCTTGTTTTTTTCTCCATTCATGTTGATAAAGCACCAGGGGCAGATGGTTTTGGTTCTGGCTTTTTTAAGGATAGCTGGGAGACTATTGGTCCAGATTGTTGTGATGCTGTGTTGGATTTTTTTCAATCTGGGCATATGCTGAGGAAGATGAATGAGACTAATTTGGTGTTGGTGCCTAAATCTGATTGTGCAAATCAACTTAAAGATTACAAACCTATTGCCTGCTGTAACACAGTGTACAAGGTAATCTCTAAGCTAATTTCCTCTAGAATGGCTGAGGTGCTTCCTGACCTGGTCCAGGAAAACCAAACTGCTTTTGTGAGAGATAGGAACATTGTCCATAACATCCTCATTACTCAGGAGTTGCTAAGGCTGTATGGCAGAAGGAACACATCCCCCAGATGCTTGTTTAAAATTGACATAAGGAAAGCTTATGATACCCTTGAATGGGATTTCATTGAGGATTTCCTTTGTGCTTTTCATTTTCCTCAGAAATTCAGGGACTGGATTATGGCTTGTATCAGGTCAGCATCTTTCAGGCTGGTGATTAATGGTCAAAGAAGTCCTAGCTTTATAGGTTCTAGAGGAATTAGACAGGGTGATCCAGTCTCTCCCCTCATATTTGTTTTAGCTGTGGAAATCCTCACAAGATGCCTTCAAGCTGCTACCAGAAATAGGAACTTCAGGTTCCATCCTTTATGTAAGGAACTGAGATTGGTTAATTTGGCTTTTGCTGATGACCTTATGATCTTCTGCAAAGGTCACCCAGCTAGTGTCAGAATTTTGTTTGATGCCTTGCATGAGTTTTCTAAATGGTCAGGTCTCCAGGCAAGTTCTGAGAAGTCTCAAATCTTCATGGCTGGTATTTCTGATCAAAGAAAGCAGGAGATTCTTCACATCACAGATTTTCAGATTGGCCATTTTCCCTTCAGATATCTTGGTCTTCCAATTTCTTCTAGAAAGTGGTCTAATTCTACATGTCAGATCCTTGTTGATAAGGCTGCTAAGAGGATTGCCACTTGGAAAATCAGGAATTTATCTTATCAAGGGAGGGTATGCCTAATTAATTCAGTTCTGATGTCCCTACACACTTACTGGGCCACTGTTTTTATTCTGCCTAAAGCTGTGTTAAAGGGTATTGAGCAAAAATGTAGGGCTTTTCTATGGGGATCTAATGATCAAGGCCATGTTCATGCTAATGTGGCTTGGCAGAAGGTCTGTACTAAAAAAGAATATGGTGGGCTGAACATTTCTGATTGCATAACATGGAATTCAGCAGCCATTGGCAAACAGGTTTGGTGCTTGGCCACTAAGAAGGACCGCCTCTGGATTAGGTGGATTGACAGCATATATCTTAGAGGACAAGATTTATGGGATTGTGCTTTTGCTACTGGGCAGGGATGGTATTGGAAGCAACTGCTTAAAACCAAGGACTTGTTTGCTGCGGGATATCAGAACGGTGTTTGGGCCTATACTGCTGACCATTCTTACACAGTTAGGAGTGGTTATGAATTTCTTAAAGGTCAAGGTACTGCTTTCCCTCTTCACTCTTACATATGGAATTCCTTGGCTGTCAAGAAACATAGATTCATCAATTGGCTAGCTGCTTGGAACAGACTGAGCACTAAGGACAGGTTAGCTTACACAATGATTCCAAATCATTGTTGTTTATGCTTTAAAGCTTTGGAATCTCGAGACCATCTTTTTTTCGAATGTGAATGGAGCTACTCCTTATTGGAATTATGCTGAAATTGGCTTGGTTTGGATTCTTTTAGGCATAACTATTCTAATTGGACCAGATGGATCACTCATGCCTTCAGGGACAAGCAAAGATACAAATGTGTTGCTGCCACTTATGCTGTTGTCTTATATGATACTTGGGCAGAAAGGAATGGTCAAATTTTTAATGAAGTTGCCAATCACTACACTGTCATCTTCAACAGAATCAAGAAGGATATTGCTCATAGGATCTGTTTTGTTTTTCCTAAATTTAGATTGTGGTCAAATAGGACTTTAGTTGACAGAATTTGCATTGAATTGTAATTTCATTCTTTGGTCTCTTTTTAGTTTGAACCTTTCCTAGAAGGTGACAAACTAGATAGAGACTCTGGCTTCTCTCATTTTGAGGTTGTGTTTGAATTTTGCAAGTAGGTAATAGAATTTTTTTCTTCTACCAAAAAAAAACCTGGTTATAATTTTTATTTATATATTTATTAATTTGTTTTGGTGTTGTGTTATATATGAAGAGGAATTTGTAGGTTTTTTAAAGTGTATGCAGAGGAATTTAGAAATGATATATATTGAGTGACTTTATTTGTAATTACGAAAAGGTGCTTGCACATAATATAAATATATAAATGATGTGAAACCGATTTCCCAAGAAATTTTAATCTGCAACTATATTACATTACAGTGAGTATAAAACAAAAAAACTCATATGAATGAATACCTTAGTTTTTGCCTTCATACTATTGACAAAAGACTGACTTTTATTAAGTTTTGTCAGCAACAAAATTCATTTAAATAATTTCTACACTTCCTAAAAAAAGTTGTTGTTCAACTTCACACAAGGCCGGCGCTATAGGGAGGGCAGGTGGGGCGCAACCTCAGGGCCTAGAGAATTAGGGACTCCCAAATAATTTTTTTTATTACCTTTATATATGTAAAAAAAAATAATTTTTTTTTTTGTGATTGGCAAAAATCAATTCTTCAATGGTACCTTCTTAAATAGTTTTTTTTATTGTTCGGTTGTTTATCTCCCTTGTTTGATTTTGACAAGTTTCTTTTATCTTGCGTTATGTCATTTTAATTTAATTGGTGCTCCAATCTATCAATCCTAAATCCTCTGAGTGTTAGGTGTTCGTTATTGTCTTTTAATTACTCACTACATGGTAACTAACTCATATTATTTCTTATTTATTTCAACATTAGGATTCGGCAAGTGGTGGATGATAGTGTACTTCTAGGGTATTTTGTTATTTTGTTTATTTTTTGGATAATATGATGTTATTAAGTTATTATATTTGTAGCCTACATAATCTTGTGGATTGCATTTAAGGATGTAGACTTGTAAATATTGATAGTATTTCATAGTATAAAAAATTTACTTGAAATTCGAAAACTTTTATAAAGAATGGCCTCTTATTTTCATTTCGCTCAGTTCTTGAACATGCCAGGACCGCCCTAACTTCACATCCTTGATGAAAAAAGCTACTATGATAAATATATAACCCAAATTTAGGTCTTAACAAACCTTTTTTTTCTCATGTGAAGTAATATATAGAATGTGGCAGCAGTTATACTCTCGGTGACGCAAAATGATGTTTTTCATATGCTGAATAGTTATTAGATCTTTTCAATATATATTTTTTAGATATTTTTTTAGATAAGACAAAATTTTATTCCAAAAGTGAAAAGTATAAAAAATACTTCTCACAAAGAAAGTACAATTTACAATATATTCTAGTGAGTCAAAAGTAAAACCCCAAAGAGAAACTAGGGGAACACAAAATCATGCAAAAATTATGCAGCTACATAAATTTTACATGAAATAAACACCTTCCCAAAAAACCATCCAGCTCAAAATAATCATGACCCTTGATAATAAATTTCTTGACGAGAATGCCACCAAGCTACGGTCCCCAAGTAAGTCTAAACACAAACTTTGAAATGGATTTGTTTGTCATTCAAAGAGAGACATATACAACTTAATTGTTATCCTTTCCTTTTCTTTCAATTCTTTTCCACCATTTCATAGGTTGTACTTCTTCGTTGCCAAACACAATGTTGTTTCTCCATATCCAGATGTACCGAAAACATCCTTATTTAGCTTCTTGATCGGGACAATAAGTATGTGTTGTTAGAAAATGCGTAATTATTCTATCACTTGGAAGAGCCGAAGAATATTAAGCTAGTTATAGATTTCTTGGCACATCTTGTAAAGTTGTCTGTATCATTCTCACCCTATAAAGAACACATTCAAATATTCCACGTCAAATTATATTAATCTTTGAATAAACTTTATCAATTTGAACTCACCTCTCCAGTGCAGTCAAGAGAAGTTGCTTTCAAATGCGCCAAAAATTTCCACAATACCATGTAATGTTGTTCTGCCTGTGTAACTTGTTTCCCTATCTTTTATAATGTATTAATTACTACTGTATGTAAAATCTGATTTGCGGAGGAGGGTATGATATGTTCTAAATAGTATACATAGGCAAGCGGATAAGAATTAACAAAAATAATATGAAAGTTGATGGAGTCAACATCAAGACATATGTTATGTGCATAAAAACCGAGGCGAGCTGAAGATGGATCGGATTAATTACTATTGTATGTAAAATTTGATTTGCGGAGGAGGGTATGATATGTTTTGAATAGTATATATAGGCAAGCGGATAAGAATTAACAAAAATAATTTCTAAGTTGATGGAGTCATAATCAAGACATATGTTCGTAACAGTATGTGCATAAAAACAAGAGAGAGCTGAGGATGGATCGAATGTCAAATAATTTTGTTTGGTTCAAATCACTACTTTAAATTAAACAATTACTCCATCATGTCACTTTTATTATATTCCTTTTCTCAATGAATTATCTACTTGATGAAAAATAAAATAATTAAAAAAATATTTAATTTTTTTTTTAATTAAAATTGCTAAAAAGAGCTAAGAAGACAAAGGGACATCAAACCAAACCATATCTAATAAAATGCTTCAACCAATTAGCTAAAAAGTGAGCTATCATATTGCCTTTCCTCTTAACACAAGAGAAACAACATTCAATAAATTTACCTGCTAATCGTCTAATACAATTTTTAACTTATTCTAACTTAGATAAATCAATATTAGAATTAAGTAACAAATCAATCAAAATTTTACAATCCGATTCGATAACAACTCTTGGCCAGCCACCCATACCACCAATAAGTAATAGCACATTGTAGACCAAATAACACTGCCTTGGCTTCTTGGTGCATAGGGGACAGCTTGAAACGCTCTTTAGAACCACCACTAAACAGCACCTTTTAATTACTGTCCCTGACAATAAATTTTACGCCACATTCTCTGTTAGATATATCAAATGATACATCAGTGTCAATCGATCTTCACAAAGTTCCCTTGAAGAGGAGACCATAATTCGTGGACCTCTTGCATAGCAATCCCTCTGTCATTGACTTTGAGACAACTCTTAGCTCTACATCGATATACTATGAGTTATTGAGTTATACACGTCATTCTATTTACATCAATAAAGAAATAAAATACTTCGTCACACTCACCTGAATAGTAGTCCTGGAGCAATATATATCCTCTCTTTTTAAAATTAAAAAAAATAAAGAAAACTTTTCATTCATTTTATGGGATAATTGTTTCCAGATAGAATTACTCTATAATTTACAGGATCGAAAACCTCCCACCAAGACCAACACCTGAAAGTTGGACATGAGGTTCAAACTATTGTTTATGGCTTGGCACTCGGAGGTGACTTTTTTCTTTAATTTACATAATAATAATAATAATAATAATAATAATAATAATAATAATAATAATAATAATAATAATAATAAATTAAAAAGAGTAAATCTCATGTGCTTAATAATCTTCTCTTTGTAAACATAGAAAAATTATAGAGTTTCTCAAAATCCACACACTAGCTATAGCAGCTAACTAGTTGGTGGAGAATGTGGTGCATGATTGAGGAGGTTGTGGTGACCCTGGAAATATAGATACCCCATTACTGTGAGGAACAGCACCACTTCCATTATTACTATTTCCACCACTCCCAATGATTGATGATATCGCTGCAGCCAAAGCTGCAGTGAAATTAGGATCAGAAGCAATGGCTGCACTCACAGTCTCAACCATAGAAGTAGTAGTAGTAGAAGTATTGTTTCTTTGCCCTAGTTGATGATGATGATGATGAACTAAGGGCATAGCTGAAGCAGTAGGCAGAAGCTTCTGTGAAAAGAACAAGGGTTGCCCTAGAAGGTGGGGCCCACTTACAGGAGCAGCTACTGCAGCAGCAGCAGATTGATGCAATGGAAGAGGGAAATATTTTGGGTGAAGCTGCATGGCATTGTTTGGGTTTTGGGTTAAGTCAAGAGTGATGGTTGGGAATGGTGCTGAGGCTGAAAGGGTTGCCATTGAAGCATAGGGTATTGAAGAGAAATATGATCCTGCAGAGGTTGTTAGCGATTCCTTGCTGTGTGTTGAACCTGAGAGGAGCATGGCTGCCGCTGCTGATGTGGTGCTGGCCATGGCTGTGGCTGCTGGTGGAAGAGGGTGGTTGTGATTGCCTTCATATGTTGTTATTAGTATTGTCTTGTCATCAGCGCATCTTTGTACCTTATGAACCAAATATATAATTAATAATATTATATACTACAAAATAAAGAAAAGTTATGCTTCATTACATAAAAGGTGTTATTAAAAAAAATTACTACTTGCATAAAGGTGATATGCACAATTATATTATGTTTTTTTTATGAACCAATTTTTTTTTAAAAATGACTGAGAACAAGATGTAATCAGCCAAGCCAAAAGGGAGACATAAGTTACATTGTCTTATCAAATTCTAGCGTGTTGCCTTTTTGCTAAAACACCTGCATATCGGAACTTATGATGATTTAGGAGCTAGAGGTCTTAAATTTAAACCTTGAGTAACTTGTTTGGTGGTTTGTTTTGAAACATTAATGCTTGCACTTACGGAATTGCTTAAAGTTGATTATGCCAATCAAGAAGTTTGGTAGGGATTGCTTTATTTTGAAATTTGATTTTGAAAAGACGTACAATTCGGTAGAAGGTTTAATTTTTCTGATAGGTGGAGAGGATATATACATGCCTATATTTTACTAGGAATTTTTTATTCTTGTAAATGATAGTCCTACGGGCAATGTCAATATAAAGAGAGTTCGAAGTAAAATCATCCTTTAGCACCTTTTCCATTTATTATGTTGGCTGAAGGGCTTACGGGTATAATGCGGTTAGAGGTGGATAAAGGGTTATTTGCTCCTTTTTTGTTGAAGGTTCGGATGTTGCGGTCTCACTATTGCAATATCGTGACTATACAATTTTTGTTGGAAAAGCTAATTGGAAAAATCTTTGGACCTTGAAATCAATTATATGATGTGCTTTGAATTGGTTTCAAAACTAAAGGTTAATTTTGTCCCTAGGGGAAAATTGTGCTCATTAATTTTGTTTTGAATTGAATATTGTTGTATTTTCTCTCATGCTTTAAAATGCCTAAGGCAGGGTTGAAAACTAAAGTTTCTCTGTAGAGGAATTTTATTTGGGGTGCTTCTAAAGAGCACAAGAAGATTGCTTGGGTATCTAGGAAGAATGTGTATGTGCAAATAAAAGAGAAATGGGTGGCTCGGTGTGAAGAATCTTCAATGGTTTAACTATGCTTTATTAGCTAAATAGAGATGGGGATTGCTTCAAAATGATCAATCTTAGTGGGTTCAAATTGTGAATTTTAGATATAGTGTTTGTGTCCTAGGCTCTTGAGACGGTGTATTGGTGTGAATTATATGAGGGGATCAAGGTGGTGGAGGGATCTTTGTTAAGTTGGAGTTGTTACATGCTTTTGATAGAATGGTTCACTGATGGCTTGGTTAGAAACGTGGGAAATGGCATGGATACATCTTTTTGGAGGGATGCTTGGTTGCCTAGGGGGATTTTATCTGTTGGGTTCCAAAGACTCTTTTCTCTTAAGGGACGTCTTTGCTCATGATACTAAGAGCTAGGAATTTACTTATTGGCGTAGATAACTCCATGATTGGGAATTGAAAGGTGTTGCTAGGCTAAAGCAAGCTTTACATGCGGTTTTGACAAAGCATAATAACATCGACAAGTTGTGCTGGATTTATGAAGAGTATGGCTCCTATTCGGTTCGATCTGAATATGTATATTTACAATAATTGCTTGCTACAAACAATAATGTGCATGATGATGTGTCTGTGATTTTCAAGTCATATTGGAACGGTATAGTAAGGTGTCTTTTAAAGTGCTTGTTTTCTCATTTATGGTTTTGAGAGACCAGGTTGCTACAAAAACTAACTTACTTAAAAGGGGCATTATGACCAGAGTCATTTGTTGTTTTTTAGTAATGAATGAAGAGAGTGTGTCACACATTTTTTTACTAAACTTTCATTTTGGTCCTTGAAATTGTATCTGATATTCACTTTGATCCTTGAAATTATGAAAACTCCTTTTTGATCCCTGAAATTGTAAAATGTTATTTACGTTAGTCCCCAGGATCATGTGTCGTTAACGGAAGTCCAATGTGGAGCGTTAATGCACACATACATCTAAAAGGACGTCGTTTTGGTATAGCAAATTCACTTTAGTTCCTAAATTTGCAAGCTTTTTTCACTTTGATCCTTAACTTTGTAGGTTGCTTCCACTTCAGTCCCTAACATTAAAAAACTCAACTTACGTCCTTGACTTTGACTATTGTTTATCATATTAGTCCATAGGAGCACTTACCGTTACAAGGCATTAATCCAATTGACAATTGAAGCGATAACTTCATTAACCTTGCTTTCCATTATTGATTATTCAATTCATCATCATCAGAACTTAGGAGCCTACATTGGTTCCCATTTTCCAAAAAAAAAAATCATGTCATCATTATCATTACATATTAGGAGGGTGGTACAGTAACTTTAATGTTCTAATCGCTTTTGTTTAGTCATTCATCTACAAAAGTGATAAAAATTTTAACTCGAAATCACTCAACTCCAAATTGTGGCCCAATTTGCAATTCCTAAGCTCTGATTCATAAATCCAAATCTCAAAAGCATAACTTGCACTTTCCAATTTGTTTATTGCCCAATAAAAGCATTGTGATTTGGGATTTGAAAAGTGTTGGTTGTGCTTTTGAGACTTTGATTCATGAGTCGAGGTTTTAAGGATTGCAAATTGGGTCACAATTTGGGGATTTCAAGTTAAAGATTTTATCAATTTTGGAAAAGAATGACTAAATAGAGAAAACTATAAAACATCAAAACTATCGCACAATCCTCTCATTTGTGTAATGATAATATGATTTTATTTTTTATTTTTTGTAAAATGAGAAGCAATGTGTATTCTTTAGCTTGGTTGATGATGAATTGAACAATCAATGGAAAGTAAGGTTAATCAAGTTATTGTTGCAATTGCCAATTAGATTAATGACTTGTAACGGTTATTGTTCCCCGGGACTAACATACTATACATTAGTCAATGTCAATAACCAAACTGGAGTTTTCTAATGTTGGGGACCTAAGTGAAAGCAAACTACAAAGGTAGGGGCCAAAGTAAAAGAAATTTACAAATTCAATGACTAAACTGAATTCGCTACACCAAAACGACGTTGTTTTGGGTGCGTTAACCGTCCATGTTGGATGTTCCTTAATGGTGTTGAACGTCACATGATCTAGGGACTAACATAAATAACTTTTGACAATTTCAGAAACCAAACAAGAGTTTTCATAATTTAATTCAAAACCAAAATGAAGATTTGGTATAATTTCAACAACCAAAGTGATAGTTTACTTTTTTTTTTTGTTGTGTAAACATATCTCGTCTTAAAGAGCGCTTCATCTCCCTCGGGAGATTTCGCTTGAGCAGTCCAAACATAAACTCGGCTTGGACTGCGGACGGTCTTTCTCGATCTATGTCGTGTTTCATCGATCGAAAAAGCCCTAGTTTCGCGCACGTGATTAAAGTACGTGCAGCTAATTGGACGAAAGTCATGAATTGGGTGAGAATTGTTGCTGCACTTCCCACTAATTTGGTTGATTTGTTTTAGCTCTTAAAGGGCCACTTTAAATTATGATTCTTTAATTTGGCATTTGTTTTTGGTGCATTTGATTGATGAGAAACAATCTTAATTTTAGTGAGTGTAATTATGATGGGATAGGTTTGCTAGATGTGATTAAAGTTCGATTTTGGGATTGATTTAATTTTGCTAAGATCTGTCATGTAAATTTTTTGAACTGGTGTATTAGTTCGATTGCTTGTATAACATTGCCTATTACCTAGTGCTTTGTTTATGATACGTTTGAGTATCTCTAATGCTCCATTATTGCATTTTTTATTTATAAAAAATTTTATTTATATAAAAGAATACGTAATTTTTTATGTTTTCTTGTCTCACCGTATTTTTTCACTAATTTTTCCAAACACCAAAAAATGCACATAAATATTACTATAAATGTAATTCATTTTCATTAGAGAATTAAATATTATATTAATATTTTATTAAGATATAAAAAAAAATTTGGATCTCTCTGCACTTTCATGGATCCGTACATCCTGCATGCAAAGAACTATGATATAAAGTGATATGGGTATGTATGTGTCTATTAGTATAATTACTTATTACTTATTACTTATGAAAACAAATGCATGGGACGAAGGATATCAGCGAATTAAATCTAATTGCAAAAAAAAAAAAAAAAAAAAAAAAAAAAATAGAAATCTAATTGAAATTCAACTCATTAATAGTTACCTGCTTTCGGACCGGGCATCCTACAGCCATAGTGCAACGATAGTAGGCACGAGGACAAGGGTTGCCTTTAGCCATTTTTTGCCCATATTTCCTCCATTGACATCCATCACTAATCTGAAAACATCGATATTGTACATCATCAAAAATGACACAACATTTGTTTTCTTTTTATTTTGATGATATATATATGTGTGTATAGATAAAAATAAATAAAAATTAATAATATGTGAAGTAATAGATAGATAGAGGTAACTTTGTTTATTGTAAGAGAAAATTAATTCTTAAATATTTGTCATGGTCAGTAGAATCAATATTAAGCTTAGAAGGGTAATTTTACATTGGAATATAACGAATTTATTATTTTGATAAGTGGTTGAATTAATTTTTCAAAAAATACACCTATCTTATTTTAACTCTTTATAGCAGCAGGGGTTAACATAGGTCTAAAAATAAATAAAATACTCTCTTTTAATTTGTCAGGACTAACATCCGTTGCTTTATTTTATGTTACAATAATGTATTATTCATTGATTAAAAAAAATATAATTTCTTATTTTAATTATGAATTTATTAAGTGAATCAAACAATAAAAATAAGTTACTTATTATAATAATTATGACACATAAAATGGGACAACAAATGTTGGCATATATTTATTTATGGGTTTATTTAATCTCATCCTTTAAAATTGGGATAAAAACTAAAAAATGGTTAAGTTTTATAGAAAATAATGCATATTTTTGTGTAAACTAAGGGTATCCTTCAGCCAACAGCCAAAGCGTTGGCTAAAGACTAATCTCCTCCGAGAAGTCGTAGATCACCGAAATGGGTTTTCTAAAATTTTATATCTTTATTTTTTCATGAAAACTCATATATTTAAAGATATAAAAAAAATCCTTTATTTGTTTATTTATTTTGTAATTTTTTTATGATGGATTCTCTCCTTTATATGCAATAAAAAAAATTGAATTACCAAAGGAGCTTCTGATCTTGCACGTACGGAAACCCTGGCTTTTCTGAAAGGAAGTTGGTCAGCAGCACCAACTTGTTCCTTAGCTTTGGCTTCTTCTTCCTCTTCTAACTTTGGACTCTTTGATGAGCCCCAACTCTGTTGTGAGGATGACCTCTCTTCAAGACAAACCTGCTTTCCATTTCCATTATCAATCAGTTGTTTAGTCATCAAATGATTTTGATGCTTATGGCCATCTTTCTTTGACATTATTGCATCCTCCTCCGCATTGTTCGAAACTGATACCTCTCTTTCCGTCTTATCATCACACACCGATGCATCGTTGACGTCTACTTTGGGGTCCATTGTTTTTTGTCCCGACACCACCCCATTTTCCTGCACATTCTTTAATTTTCCACAAATATATTATACATATCAATATCAGTTACATCAGTACTTTGGACTTATTAATTAAATGTTAGTCTGACAAGTACATCAATGTATAACTTTTGATTGATATCTTCTAGCGGCAATATGTACATACATGCCAGAAATGATGGTTAATTTTGGCTGTGGATAATAAAGTACGTTTATAACAATCATAAATGTGAATTATAATTATTTAACTACCAACTAATGTGATTGCAAGGCAAAATTATTAGATTCAATCTTAAGTTAATTTTTTTTTCTTAAGTTATTAGTTCTATGAGATTTTTTTTATTTTTTTTTTTTTTGAATAGGTTTTTCTAAGTTTTTTCCCATCAAATTGATCCTCTTAATTGCTTGTTCATTAGCTATGTATATAGATTGAAACCAACTTTTTTATTGTTATTGTTTCAGGAAAATATGATACAGGTAATTTTTTTTTATTTCAAATTTAATGATACAAAAATTGTGAATTTTGATTGGAAATTTTGATATTTATGTGAAATAATATGCGAGATATACCAAAATGAAATAAAAAATTTATGGTTCCATATTTAAAACTAACAAAAAATAATCGAGGATATTAAATCCTTAGTTAGTTTGGTATTTTATTTCTTGCCAAATTTTTTTTTTATGTTAGTATGATAAGCAATATGATAACACATATGATTGCTAATAAAGTTATGCTTGCTCTTGATTTTAGGGTGTGCTATAACAACTCCGAATTTTATCATATATGTAATTTCTCATTCTTGATGAAATAAGGTTATTCTAATCAGTTTTTTTTTTTTAAAAAAAATAATAATAACTAAAAGGAGTAATATAAGAGAATAGTTTCAATGTGATCACAATATTATCAAGTATTCAAGTGTGACGTGATTGCTGAAAATATCCAAATAAAAAAATAATTAGCAAACCACGTAGGTGAGAGATAAGACTTTTATTGAATCACATGAGAAGGTCAAAGTCAATTTTATGGCCCCTGAGAGAGCTGGCATATGAATTGCAATAGATTATTGTCACTTATTTATCACTTGGTTAAAGTGAGACATTTCATGGTATGAAGAAGTATGAACTTTGAAGGCGGTTTTAAAAATATTATTAATAACAATGTGTGGAATAAATAAACAAATAAGCCCATAGATAAATGATAGTACTAGACAAGTATGTATATAGAAAAAATATAAAAAAAAATGAGAAATAAAAACAATTTTGTTTATTTTAAAATAAGGTTATGAAGTTCAAATAATGGTAGTAAAACTGAAAACAAAATTTGTTGGGAAGTATCCATTGTTTTCTTCATATAAATAGTATTTAAGAACTTGGAAGAGGAGAGTGAATAAAGAGAACACGCTTTTTCCAATTTAAGTGAGGCACGTTACCTCTTTCTTCACTGACCATGAAAAAAGAGAGAGAAAATTAAGAGCAAACAAACACATACAAACAAATCCTGCTTTCGTTTTAAGAGAAAATAAAATTTGAAACAAATTTTTAATAAGATATTAGAGAAAATTAACTGATCGATGAAATACCCTTAATTTAATATCTGATCAAAACTTGGATCATGAATCATGTGATAGTCATATATATGAACAATATGAATTTAACAAATAAAGCATATAACTAAATGTTTGAAATTAAAATAGATATACATAAATCCACCTGATGATGCTTTTGGTTCTGCAAAGCGATGAACAACTGAGCTTGTAGTTGGCTATAGCTTTTGCTGATCTGATCCAGTGTATTTTTCAACATGTTATTCTCTTCATGTAGTCTCCGTAATTCACTCTCAAGTTTAATCATCTAAAAAATTAAAAATTAAAAATCATTTCCAACATTATATTAAAAAAAATAATCGTAGAAATTAAATAGGTGCACTCGCTCATGACTCATCTCTAATAATCTCGATGATACAAACCTCCGTTTGAGAATTTTCACCATTAGGTGGTCTTGAAATTCCAGCACTTGCAAACGTTAAATTCAGTCCCGTCTGCATATATTCAAAGCATAAAAATGAATCTATCCAAAATTCACATTAAATATATATTATTCATATATATAAATATATATATATACACGCACAAATATATACTAGTAATAATTATATATAAATATATGTGATGCAGGATTGGACAAGTATAATTAACAGGTATAATCCAAAGTTTCTCATCCAAAAAATGAAAAAAAGTATGTATAATCCAAAATTGAAAATTGAAACCTCACGTTTACATGGTGATCAACAAAGAGAGTTGATGACGATCCAACATGATCATGATCCTGATGATCATCACTAGTACCATTGTTGTTATTATCATGAGATGCTGAATTATTAGAAGAAGGGAAGAAATCCATTTCTTTGATGGGAGGATCTGTTGTGTTGCGGCTGATGGAGTCGTTGGAGCTTAGAAAGGTTAATTCACGGTGGTGGTGGTGGTGGCGGCGGTGGTTCTCCATGAGTGTTTTTTTTTTTATTTGGATATTTAATTAATGAGACACAAGAAGGAAAGAGTGGGAGAAAGAAGAGAAGGAAGAGGAAGGAAATAGGAGTAGTAGTAGTAATAAGAAAGTGGTGGGTTTATGTATAAGAATGAGCCTTTTTCAACGCTTAGGTTTTAAATGTGGTGGTAGCGCACACCCCTCCCTCCTTGGACCTTGAGCTAAAGGGTCCCACCCTGAATAAATTAAAACACCTCCTTTTTTTTTTTTAAACATTAAAACACTCCTTCATTTCTTTCTTTCACCAAGTCTTTAAAAATTGTGTTAAAATAAATTAAAAAATATTGATAATAAATATTTTAAAAGCATTTTTTTAAAGCATTTTTTAATGTTAATGATATAACAAAAATAATTATAACTCAACGTCTATTATGTTTTTGAAAACACAAAAAATTATTTTCGATTCATTTTTACTACATTAAAGTTTTTATGAAATTTATTGCATTTGTCTAAATTAAATTAAAAAGTCTAATTAACATGAATATTAGTATTAGATTTTTCATGATTTGGTCCTTTACTATTTATGTACTCCCTCCGGTCCTATATATAGGTCACATTCTAGAAAGTTTTCTTGGTCCTAATTATAAGTCACTTTATATTTTCTATGCATCATTTATTGATTTTTCTCTTTTTTGCCCTTATTAAATGTTTTAACTATCTATGTGTTTTTTGTTATTCATTAATAAGTGTGAATTTTCTAAGAAAAGTTAAGGGGGTAAAATTGTAATGTTACAATATATTCTCATAGAATTCATAAAACCAACCACTTTCCTTGGTATATGTAATTCGGTTAAGTATGCCCTATAATAAAAATCGGAGGGAGTAATTAATCTTTCACTTATCATCTTTAAATATGTCATACGTCCTTTAATATAAGATTATTTGGTAATTCTTTTTTCTATTTATGAGACCTTATTTGAATTTTCAATAATATTTAAATTTTTTTAGAGTCTCAATATAATAATAATAATCATATGGATTGTTTTGAAAAAGGTATGTCAACAAATATTTATTTTTTTAATATCATTAATAATATTAATTAATTTCTTTGGTTGACTTGAATTCTTCCAAAAAAAACTAATAACTAATGGTGGAATTGTAAAAATCATATTTATTATAAAATTGATTTTGTAAAAAGATCGATCACTTATATTCATTAGTGTCGATGACTAAAGTTAAGCAAACATTTTTAATATACTATTCGTGAACGGATGGTTATTACCATTTTTTTTTATCTCTTATCATTAGCGCTAATGATAGGAAATAAAAAAATAATAATAACGACTAATGGTTATAAAAAAAAAAATATTTAGAAAAACTTATCTTCATGAATGGAAGAAGTAATTATATTTTAACTTAAAAAGCATACAAATTAACAAAGGGTCAAATGATATTGGCATGCATGTATCACTTCTTAACCGATTATTATTTCTTCGGTCCTTATTATAAGCACTCTTTTTGTGAGAGATAAATGGGGCTTATAATAAGAACCGGAGGGAGTAGTTTGTAAAGTACACATATTATTTTTCTTATGCATGATGTATGTAAGTTGGTATATTATTTTTGGGTTTGTTTAACCTCAGCTTTTAGGGCTGAGGATAAAGAGCTAAAAAATGGTAAAGTGGCTATCACCTAAGTATTAAATCATTAATTTTTCAATGTAAAAATGTTATTTTAAGCCTCTTATCCTTAGGGCTGAGGATAAGGAGCTAAAAAATGGTAAAGTGGCATTGGAAAATGAAGTCCACTGTCACCTAAGTATTAAATCATTAATTTTTCAATGTAAAAATGTTATTTTAAACCTCTTATCCTCGACCCTTAGAAAATTCATTATTTGTACATCTGCAATTTTGACTAGTACTACTTCTTTTACGATTAATCAAATTATTTTTATTTTCACTTATTTTTCAATTTTTTTGCATATATCTCAAAGTACTCAACTAAAAACCAAAAAGCACCTAAAAGTTGTCACTGGTGAGTTATCAAAATAAAATTTTTATCAGAATAAAAAAATTTAATGTGAAAACATAAGGTGTGAGTATCTGACTTCAAATCTTGACTACTCTATAATTTTGCCCTCTCCATAAAAATACTTCACCAATTAAAATATATTGTAATGCGAGGGAAAAAGCCTACAAAGTAGTATTAAAGGCTTCGGAGCTGAAATGAGATAGCATCAGGATTCAGGATTTTCAACCTGGTTCTTTCAAAACCAGCTGATTTCAATTTTATAAATATGTCAATTTTTTATGCATATTTAGCACCGATCCTATTTGTAATCCTCTGACTAAAAAGCATATTCTTCAAAAAAATTTGTTAATATATATTGTTAGCTGTTGGAAATAATGACATTCATTTTATAAACCTTAGTCCTACATTGACTAATTTGTGAAAATCTTAACTCTTTATATTCTATTCTTCTCTACGCACTTTCAAATAAGTTATTGGGTTTTTGTAGTGGATTTGTTGGGCACAATACGCGCAGCTGCAGTTCGGTCGGGGCGGGTGTACGGGTCATCTTTTTGAAATGCCACTGACCAAACGTGTTTTTTTTTTAATTACCCACGTTTTTAAATTTGGCCGTTGCAAGATTTATGGGCCTTTTATTGCAGCAGTTTAAGATAGGTCATAATGTCAATTTATTGACCCCCATTTTTCCCTGCCTTTTCGTTCTTTCTTTGTAAGCGACCTAACTTTGGGAGAATACAAGTTCTCTTCCTCGAATGCACGAGTTAAAGAACTGTTGTGTTAACCTCGAGAGCAAGAACCGGTTGTTATAGTTGCACCTCGGCTATCCGAAAATCTTTTTTTAAGGCAGTGACTTTCACCACAACACAACCGTACTATCATCAAATTATTTTTTCCAACATTAGTGACATTATAAATGTAAATATTTGATATATTTTTTAAAATTATTCGTATAATTATTATTGAGATGATAAAAAAGTATTAAATAAAAAAAATATTTGTGAAAAAATAATTAATACCATTAAAATATAGAAATGTGGTTTAAGTCGAAGAAAAAATAATCTTAAAAAAAGTATACATATAAAACGGGAGGGATCGGGGTACGAGCTTCTTAAGTACGTATCTGACTTTGATCATACCCTATATTACGAAAAGAAAGAAAGAAAAAATATTTTCCGGTCCTTTATATAAAATATTTTATGAGTTTTTTTTTTCTTATTTATAAGATTTTATTTAATTTTTAATAAAATTTAATTACTTTTTCTTTTTACAAATACTTTTTTTACTTGACATTGTTTAGTCTTAATAATAATTATTTTTAATGCCACTAAAATTTTTTTTTACATTTTCAATGGCACTATAGAAATCTTCCAAAATGATCTTATACTTCCTTGATCTATTCCTGTTCCCGTTTATAAGCACTATAGAGTCTAAGTGCTCTGGTCTTTTTTATAAGTATTTGTTTAAATTTTCAATCATATTAATTACATATTTTTTATAAATATTCTTATTTACTTAATACTTTTTAAAATCTTAGTGATAATTATAGGTATAATTTTGAAAAATTATATCAAATATTATCAATTTAAATGTCATTATCGATATTACTAATTTCCTAAATCCATGTGAAAGTCAAATTCAAGTGCTTATACTCCATTTCATTCTTGTTATAAGGTATACTTAACCGAATTACACGTACCAAAAAAAGTAGTTAATTTTGTGAATTTTATGAGAACATATTGTAACATTACAATTTTATTCTCTCAACTTTACTCGGAAAATTCATGCTTATTAATGAACAACAAAAAATATATAGACAGTTAAAGCATTTATTAAGGAAAAAAGAGAAAAAAAAAAACAATAAATGATGCATAAGAAATATAAATTAACTTATAATTATAATCAAGAAAATCTTCTAGAATATAATCCCTCTGTTTCATATGTAATGTTGTTTTAGCATTTGTACTATGTTTCATAATTCCTGTTTTTTTTATAAACCCAATACATAATTAATGTTATTTTTCCAAACGCACCCTTATTTAGTAGACTCTCTTTTTCTCTTCCAATACCTTTCTCTCTCTCTTCAATAATGATTATATAGGGGCATTATAGTCAAAATACAACAAATCCTTACATCATTTAACCATTTCTTAAAGTCCGTGCATAACCTTAAAACACATTATATATGAAACGGAGGGAGTAACCTATAATAGGGATCAAATAGGGTAATACTCCCCTTGTCCCATAAGTTAAATTGATATAGTTTGCACATAAGATTAAGAAATGAAATAATAAATGATGTAAGAATTTGATAAATTTTGACTAAATTACTCTCATTTAATTATAGGAGAGAGTAATAATAAATGTATGAAGATTATATTGATGAAAGATGGAGAAATGAGAGGTGAAAAAGATAATGTAATAAATAAGAGTATGCTTAAAAAGAGAAGTATAAATGAGTATTGAGTTTCAAAATGAACATAACTTATGAGACAAATTAAAATGGCTAAATATACATAACTTATGGGATGGAATGAGTATTTTTAAGAATAAAAGGAGTATTAAAGATGGGAGGAATTACTCAAGGAAAATTCTAGAAGCAATATGTCATTGAAAAATATTGAAAAGTGTAATTTTTACTCACTCCGTTTCAATTTAACTGTCTTTTTTGGAGAAGTTTTTCAATTTGTTTTTTTTATATGTCCTTTTGATGATTTCAAGACTGTAATAAAATGTTATTTTCCATATTTACCCCTATTTAATAGGGTATTGTTTTTCGTATGTAATGAAGAAAAAGTAATGATTACAGAGAGAAAAAATGTATAGTGGGAAAAAAACATAATTAATGTATTGGAAATCTAAGTAATGATTGCATTTCTTAAATGATGTGTTTTGTTTAAAATATGAAAGATAAATAGAAATAGAGAGAGTAATATTTTTTAGATAAAAAAAACTAGGAACTTGTATTGCTTTTTCTATTTATCGAAATCTTAATACTCCCTACGCCCTTAAATATAAGACATTTTGATACTTTTATTTTGTCCTTATTTATAAGACCCTTTACCAATTTTCAATGATTATTAATTACTTTTTTCACAAACTAACACCCCTATTTATTTAACACTTTTTACATTCCCAATAATATTAGTAGGGGTAATTTTGAAAATACATATCAAAAGTTCACATTTCTAATACAATTAACTAAATTATTTTACTTTCTCAATGGACGTGAAATCCCCAAAGGGATCCTATATTTAGGGACGGAGGGAGTAGTAAACAAGATTTACCGTATTAAAAACAAGGCAAACACTATTATTGACACTTGTAAAAAGGTAAATATAATGAATATGTGTAATTTTTTGTATTCTCAAAACATGAAAAAATGTCCACTTATAATTTTTTTTTCAATATTAATGACTTTAAAGAGTGCCTTAAGATAAAAAAATAAGAAAAATGATTTAGAAACGTACAAGTCTACAAACCTACACATAAGATTATGAAACTTGTTATTTTTAAGTTAAAAAATTTAAGGGTTTGCTTAACCTCAGCCCTTAGGGCTGAGGATAAGAGTCCAAAAGTAGTTAAGTTTTATAGAAAATAGTGTATTTAAGAGAGATAAAACTTTATATTTTTATTTTTTCAAGAAAAGAAATCTAAATTAAGATGCTTATCCTCAGCCCTTGTTAAGAAAATTCAAAATTTAAATAAAAGAATTTAAATGACAACAAGCTTTGGGAACGGCGTTATGAGTAACGGGAGGTGAAATCCATATCACGTGGGGGAGTCACCAGAGGTCAACCAAGTTGACGGCACGGCTCTCCGAATCACACGGTTGTTAGAGAGAGTGGGCCCCACAGGATTGGAACACCTAATCCCACTGACTTTGAAGCAAACGACGACGTCATTGGGATCATCCATCCACGTCAATCGATGCATGTTGAAGACCACACCGCCTATCCATCCCTCCACCCTTTTCCTGTTCCCACCTCCACATCCACATATACTTGTCTTAACTCTCAAGTCTCAGGTCAGGTACTAGTAACAAACAATTTGCACTTAATAACCCATATTTTAAAAAAAATAATCATAAATACTCTGGTTTTAAATACTACCTTGGGTCTTATTTATAAAACTTTTTTAGAATTTTTTTTTCTTATTTATAAGATTTTTTTTAAATTTTCAATAGCATTTAATTATTCTTTCCACAAACACCCTTATTAAGTCAATACTTTTTAGAGTTCCAATAATAATTATTATAGGGTAGTTTTGAAAAAGTATATCAAATTTTCATATTTCCAATGTCACTAACAAATTTATTCACTTTCCTTGGTAGGAGAGAAAAACCCCAAAAGAGTCTTATAAATAGGACCGGAGGAAGTATAAAATAAATTAGAGAGTCCCTGGAAGTTTTTTTGACCTTGACTTATCCTTAATTGTTTTGAAAATTTGGTTTTAGTCCTTGCCATTAGAAAAAATTTGTTAACTGCTGACGTGACTAATGGAACGTCACATTGACATACATGTGTACGAGTATCGCGTGCCACCAGTAGGATAACTTGGATGATCCGGTGTTTGTGAATTGGGCTTTGGCCCTTTTGCTCCTGCCGGTCCATATCATCCACATCATCATACTGATAGTATGCAATACTTGCACACGTGTATGTTGATGTGACATTTTGTTAACCACGTCAGCAGTTAACGGATTTTTCCTAACGACATGGATTAAAACCAAATTTTCAAAATAATTAAGGATTAGTCAAGGTCAAAAAAACTTATAGGGACTAAAATCAAAACACCTCCAACTTTCAGGGATTAAAGACATAAATAAGCGTAAAGTAAATTACTCCCTCCGTTCACATGTGGTGTGTTTTAATGTTATGCACTGGTTTTAAGAAATAGTTAAATGATGTAAGGATTTGTTGTATTTTGACTATAATGTCCCTATATAATCATTATTAAAGAGAAAGAGAGGTATTGAAAGTGAAAAAAAGTGTAATAAATAGAGGTGTGTTTGATGGAAAAATACCATTAATTATGTATTGCGTTTATAAAAGAACATGACTTATGAAACATAATACAAATGCTAAAAAAAATTACATATGAAACCGAGGGAATGTTTAAATACTTCATCCGTCCCTTATTGCAAGACACAATTTTAGTAGATTTTTTTTCGTCTCTATTTGCAATTCGTTTTAGAATATCTAGATAACATTAATGAGTTATTATTCCAAATACACCTCTCATAATTGTATAGGGGTGATAGGGTAATTATTACAAAAAAAGAGAAAATAAATAAAGTTGTAAAGTTTTAAATATGAGTTACTTTGGAATGACAACATATTTTTTTGATAAATTTGAGAGTAATAATTATTTTTATTAATCTGCATGAATTGGATAAAAGTGATTTATATTAAGATACGGATGAAGTATATATTTTTAATACAATTATTTTTGAAATATTTTTATAAAGTGATTGTCTCATTTAATTTTTTTTCACTTTTAATGCAACTTTTCTAAAGTATTAATTCTATTTTTTTAAAATAAATTTTAGAAAATTAAATACGACATTCAACTAATTTTTTCTTATAAATATAAAGTTAATTTTTGTTTTTATAATAAAGTCCGACGAAAGTAAGCTTGTATGTAAATCATTTTGTTTTATTAGAAAATGGTAATTAGTATCTTTAGAATATCAATTAAGGAAAAAAAATAATACTGTACAGTATTATCTTAAAAATTGCAAAATTTAAAACATTAAAAATTAATGAATATAAATTTTCAAAATAAGTTTTGTTTAAATGTATTTTTTAATCAATGCCGAAAGTAATTAGCAGGATCCTTATTTGGGCACATACTAAACATATACTTTGAAAAATAAAATTACATTAAAATTTTTTACTGTAATACATTAAAATGTGATAATTTTACTTTTCCCATAAAAACTTACATGATCTTCTTAACATGGAGTGAGTAGTAAACTAATATACCGAAAATAACAACAACCTCTATTCCATATCTTTTATCCATTTGTTTCATAATACTCGTTCCATTTTTTGCTTTTATTTTTGATAAAAAGTTGGACTATGCTGGTTCCTGACTTTGTGGGTGCCAATCAAATTAGTCACTAAGATTATTGAAATTAAAAATTAGTCACTAAGATTATTGAAATTACAAATTAGCCTTCAAGATAGCAAAGCATGAGTCACATTTGTCTCTGTCATTAGTGGTTCACAAAGTCAATGATTAATTTGACTAGTGCTTGTAACACCTACAATTAATTACCCTTTTATACCCTTATATAAAATAGTGAATTTAAAATTTCCTTTTTAAGCTTATAAAATCTTCCGTCAAACGGACGGAGTTTTGTTTGTTTTTCGGACTAATCCAAATTTAACCTGTGATAAACAATTTTCAAATAGACAACTAATAGCCAGCAGGGCTTCAGATTATATTTCTAAATTATATCAAGGCCCCATGGGCTCCAAATATATCAGAGTAATAGCGGAAAATACTAAGTGTGAGTGTCATAACCAAGACATATAACTTTGTCAAAATAAAACATCCTAAGCCTCACTTAAAATATGAATAACAAATTTTACATCAAAATAGTGTAAGAGGCTTAAGTTCATAATATCCTCCAAATCCCATAATAACCCTACTCTCCCTGTAAGGGAAAGTACTCCTGCTCGGCCGGGGGCTGTGCCAACTCAATCTCCGTACCTGAAAATGTAAGGGAGTGAGCATTGCACATGAAATAGAAGGCAGTTTCTAACTAGACATAACGACCCGCTAGGTCAAGCACAAATAGCAATTAAACATATCTTCACATATTGCACACCATGCACATTTCATAATTTCCATATTCATTGTTCATTCCAAATTTCCATTTTCATTATTCATTTCAACATCCATTCCTTTACTTTTTACTCATTTCACATACACATTTTATTTCAGTACATCACCTCAAATCAGAGGCCAAATGTACAATTTCATTCAACACATTTATCACCTCAAGCAGAGGCCCACATTCTTTTCCTTATTTAAATTATGTGTCCCTCAGGTCAGAGGTCAACACTTCAGTTTCTTAATTCACGGTGTGTCTCTCAGGTCAGAGGTCAACACTTTATTTCATTCTGTGTCCCTCAGGTCAGAGGTCAACACTCCAATTCCTTAATTCGCGGTGTGTCTCTCAGGTCAGAGGTCAACACACCAACACATTTTATCCGGTGTCCCTCAGGTCAGAGGTCAACATCCAATCACTATAATTCATCTTGTGTCCCTCAGGTCAGAGGTCAACACTTTATTTCATTCTGTGTCCCTCAGGTTAGAGGTCAACACTCATTCACTTTAATTCATATGGCGTTCCTCAGGTCAGAGGTCAACGCACACTTTCATTTTCATTTCACATTACCTCACATCAGAGGCCAAATCATACTTTCACCATCTTACACAAACAACTTAGCACATACAATCACAAATACACTTACACACATTTCCCATTCATTCTTTATCCATACTCATTCCCTATATCAATTATCAAATCTTTCCTTTAATCGTCACCTCAAAGCAGAGGCCAACGCATAAACCACGTTCTCAATATTCGGCGCCTCAATTCAGAGGCCAAGAATTATTTACTCTCCTGTTCAATTAATTGTAACACATTTAAGTACAACAACACACATTCAACAACTAGTCATTCTTGTAGTTTCCTTATTCTTTTCCTTTCTCAATTATCACAATCATACCAAATAGTGTTCTCTTTTATAGTCCAACATTTAGATTCGCCCTTCATTTTAATTTTGCCTATATCATCTTTTACTTTTTATTTCCACATAATCGTTTTACTTCCGTTTCCTATATTCACAAGTTCAATTCCTAAGCCATGATCTTTATTCACAATTGATAATACTTAATATTTTTACTCATTTAGCAATTAGATACAAATATGAACATTCATGACATTTACTCGTTTCCATTCCCTTTCTTCCTATATCAATTTATTTCACATCACATGCATATAATTGCTACAGTAATCAAGTTATCATTTAATTCACAACTTTACAAATAAAATCAATAGTCATGGAAATCATTTATGTCAACTTTATTATCACATTACCCAATTCCTCATGTACTTCAATATAATCATTAACCAAATTTCATTTATCAAATTATTCATTTTCATATTATTGAGTTTCCTTTTCCTAATCTTAACATCCAATCATCATGCACATTTAATTAATTAGGATTTCATATTCAATAACCTAGGGATTTATAATCTAATATTCTCCCCTAACACATAACCCTAACAAGTATTATGTACTAACTAGAACCTACTCCCTAGAACAAGGCAAAACTCACTATATCCACCCCCTTACCTCAAATACTTAAGAATAAGGAGATTCCAAATGCCCTATGCTTGAGTTTGCCCACCGAGGAGATACCAAACCACAGGATTAGGAGGGAACTTGGAGGTGATAGAAACAAGTCTTGATGATAGAATGAGTGCCTCTAACTTGGATCTTGATCAACTTGAAGTGAGAAGAGCTTGAGCCCTAGAGGAGATTAAATACAACTTTAATGAGCTAAAGAAAGTTGGAAAGGAATTAATATCATGCCATAAGACTCTACTTACCCCCAAGTGATGGTGGAACTTGAAATCCAAGAGGGAGAAGAGAAGGACAATTCGTGTGGTGTAGGGAGGAGAGGGAAGAAGTTTTCAACCCATTTCCATGAAGCTTGCTTGATGGGGTTTGTTGATTTTGGGTTTTAGGTGCCCAAAAATCAAGTGTTTGTGTGGAGGAGATGATGGGTGTGCTCTTGGAGCTTAAGGGAAATGATGAAGGTGATAAGTTGAGGTTGATGATGAAGCATGAGAGAATGAAGTGCTTTTGGTGCCATAAAATCAGTTTTGGGGTCAGCCACCATCGTGTGGCTGAGATTAGAACTTTGGCCCCAAGTTTCTCAACCAACGCACCAGATCTGGTGCTGCTGCGCACGCGCCTGGGCGCACGTCTGGCGCGCCTAAGTGCGAGATCTGCACCAGCTTCTGGCCTGGTGCGTGGTGTGTGCGGATGGTGCGGTCAGGAGGGGGATTGGCGCGCCAATTTGCAGGACTGGTGCGTGCTGATGCGCCTTGGGCGCGCCTTGGCGAATGGGGGGCTCGCCTGGGCCGTTTTCCCACTGACTGGTGCACATTTGAACAGTGCACGCGCCTGGGCGCATGATGGCGCGCCTGGGTGAGAAGCAGGGTTTTCAATCTTCGATTCGCCGTAACTTTTTCGTTAACCGTCGGATCGGGTCCAAATTTTTTGACAAGCTTCTTAACCCCCTAAACATCACATCCAACGGTGGAATTTATTTTCTTAGCATCCTATAATAAATTTATAATTTTCTATTTTCGGTCGACTTCCAACATCTAAGACGCCGATTTAACTCCTGATTTCGCTTAGATAATTTTGCCCGTTGCTTCAAATGCCTCCTACACAACCCCTAGTACCCAAAATGGCTGCTCACCTTGCTCACAAAATTCGTTAAACAATTAATTCAGTTATTTCTTGGGTATTAAACAATAATTTCATTTAAAATAAAACTTAGGATGTTACAATTCTCCCCCACTTATTGGAATTTCGTCCCCGAAATTCCGTTCAATTCCTTTAATTGGAGAATCATCCCATTATTAGAGTTCATGATGTCCGTCTTTACTTCCCTTCTCTTCCTTCCGTCACTTCTCGATTCACCCGAACTTGACTTAGGTTAAGAGATACTCCCCCACTTAGTGTCGAAATACCCGTTTTCATCTCATGCTAAAAGATATGGAAGGAAGGAGTCCATATCAGTTCCAAGATTTACCCAACTACCAAAGGTGAAGGGTACGACACTTGCCGTTGGCTGGGTCATTTATCAAGATTGTTTGGTATTAACGCAGGGATTTTACAAGTTTTTGGCAAATACCGGCTATTCTTATGAACGGTTATCTAAGATCCTGGAAAAGATTTGAAGAAAATGTCAAATTGCTCAAGATCGGTTTAGTTGATATGATGTTTAAGAATAATTTCTGGAGAGTTTTCTTAACTCATCCAAGGGATTAGCACTTAGCTATACTACTTTGGAACAAGTAGCATACACCAAGACTTCCTTTCTTTAGAACTATTTTCTATCTACTCTCTAACTCTATGCGAAGCTTTTGAACGAATGTTTCGGGGTAAGGTTGGCTTCACATACAAGAATTATTTTCCTTGGAAGTCACTTCTTTGGTTGTCTACTTTCACTTTAAAGAGGTTACAATGATAGCATTTATTGATAGATGCAAGAATTGAGGTGATCAATCCCATCCTCACGTCTACCAACAACACATCACTGTCAGGTTCTGTCAATGATGTCATCGTTTAACAAATGCAAGGATTAGAGTGATCAGTTCTAACCTTACATTACATCAAATAACAACATCACAACATAGTGTTGGTCACTTGGTACTAGAATTCTCAAACTTAAGAATTCTTTCTAAGGTCTTTCTTATGCTATCTGCAAGAACATGATTGTATTTGGAGAGGCAGATATCCAACATGTTTTTAAACAATTCTACCCTAAGACATTACTAACTCACTATTTAGCTAACTGAGGAGAAAACTAACTCCACAACAATTGGACTTAGAAACATTACGCATGGACTTGGCAAACATTAGTTACCTGCGGCCATATCAGCCGGGTCCACCTCGTCACTCTCGACGGTAAATAATTTCCCCTTCTACAAAGATGGACCACCACGGGCCTTCTGTACCTTAGCAGCATTAATCTCTTTCTTCATTGTGTTCTTAGGACAATTTGAAGCAAAATGTCCGGGTTGTCCACAGTGAAAGCATAACCCCTCCTTTCGACCTAATGTCCAGCACAATCCCCTATGCATCCTGCCACAGTGCTGACAAGTCGGAATAGGACCAAAGGTACTCACTACTTGGCCTGATCTAGGCTGGGAGTAAGGACCTGGTCGCTGCACCGAACTCCTGCCCCTACTAGGACCTCTAGCCTTCTGAACATTCTTGTTTCTTTTCTCAGCTGCCCGTTGTTTTCGACTCTTTTCATAAGTACTAGTCATATTGGTCAATTGAGACAGGTTGGCGATGTTCTGATACTCAAAAGCCATCTTGATTTCAGAACGAAGTCCGGTCTCGAACTTGATGCACTTGGTCCTTTCATCCGCATCCCTGTAACTCCCTGCATAGCGGATCAAGTCCTCAAACCTAGCAGCATACTCCCCAACGCTCATGTTCCCTTGCACGAGCTGCAGAAAAGTTATCTCCTTCTCTCTACGAACATCTTCAGGAAAGTATTTGCCTAGAAAACGATTCTTGAACAAATCCCATGTGATCGCCTGATTGTCCGCCTCTAAACCCCTCCGCATTTGTTGCCACCAGTGTTCCGCTTCACTAGTCAGCATATATTGTGCTAGCAGAACCTTCTGTTCCTCCGGTGGTGCCATAGTGTTCAGGATCTTTTCAATCTCCTGCAACCACAGCTGTGCCCCATCGGGATTGAACCCACCTCCGAACTTTTGCGGATCGTTCTTTCTGAACCGCGCAAGCCAATCAATTGCAACTGGAGCTGGGTATTGAGGATTCATTGTTGCCGCTGCGGCCGTTGCTGCTGCTATGTTTTCCCCTGGTTATGATGCACTTGCGCTATGTTAGCAGCCTGATCCCGTTGCATCTGTACCAGATGTTCCAGAATAGCGCGGATCCCATCATTTTCGACTTGCCTACCAGCCATTCTGTTCAGTCATGCATCAGGCCGACAGTTAATGCTTATTAGCATAATTAATAGTATAGACATCCTACCAATAGACTCTAGATTCTAAACTATAATTATCGATTACTCGCTCGGTGAGTAATCGCTGGAGTAGCTCATAACTCCAAAGGCCGAGGGAAACTGCTCTGATACCATAAAATGTAAAACCTACAATTAATTACCCTTTTATACCCTTATATAAAATAGTGAATTTAAAATTTCCTTTTTAAGCTTATAAAATCTTCCGTCAAACGAACGGAGTTTTGTTTGTTTTTCGGACTAATCCAAATTTAACCTGTGATAAGCAATTTTCAAATAGACAACTAATAGCCAGCAGGGCTTCAAATTATATTTCTAAATTATATCAAGGCCCCATGGGCTCCAAATATATCAGAGTAATAGCGGAAAATACTAAGTGTGAGTGTCATAACCAAGACATATAACTTTGTCAAAATAAAACATCCTAAGCCTCACTTAAAATATGAATAACAAATTTTACATCAAAATAGTGTAAGAGGCTTAAGTTCATAATATCCTCCAAATCCCATAATAACCCTACTCTCCCTGTAAGGGAAAGTACTCCTGCTCGGCCGGGGGCTGTGCCAACTCAATCTCCGTACCTAAAAATGTAAGGGAGTGAGCATTGCACATGAAATAGAAGGCAGTTTCTGACTAGACATAACGACCCGCTAGGTCAAGCACAAATAGCAATTAAACATATCTTCACATATTGCACACCATGCACATTTCATAATTTCCATATTCATTGTTCATTCCAAATTTCCATTTTCATTATTCATTTCAACATCCATTCCTTTACTTTTTACTCATTTCACATACACATTTTATTTCAGTACATCACCTCAAATCAGAGGCCAAATGTACAATTTCATTCAACACATTTATCGCCTCAAGCAGAGGCCCACATTCTTTTCCTTATTTAAATTATGTGTCCCTCAGGTCAGAGGTCAACACTTCAGTTTCTTAATTCACGGTGTGTCTCTCAGGTCAGAGGTCAACACTTTATTTCATTCTGTGTCCCTCAGGTCAGAGGTCAACACTCCAATTCCTTAATTCGCGGTGTGTCTCTCAGGTCAGAGGTCAACACACCAACACATTTTATCCGGTGTCCCTCAGGTCAGAGGTCAACACCCAATCACTTTAATTCATCTTGTGTCCCTCAGGTCAGAGGTCAACACTTTATTTCATTCTGTGTCCCTCAGGTCAGAGGTCAACACTCATTCACTTTAATTCATATGGCGTCCCTCAGGTCAGAGGTCAACGCACACTTTCATTTTCATTTCACATTACCTCACATCAGCGGCCAAATCATACTTTCACCATCTTACACAAACAACTTAGCACATACAATCACAAATACACTTACACACATTTCCCATTCATTCTTTATCCATACTCATTCCCTATATCAATTATCAAATCTTTCCTTTAATCGTCACCTCAAAGCAGAGGCCAACGCATAAACCACGTTCTCAATATTCGGCGCCTTAATTCAGAGGCCAAGAATTATTCACTCTCCTGTTCAATTAATTGTAACACATTTAAGTACAACAACACACATTCAACAACTAGTCATTCTTGTAGTTTCCTTATTCTTTTCCTTTCTCAATTATCACAATCATACCAAATAGTGTTCTCTTTTATAGTCCAACATTTAGATTCGCCCTTCATTTTAATTTTGCCTATATCATCTTTTACTTTTTATTTCCACATAATCGTTTTACTTCCGTTTCCTATATTCACAAGTTCAATTCCTAAGCCATGACCTTTATTCACAATTGATAATACTTAATATTTTTACTCATTTAGCAATTAGATACAAATATGAACATTCATGACATTTAATCGTTTCCATTCCCTTTCTTCCTATATCAATTTATTTCACAACACATGCATATAATTGCTACAGTAATTAAGTTATCATTTAATTCACAACTTTACAAATAAAATCAATAATCATGGAAATCATTTATGTCAACTTTATTATCACATTACCCAATTCCTCATGTACTTCAATATAATCATTAACCAAATTTCATTTATCAAATTATTCATTTTCATATTATTGAGTTTCCTTTTGCTAATCTTAACATCCAATCATCATGCACATTTAATTAATTAGGATTTCATATTCAATAACCTAGGGATTTATAATCTAATATTCTCCCCTAACACATAACCCTAACAAGTATTATGTGTTGGAAACCAACAAGCGGCTCAATATAGTCTAGAGGGGGGGTGAATAGAATATTGAAGCCTTATTACAGATTTTTTCGTCCATCTAAGAGAATGGTTTTATGAAAATAAATTTTCTTAAAAATTCAAGTCAGATTACTCGAGTAACTCAAGACTTCACTCGAGTAATACGCAAGCAAAAATAATTTCACTCGAGTATTCAGCAAATCACTCGAGTATTACGAAAGCTATTTATAAATCACTCGAGTAACAGAAAACCTACTCGAGTATTGTTCATAAACTGAAAGCAGATTACTCGAGTGACAAGAACTTTACTCGAGTAAACTGGGTAAAATTCAATTAAAACTCAGTTTTCAATAGAGTTCTTCAAGAATTACAATGCTATGATGATTCAACAAATTATGAATGATTAATATGAACAATTTCAAGTAATATTAACATGCAATTTTAGATCAATTGAGTAGAATTAATAAAACCCCAATTCTAACCTAAAAATGCAATTGTTAATGAATTAATGCAATACAAGGAATGAAAATAAAAGAGACACTAGGATTTATCCTGGTTCACTTTCACCCATTTGAAAGCTACTCCAGTCCCCTCTTAAATCAAGAGAGATTCTTCACTAGAAATCTTCAAATGTAGATTTTACAATGTTTTAAGATGCAACTAGATTCTTAGTTCTCCTATCTTAAAACCCAACTCAAAGTGTGTACCAAACACTTTGATCTAATCTACCCCTTTTGAGAATTCTAGATTTCCTTGCTAATTGATTGAAGATGCTTCCAACCAATCCTCTTTTCTTGCTTTGATTTGATCCTCAAAGTCTTCCTTGTGAGATTCTTCACTTGTGTTGAAACTTCAATGATGCAATCACAAATTGCAAATCTTCAACAACCACTAAGAACAAAAATTATGATCTCAAGAATATTTGAACAATGAGAGAAATAGAGTGAAGAATGAAAAGTTCTTTGTTAAATCTTGATAGCTCTTGAAAGAAGTAAAATAGCTCTTGAATTGCTTTTGAAAGTGTATAGAAAATTGTAAGAATGAATGTGTATATTCTGTGAAAGAGAAAATTAAGTCCTTTTAAAATTTTCCAAACACTGATTGAATTACTCGAGTAAACCATATAACATCACTCGATTAAAACATGTCAGATTAAGTTACTCGAGTGATGTGTAAACCATTACTTGATTAACCTGTCATGACATAAATTACTCGAGTGACCCAATACTCATTACTCGAGTAAACTGATCAGAATCTGAATAAAAACAAGGTTTTTCTAAAAGGATTTTCACAAAACTTTTAATAGAGCTATTTAATCAAGATTTAAAGTATCTTCACTCTTAATCAAACATTATTTAAATATTCTTAAAATCACCTAAGCTACCCACACCAATGAGATGCATTGCATAAAAATAAAGATTACATTGAAATAGAATTAATAAAAATCCTAATTCTAATCTTCATGTGGTGTAGCTTGCTTGTTGCCAATGTTGTTGCTTGGAGAGAGATTGTTAGCATCAAAACATGAGAATCCTACATTATGTACTAACTAGAACCTACTCCCTAGAACAAGGCAAAACTCACTATATCCACCCCCTTACCTCAAATACTTAAGAATAAGGAGATTCCAAATGCCCTATGCTTGAGTTTGCCCACCGAGGAGATACCAAACCACAGGATTAGGAGGGAACTTGGAGGTGATAGAAACAAGTCTTGATGATAGAATGAGTGCCTCTAACTTGGATCTTGATCAACTTGAAGTGAGAAGATCTTGAGCCCTAGAGAAGATTAAATACAACTTTAATGAGCTAAAGAAAGTTGGAAAGGAATTAATATCATGCCATAAGACTCTACTTACCCCCAAGTGATGGTGGAACTTGAAATCCAAGAGGGAGAAGAGAAGGACAATTCGTGTGGTTTAGGGAGGAGAGGGAAGAAGTTTTCAACCCATTTCCATGAAGCTTGCTTGATGGGGTTTGTTGATTTTGGGTTTTAGGTGCCCAAAAATCAAGTGTTTGTGTGGAGGAGATGATGGGTGTGCTCTTGGAGCTTAAGGGAAATGATGAAGGTGATAAGTTGAGGTTGATGATGAAGCATGAGAGAATGAAGTGCTTTTGGTGCCATAAAATCAGTTTTGGGGTCAGCCACCATCGTGTGGCTGAGATTAGAACTTTGGCCCCAAGTTTCTCAACCAACGCACCAGATCTGGTGCTGCTGCGCGCGCGCCTGGGCGCACGTCTGGCGCGCCTGAGCGCGAGATCTGCACCAGCTTCTGGCCTGGTGCGTGGTGCGTGCGGATGGTGCGGTCAGGAGGGGGATTGGCGCGCCAATTTGCAGGACTGGTGCGTGCTGATGCGCCTTGGGCGCGCCTGGGCGAATGGGGGGCTCGCCTGGGCCGTTTTCCCACTGGCTGGTGCACATTTGAACAGTGCACGCGCCTGGGAGCATGATGGCGCGCCTGGGCGAGAAGCAGGGTTTTCAATCTTCGATTCGCCATAACTTTTTCATTTACCGTCGGATCGGGTCCAAATTTTTTGACAAGCTTCTTAACCCCTAAACTTCACATCCAACGGTGGAATTTATTTTCTTAGCATCCTATAATAAATTTATAATTTTCTCTTTTCGGTCGACTTCCAACATCTAAGACGCCGATTTAACTCCCGATTTCGCTTAGATAATTTTGCCCGTTGCTTCAAATGCCTCCTACACAACCCCTAGTACCCAAAATGGCTGCTCACCTTGCTCACAAAATTCGTTAAACAATTAATTCAGTTATTTCTTGGGTATTAAACAATAATTTCATTTAAAATAAAACTTAGGATGTTACAGTGCTCATAATTTTAAGGACTAATTTGACCGATAATCAAGGGTCTTTGTTTTTTTTCATCGTTTTGCCCATTCCATTAGTTCATGTTAAGAAGCATTGACGGTTATTAATGTTAGGGACTAATGTGACTCCCATTTTTCTATCTTGGGGATCAATTTGAAATTTTTAAAATATCATGAACTAAATTGATCGGTGCCGTTAGAATTAGTGACCAATTTGACATATAACTCTTCTTATTTTTTTTCTGAAACTTTTGTTGTTTTAGATTACAATTGTGAAGCATGGGTGCCAACGTTTTTAGGCGTACGCGTACTAGATACTTGCACGATTTGAGTATGCCAAGGTACGTACTCAGTACATACCAGATCCAAAAAGTAAATAAAAAAACGGTACGGTTGGGTACGGCTCGGGATACTTTGGGTATAGTTCAGGGTAAATTTGGGTACGGTTTTTTGGAGTTTTTTATTACTGATTTTTGAGGTTCAACTCCATTTTTTGCTGTTTGTTTTTTGGTTTAGCTTGGTTTTTTGGGGTTTTCCCTTATGTCCTTATTATTCGTTATTTATCCTAACTCCTTATTTAAGTTTGTAGCTCCTTTGCTACTTCTCTATTTAAGTTTGAATTTTCAGTTTTTTTATTTTATATATATATATATATATATTAACATACTCGTACCTTAATTTTTTTTAAATGTCGTTCTCTATACCCGTACCAGATACTGATACAGTACCCATACTCATGCAACACAAGGTTTTAAAAATGATGAAAGCAATAGAAAATTGATTTTTGGCCAAAATATCTATCTGATAATGACCAATTAAGAAAACCAAGTAATCGATTATTCTGAAGAATTATTGGAATTTTACAACACGATAACCGGTTAAAGGATGATATAATCGGTTATCCTGACATAATTTCCAAAAAATCAAAGGCGGTTGAAGGATTTTCTGGGATATTTCCCTCCAATGTCGGTTACTAAATCCACAAATACCCCTGGGCAATAAATTTGGGGTATAATAAGTTCATCCCTTAGCAAAGCTCAAGTCACCACACACACTCTAAAAAAATCCCAAAACACCAAGAACAACCTTACATTGGTTTTTCTCTTAGTGAAATCAAAGAAGTTTGCCTTAGAAATTGGTAGAGATACCCAAAGAGCCAAGAAGCAGTAGCTAGGAGCTCGAAGGCAAGTCTAATAAAGCTTCTATTTTACTAAGGTATGGGAGGAGTTACTCTCATGGCTAGGATAATATAAGAAAGCCCAAAGTAATATGAAGCTCTCCAAAAGCTTCAAAAGGAAACTTGAATGATTAAACCCTGGGATTAGTTGACTTGGAGGTCAATGTAATCCATAAGGATACTTTGAGTTACTTAAGGATATGAATTATATAATGATCACATAAAGTAATTAATGAAATGGTTGACCCAATTGAATAATGATTCAATAATCAATTATTAGCCTGTAGGGTCTGCCGACCAGACACGGATTCAAGCCTTGTCAAAGGAGTTATCTAAGGGCACTTCCCTCGGTTTACTTAACATGAACGTCCCTCGCTCGGACTCGTGGACTCCGAACATCCCCAAAGGACCAGGCTCGGACTTGATGGAACCGAGCCTCATCATCGGTCCTCAATCCATCAGGCTTGAGACTCTAGGCCAAGACATACCGTCGGCTAGCGGATAAGATCAAACTCACCGAGGCTTCTTATCCCTTCCGCAAATCTCTCCTAGATTCTCGCAACAGCCTAGACATGAGATCTTCAGCTGATCCTATCCAGATTCTAAGAGTATAATCCTCCGATATTATCTCACAGAATCCTGGTTCAGCTCAACCCTGATACAGGGCCCAGACGGCCTATATCAGCCTCCTCCAAACCCTATATAAATAGCTCACTACAGATAGGGTTTCAGGTACGTACTCTCATCCCTAAGTTGACACTCTGCACACACGTTTACTAGGGAGAACCTGCTTTTCCCAACTGGAACTGCAGAAATACCATAAGTCACACATTAACTCTTGATCCTCTCTAGGGCTCCTGATTCCATAGTCTTGAGCACTTAGAGGGTTAAGGACATCTAGTGTTCCAGGACACTACATTGGCGCCGTCTGTGGGGATGAATAACCAGTATTCCCACTTCCACCGTACTCATGGCAAACGACAACGATAACCAAGAACAAGGGTATCTCCGCCGTCGCCTTCGTGGGAGGCCACCTAAGAACGCAGGAAACGTTAGGGACAGAATCGCCCCAGGATGACCTACTGGAGGCAGTCGGGGTAACACACCACCAGTTCCTCCAGTGGATCAGACGGTCGTTCCCCCGGTTCCTCCAGTTCAGGGTGATGTTCCTCCAGTTCCTCCGGTGGTTCAAGCCACTGTTCCTCCCCTCGTGGAAGGCGGCGGAAGGCGATCCAATCCCCGCACTGTTCCGGATGGCCATGTCTCAGATTGGCACGATACTGCGGACTCTGGACCACATCGATCTCGGAGGGCCCCTGGTGGATCACGAACTGGTGAGGATCGGCGAGTTGAGAGTTTCGCTCGACATGACCACTCCCGTGCCGAGCGATCCAACAGGGAAGTCCCTCAATTTACCAGGGGTCGTTTTGGAACACTTCAAGGTGGTGAACGTTCCGAAACACAAGGTAGATCTTACATGACTACTTCGTCGACCCGTAGGAGAGAGGAATCAATCATGGAGATCTTGAGGACTCAAACTTCTTTGATTGAAAAGCAGAATCAAGCTATCGCTGCTCTTCAGTAGCAAAGCATGGCAAGAATAGCCGAGCAAGGACCTAACGTGGCTCTCGGCAACCCTAATAACCTTCCTCCGCCCCCACCCCTTAATCCGGGATTGGTTCCTGGGCGTGTTACTGGGGAACCCCATCCTGGACATCCTTTCATAGCTGAGATAATGGCGTTTCAAACCCCGCAGACTTATGTGGGTCATCAGAATATCCTTCGGTATAATGGGACGACTGATCCGATGGACCACATCGCGGCTTACGAATCCTCCATGATGTTTTATGGAGGAGGGGATTTCATGAAGTGCCGAGCATTCTCAATGACTCTGGGATCGACACCTTTGAGATGGTTCAATTCTCTACCTGCCAACTAGATTCACTCGTGGGCCGAGCTGAGGACAGCATTTTTGAATCGATATGCAGCCAGTATGTCACAACCCAAGTCGGACCATTCATTGGCTGGAGTCGCACAGAGACCTGACGAGTCTCTTCGCGATTACCTAGCTCGGTATCAACAAGAAGCTAGTGGCATATCAGGCCTGCAATCGGGAGTATCTGTCCTCTTACTCACTCAAGGATTGCGAGATGGTGATTTCAAGGATTGTCTGATTGGAGAACCACCGAGGGATATGGCCGAACTCAGGGAAAGAACTAGGAAATTTGTTAATTTGGAGGAATTCCATAGAATCAGCACCGCGGCTCGGGGTCTGGAACAGCGCCCTTGTAACACCCCGGATTTTTCCCATACGTGCGTAAACGATTTCGTCGAAATAAACCTCAAAATTTTGTTTTATAAGAAATTTCCGGAAAAATATTTTATGTAATAAAGAAATTAAATGATGATTTCCATGGGATTTTTATAAATCAAGTGTTTTTATAGATGAAAAGTGAATAATTTTGTTGGGTTTTGAAATGATTTGATTTTTAAGAAATAAGTTGTGAAATTTTCCTAAGAATGATTTTTGTTTGAAATGGAGTTTTGAGGTTTTTGGGTCTGTAAACTTTAAAACTGCATATCTTTTTAACCGTAACTCGGATTTTTACAAACTTTATATCAAAACGACCGTCTCGAAACGTAGATTTTAAAAATATAACTTTTAGAATTTTCTGGATTGTTTTAAAAAAATTTATTTCCTGAACAGTGAAATACGAGTTTTTGAAATTTTGTTTTGGAGAAAATAAATTTACTGAATTGGCATGAAATTTTTATATGAAATGTGCTTGATCTTATGTGTGTGTATTGTGTGATGTAATAATCAATTGCCTTGTGTGTGTGTAATTGTAATTGAGTGAGAATTAATAAAATAAAATTGTATGTGTATATAGGTGTGTATATGTGTCAACTTGTGGGTGTGTGCATGCATGTGGGTGTATGTGTCATATTTGTGCCTTTCTACGTGTGTGTGTGCGCTTAGGGAGTAAGAAAGCTAAGGAACCAACTGGAACCAAACTAGAATTAAGGAGTAACTAAGTATTAAAACTCTAACCAAGAAGCTAACTAGCCATTACACCTAGATGATCCCTAAAGACCTAGGCCACTTCTCCTTGTCTCCTTGACTTTAGCCACCTTAGCCATGCAAACTTTTGCATGCCCGAAATCACCCCTCCCATTCTTCATGAACCAAACCACACACAAGGGCAAAAGTGGGATTCATGAATTGCCCACAAATAAGAAAAAGCCTTGGTTCATTTTTCACTCCACCCATTCTCATTTCTTCACTTCGTTCTACTCCTTCACACCAACACCAAACACAACTCCTAAGAGTCCCTTTTAATCTTAGAGAGAAAATGAAAAGAGAAAAAGAGAAAGAAGGAAGGGTTATGGCCGTGAGGCCTAGAAGAGAAGGAGGAGGGAAAATCCAAGCTTAGACCAAGCCTTTTTGTAGAGCAAGAGTGTAGAACTAGAAGAACCAACTCATCTCATGGTAGGATTTTTGAAGACCAAGAAGAATTTGTAATAGTCTAGTTTCCTTTTCTTAGTTTGTAGATCCTTATTTCTTTCTTCTTGCATGTTTAATTTTTGGAGTTTATGTGTTAATATTATTTTGATCTTGGACTTTACGGACACTAAATAAATTGTAATATGCCAACATTGTGCTTGATGTTTTCGGTTTATAGTGTTCTTGTAAGATTTAATAATTTTCTTGCTTGATCTAATTATTTTTCTAACACAAACCTAAAGATCTAAAGTTTTGTTTAAGATTTTGTGAAGCCTCACATGAATCTTCCTTGCATGTGTATTTTTCTTGTTCTAAATCATGATCTATATGTGTTTATGTGATTATTTGGTGAGCAAATGCATGATCTAAGCTTAATTAAGAATTAAGTAAAATTTGTTTGGTCTTGCATGTAGAATTTCTTGATCGAACCGTGAGCTAAGACATTTTTAAGAAATGCTTTGATAAATTAATTGGTGTTGTGAACTTGGTGTGAAATCTTTTGTCTTGCATGTCAAATCTTGTCCGCTTAAATAAAGATCTAAGTTATGTTGTGTGCTTTCTTAATGAGTAAACTTATGATCTAAGTTTGCTTGAAAAATAAATTAAGATCTTTTGGTTTTGGTATGTTGATTTCATTAAATTTATATGCAAACATTTCATGAATTCATGTCCTTAAAGCAAGCATGTTAAATTAAGGAAGAAAAGTCATATTTTTACTTGATGCATGATTCGGTTTCAAAGAGAAAACTAAAGAAACAAGTTTTACAATGATTTTTGGAGTGCAAGCATGATTTAGCTTTAATATATGATTTTCATGTGTGCTTAAATTTATGATAGGCCATCCGGCCATACTTAATTAAAAATGAAATCCATGTTTTTATTTTATGAAAAGTGGATGCATGTTTTCCTAGGAATAGATCTAATGATTTTAAGTGTTTATATGCCATTTTTAAAGATTTAAAGTACAACCTCGATTTTTATTAAATAATGAACTTGAGTCTATTTCATGCATGTTAGAGATATTTGAAAAAGATTTTGTTATAATAAAAGTTATAGCATGATGTTTAAAAAAAAATTAACTTTAAATAATAATAGGACTTGATTGATTGTTGTGGATATTGAAAAATGAAAATATTGTCTTACTGCATGTTGATTTTAAAGCCATCCTATGAGTGAGTAGGAAACTATGTGTCTTTCATGTAGGATGCATGCATGTGTGATGTTTGGTGATTTAAATTGTTGTGTTGATTTTTAAAAATGAAATTAAAAATTGTTGATTCTCCTACTGTATGCCTTCGGTTTTAATTATAAAGTACAGAAAATAATTTCATGATTCTAAGTTTTTAATTGTGCACTAGATCTTTGCAAACTTTATGAGTACAATTCGGTTAATGCATGTTAATATGAAAATTACCTTCATGATAGTGATAAGTGCTTACTGTTTTTAGAAAATAAATAAATTGATTTAATCATGAGAAAAGATTTTTAGCTTTAAAACTTAATTTGATTAGAGAATCATGACTGTGTAATTCGGTTTTATTTAAATTAATTTTTAAATTAAATTATTTTCTTAAGAGTAATTGAATTAGTTTATTATGATTATAATTAATTTCTTAAGGTTATAGTTTAGTTAATGACGTAAAATGTGACCTGTAATGTGAATACCGTGTGTGCCTTGAAACTTGTATGTGTTGCTATTATGCTGCTTGAATGTATTGAAGCTGTTTTGAATGTTATAGTGAATACTTTTATGTGGGTGTTCTGTATGCTGGTTGAATTGTGTTTTACAACATTTAGATTGAATTGGAAATTGATCCGAAATTGTGTTGTGAGATGTATGTTTGGTTTTAAAGGGATTGAATTATTTTGAATACTGTTTGTGAGTTTTGTTTGTGTTGATGTTGTGAAGCTTAGAAATTAAATAAATTAATTGATTGGTTTTGGAATTCTGTTTTTGAACTCTGTTTTAAAGCTTAAGAACAATGATTTTAACTGGAATGTTTTTAAGTTAAGAAAAATGAATTTGATTTGTAATAAAGAGATTGTTTTGGAAGTTGTTTTAAAAAGTTTTCTTGAAAACCTTTTTATTAGAGATTTGATTTGGGTTTAAAATCCTTTGGATATTGGCAATGTGCTTTTAAAAAGGGATTATTTTAAAGTGTTTTAAAACGAAATTAAGAATTCACGTAAATCGTTTCTAACGCACGGGGAAAATGTTTAGTTCGGGTGTCGGACGCGAAGGAAGCGTGGCAAGGATAACGACTGGAAATTTCGGAAAGTTTTGGATGTGTCGTCATCCAGGTGAGTGAGAGTGCGGTGATCCCTTAACGTGGTTGCTCGTAATTCGAGTAGACGGATTACGGGAATACTGCGAGTTAGGCAATGTAGATGTTCGTGCTAAATGTTCATATGTTCTGTGCATACTAAATGTTTAATTATTGTGCATACTTCATTTTGTTTAGATATCGTTTCATTTTGTCTGGATAGTAAAATGATGATGATAGAACCGTGAGAATAATAAGAAAAACCGAAAAGAGAAAAGAGAAGCGAGTAAGAGATATGAAAAAGGATTGAGAAAGAATGAGTAATGAGTTAAGACTAATGAGGAAGTACGAGAATGAGTGAGAAAGAGATAAAGTATGAGTAGAATGGAATGTAACAGAGAATTGATATTTGAGTGGAAAGAGTTGAGATTGGAAAAAGGATGTGATTATGAAAGTGGTTGAGTAGAGATGTGATTTCCTCGTTCACGTTTTTGGGAAGAAGCTTAGTGTTGAGTTGAGCTTGCTCCTCCATTAACACTCACCCAAAAATGTGATTTTTGAAAAGGTTTTGAAAAGCTTTGTGAAAATGACAGTTTTGTGAAATGGTGTTTTCGAAAAGTTTTGTGAAAGAGGTTTTGGAAAGATGAGGAAAATCTGTTGATGATGTGAATGAGAATGAGTTTTGAGAATGTTGACGATGAGACGAGAAAGTAATTTGTGGCCTGGGGCCAATGAGATATAGGGGGAATAGTTTGCGATTAGTGGTCGGGCTTCGTTGAAGGGATGCACCAAGGACAGGCCGACCGTTAGGATTAAGCCGCTAATAAAATGTTAATCCTTAAAAGACATATACAAACGCGGTAAGGCATGAGTGTCGTATCGAAGTAGTGGAGAGGAAGGTACCCCGGATATCAGGGATATTCGGGTTGATGAATGCATTAGGGTAGGCTCGGGCGGTAAAACGTCACGTTGCCTTGAGTACTATTCTGGGCAGAACGAACTCCACATGTGGTGCACTAACGTGGTGGGGACTGGGTCTAATACCGTGGTAAGTTCTGCACCCGGGACCAGAATAGTGCTGTCACCCCTATGGCAGTTCAGGAACAGTGAGAGGGACTGGAACGGGGCATTTGTGATTGCCGCTGAGAGCGTGCCATGTTTTGATATTATTGAGGCTGGGCCTCCTGGTCAGGGACCATTTGTTTGTGTGACAGCTGTCGTGCCCGCGTGGTAAAGGTCCTGTACTCCTGTTTGCTATCGACTAGGTTGGGTGGTTGGCCGAGGAGATGTAGACGTGTGTGAGTTCAATGATGTGTCCCCCTCATCATTGATGCTATCCGGCATAATAAAACTTAAAAGCACAAAGATGTTTCAACTAAGAGTATATTGAATTGCAAAGCATGGAATGAGAGGATAAGAAAGGATTCTTGGAATGGAGATAAGTTGTGAAAGCTCGTGAGAAAGATTTTGAGAACGTGTTGTAAGAGTGTTAATAAATCCAGTAGTTAAGTATGATAGTACTGATGTGTTTTCTGAGATGTTTTATTCTATGTGAATCATATGTGCTATGTGCATTGCATGTTGTTTCATTTGTTGATCTTTATTTTCAATTTACCCGAGACCGCAAGGTCAACCCGTTAGTGTTCGGAACACTGACTCTCTCCTACCGTGTTGTCGTATCGACAATTGTTGATATTGCAACCGGTAGGTAATATGGCGTGTAGTGATGCATCTGCATCCCGGCAAAAAGGAACGAGTACCGGACAACGCTCTAAGTGAGATTCCGGAGATGGCTGAGGGCGACAACTATACTTGTGGACCGAGAGCTTGGGCTGCCATGACAAGAAGACAGATCGATGGTTTTAGCGTGCAAGACTAGAAGCTAAGAATTCCCCTGGCGGGCGGTAATCCATTGTAAGTTCTTAGTTACTTGGCTCTACCATACTGGACCCCGGCAATTGTTTTATTTTGTACTGATATTTTGATACAAGTAATTGGGCTATGTTTTAAATAAGGTTTTGGAAAACGGGTTTCAAGGCGCGGTGTCCTGTGACATCTCGGTTTGGAACTTGAAAATTTTATGTAATGTGAGTACACGGGTTTTTAATGTAACTATGTTTTGAAATACTAAGTGTTCTCACGTATGCATAACACTTGTAAAAAAAAAAAATTTGGCCCTAATTTTCACTATTTTATTTTAAATTTTCAAGTTGCCGAATCGGGGTGTTACAGCCCTCGTCAGAATGATTCCCGTCAAACTGATCGTTTTCGAGAAAACAGGGGGAGGAAGGACAAGAGAGAAAGAGGTGAAAAACTGCCTCCAAAAGGCAAGTATGATGAATATACCCAGCTCACAGTCCCGAGGAGTCAAATCCTTCGTGAGACTATGCATACCGAGATGCGTAACATCACTCGGCCTCGAGCTTTGAGAAAAACTGCTCAAAAGGATAGGACAAAGTACTGCGACCATCATGGCGGATGGGGGCATACCACCGATCAATGTACCCAACTGAAAGATCTGATTGAGGAAATGGTCAGGGATGGGAAGCTTCAACAATACATCGGGGAAGCGATGCGGAAGCGTTCAAAAAGAAGAAGTCATTCACCACCCAAAATCGAAGAAAAAAGGAATAAAAGCCCTACACCACCTGCAGGGGGAGCCTCCGCCCTACCGTCCGAGCAGGATAAGGGTCGAGAGTCGTTTCTGATCAACACCATTGCTGGTGGATTTGCGGGTGGTGGGGAAAAAAGAAGCGATCGAAAAAAGTATGTGGGACAGATCCTTTCGGTGGCTAGCCGACCGATCCAAAAGCCTAAAAAGAAGAACATTGTCATCAGTTTTAGTGATGATGACTTTGCTGATATTATTCAGGACCACAATGATCCAATGGTAGTTATAGCCAGACTCGGTAATTACGAAGTGAAAAGGATTCTCGTCGATCAGGGCAGCTCAGCAGACATTATGTTCTTGGATCTGTTCGAGAGGCTGAAGTTGAAAAGATCTGACCTAACTCCATTTGAGGGCAGTTTGATTGGCTTTACGGGGCATTCCATTGTTCCCTTAGGCCACATTCATCTTCCAGTGACCATGGGTGAACAACCATCAGCTCGGACCGAGATGGTAAAGTGGCTAGTTGTCCAAACACCATCGGCATACAACGCCATCCTTGGCCGTACAGCACTCCAATCATTTGGTGCCGTTGTATCAACCGTTCACCTGGTCATGAAGTTTCCAGGGTCCGACGACCAGGTGGTAACGGTACGGTCCGAACAAGAGTTGGCTCGGAAATGTTACAATATTAGCTTGGGCAAATTGAAGCTGGATGATGATGAGAAGATCATTAAGGAGCCACTCAACAAAGGAAGTGTTTCAAGGCTCGACGTATGGGAAGAGGATGAAACTAGGCCAACCCCTTAGGGGGACTTCAAAAAGGTAATTCTGGGTTCCGATCCGTCCCGTTGTGTCAAGATTGGTGTCGGCCTTGCTGAGGAATTAGAAAGAGAACTGACGGAACTGCTGGTAGAAAACAAAGACTTATTTGCTTGGACTTCGGCAGACATGCCGGGGATCGATCCGAATTTTATCTGCCATAAGTTGAGTGTGTATCCTAGCGCCAAGCCAGTATGTCAGAAGAAAAGGCGGGTCGGAACCGAGAAGGCGCAAGCAACTGAAGAAAAGGTGTCCGAGCTACTAGAGGCGGGGTTTATCAGGGAGGTGGTGTACACTGATTGGTTGGCCAATCCCGTGCTAGTCAAGAAATCCAATGGAAGATGGAGGATGTGCGTGGATTACACAGACTTGAATAAAGTCTGCCCCAAGGATCAATACCCACTTCCCTGCATAGACAAACTTGTAGATAGCTCGGCAGGGTATCAAAGGCTATCCTTCATGGATGCTTATTCGGGGTACAATCAGATCCCTATGTATCCCCCAGATCAGGTGAAGACTTCGTTCGTCACAGAAAATGCTACATATTGTTACAACGTCATGCCGTTCGGACTGAAGAACGCTGGGGCAACTTACCAGCGAATGATGAACAAGGTGTTCGGTCCGCTCATTGGGCCGAAAATGGAAGTATACATCGACGATATGATTGCAAAAAGTCTGAAGGAGGAGCACCATGCTAAGGATTTGAAGGTTATCCTTGATAGAATTCGGCAGTTTGATATGAGGTTAAACCCAGAAAAATGCACTTTTGGGGTTCCTGCTGGTTCGTTCCTCGGGTTCATGCTCACCGAACGAGGAATTGAGGCGAACCCAGAGAAGTGTCGAGCCATCCTTGAGATGAAGAGCCCTTCCGACATCAAGGGAGTACAGCAGCTAGCAGGTCGGGTAGCAGCTCTCTCCAGGTTTCTGTCTCAGTCAGCTCGGAAGGCCTTGCCATGGTACCAACTGCTGAAGAAGGAAAAAGAAAAGACGTTCAAGTGGAACGAGGCATGCGAAAAGGCCTTTACTGACCTTAAGCAATACCTCGCTTCTCCTCCAATCTTATCTAGTCCAGCAGCAGGAGAGGTTTTGTTCTTGTACTTATCAGTGGGGGATTCGGTGGTCAGTTCGGTTCTGGTTCGGGAAGAATCAGGCAAAGAATCTCCTGTTTACTTCGTCAGCCGAGCACTTCAAGGTCCAGAGCTGAGGTATCAGAAGGTTGAAAAGTTGGCGTTTTGTTTGGTTGTTACGGCTAGGAGGCTGCGTCAATACTTCCAAAGCCACCATATCACGGTCAGAACGGCTCAGCCAATCCGACAGATCCTTCAGAAACCCGACCTGGCAGGCAGAATGGTGACTTGGGCTATTGAACTTTCCGAGTTCGACATTTCTTTCGAACCTCGGAAAGCAATGAAGTCTCAGGTCTTAGCTGATTTTCTCACCGAGTTTACTGAGCCATTAACGAGCTCAAACTTGGATTGGAGCATTTATGTCGATGGGTCAAGTAACAAGATCGGAGCAGGGGCGGGAATAATCCTGGAGAACTCCGAGGGAAGTGCCCTTAGATAACTCCTTTGACAAGGCTTGAATCCGTGTCTGGTCGGCAGACCCTACATAGCCAATCATTGGAACTAAAATGTGTTGAAATCTGTATGAATATGTTTTGAATTGAATTGTTATTGTACTATTTTGATTTCGTGATTGTTAGAATGGATTATAATAATTGAGATATTCAACTATGTGATGTAATGGATTGTTATGGAGTGAAACATAATACTGTGAACGTGTAAACCATGTCATATGTGTGTGAAGTATTTGTGTGCATGAGCTATAAAACTACATAAGAATCAATGGAAATGAATTGGAAGTGAAATCCTTTAATAGAAACAAGTTTTACACATGCCTCTATCAAAATAATCGGTTACATTGAGAAGAAACCGGTTATCATGGCAGTAATTATTATATAACAGGTTAAATCACATAAGGGTAACCGGTTACCCTAACCAATTATCTTGTTATCCAATTATCTTGTCCAAAAATAGTACAATAATTGTGTTTTTCACACAGAATAACCCATTAATCAATGTCTTAACTAGTTAATTTTGCAAAAAAACAAAAATTAGTAAGTTAAGAAGATACAAGGATAAATTCAAATGGATTTCAGTTACCTATATATCCAATTCCAATGATCTTCAAATTGAGGATTAAGATGAATACAAAAATAAGGACTTAAGATTGAACCTGGACATAGATGAATCAAGGAAATAAGAACTATTAGCATACTAAAGGTATGCGATAAATGATAGAAATATTAGGTTGATATCATCTATGATCCAAAGTTCAATTAAGAGCCAATTGAATCATGCACCATACATGGTGTTAAGGTTGTACGGTGAGGGTATGAGAAAGGAGGATGTGACGACTCTAGGAACCGAGAATCGAGAATGATATAGTGACTAGGATTGTGCTTCAACAAATGCGGAATTGTTTGTGGTTAGAACTGATTCCTTTGGAATAGAATTAGCTATCATTGTTGGGGACCGATTTTCCAGTAACGACAACAATTTTATCGGTCACCTGGTCATTTCAGGACTGGTTGAGGGTTGTCTCGGCTAGAACTGAACTTGAGAGTGTATCCTGACTTGAACTTGGATCAAATATTGGTAAAGTGTTATGTCAAGTATTGGTTGCGAGACGCTTACTCTCGGTTGCCTTACTCAGGAGTGAAGGAAGTGTTATTAGGAAAAATGAGACATGCTAGAATGGAGAATGAAATGAGAAATGGAAAGCCAATTATTGGAATAGAATCTAAAGATTTGATTCAGATAAAGAATGGAATCCTGAGACTGGATTCAGGATCTAGTAATTCAATGGACATGTGAGATGAGCATGAATACATATAGATGCATTGCATTATGATAATGTTGAATAGGAAAGTGTGACCTCATGCATCATATGCATATTGGTTGATGTATGTAATTGCTTGTGTGTGTGTGTCTTGATGTAATATATGCATAGAACATAGTATAGCCTAGAGTCAAAACTTTGGAAATGTAATATAAACATCATGTTTCGATAATAATATGGCTTAATTATATTTCTAGTCCTTGAACTTTAAGGTCATTTTTTGTCATAGACCTTTTTTCTTTTTTTTTCCAGTGTCTGGCTCCCCAAAATTACTTCTGGGTTTACCATGTACCCCTGATACAAATTCCGGCCAAATTTTGCTGACATGTCACACCAAAATCCTAATCAGACGCATGAGTTTAGCCACGTGGTACCACATGATGCCACGTGGGCGAAGATCCTTTTTATCAATTAAAAAACTAAAAAAATTAATATTCTTATATTTTTAGTTTAAAACATAAAGAAAAAAAGGATTGGAGGGAAGTCGTTTTCCTCCATGTGGCATCACGTGGTTAACCTCTTGCATTTGACCAGGATTCCGATATGACATGTTAGAAAAATTTGGCCGGAAATCATAGGAGGGGTGTATGGCAAACCTAGAAGTAACTTCAAGGAGTCAGACATTAAAAAAAACATGGACCTGTGACAAAACGACTCTAAAGTTTAAGGACTGGACACATAATTAAGCCTAATTACTAATAATAATACTATGTTTTGAATGAGTCTTTTGACTATGAACAAAAAATTTTAACAAATTCAAATTTTCATAACCTAATACTCCCTTCGTCCCTATTTATCTGTCATATTTCAAACAAAACACACCCTTTAAGAAATACAATCATTACTTATATTTCCAATACATTAATTATGTTTTTTCCCACTATACCCTTTATCTCTCCATAATTATTACTTTTTTTCCACTACTTACGAAAACCAATACCCTACTGAATAGGGGTAAACATGGAAAGTAGCATTTATTACACTCTTGAAATCATCAAACAGACAAATAAAAAGAAACAAAACACTTCTCCAAAAATGGACAGTTAAATAGGAACGGAGGGAGTAGTAATTAATACAACATTAGTAATATTATTACAATAAGGGGGATATTAAGGGGTGTTATACTTTTAACTAACATTATGGGACGGAGGGAGTACATTAATTATATTTGTTCCGGTTGAGCCGGAGGGATTCTTATAAGAGGGGCTTGATAAGGGTGACCGTGGTCCTACATACCCTAATTAATAAGGGAATCAAGGTTGACGTAGTTCTATGGAGAAGATGAGATTTGTGATCCTGGGACCCTTTAGGTTTCCTTCACATAAAGCCCATTGGGGGATTTTATGATTCCTATGATGGGTTTCTCTTCAAATATCCATATTTCTGTTAAGATATTGGATATCTTGCAGAATAACGATGAGTGTGGGTACATTGATATTGTTCATGGGAGGTCTATAAGCGGCGTGAAGAGTTATTCATGAGAGAGTTCAGCGATAAGCTCCATCTCCTAGGAAAGTCGTGTAGCGGACTTATGTTCCTCGTATGAGGAAATCAAGCTGACCGTGTGGAACTTGAAGCTATGGTTCTCAATATTGATGGTGGTGGCCTTGGTGATGATATAAATTTTGTACGATTGGGTTGCAGGAGTTTGGGTGTTGTCAAGGTTAGATATCTCTTCTTGGGATTATGGATGTATATCGTGTTTACTCTATGTGTATTGGAGTTACAATTGTGGTTGTATGTCTTCATCCTCTAATGAAGACTGATATTTATAAGGTCTTCATGAGTTGTTGTATTTTCTCTGATAAATCTTCTATTTGTGGGGATAATCTCCATTTTTCTAATTCCTTTGGGCAGATTGAATTATCTATTATGATAGATAATCCTATTATTATCTCCTGCTATTAAGGAATGATCTTCTCTCTAATACAGGATAAATAATACATCTTTCTATTATATCCAGATTATTCCAATAAATCCATCATTTATCTTCATGAAATCCGCCATTATTAGAAGAAGATACCTTTCATAATTAAGTCTTGTTGATCGCTTGTTGACCAAGCCTTTGTTCGGGCTCGGATAATTTAACATTGGCTTCTAACTCAAGGTTTAAGGTCAAAAGTGCTCGACTCTAGTCCTTTTGAAAGTTCTTAGGTTTCTCAAAGGCTTCCCAAGTTCAAGTACCGGAAAGACTTACGTTCAGGCCCTCAGCAACGTGCTTCGGATTTGTTATATTGATCAATTGAAGTTCGAAACCCCAAAACAATCCCAGAGTGCCCAGCAAACTACGAAGATTTGACATTTCGTAAGAGACCTCAAATACACACAACAGGATGCCTCACCCTAACCACTACAGGATACCTTTGAAAAGTAGAATAAAACGTACACAATTGATGAAGCACTTTTGATTGTACAAATATAGAAGTTGAAGAACCATGGCAAAAGTATAGCTAACACTCAAGCTCTTAAGAAAATATGACCATGGAGAAGAAGAAGAGTTTTCTTTGAGTTTTCACAAAAACTAGGATTAGTGTTAGAGAAGTGAATGAATGATTTGAAAACCTGAGTATGGGACGTAATCAGAATTTTGATTAGGCAAAATTAAAAATTCAAGTAATAAATACAATTGATCTAGAGTCATTATTCTGATTTTCAAAAAAGTAATCAATTTGTGCCTTGAATTAATCGAAATTTTTTTAAACAAAAGTAATCGATTCACAATGAAAAAGTAATCGATTAAAAACTCCCTGGATAATTGTATGATGCAATACAGTAATCGACTCATCCATAGAGTAATCGATTACTTTTGAATAAAATAGTTGATTACACTACTTTCAGTAATCGATTCAAAACTCTCTGGATTTTGTATAATGCAATAACGTAATTGACTCACACACAAGAATAATCGATTACTTCATGCTCATTTTGCATGAAAACTTATTTCTACATTTCAGACAGTTAAAACTTTGATTAAAATGTTTGTTACATCTTCAGATACAGGATTAATGGTATTAAAAAGGATTTTCACCTTTTCTTCTTCATATCCTAGTATTCCAAATGCTAGGTTGAGTTTTAGATATACCATGTCTTACATTATTTTCCTAAATGAATGCATGAACTTGATCGTCTTCTTAGATATTTGTTTGTTGTCATCAAAACTGCAAGATACATCGTTTTATAATAACACTCTCCCTTTTTGATGATGTCAAACCTTATCTGCAAAACAAGGATTATAACATGTGTGTGTTGTGTGTGTATATATATATATATATATATATATATATATATATATAATTAATATCACTCCCCCTCACATATTACATTCAAGAGAAAACAAATATAAGAGTCATGTAGACAATCACAATTTAGCTCCCCCTGGATTGATGCATATAATAGTAGATAATAAAATACTAATAATTCTCCCTCTTTTGGCAACATCAAAACGTTAGGGTGAAACTCTAAGCACCAACCATAGTTTAATCAGAATTTCAGTTAGGAAAAATAAAAAAAATGTAATACAAGTTATAAATACAATTGACCCAAAGTCGTTATTTCGATTTTCAAAAAAGTAATCAATATGTGCCTTGAAGTAATCAATAGTCGATTAAAAACTCCGTGAATAATTGTATGATGCAACAAAATAATCGATTACACTACCTTTAGTAATCAATTTAAAACTTTTTGGATATTAGATGATGCAACAAAGTAATTGATTATTTCATACTTATTTTCATGAAAACTTATTTTTATATTCCAGATAGTTAAGATTTTGATCAAAATGTTTGTTGCATCTTCAGTTACTGGATTAGCATTATTAAAAAGGATTTTCCCTTTTTTTTTCTCCATATCCTACTATTCTAAATGCTAGCTTGAGTTTTAGATATATAATGCCTTACATTATTTTCCTAGATAAATGCATGAGTTTGATCTCCTTCTTTAAACTTTGTTTGTTGTAATCAAAACTTAAGAATACATTGTTTTATAACAAATGCAACTTTTTAAAAATCACTCTATTTTTATGAATTTGAAAAAAATCAAATACATTCAACTAACTTCCTTAATAAATATGAAGTTATTTATTTTTTGTTATAGGGACTTGCTAACAAGGCACTTGTTAAATTTACTTTAAGAAGAAAAACAATCATAAGTTGACATTTATTTTTCCCTTGAAAATCTCAAAAAATACATTTTCCAATATTTTTTATCTAAATTTAGTTGTTTATCAAATGTTTTAAGGGATTTATTAATATTTGCCTTTGTTATAATAGAAATTGGACGAAGTATTGATTATATATATTTTAAATGTATAGTAAATCTTACTCCTATTGTTTATATTTAATTGTCCTATTTTAAGAGAAGTTTTTTCCCCTTCTTTTTATCCGTATTTTTGATGTTTTTAATAGTGTAATAAATGTTATTTTCTATGTTTACTCCTAAGAGGGTATTGGTTTGGTTAGTAGTGGAGAAAAAGTAATGATTACGGAGAGAGAAAGGGTATAGTTGAAAAAAAACATAATTGATGTATTGAAAATCTAAATAATGATTGTATTTCTTAAAATATGTGTTTTGTTTGAAATAAGAAATAAATAAGAACGGAGAGAGTAACCTTGTACATTTATGTAGGAACTAAGAATGGATAAGAGTGAGCGTATTTTTGGATTTTTAATATTTTAAATACACATTTTCTCCGTTCTATTTTGTTTGACCTTTTAGATTTTTTTTCCATTCAATATCTATTGTCCTTTTACAGTTGCATTGCATAAACATTTTTTTTCCAATTTAACCCTTCATTCAATCATTTCATTTACTCCTCATTAATTATACTTTTATTATCTCTCTCATCTCTAAACTACTGTATATTAATTAATGAACACATTTTCTAATAAAAATTAAATGCTACCACAATTTTCAATTAGAATTAAATATGAGTATTTTAGATAAAATATACATAAAACTTACAATAATCAATATTTTTTTAATCTGTGTGCCCAGACATAAAAGGCCAAACAAAATGAAATGGAGGGAGTAAAATAGTAGTACTTCCTCCGTCTCATATGTTATGATCTTTTGAAGATTTTTTTGTCCCATAAATCATGATCATTTAGAAATACAAGACTCATTTATAATTCTTTTTCCAAACATACCATTATTTATTGCATTCTCTTTTTCATCACTCATTTTTCATCTCTCTTCAATATAATCTTCATAAATTTATTATTACTCTCTCCTCTTATTAAATGTGGGTAATTTAGTCAAATTATACCAAATTCCTACATCATTTCTTAATCTGTGTGAAATATTCAAAATATCATAACTTATGAGACGAAAAAAGTACATTGTAAAATCTCTATTTTTGACTTCATAATTAGTATCCGATCCTAGTTAAACCCTGGTTAATACAGTACTTCCACAATTTGTTTATGTCACTTAAAATCCTAGACACCGGTCAATCCTTCCCTTAATCTCAATACTCTTTGATTTCTATGCTGTAATAGTAGTCTCTGCATCGAATTCCTATGTAGGAAATTCATGTTTTGATATTTCTAATTTATTACTCACTCCGTTTTATGAGTAGTACCCCTCCGTTCCTATTTATAAGATCATTTTGGGGTTTTTATTTTGGTACTATTTATAAGATCTCTTTCAATTTTTAATAGCATTTAATACCCCTATAAAGTCAGCACTTTTTAGAGTTCCAATAATAATTATAGGTGTAGTTTTGAAAGTATATCAAATTTTCACAATTCCAACGCCACTAACAAATTTATCCACTTTCCTTCACTACTACAGAAATGTAAAAAGATCTCGGTTCCGCAGCTGGTTCCGCACTGGATTGTATCCAGCGTCATAAAAAGTATGTCGCTATTGATCCCAGTTATTTTCAAAAACACGAAACCGGGATCTATAGAGAACTAAGGAACCGGGATCACTAATACTGAATAATCACTGATGAAATTTTTAAAGGAACTGAGATCAACAATTTTTATGATCACTGTTAAATTTTTTATAAGGAACCGGGATCAATAATTCTTATAGTCACTGTTAATTTTTATAATTTTTTCCTTAATCTATATATTTCAACAAGTTCTTGGTGTTTTTTATTTATTTATTTATTTTATCAACAAATAAGTTTTATTATTAAAAGAACATAATGACATTCAGTATTAACAAAAAGATATATATAAGATAGAAAAAACATGAAACTTGGAAAAAAAATTAAAAAATACCAATATCTCGACATCACTAAATTTGCAATTGTTCTATCATTTCACTTTTACAAATGGCAAAAGATTTTAGTTTTCAACTAACACTAAAATCTTAAAATTTACATCATCAAAACTCCTACCAATACACTAACCACATCAACAACAACGGCGGTAATCTGGTGTAACACCCCAAAATCTTAATCATGGATTAATAAAGGTTAATTATAAATTTTATTTATAATTAATTGTTTATATAATCATCTCTGATTAAAATTAGGTAGTTAGCATACCATTAGGGAGAAAATAATCACAATTATTTTCTATGCAAAAATTAGAGTTTTGCATATTAGCCCTTGTTATAGGACCTAGAAGCAATATTAGAAAGATTTTGGAGGGAAAGTAGAATAAAATATTTATTTTTTTCAAAAATTAGCCAAAAGACTCGAGTATTTCTGAGAATACTCGAGTATTCTGGGCATCAGTGCACGAGTTAGTGCGTTTAATGAGTCATCAACCCATTAACCCCAGGATTTGACACGAAATCACTACCTTAACACCGCAGGGGCTTTGTGTCGATCTGCATTGGCATGGGAACGGTCTATTTAAGGTCATCAATAAGGAATTGAACCCCTTGTTGATCAAATCACGTGTTTAGGGTTTCAGATTCGTCTCCATCAATTCTTCCTCGTTGTGTAGTCTCTGTAACAAAATATACACTGTTTCAAAGCTTACGTCCTGAGCTTTGTAAAGAAACAAAAATTGTGAGCTGAGAGTTTGTGTACTAAGAGAATCGAAGCTCGAAAGTTGAAGTCGTTTTCTGGAAAACAGTTAGTGAAGCTTACTTTGGTCATTGATTTTGGTAAGCTCTTGAACTTTTTAGACTTCAAATTCGTTTCATTCTCTTATGCATGTAGCATAGGATAATTTCTAATCAATTTCCCCAATTCTTTTGCATATTACACTGACCAAAATCAATGGTTTTATGACCCTACTCGAAACTGTCATGCTGTCAAATGATTTTTGGGGAAACTAGCTTGGAGGTTGAATCTCTGTCAAATTCTTGTTTCTAATCAGCTTAGAGGTAAGGGTGAAGCTATACATTCGCTAGAATAAGGTTTAATTACATGAATTTGTGTTGAAAGCCACCAAGAGGCTTTAAGGGCTTAGTTTGAGATAGGTTATTGGCTTGGAGGCCAATCTGTGTTCTATAATTTGATGGAACATGTTTTATAAGTTGCATGTGTGGTGTATGCAAGTTATTTTCATGCCAAATGTGTTTAGATTTGAATTTGGTATGTTAAGTTGTTAAAAATGTGATTTTATGCATAATTGATGCTTGGTTATGATTCACTGTAATTTGATGTAATTTCTGTGTTGGAACATGTTTACTTTGCATAAGTATAACTCTGTTGATGATTGGTTTTGCTTAGATTTGGTTAAAATTGATAATGGTATGTTAAAACTCAATTCTCTGTGTTTTACTGTCAGTCAAGACTCAAGTAGTTGGCTCAAGACTCGAGTATTTGCTGATGAATCAGTGCGTCTGACTGCATCAACACTCGAGTATCTGAGTCAAGACTCAAGTATTGTCTGATGCAACCTTTGAAAATTTTGATGATCCACTCGAGTATACAGGGTTAATGAACGACTCGAGTATTTCATGAACTACTCGAGTATTTTTGGAAAAATCTGAAACATAAACTTTTCAGAAAACTACGATCTACTCGAGTCTTTTGGGAGAGACTCGAGTCTTTTTGGTCAGAATACTGAAAATGCCATTTTTAACTTAACCAAGTTATTTAAACCAAAATTACACTTAACAAAACATGTTTCAAAGAATGAATTGTACCAATGAATTACATCAAGTACATTGAAGTTCATTAATGATTTTATTTCGTTGGTATAAATTAAGATTAAAAGAATAATCTTAAACGGAACATGTTATTGCATCCATTCATGGTGAAAGGTGATGAGTTATCGATTTGTCATGTTCAAGGAAATGAGGAGGGCCTTTGGGAGTGCCAAAGGTTACTGCTTGCTCGACACCACATTAAGGTTGACAATGTGGTTATTATGAGTTGCACAAAAGTGATAGTTTTACGTTTTGGCGACATGACGATCATCAGACATGGTGACGTTGTTTATAACTTTCGAATGTGCATAGTAAAGTGATAGTTTACGTTTTGGCGACGTGACGATCATCAAATGTGATGACGTTGTTTGTCACTTTAGAGCAAGTACGCATACGTTTGATAACGTATTATCTATATTCTGGGAATACACTGAAGTTCTGGAAGGACGTCCATTTGAGTGATTAGTTGGAGAATCACAGGAATGTGAGATATCATGCATCATATCATGAATAATGATAAAAGACTGAAATGAAAGATGGTATGATCATGCGTATAAATGTTGTTGATATGCATTTATTAATTATCCTTATTTGATTATGTGTATGTATATGCTTACCCCTGTTCCCTTGTTAGGTGATGGCACGTTACCTAGCATGCGTCGAGATTAGACCCATCCCTAGTGGGATATGGACTTACGAGGAGTACCGAGCGAATTTTGTGGGCGAGGTGGAGGTCGCACTCTACCACCCTAACCCCCTCGTTCGGGTGCCCCCTCGTAGGTTTAGGATACCTATTATATATTCTATGCATGTACCCGCGTTTTATGTATATAGAGGACCACCACCAGCTCGACCAGTACGTAGGTTTCATAGTTTTCGTTACCGATCTGCCACTCGTTCTCACCCCTCTGCTCATAGAGTTTTCACTGATGATGATGTCCCTTCATCCGGTCCGACAGGTTTTGTTAGGACTGCACCGGCTGCAGACCCTAGGCCCAGTGATAGGGCCTCTACCCCATCGAACGGGATTGAGGAGGACCCAGAGGAGGGGGAGAGCGAGGAGGAGGAGGTACTAGTCGAGCCGGTTCCCAGACCTCGAGGAGGACCTATTGGTTCCTAGTATAGTGCATAGTATAGATGATAGGGATCCCGGACCGACTTTGTAGCTGCAGTGGACCAGATGGATGCGTGGAGGACCAGTTGACCTGCTCTCAGACACTTTATTTTGAGTTGTTATATATATTGTACATATTTCTGTGGTGTTTGAGGGTGTAGGTCTTATCTTTTGGAACTGTTTATGTACTTTCAGTATTGTGGACATGTATTTTGTACTTACTCTGCTATGGAGATGATCAGATGTACCCACGGATCTTTTCTCATGATATATATATATATATATATATATATATATATATATATATATATGACGATATGATGTTTATCTCAATCATGATCCTTGAGTACCATTATTTTCCGCACACTCTGATTTTGATAAAAGCGAATCGGCAAGTATTGTCACGTTGAATACGTTGTTTACAACTCACAAGACAACACTAAGTTTATAATATTAAAGTTTATGCCTACATTTCAAATATCCAATGTTGTCTTGAGAAAAGTTTCTATTACTGCGTTTACATTTTAATTGTCAAGTTGAATTCGATATTTTTATGATCTAATCTAGTATTTAAAAATGTCCATATATAAAACATGTTTAGTATTTGTGGAAATATTTTATTATTTTCCACTATGGAAAGAAGGGTGTCACATCTGGAGTCATGATAATCCAATAGTTGTACTAAGAATAGAGAAGCCTTTTGTAACATATCCCACAAGCAAGACACCGAGATTTAGCAATTCCACAAACCTTTTGCATTTTCTATGACTAAAGCTCAACATTACAACCTTTAGAATAATGAATAATGTGCAGGCATCACAATATATGAACACCATAAAAAAATCATGCAACTATAAAGAAAAAAACACAAATTCTTACATTAGCATTATCCTTGGATTCCACAATTTCGACATTGTTGTAATGGAAAGAAGCTGAAATAGCAGCAACATTGCAGCAATATCCTAGTATCCGATAATATAATACAGATAGCACAACTGAAGTAAAGCAATCAAATGCATCAAATAACTAAGACATAGAGATTTGGATGAGCAAGATGTGCCACATTCTCTGCTAACAATCATATATGATGAATTCTTATTATTCCTATCCTGTCAGGTTCAATGGTACGGTGTATGTTTCGTCCATCACTACTGTCATCAAATCAATAGAGGAGTCACACACAGTCACACACACAACTATTGCAATGAGATAGCACTGGTAATAGAAAGAAACCACCTCTCTATGCATGTACAATTTTGTATGCATACAATTCTTCTTTTATAGTTTCTTTTCTTATATATTGAAGAAAAAACTTTTTCTCTGTGCACATACAATTCTATAATTTTCTTAAGTGATAATCATGCATATTTCTGTGTTTGAGTTCTATAATTTGTATACAATTCTCTATTTAAATGTAATTGATTTTTAATATTTGGGTTGAGTACCCTAACATTTAATATCAATAAAATTTTGTTTGTTGATAAAGATTAGTTAAGGAATTAAGAAAGTGTTTTATTAAAAAAACTCCAGAGAGAGTAATATTAGCATTCTCCAATTCAATCATCCAACCATAAATTTTACCACTTCTTATCCTTTTTATAAGCGGAACTTTATTTTAATCGTTTTATAAATACATTATATATCCAATTTGTTTGGTGAATTAATTAAAATTTTTCAAAAATACCCTTGATTGAGTGAAAAGGAACCTGTCTCATAAATGAAGAGCAATCTAGAAAATATACATTATCTAACCATTAATAAATTTATGGTTACTAACTATGTTACACAATTTCTTTAATTCACATAAAAAGTCTCAACAAATGCTTATATAAAGAACTGGACCTAATAATGAATGATTCGTTTGATGATCAAGATATAATTAGAAGATAATAAGATAAAGATTATGATAGAGTATGCATGATGATAGGATATTAGCATGATAACTCTTTTCTTACCTAATATTTGATGCAAACCAAATTGTCAATTGAATAAATTTTTAAGACATATGTTATATGTGTTTTGCTTCTTTTTTTTTCTATTAATCAAAATATTTTTTTTTGCCTTTTCAATATTTTTATTAGTAAAAATGTATTTAAAAAATGAGCTCTTTTTCATAACACTTTTTAACTCTGATCCTAATTAATTTAGGGTCTCGCTAACAAGTGTTTTAAGGACATTTGTTAAAATAACTATAAAAAAATTTAATCATAAGTCGTCCATCTTACTTTATTTATCGCAAATTTCAAAAAACACATTTTTCAACAATATTTAACTTCATTTGATTACTTAACAAGTGTCATAAGGTACTTCCTCCGTCCCATAAGTTATGTTCATATACATTTTTCATTTTGTCTCATAAGTTATGTTCTTTTATAAACCCAATACTCATTTATACCTCTTTTTCCAAGCATACCCTTATTTATTATATCATTTTTTCACCACCCATCTTTTTATCTCTCTTCAATATAATCTTCATACATATATTATTACTCGCTCCCATTATTAAATAGAGATATTTTAGTCTAAACATATCAAATTCTTACATCGTTTACCCATTTATTAATCAACGTGAAATATCTAAAAAACCTTAACTCATGAGACGGATGGAGTACTTCTTAGCATTTCCCATTAATTAATTATCTCATAAAGTTTGAATCTTCAAATAATTAACACTTCCCTAGTTAAAAATATAAAACCTCAGCCCTCAACTTAATTGGCCAAGTTGTGGAAAACTAAAGTCAATGAATCTGGATGTACCACTTGAGTTGATACAAATATCCAGCTGGCTTTTCTATTTGGTATTTTTCTCCTCGTGGACTAGCAATCAAATATAAAAATGAAAGCATGGTCTATGGAAGAGAATGCTCAATCTGTATTGGCCTTACCTCATCACTAAAGAAATAAAAGCCATTTCTCACCATCCATGTGAAAAAGAAGGACAAGCACATATAGGGATTATCTTCAACTCGTCAATGCCAGGTTACAAAAGTTTCTTTTAAATTCATCTTTCTTTGTCGATAACTTTGACAAAGAAGGCTCTTCGTAGACTGAGAGTATTCAACAGATCATCATGACTTAACTCCCAGCCAGCAGGATCAACGTTCTTTTTTAATGTTCTTTTTCAACGATCATCATGCACTAATCTCTTTATAGTGAAAAAGTTTTATGAGAAAGCAAACTTTCTTTAGTAAAATTATATTAGGAGTATCGTGTAATCCTCTGCTCCATTGGACTGGACCGAGTACCTCTAGTACACAACCTTAATAAGACTTTCTTGCTTATCCAAAAATATTCTTGAAGTGGAACCTTTTTGGTTTTTGACACATTAAAAGGGCGTTTGGTTCGGCGTTTAGGGGGCGCTAAACGCTTGTTTAGCAGAAACAGCCACTCTGTGGCTTTTGCATTTCAAGGGCACTGAACGTGAAACCAAACACAGTTTAAGGGGTTCAATTCTTAAGAGCATATAATATAATATAATATTCCCTCTAGTTTTGTTCTGTCTAGATGAGATTGGGGATTTTTTTTGAAGGAAATTTAGTTTGGCGAGAGGCAGATAGCTTTCGATCCTACATACTCGTTCGAACAGTGTTTTGGGGACTCAAGACGACTACATAGCTCTTACATATGGGCATATTGATATTGTGCATGAGAGATGTAGGCGGCCTACGAGCTATTCCTAAAAGAATTTAGCGACACGCCCCCCTCTATTAAGAAGGTCTTTTAGTGAGCCTGTAATCTCTATATGAGTAAATTGGCAAATCGGGTTGATCTTTTCGGATCCTAAGGTTATGACTCTTAGTACTGTTGTCGGTGGCTTTGATGATGCTATGAAGTCACTGTGATACGGTTCTGATCAACTGCCACCGCGAGGATTGAAGGAGTTGGATTCTCTTTGCTAAGATTCTCTCTTCTTGGGAGTATGGATGTGTATATTGTGTATACTTTGTGAGTACTGGCTTTGCGGTTATGGTTGCACTCATTAGCATGTTGGATGATGGAATTGTGTGTCTTCAGTCCCCTAATTGAGGCTGGTATTTATAGGGTTAACATGGGTTTCTTGGCCTGATATATTTCCCTTGATGAATCTTCTATTTCCGCGGATATTCTTCGGGTGATCTCTTATCTTATTTAGATAAGCAGCAGTGCTATATTATTGTAGATAATCCAATGGTAATCTTCTCTAATCGATTTATTATCTTCTAGAGATTGACATTGTGATTAAGTCTAGTGACCTATGCCCACAGGTTACGCTCATATCCAAACTCTTCCAAATTAGTCCGGGCTCTAAATCCTTCGCTACGGGTTCTTTGATGTCATCTATTATCCTAAGTGTAACACCTCGATTTAGAAGCTTGAAAATATCATTTTATTATTTTTTTATGAAAAATACGGGTAAAAAATTTTCTTTTCCATTGATTACATGGACATGAGTTCGTTTTCGTAAAACATTACCTTTCAAAATATTTACATTATAAAATTAAGTCATTCATGTCCCACGTCATCCATCAAGTTTCAAATCGAGTTGTTACCAACACAGCACTTTGCAACCCGATTCACCATGTTACACAATACTCGAAAATTCTCAAAACACTGTCTCAAATACCAAGTCTGAAATACTTCAGGAGTTACATGATATCTGAATAAGGTCATCAGAGTCAACCTGAATAGATTACATCACCAAATCAAAACATCCAAACTAAAAGAATATAACAGAAAATAGCGACAACTAATGACCCTTATTACTGGAAGCCGCTGTCGGTGCCTCCTCTGGATCGCACTCCCACTCATCAGTATCAAAATACTCCTCTGGAGATGATCCTTCGCTCGAGTCCACCTCAATCCGTAGATCCACCATCTAATTGGTCAACAAAGGACCGATAGAAGCATACAACCAAGAGAGATAGAGAGAGTCAACTTTTCCGGGCAGATAAGCCGACGATGTGGGATTACAGCGGACAACATATCAAGATATAATAGGACAACAACATATACATCATGCATGAGATCATATCATTATCATAATTGCAAATTATCCTCTTTCTCATCATACGTTTTGTTTCATTGATATTCCAATAGTGATCACAATTCCTTCTTAGCCAGTATCCAACATTATTCCATGCCCAAAGGCTCACCATTGCCACAACACCTCTACAATTCCTTTCTCATCATTAAGCCTTATAACTTATCATATTCTTTAACTTTTCTTATTCAGTTTTATCAAAGCGCATTCATCGATCACAAGGGGATAAGAAAACGACATCGAGGAGTGGGTTAGCACACATTTACATCTCCTCCAATCCTCCCGAGCCTAAACAAAAGCAAACGGGACGTACATAACCTTAACCACACAGGTCGAACTGCCAAGAAATCATCATCATCATAATCATAACATAAGCACATCATTTCACAATTCATCATCAATATCATCAGGGCCCAATACCATTAGACAGTCCGCCTCGTTCAGGTTCTCTCTCACCGTTTCGAAATTGATAAAGGGGGCGACAGTACTTTTCTAGTCTCGAGTGCAGAACACGCTACGATCCCCTGGGTCTTAAGCCCCAATCACATATAGACTAGTTCCGCCTAGAAAAGAACTCTAGGTTACTTGATGTATCACCGTCATCACCCTCCCCTATCACAATCTCTCACCTGAGTATCCGCAGATAAACAGGGTATCTTCCTCTCCACTACTTCACACTCAACGGACCGCATTAGTCAATGTCTTTTAATGTCTTATTAGTATTTTATTAAACCTAAGTGTTGGACTACTCACTCTTGTTCATCCCTTCAGTGAACCTCGACCTCTAATTAAATCTTTCACAAACTCACTTTCCCATCAACACATAATCAGCTCGAAACCCCGGTATAAAGCTCACGTGGCCAGCATCGTTCTCAATCTGGCAAGCATATCGCAACAATTGTGCACATCAGGGAGTTCCTCAAACCTAGAAAGCACGTTACATCAATCGTGCACATCAGGGAGTTCCTCAACCTGGCAAACACATCGCATCAATCGATCACAAGCTCAGGTCATCCACTTTTTTGATTCCAAAATCATAATCACATAATCTTTCCTTTCCTTGTACTTCCACTTTTGTTACTTTACAAATAATCAATCTCTTTCCATCATAACCAGATCTGGCCATTATCAGAAACTTTTATGATTTGTGTAAATTATCCATCATACACTTTCAATATTATTGCATTTTTCCATTTAACAATTAAACAACACAAGCATCTTACAAAGCATGATTACTTTCAATTTCAGATAAAATTTCAGCAGATATAAAATAACATATCATAACATCTCATCATCATAAATAGATAGCATCATGTCATAACCTTGCAACAGAAAATGGAAGTCTTAGTCCTGCGTATAGATGTCCATACACACACAACCAATTGCCATCATACAACTGACTCACAGAGTCCTACGTTCCGACTTTTGAGATGGTCAGGAACCTCTTAATACATCACCTACACACCACGGTGTCTTAGGAAAGCTGCTCTCTCGCCTTAAACACTGACAGATATCCACAGAGTCTCCACTGGCACAATTTCCTGACACACGTCCACTACTGACACCTTCTATATCCTCGCGACAGATATCACACATTAGTATCATAATCCAATTCAAGCATTAAGTCCATTACCAGAAATCAATTTTCGAAAACTTAGATTAAATTCCTTCGAGTAAAATCAAACACAAAGCTTTTTCTCAAATTCATTTCAAAACTCTTTAACACTTTAAATTCCTCAGAACCATTATAGAATAATCAACAAAATAATTTTAAACAAATGGATTAGCTGCTTGCTTGTCTTGGACAGCAGCTCGTTTGAACGCGAAAACACCGAAAAACTTCAATTTTTCAATCTAGCTTTTATCCAAATCAAGTACCACTTAAAACTTAAGCTTTAATCCATTTGAAAACAATTTATAACTTGAAAACACTATAATTAAAATCCTGAACAGCAATGAATAAGTTCTATAAATCACATTTTAGAAATTCGAAAACACCGTAAAACCAAACTTGAGTTTATAATACTCTTTGACATAAAAGAAATACTTAGAACAATTTATTTTTCAAACCATAACACTTTAAATAAAGTTGGACAGCATTTAATTAAATTCAATACCCTTAAATAAATCAAAGTTAAATTACTCAAAATCAACTTGTTTTCGAAAGCAATTCACCAAATTAAATAACTTATCACATGACCATTAAAACAAAGCAAACACATCATTTCAATCACATCTACCCATACACATAACTCATTTTCCTTCACTTCCTTTATCATACAAATAGCCCTAAGTAATTAACATATAGCCATTCAAACAAGTCACACTTAATTTCCTAATTCTTCTTTAAGGAACCGAAGCTTGCATCATAATCAACCAATAATCCTAACCCTATTTACATGATTTAATCAACTTTAAACAAACCATGTCATCAAGAACACAACTTAAAATAAACAAGCTTCCTTTTACACATGTTCATTTAAACATGGACCGAAACATGGGAATGAACCGATTAGGGTACACAAATTCTTGACCTTAAACCAATTTAAATCACATAGCATGCAAGCTCACTTTGTAAAAACACAGACCAACTCCTACACTCGTTTGATCATATTCAAATATCACAATCAAAATATAAAGTGCAGCCAAGTCCATAAGAATACACAAAGCATAACATAAACCAATAGAATCAAGTACAATGCTAGATCGGTTACGGAGAAATCAAGATAAATAATTTCCAAAACTATATTAAACCAATGAGTTTCAGTCCCAAATTTTGCAAAACACTAAAACATATATCAAAGTTCAACACATAAAATTTTGAAGTCATTCCATCATTCAAAACACAATTTTTTATTCAGATTTCCCAATAAAAATCATATCCAAACAGACCTGCTTTGACCTGAGGCAAAGATGCAATTATTAAAAATAGAAAACTAACTCCAATTGGCACGAAATTTGGTACAGGACATCTCCACACATCCAATATCATCTCATAAGAATTTCACATTATTTGAAGTTTCCTAAGTCACATTTTCCATTTAAAACTCTCTCAAATTTTGAAAAAAACAGAATTGAGTCTGCACACTTATATTTATTAAAAATATGTAACCAACTCAAAAACAACTCAAATTTTACAGAGAGTCTCCCAACATATGTAGGGTCTTACCATAAAAATTTTAAGTTCATTGCAATAGCACAGGTTCGAAAATTCAGTTCACTTTCCATTCGAAAAACCCGTTTTTCCGAAATCGTTTTCATAAAAACAATTATTATAAAAATAGTAAACAAACCCTAAAAATCATACAAAAATTCAGAGAAGCATAATTTAACCTCTTCAAAACTATGTTTCAAATTCATTGGACATGCTAGAATCGAATCTTGCACTCAAAATGAACCAAAAATCAATTAATTTTCTAACATTCTCTAAAACATTTAAACAAACATTTTTCAATTAAACTTTAACATATAATCACTTAACTAACTCTAAACCAAGTATATAACACGTAATCAATTGAAAAACTATTAAGTTTTCATGTCCTCATACCAAAACAAAAAGGGGCCGAATTGAGCAACACAAATACACCAAAAAAAAATTACAAGTCTCAAACACTTAAACCAACTTAACCTCTTCAAAGCATCAATATATTAATTTTTCTAAGAGAAACAAAAATCATTCACCCATTTCACATGCATGGCCGAATCTACCCTAGCAATGAACACAAGATTTTAAATCAAACTAAGACATGCATATTCCCTAAATCAAAACCGTATGGCCCTAACAATGACCAAACCAAGACAAAGTCATCCCATTTATTCATTTCTAATGGGAACCGAAAAATAAGCCAAGAAAATAAAAAAGGTTTATCAATCCTTAACATGCATCAAAGACAAAAATCATTTCCCTCATTTTCTAGCTTAGGTCGTGACATGCATAGAGGAAAAATAGAAAATTTTGCAAAATAAATCAACACAATAACACATATACTTTAAGATCAACACAAATCAACTCTTATTTCTTCATTCCAAACTCTAAAAAAATAAATTTTACATTTCAATACGATCATTTTGACTGTAAATTCGTTTGGTTTGGATTTACCGATCAAAAAAGTTATGAATTTTCAAAGTTGAATAAATCTTTTAAATCAATAAATCACAAAATCATAACACACCAAAATAACTGCACCACCTTTATTTACATGGAAAAGTTAAAGACATTAAATCATCAACAAATAGTAAATTAAACATTAAATAAATTGGTTAGGGTGCCCTACATGCATTGGTCACCCCTCCTTAGGAACTTGAGCCACCTGAAATAACTTCCAAGAGTTTAAATTTCAAAAGCTTTAATGAATAAATTTCTCCAAAACACAAAATAAAATAAATTCCACCTCTTCACACGTGTAAATATAAATCAAATAATAAATTTATATAAATTCGAAAAGAAATGCACAACCATAAATTCCCAAAAATCAATTTATTAAAATATGAAACATTGCGGGTATTACACTAAGGCCTTTTTCATGTAGGTTGTTGTAGATCCTTTGAGAGTTATCATCTGGGATCGGTTTCCTTAACTCGTGACAAAACTGGAACAAGTTTTATTTGTAAGTCGCATTTTAGAAGAATTATTCAATCCTTTTTATAAGCCTCTTTTATTTGTAGGAAGTATTTATTGCTTTTTTTTTGCTCTTAATTGCCATTTGTTCATTAATGTGAAATAATACAATTAAGAAATTTTAAATATAAGTTAAAAGGGTAAAATTGCAATGTTAAAATACATTTTTAAGGTTTTAAGAAATATACTCTCTCCGTCCCACAAAGATGGTTAAAAAATGCAAAAGTAAAAAAATTAAGGAGACAAGCATTTAATGGCTTGTCTAACACATTAACCAATTATTAAACAACTAATTCAATGCATTTTGCATGGATCAACCAATCACAATTCAAATTTTACAATTTATAAACTTTTCATTAATTATTTTAACTATGACAAAAAATTTAGCCATTTTTTATCATCCTTATGGACGGAGGGAGTAATTACCTTGATCTTTGTAATATACGTAGTTAAATATTGTTAGTGTTCCATCTCAAAACCAATTGGCAATAAGTGGAGTAGTCTAACAGATATTTAAATCATACAATATATTTTGAGGTAGGAGATGTGGAACTTCCAACACATCCCCTCTAAGGAATCCTGTTGTACCAAGCAAAGGGCATCTATTGGCCTTAGTAACTATTAACTCTAACAATCGAAAAGAAGTTGGGTTCTGACTTTAATTTGATATCATATAGAGGAATGATTTTCAATTGTATTTACTCAATAACGTGCTACTCCATATATACACTATGAACCTAACATAATGATAAGGTATATTCTATAACTACCTGATCTTTATCTAGGATATTGTTACAACATATAAGAATATGATATGTACTGATATAGATAGAAGTAACAACTTATGGTTGTTACAGCTTTATTCAATAGGCCCCCGTAAGATGATGTCACCATTAGTAACATGCATCTTGGACCTGACGTGAATGAATCACTACAAGAAAAATGCAAAATAGCGAGGGATTTTAGCGAGGGCTACATGAGAATATTTATTAGACTATTTGAAGACTCGTTGAGGGCAGCAAATCCTACTATCTCTATGGATGAAATATTGGCAACTCGAGATAAAGACTTCAGCGGACGGATGAAACGTCAAGTTAGTCTCTATTCATAATTGTATATAATTAAAATTCAATGGAATTTTCATTATTGTAATCTCCATAAACTAATGTGATTGTAACGATTTACAGGTCGATTTAGGTCTTGTTGAGAATCAAAAGATTCGAGAGTTATGCTATGGTCCAACCAAATCTGTTACTTAAGGCAGTCGAGTAATTGTGAATGGATATAAATTCTATACTAAGGAATATGGGCATGATAAAGGTACATCAAACAGCGGAATTTGGGTTAGGGGAAACATTTATGGTGATGACGACGTAGACTATTATGGCATTGTGGAAGACATCTTGGAATTGTCATACATAGGGATTCAGAACAAACTAATTTTGTTGTGTTGCCATTGGTTTGATCCAATTAAGGGAGTCAAAGTCGACAACCGTTATGGGTTGGTTGATATCAATCCAAATTCAAGCCTTCAGTCAAATGATCCATTTGTATTAGCTAATCAGGCGCAACAAGTGTACTATACAAAATACCCACAAAGAGAGGGTAGAGGTGGCAATGTATGGTGGGCAGCATGCAAGGTTAGACCAAAACTCTTCATGGCTGAGACATTGAAGGAGGATGAAGATGATGATGAAGATAATGAGGATGATGATTATTATCAAGAGGATGAATTTACAAGAATACACAATATTATTGTTGCAGAGAATGAAGTGATTCCATTGTTTGATGCAGATGCCCCCATGGAAGAAGTAGACATAAATGATATGCATTATTCGAGTGACGATGTAAATGATAAAGAGAGTGAAGATGAGTCTGATGATGAGCCCGCAGATGAAAATGAAAATGAGGATCTCTATAACTCAGACTCAAGCGAATATGATTGAATGTTTATTTTCTTTTAACTACATTTTTTTCATGTTTGATAGGTTTCAAGTCTATATTGAAATTTCGGTTTAATATACTTTGTTGCAGTTGTATTTCGGTTTAACCGTCCATTGGGCTTCCTGCAGTTGTATTTCTTCTTGCAATTTACTTCTTTGGAAGATGTTATTAACACCCATTTTATTATTTCTTGCACTCAACTTTTAAATATTTTGCACCTACCTACCAATATTTAGTGGCATCCTTAATGCTTTTCATCATAAACCTTTCTTTGCTTCTTTTTCGTTTATTTCTTTCCAGTTTTTTGACATGGACAAAATTACAAAGGTTAGATCACATTTAGTGGCAGAATAATGCTAGAATTAATGGTGATGTTGTAGAACTAAATTCATTTGCCTATTCTCATAATTAAGGAATTTGAATTAATGAAATGGATGTTAATAACATCTCCCTACTTCTTTCTTAGCGCATGGTGTACATTATCACATCCTTTTATATTAGTTTTTATTTGCATATGCTTGTTGAAGTTCCTAAGCTTTGAGGTTGATGAGATTGAGTATGGTCGCAACCATGTTGTTTGTGTTGAGTATGTTGTTTGTTTATCTTCTTAATTACCTCTTATTATGGCTAATACTTTATGATTTAATTTATATGTTTGTAGACGAGTCTTGATTTTGCAACAGATTATGATCGTCGTGAGGCACATAAATTTTGGAACATAATATGTGCGTAACGATATTCTTATCACTTGTGTAAGCTGAGGACCAGTGTATTAAAACAAATTCACTCAACTAACTATGTTGATTTAATGGGTCATGCACCTCCAAAAATGCGGGAAGAGGTGTGGGTTGGCTTGGTTGCTGAGTGGATGACAGAAAAGTGGCAGAAGAAATCTCTTGTTGGGAAAGCCAATAGGGCTGCCAAGCCTGAATGTAATGTTCACACTAGAGGATCAAAAAGCTTCAAGAAACATTATGATGATCTGGTTAATTAAATAATATATGTACATGTTCCTGAATTGGTTGTTAATTAATGTTCAATGTCTAATTACTAATTATTTATAATTCAATGTTTAAATTTTTTTAGCAAAAACCATTGTATTCTTTTTATTTTTTATTTTTTGTATTTTATTATTCTTTTTTCGGATTAGTAATTCAATGTCTTCCTTATCATGCTGCTTCAGAATTAATTGTGTGCATTACATATATTATTTAATAGTTATTTTATATTTTTTTCATTGCACTAATTGTGTTATTTTAATGTAATTTATCTTTTTATATAAAAAATAATGTCATATATTTTATATGTTATTACATACAGAAAAATAAAGCAATCGGTCCTGTTGATTACAAAGATCTATATGGTAAAGTTCATAAAAGGAAAGATGGAGAATATGTGTCTGATAAATCCAAAAGCATTGTGGTATGTGTTTTTATAATTATCTTAGTTAACTACTTTACTGTGTTATTATTAGTTAGTATTTGAAAAATTGAGAAATTAATTGATTTATTTGTTTTAGGAAAATTATCAAAACAATATAATTTAGAAGTATGGAGAGGAAGCCTCATCTTATCCTGAGCTGGATGATGACATTTGGACTGAAGTTGCAGGTACTAACAAGAAGGGTCGTGTACATGGTATCGGTGCCTTAGATTCGGTAGTTCGCGGCTCTACTCGCGCTTCATCATCCTCCGGGTCCTAGGTTCATCACATTCTACGTCTATGACAAATGAAGACATCACAAATGTTATAACTTCTGTGGTTCAGTCACAGATCAGATGACCACCTTGCAGCCACATTTACAGGTACAAATGCAGTCACAAATGTCATCATTTTTTCAGACCTTACAAACTCAGCTGCGTGGATCATCTCAGCAGCAGAATCAGGATGATGAAGATGATCATATTAACTTGAGTTAATTTATTATTATTATTATTAATATTTTGTTAAACATTCAATATTTATTTCTTTTTAGACTTTAGTATTTAAGTATTTTCTTTCATTAGTATTTTGTTTAGACTTGAATTTTTCATTTTATTCTGAAACTTAAATGATGCATTTTTTTGATTTTGATATTTTGCGATATTTAGTATGATATTTAAATAGATGAAGTCATTCAACAAAAGTATGGTGAATTTATAGGTATTGAAGAGTTATAGTATCGAATGATTATTGATGAAATTTGATTTTGCTAAAAAAAAATTTGACAAGTTTACAACTAAAAAAACAGGGACAACAATGTGCAATAAATTTATAGCAATGAATTAGCATGGAAAATAATTTTTTTGCGAGGAATTGATCACAATTCTTTAATACAGAGAGATGAAAATGCGAGAGAGATTTGCGAGGGATGAAAATGCGCGAGAGATTTGCGACATATAAAGCCCTCACAAATAGAATTCAACTGCGAGGAATTTTTGGTTGCTAATTAGCGACGGATTCATGACGAAATTGAAACAATTTTCTAAATAATCAATTGCGAGAGATTTGTAAGCGATTAAGCCATCGCAAAAAGAATTCAACTACGACGAATTTACGAGGATTGATTGGTCGCTAATTAGCGAGGGCTTGATGAGGAAATTGAAAACAATCGTTTGCGAGGGCTTTGCGAGGGATTAAGCTCTCGCTAAGTAGCGACGGATTGATGACGAAATTTACTGCGACGAATTAGCGAGAAGCTGTTAGTCGCTAATTAGCGACGACTTGATGATGAAATTGTTTAAAAATTGTTTGTGAGGGATTAAGCTCTCGCTAAGTAGCGACGGATTGATGACGAAATTTAATGCGGCGAATTTGTGGAGCTATTAGTCGCTAATTAGCGACGGCTTGATGATGAAATTGTTTAAAAATTGTTTGCGAGGGAGTATGCTCTCGCTAATTAGCGACAGACAGATGCGAATTTCTTGAATGATTTTAGCGAGGGATTTGCGACGGACATTTCCGTCGGAGATCATGATTTTGACGAGAAATTAGAGGGAATATTTCGCTCGCTAATTAGCGATGAATGAGACGCGACGGACACGTTCCTCGCAAATCCGTCACAAATCCGTCGCTAATTCGATTTTGCGACAGATTTTTTCGTCGCTATTTTGCATTTTTCTTGTAGTGAATTGTTGTCTGCCTAATGGTTTGGTTGTTGATCACGAGTAGATACATGAGAAACCAAGAGGTCACCTTGGCGCACATGTTCCCGAACAAAGTGATAGTCTAACTCAATGTGTTTCATACGTGAGTGGAGGATAGGATTGGCACAAAGGTAGGTTGCTCCGATATTCTCACAATATGCGGAGCTCCTGAAACAGAAAAGCGGAGTTTAGAGAGAAGGTGACAAAGCCATTGTAATTCAGCAACTACATTTGCAACAAAGCGGTACTCAGTTTCAGTGGATGAACGAGCCACTGTTCTTTGGCGTTTGGAACTCCAAGAGACAGGATTACCACCAAAATAAATGACATAATAAGTCGAGGTTGACATTCAAGTATCCAAATCACTTGCCAAATCTGCATCATTGTAAGCCCGAATGTCCATCACACGAGGTTTATAGAGTTGTAGGCCATAGCTAAGAGTGCCTTTGAGATAGCGAAGTGTGCGTTTTAAGTTATCAAGGTTTTAAATATCGTTCCGTTAAGGCTGATGCGGGCGCAACATGAAGGTATCGGTGCCGACCAAAACCGAAACTGGGAGATTTAACGGTGTGAATCCTAATCACACAATAACATCCGCAACGGAACCGTGACACGCCGTTACGGGACGGTTTTTCGTCCGTTAGCGATGAGACAACCAAAACACAGTTCAAAACGTCATTTCAAGGTATTAAAGTAAAATTTTGCAATCCTACCTCATAAACTCATGATTCTCTTTGGTCTCCCACTCTCCCTTTGCTGCCGAGTGCGGCCTGTCCACTGTTCACAAATCACAATCGCTTTCAGATCGCAATTTCAGATCCGCCTCTCCACTAGTTGGTTCGCTGCATTTGCACATAAGAGAGAGTTGCCATCGCTGCCGATTCTCCCTTCGCCGTCGTTGGTTTGCTTCCTTGCTGGTTCCGTCACTTCCGTGGTTCGTCTTCGACTCTTCGTCCTTGGCGTTCGCTGCTCGCTGGTGAAGCCGTCGTGAAGGGTGGATGGTCTTCGCTCTTCCTTCTTCATTCTTCGCAAATCTTCGCGCTTGGTGGCTCTCTGCTCCCTTGAGTACCATTTATTTGTTGATGAACTAATATGCTTTTGCTGTTGTATGGACTATGGAATACTGATCTGCTCCCTTCCTTTTTTATTTGGCGATTATCCATTTATTTTTTTTTTATGACTGGATTATGGAATGGCTGGCCCAATTTTTTATTTTGAAATGGTCCAATTGGCCACTTACTAGTAAATGAGTAAATCTTAATCATTAATTCCTAGTTGCTTTTTTTCTTTTTTCTTTTTTAAATATAATTGGTGGTACTTAATCTTTCTTGCTTAATAAGAAAAGGTTAATAAAAATTAGAATAGACTCAGGGAATCTAAGAATTGTTATAGAATTGGATTATTTTCTTAATTATTTATTTTACCATCTTGATTTTTTTTAATGTGGGTTTGAATATTTTAAAATATCATTTTTTATTAATTTATGCAAAAAAAAACATATAAACTAATAGTTATTATCAATTTTAGAATAAAATATGTAAATTTTATCATGTTGCGAAAAATTGTGAACAAATCACGCCGCAGTGACCGCAATACACATCGTAGCATCTTTAACATCCATTATCGTGAAAACCGCAACGCGATCAAAATCGTGATCGCAACCACAATTTAAAACCTTGATTGTTATAAGTGGTATTTAGTTGGCGTGTGCACGAACTAAGCTAGCTTTCCAACAGCGAAGGAGAGGTCCGGTCTGGTCAAAGTGACATATTGTAAAAAGCACCAATAATACTTTTATAATGAGATGCATTTGTGGGTGCAGTGCCATTATTCAACTGCAAGGAGGTGAAGGTACACAAGGGTGTTGAACATGTTTTTGCTCCAGACATGTTGAACTTTTCCAAAAGATCAGAAATGTATTTATGCTGGGACATTAAGAGTAGACCCGTTGTTGTAGGGGAATAAGCTGATTCTTTAGTGTAAACGTGATGGACAAGTCAGTGATAGATTGTTTAAGGAAAGTAGGAATAAGCTTTGATCATGTTAAGATTTTATCGTAAAATTAATTGACAATGGGTGAAATAACCCAACAGATATTTAAACCATATCATATATTATGAGATAAGCGATGTATGATCTCTAGCAAATATGACTTATAATAAGAACAAGAGGAAATATAATGACATAAATTACTTCAATGTTATTATAATGATTCATATGATAAGATCAAATATACATTTCCATTTTTTAAGTTGTGCTTATTTTCGCTAATAAAACGAAATGACTTAATTATGTCACAAGTCCTGAAGTTTGGGACCCTTTTTTCAGATACCCTTATTTTTTTAATGTCTAACTTCCCGAAATTACTTTTGGGTTTGTCATATACCCCTACTACCAATTCTGACCAATTTTGCTGACATGTAACATCAGAATCCTAGTTAGACGCAGGAGGTTGGTCATGTGATGTCGCGTGATGTTACATGGGCGAAGACTACTTCTCTCTTCAATCTTTTTTTTTAAATCTTTTCTTTATTTAACTAAAAATATAAAAATATTAAGTTTTTTAGTTTTTTAATTTAAAAAAATTCTTCACCCACGTGACTCCACATGCCTAACCTCCCGCGTCTGAGCAGGATGTTACATATCACCAAAACCAAAACTGGCCAGAATTGGTAGCAGAGATATATGACAAACCTAGAAGTAACTATGGGGAGTCAGACATTGTTGGCAATATAAATTAATTAATTGCCTAAGTAAATAAAATAAAATAAACAAAAAAATATCACACCCACTCAAAAATTTTGGAGACTCGTTGGAGTACTCCTTCTTTTTATTAATTACTTTCTCTCTGAATTTTCTTGAATGGCTTATGTTACAATGTCATGCTTTATAGGGCTCCTATTTATACTTGAAAAATTACTGTTACACATCCTACAATTTAGCATGGTTTTTGACGTACAACCAAAGCTCTTGGTTGTTAACTACTAAATTTAACAATGTACATTTTGTTACCATTTGCCATCCTGTAACAGATTTGCGTTTTGTTAACTTTAAACAAACACGTATAGGGAAAACCAAGTTTAGTTTCTAACATCCTCCCTTAAACTTGGTTTCATCATTCCAAGCATATTTTTCAATTTCAAGAACAAATTAGTCTTGAGTGGCTTCGTGAAAATATCTGCTACTTGATTTTCGGAAGAGCAGTATTCCACCACGATTTCTTTGTTTCTGATCAAGTCTCGAATGAAATGATGTTTGATGTCAATATGTTTGCTACGTCCATGAAGCACTGGATTCTTTGATAAAGCAATAGTCGATTTATTATCACAAAATATCCGTGTCGGACCACCTTGTTGATGTTGCAGTTCACCCAATATTCTTCTCAACCAAACTGCTTGAGTAGCACAGTTAGTTGCGGCAATGTACTCTGCCTCTGCTGTCGAAAGTGCAACAACTTGTTGTTTCTTGGAGGACCAAGAAAATACACCTGAGCCTAGGTCAAAGGCATAACCCGATGTGCTTTTTCGAGTTTCAGTTTCACCTGCCCAATCACTGTCTGTGTATCCAATTAACTCAGGTTTATTTGAACTTGAATAAAAAATACCTTCGTCGATTGTGCCTTTGATATATCTCAGGATTCTCTTTGCAGCTTGCCAATGAGATTGTCTCGGTGATTCCATGAATCTGCTAATGAGTTCGACTCCATAAACTATATCAGGTCTTGTGGCAGTCAAATACCTGAGACTTCCGACTAGCATTCTGAAATGAGTTAAGTCGACAAGATCGCCACCACATTCTTTTGTTAACTTTAGTCTTTCCTCGACAGGTGTGAGCATTGGCTTAGAAGCCTCCATCTTGAATTTCTTTAAAACATCTTTTGCATATTTATTTTGAGATATAAAAATCCCTTCATTTGTTTGTTTTACCTCAATGCCTAGAAAGTAGGACATTAGGCCCATATCTGTCATTTCAAATTGAGTTGACATATTTTCCTTGAATTCAGCTAGCAATTTTGAATTAGTGCCAGTGATTATCAAGTCATCGACGTACAAACACACAATAATAAAGTCTCCAGATTTATTTGTTTTAACATATAAAGCATGTTCGTTTGGACTTCTATGAAATCCATTATTAAGAAAATATGTGTCAATACGTGTGTACCATGCTCGAGGGGCTTGCTTCAATCCATATAGTGCCTTTTTTAATCGATATACCTTATTTTCGTCTCCATGTTTTTGATAACCAGGTGGCTGCTGAATATAAACTTCTTCTTCCAGTACACCATTTAAGAGAGCTGATTTCACGTCCATTTGGAAGATTTTCCATTTATTTTGTGCAGCAAGAGAGAGAATCATACGTACCGTGTCCAATCTTGCAACTGGAGCGAACACTTCAAAATAATCAATGCCAGGTTTCTGCTTGTATCCTTTCGCCACCAATCTTGCTTTATATCGATCCACCTCACCATTTGGATTGTATTTTGTCTTATACACCCACTTGACTCCAATCGGCTTCTTTCCTTCTGGAAGCTTTGTTAACTCCCGTGTGTCATTTTTTTCGATCGCTTGAATCTCCTCGTTCATTGCTTTAATCCAACGATCATCATTGGCTGCTTCTTCATATGCCACTGGATCACAATCTACAAACAAGGCATAGTAATTTACCTCGTCCTCCCTGTCTTCTGGGTCATCGTCTCTGCCAATTATAAAATCCTGCAAGTTAGAAGGTAGGCGTTGTGCCCTTTGTGGATACCTCGGAGGCGGTGCTTCAAATACTGCTTCGTCTACTCCTATGATATCTCCTGGATGTTCATCTCCATTATTATCTTGTTCGACCTCTTCATTTATTATTATCGGTGTAGGCAGAGTCTCCTTTGATTCCTTCTCTGACCAGTCCCATGCTTCATATTCATCGAAAGTAACATCTCGACTGATAATTACCTTTTGAGTCTTTGGATTGTACAGCTTGTAGGCTTTTGTTTCCTCACTGTATCCGACGAATATGCATTTTTCTGCCCTATCATCTAACTTCTTCCTCATCTGATCGAGAACATGTGCATAAGCGATGCAACCAAAGACCTTCATGTGACTAAGATCCGGCTTCGACCCACTCCAGGCTTCTTGTGGTGTTCGATCTCGAACACTTTTAATAGGACACCTATTCAGGATATAGACTGCACAAGCTACAGCTTCTGCCCAGAAACTTTTGGGTAGTTTCTTGCAATGTAGCATGCTTCTAACCATATCCATGATAGTTCTATTCTTTCGTTCTGCCACTCCATTTTGTTGTGGAGTATATCTGGCAGTCATTTGATGTTTAACACCATTTTTTCTTAAAAAATCATCACATACAATATACTCAGTTCCTCTATCGGTTCTTAGGGTTTTTAGGGTATGACCACTACGCCTCTCAACATATGCCATAAAGCTTTTCAGCGTATCACAAGCATCAGATTTATTTTTTAGAAAATACACCCATGTCTTCCTACTAAAGTCATCAATGAAAGTGATAAAATATTTATTACCTCCATTGGATTGAACCTCCAAATAGCATAAATCAGAGTGCACTAGCTCGAGTGGTTTTGTGGCTCTCCAAGCACGTCCTTTAGGAAAAGGATCTCGATGCTTCTTGCCTGCTACACACGCTTCACATAGCTGATCAGGAGCTTGGACAACAGGCAAACCAGTAACCCATTTTTTATTTGGCGAGGAATTTGATGCTTTCAAAATTGAAATGCCCTAACCTCATGTGCCAAAGCCAATTATCATCGACATTCCCTACTTTGCAACACAAATTAGCATCATACCTGATGTTCATCAGAAATAGACGATTTCTCGACATACTTGTCTTCGCTATCAGGCCCATCTTGACATCATTTATGGTGCAACCTTCCTTATTGAATTTCAAATCGTAGCCTTTCTCTGCTAGTTGGCCAACACTTAAGAGATTTTGACATATTCCAGGTGCATAGAATACATCAGAAATTTAATTTAATGACCCGTCATTAAGTCGAATAGCTATTTTTCCTTTCCCCAAAACATCAAGCTTTGAATTATCACCAAGCTTGACAGCATTGCGGAAGCTTTCATCAAAGGAGGAAAATATATCTTTATTTCCGGTTAAATGATTGCTACAACCCGTGTCTAATAACCATTGGTGATTATTTTTATTAACTCCTGTGTGACTAGTTAATAGTACTGCTTTCATTTCATCTTCATTTTCAGCAATGTGAGCATGTCTCTCTCTATTATTCAATGTTTTAGTACGACATTCTTGACTATAATGCCCATACTTGTTACAATTATGGCATTGAATATGTGATTTGCATTCATATTGATAATGTCCGTACTTGTTGCATTTATGACATTGAATAGAGGATTTATTTTGAAAACCTTCATTACCTCTAGTCGCTTGTGTCATAGAATACCTTCCTCTTCCTCTCCCTCTGAGATTATGGCCTCTTTGATTGTGCTCCACCTTCCTTGGAATAGCTCGATCATTTCTTAGATTTGCTTGAGCTTTTAATGCTTGCTCCATTGTGCCACTTGATTTCTCATTCATCCGCATCTCACGTGATTCTAGAGACGCTTGCAAGTCGTTTAAGGATACCATGCTAAGGTCTCTTGATTCTTCTATCGCAGCTACCACAAAGTCGAATCGACTTGTGAGCGTGCGCATGATTTTCTCCACAATTTCTTTTTCTTCTATATTATCACCATTATTTTTCATCTCATTCACCAGCTTATCTACTCGTGAAAAATAATCACGAATAGTTTTAGTCTTACCTTGCTCCATCATCTCAAATTGTCTTTTTAGGCCTTGCAATCTCGTTCGTTTAATTGGATCACCACCTTCATAGGTTTTAGTTAAAATTTCCCATGCTTCTTTTGTTGTTTTTGCATGGAAAATTTTCTCTAAAACATGCAGCTCCACCGATTGATAAATTAAAAATAATGCTTTTTCGTTTAGTACACGATCTTTTTCTATTTGTCGTTGTTCTTCTTTGTCTGTTGTTGTGGTTTCAACGAAACCTTTCTGAATAATTTCTCCGTATCCGCTAGTCTTTAGACATAGCTCCATTAGCCTCTTCCACATGGAAAAATTTGATTTTCCATCAAACTTGAAAATTGAGGATGACACTTGTTGTTGTGCACCTATACTTGAACTTGTTGCCATTTTAAATTAAATGGCTCTTGATACCAGATGTTGGCAATATAAATTAATTAATTGCCTAAGTAAATAAAATAAAATAAACAAAAAAATATCACACCCACTCAAAAATTTTGGAGACTCGTTGGAGTACTCCTTTTTATTAATTACTTTCTCTCTGAATTTTCTTGAATGGCTTATGTTACAATGTCATGCTTTATAGGGTTCCTATTTATACTTGAAAAATTACTGTTACACATCCTACAATTTAGCATGGTTTTTGACGTACAACCAAAGCTCTTGGTTGTTAACTACTAAATTTAACAATGTTACATTTTGTTACCATTTGACATCCTGTAACAGATTTGCGTTTTGTTAACTTTAAACAAACACGTATAGGGAAAACCAAGTTTAGTTTCTAACAGACATTAAAAAAAATAGGCTTAACTGCATTTTTGGTCCTTTATCTTATTTTCAAGATTCACTTTGGTCCTTTATTATTTTTTTGAATAATTTTCGTCCTTTATCTTTTAAAAAAGGTTCAGTTTGGTCCCTCCATCGTAAAAAAGTTAGATTTCACTAGAATATTTTGGAATATTTCCTCTCATCCCCAGAATATTTTGAATATTATGGTGAAATCTAATATTTTTTCAACGAAATGACCAAACCGAATCTTTTTTAAAAGATAAAGGACCAAAATTACTCAAAAAAAATAATATATGACCAAAGTGAATCTTGAAAATATGATAAAGGACCAAAAATACAATTAAACAAAAAAAAATAAAAGTATCTGACAAAAATATTTCAATCTTCAAGTATTTGTGACATAATTAAGCGAAACAAAATTATCAATCATTACAATTGCAATTGTAGTACAAGAAAACAGCATTTTGCTTTTCAACATTTTTCTTTTAGGCAAAATTTTAAGACACGGTAAGGCACGGACGACACTGAATTTTCTTTTGGACAAAAAACCCAAGTTGAGAGTAAGGCTAACAACCCATTTTCTTCCACATACAAAACTAATCTTATATAGTAACACAACTAAAACAAATGAATAAGGAAATCCACAAGAAGATCAAATATGAACTTATTTGAAGTTAACAAATGAAATAAATTACTATATTAGAAAGAAAAAAACGAAGATGGATGAAACAAAAGGCAAAAACAACTTTCACTTCTTGCGCCGCATCATACACCATAGCATCTTCTAGCTAGGGCATGAATAATTATTTAGGCTCTCTTTTCAAAATAAACTAGGGAAGTTAAAGATGCTTGTCTCTGTTTCCTCCCTTGTTAATTGACGCTTCTTATATTAATTGATTGATATATACTACTCCCTCCTCCGTCCCATGAGATGGTAAAAAATGATTAAATTTTTTGTCTCAAACTATAGTTAAAATAATTAATAAAAAATTTAGAAATTATAAACTTTGAATTGTGATTGATTTATCTATGCAAAATACATTAAATTAATTGTTTGATAATTGATTAATGTGTAAGACAAATCATTAAATACATATCTCCTTAATTTTTTGACTTTTGAATTTTTTAAACATCCTTATGGAATGGAGGGAGTAATAAACTCCTATCATTAAGAATTAGGTTTAAGACTACCACGGCACATAAATTAAAAAAAAAAAAAAGGACAACATTTATTTCTCTGTTAGTTGGCTTTTCTTTCTCTTGTCTACATGCATAACTTAATGTCTGCATATGCATGACGTGTTTCGCTATACAAAGTAGGGGAGGAGAAATTAGAAACCAAAAAATAAATAAATAAAAGCAACAAATTATAGATGATGTATTCAATTTTAACGTTTGTCAACTCTCTAATCTGCGTGTTAAATACAGAGAGGGACAGTCAGATATTTTAATGCAATGTAATAAATATCAGACAATCAGTTTTTAATGCAATGTAATAAATATTTATTCCTCCTCCAAGCATAATTCATTGTTTGGCAAATAGTCCTTGCGACTCAGCTAATTCAAGTAATATTTCTGCCCAACGCTTCTAAATATCCTCAATTTGATAGGATTGTCGAACATCTGAAATTACACAATTAAAAGTAAAAAATGCACATTTTTTCTTACGAACTTGTGTTTATAATATAAAGAAACATAATTAACATTAAAAACATCTAAGTTCATTTATTGAAATATACTTTCATCCAGTTATCATTAATTTTTATTGTGATAATGGTGAGCAAGTCTCATGACGTAAAATCCACTATGTGGACCCACGTTGTTTTGGACACTATGTATACCAATGAGATTCCAAAAATAATGAGTAATAATTATTTAAAAATTAATATATTTAAAATTGAATCTTGGTCTATAAAGTACTTACATTTGGTTGAAGGATTAGAGGTGTCCTTCTCTTAGACTTGTGCTTACCAACAAGGGTTTGGTATGATTCCATAACTCTAAAAAATAAATATCAAAAGTATATTATAAACTACACGTCTCATATGCAAGATACAAAGTTAGCTTTGGAAAATGATGAGGTATAAATTAAAACTTGCGTATTAACAAGTCTAATTACTCTTTCTTTTAGCTTCCACCCTAATGTGCAAAAGAATACAACAATATTTTGTCTCGGACAAAATACTATTAGTTGTCAATGTTCACTGCAAAAAATAATCACAATAATTAGTCAAAGTCAAATATATTTTTATACGACATAAGCTAATTTATTACTCACCTATCTAGGTAAGGTGCTAAGTAAATCGAATGTTGTATCCCATCATTTGCACAAAGTCTGTTGTGAACGTAGGACTTGGCGTTTTTCTCATCTATTCCCGAATGAATGAGGTTCGGGTCCATGAATCCATATTCTTGTGTCTCCATCGTAATGTAACGACCAGAGTCGTCACGGAAATTATGTTATGATAAATGCATATTATTAATGTGTTTTAAGGAAATGATGTTGATGTTTTTATGATGGTACATAAAATAAGGAATAATTTAAACCGGAAAACTTCCATATAACTGCATCATTTATATTTCACATAAAAGGTTTGATTTAATGTACATCATTTTACATTGTTTCGATCAAAAAGATATTGTATCATAGCTCTGAGTCAACTAATATCAGTTAGTGCACATATACATATATATAATAAGGTGTAACTCAGAGCAGTCCACTAAACTCAAAATATACTAAAAGTCAGTACACATACTAATGATAAATACCTAGCATATAACCTCAATACCTAGCATATAACCTCATATATCATCTACCATCCAGTGGCTCCCAGTCGATGGAACAACCTGATCACTCTCCCCTCCAGTCTGTATGGTGTCGTCCCCAGCCGGCTCACTCTCGCCCTCCTCGGGATCCTCCTCCTTAGAGTCCACCTGAACCACCGGAGGCACACGTTCCGATGATGGTGCAAATCTCACAGTCCGAGATGGACCCGGACGGGAAGGATCCTCAGGTGCAACTCTCTCCGGAGGAGTACGAGCGGGAGCAGCTGGTCTGAAGCTAAAATGAGAACGACGACGTGCAGGCTGGGGCGGTGGAGTACCATGTCTATAAGTAAAAGCAGGAGGTATATGCTGAGCATATATCATAGGTATGCGGAACCGACGAGGACGCATATAGCCAAGGGGTTCGGGTGGCGAAAGATCAGCTCCACCTCCCCTTCAAAAGTGGCTCTACGCTCCTCATACTCCCATGTCCCTCTCACAGGACGCATCTCCAGGAACGCAAGAAATCGAGACATCACCTATCAAACAAATAGGGCAAAGGGAGTAAGGCAGTGTCATTCACGTACAAATGAATAATTAAATGAACTAGGAATAAAAAAACACAATTAGTCAAGTAGCAATTAAATTCATATAGGCAATTAAACAAACTCAAATATTCAAGTTAATAATTACTAAACAATAAATATCAGGCAATAATGTATGTTTCTAATGCATGTGCAATGCAATGCGATGCAATTACTCGATGCAATCTCCTCTGTGATATTTTACAAATATCATGCACTTGACAATTTCACGTTTATCGATAACGTCCTCAACGATTAAATTTACGTTTTAACGAAAACATTCAAACGATCAAATTTTACGTTTTAACGAAAACGCTCAAACGCTCCACGTACGTTTGACGACAACGTACCAACGATTCACACTAAATAGGAAAAGCAATTGGGAGTAAACGTCTTTCCACCAAGTATACAATTACAACTCATGTGTAATTTATACTAAAGACCGTCCTCCGCAATCACGAAATACTCCGAGAGATCGATAGAATAAAATTATAGTCATTGTAAAATTATCCTTAGTCGAGTCTGCAGAACCCACTCATCATAGGACCATTTTATCAATAATTAACTCCCACGGTTATTTGACGTATCACCGTCATAAACCTAATCTTCGTGTATTCTCATACCGATTTAATCAAATCGAATGTGTCTTTTCCTATTATCTTATCTTAACTCCTTAACGCCATGCATGATTTCAATCACAACCAAAATATTAGGATTGACTTTAATTTATTTATTTGGTATTGAATTGATGTAAAAAGGAAATAACCCCAAAATATTCTTTCTAATAGTAAAATTAAATCGTTATCTCAAAAGAATTAATTAAAGTATTAATGAAATATTGGATTAAAGAAAAATACATTTTTCAGGTTCTGTACAGTGTCTAACCGATTAGAAAATCATGTAACCGGTTGGTCACATTCAAATTTCCCTCTTTTCCAATTTTACAGTAACTAACCGGTTAGTAGTTGCAGTAACCGGTTAGTCACTGTAGCATCAGTGACAAAATTGGCCTTTTTTTACATTAATTCAAAACCTTTCACTTTCAATCCTTATCAATCACTTACAAAACATTCTTGAGCATATTTAAAATTGTTCAAATCAATTATACACATCAATTTCATGAGATTCATATATAAATCATCAAGTATGCATATAATCACATATTTGACACTTAATATGTCAAAATCAATTTCAGAGCTTCTCAAGTCAAATTTATAGTTCCTTTAGCTCGTGTTCAGTTAATATGACATGCTTGAATGAGTTTTACAACCTATTTTGGCCTCAAAGCCAAAGTCCCACTTCAAAACCTATGGCCCTTGAGCTTGTAAAGCTCTTTTACATTCCAAGCCATTTAATAATCATTCTAGCAAATGAATATCTTCTCCCTTACCTATTGAAGCTTTGGAGACTGATTGGAAATCAAAGGAAACTAGGTTGGCACGTTTTTTGTTCAACACACCTCAGCTGCAAAACTCTGTTTTTCAGTTTCAACAGGGGGTATTGATCAGAGATTTTCAACTCGAATAAGTGAAATAAATGTGTAAGAAAGGATTAGAATCAAAACTAGGATACACTAACTCAAGATTGAAACAAGTTTGAGACTCTAAGGTGGCTTGAGCTTACCAAACAGATTCAAGAAAGATAGCTCCAGAAACTGGTTCGTGTTCTGTTTTTCCAGCAACACAGGGCCAACTTGCAGAGCTAATAACTTCTTCTATAGTGTATAAAATCGAATGAGACTTGTTTCTAATTCAAGAAGGTTCAGAGAGCTTCGTTTTGATATAAGGTTGGTATGTGTTGGTGCTTCAGAGAAAGAGAACGAACTCAAATACAGCCGCACCAGAGAAATGAAGTCTTAACTTAGTTTATGAAATATTAAGAGTGAATTGTGTGGTTTTAATTTGGTTTAAGTCACCAAATTTCATTACCACTCATTCCCAGCAGAGATTAGACGCGTTGTCACGCTAAGGTGGCTGGTTTGTGGACCAAAAACGTGTTCTTCTTTTCATTTCGTGTCCAGAACAGTCTCAGCTTTGGTTCTGCTGAGAGCTCTAACCAGTTACTCATATCACTAACCGGTTAATGAGACACATAACTGGAAAAATCTAAAGATATTATATTTTATTTCTTTTCTTTTCTTAATATCTTTTAAAGTCTTCTTTTATTTTCACAAAAATAAATAATTACCTTAATAAAATAATTTCCTTTAATTATTTCAATTTATTTTTAAAACATAAATATATACTAATCATCATAATTATATTATAATCACATTATAATTTTTATAATAATTAACGTAATTACATATAATTATATTTTATAATCGGGGATTAATTTTTAGTGTGTTACACGTAACACATAGGCGATGCATACTCCTTAAGATATTGCAAAAAAGTTCAATTAACATATATATATATAAAATAATAAGGAAACATACAAATAATAGGTATATACAAAAATAATATGGAAAGTTACAACATCCACAGTTATAAAGCCGTTATGCAAAGCATCTACTCACCAACACAAACATCCAGTATAACCGATGAGGAGATTGCTGATGTGGTTGATACAGGTAAGTCTGTGATTTCAGAACTGATATCTACCATAACAACAACCTTTTCTTTTTTCAATTTCAGATGCAATGAATATGTACGTGACAGTACATCAATCTAAGATTCCAAGTCTTGGGGTGGCACAAGATGTTGGGGTGATTTAGATGTAGGTTGTGTATTAATTTCAAACACTGACTCTTGGGACGAGGGAACATGGTTATCGGATTTAGTCAATATATCTGCTTCAGGTTCGGACCTTTGGGACGGTGGAGCATTTTTAAGAGATGGAGGCAATTCCTAAAAATGCAAGGCTTAGGCAATCACTTATTTTGCATCATATTTATGTATATAAAAAAAAGTTAAAATAATATAAATGAATTCAAATAATACCTTATTTGATGTAATTTTCACAAGTTGACTTGGCCATAAAACGAATTGATTGAGTGTCTGTCCCACGGTTTCAACCTCATCAGTGGCAGTTGGGACTTGAGCAGCGGCATCGACAATAGTTTTTATCTCCAGCCTTTTATATCCGTCAGGTATTGGAACATTGAGTATGGTTGTAGACTCCTCATACACATTGCCACTAAGCGCAAATAAGGATCCGCAACATAAAATTGATATTTGTCGGTAGATTCATCCACACAGTTCTCACGAGTGCTCGCGCGTTGAGCAGAAAGGTGAGGTTGTGAATTTGAAGTCCTAACAAAATCGCGTTGAGATTTCATTTGCTGCATCACTTGGTTGAGAATTTGTTCTCTAAAAGCTTCTAGTTGATCTTGAGTCACAACGACTAAATGAATATATGAACAAAGAAGCATGATAGGGCCAAATGAATGATATGAACGAAGAAAAAGTTTTTAGTAATTTATGAAGACATTCCGCATCACTTATTTAAAATATGATGCGAAAAGTAGAAGAATTAAGATATTCCGCATCAATTAAATAAAAACTGATGCGGAAAGTGCAAAAGAATAAGGGTTTCCACATCAGTTATAAAAAACTGATACGGAAAGTTAAAGTAACTATGAGTTTCTGCATTAGCTATAAAGAACTGATGCGGAAAGTTTATTACTTAAATTTATTTAATTTACAAGTTTGTCACCGCGTTAACATTCCACATCATGTATTTAAAACTTGATGCTGAAAGTAGGAAAAATAAGACATTCCGCATCAGTTAACAAAAAATTAATGCAAAAAGTTCAAGAAACTATGATTTTCCGCATCAATTATGCGGAAAGTTTTTCCTCTTAAACTTATTTACAAGTGTTCCACCGCGTTTTGATTGTACATTTGTTTTCTAAAACTGATATTAATTAGCCGATGTAAAATCCATTTTTTTTACTAGTGGAAAAAGTTTAATTATGTGTCAATTCTTTGAACTTTAGGGTCAATTTGTCACAACCTCTTGTTCCTTTTTTTTAGTGTCTGACTCTTCAAAGTTCCCATTTGGTTTGTCACATACGCATGCTACCAATTACAGCCAAAAATTACTGACATGTCATATCAGAATTCTAGTCAAACGCAAGAGGTTAGTTATGTAGTGTCACGTGGGCGAATATACTTTTTAAAAAAAATTAAAAAACCAAAAAAACTACTCCCTCCGGTCCATATTATAAGCACCCTTTCTCTCTCACAAAAAGGGTGCTTATAATATGGACCGGAGGGAGTAATATTTTTATATTTTTAGTTTTTTTTTTTTAAAAAAAAACAAAGGATTGGAGATTGAGGTTGTCTTCACCTACATAGCATCATATCACGTGACATCACGTAGCTAACCTCTTGCGTTTGACTAGAATTTCGATGTGACATGTAAGCAAAATTTAACTGAAATTGGTAGTAGGAGGTATATGGTAAACCCAATAATAACTCCAAGGAGACAAATATTAAAAAAAAAAAAAGTGAATGATTGTGACAAAAGATCCCAATTGTTCAAGGATCAGAGAAATATTTAAGCCTTTTAAAAAAAGTATCTTAAATATGGGTTTTCTTAACCTCAGCCCTAAGGGCTGAGGATAAGCACCCCAAAGTGGTTGGTATGTCTTGAAAAAATAAAAACATAAGTCCTTTGGTTTATTATATGCATCATTTTCAAGAAATTTCAACCACTTTGGAATGCTTATCCTCAGCCCTAAGGGCTGAGGTTAAGAAAACCTTTTTTTTTAATACAAAGATCTTTTTAACAAGGACACTTGTTAAAGTTATTACATATAGAAAAAATCATAAATTTACATTTATCACTCTCTCGAAAACATAAAAAATCACATTTTCCAATAATTTTTATTTATATTTCTTTAATACAATAACAAATTACGATTGGCAAATATAGCAAGACACGTAAGGGTAGCGTTCCAATCCGAATTTAAACCATATTCAGTCATAAAAAAAAAACAAAAAGACAAAAAGATGCTTTTCACTGCATCCACGCCGCGATCAGATCTTTAAAAAAAAAAAAAAAAAAAAAATCTAATCTGCACCCTCCTAAGTCCTATACTCCTATCCACCCATGTTGTAAGGACATTTTAGAAATGTTATTTATTTTTTATTTATAAGATTTTATTTTAATTTTTAATGATATTGAATGTTTTATAAAACACCTTTATTTAATTCATTTTAAAAGATTTGATTTATTATTTTTACTTTATTTTGGGATAAAGTTTTTATATTTTTTTATTAAGATAATGGTATGAAGAGTAAATTTTTTATCATTTTACTTTGTATTTTTAAGATAAGCATTCCAAAGTGGTTAATATTTTTTGAAAATGATATATTTAATAAATTAAAAGATTTATATTTTTATTTTTTTATAAAAAATAAAAATATAAATCTTTTAATTTATTAAATATATCATTTTCAAAAAATATTAACCGGTTTGAATTATTTTTTTCAATCCTAACAACTGAGGTTAAGATATTTATTTTCCTATCATGCATTTCTCTCTGTAGCTTATAGGGCGGCAACCTTTAACCTAAAGGTCACGGTTGGTAATGGAGCAAGTTGTGGGTACCAACCCTCATCTTAAGAATTTGGAAAAGGGGGCGACCTCTTGTGTACCCATATGAGAAAGAGAAAGCTCGGAGGTTAGTACCCATTTTCAACCCTAGAGAGCAGAGACAACCTTTTATTTATATATTACTACATCCGTCCCTAATTATAAGGTTCTTTTGGAAGATTTCACGTCTATTAAGAAAGTGGAATAATTTAGTTAATTGGATTGGAAATGTGAACTTTTGATATGTATTTTCAAAATTACCCCTATTAATATTATTGGAAATCTAAAAAGTGTTAAATAAATAGGGGTGTTTGTGGAAAAAAATAATTAATGCTCATTGAAAATTGGTAAAGGGCCTTATAAATAAGGGCAAAATAAAAGTGTTAAGAGAGCATTATAATTAGGGACGGACGGAGTATTTTGATTTTGTCTTTCTTGCCTTGAAAATTCAAAAGAAGCAATTTCATAGAAAAATATTTTGTTTAACACTGCGGCAAAAAATAGTGCACCAAGTTTTCCAATAAATGAGTAACTTTTGTTTTTTTAAAAAACTTTTTTTTTTCCGTTTAAAAGTGGTAACATGCTCCTTGTTTTGAATGCATTTGTCTGTATGTTTTAGACTTAACTGCATTTTTGGTCCTTTATTTTTTTTTTCAAGATTCATTTTGATTCTTTAATATTTTTTTGAATAATTTTGGTCCTTTCTTTTTTTAAAAAGGTTCAGTTTGGTCATTCCGTCACAAAAAAGTTAGATTTCACCAAAATATTCCGAAATATTCCCTCTCATCCCCAGAATATTCCGGAATATTCTGGTGAAATCTAATATTTTTTCAACGGAATGACTAAACTGAATCTTTTTTAAAAGATAAAGGATCAAAATTACTCAAAAAAATAATAAATGACCCAAGTGAATCTTGAAAATATGATAAAAGATCAAAAATACAATTAAGCCTATGTTTTATTGCATGCATTTATTAAGAAAAGGAAGTGAATGACTATAATAAGTCAACACACTTACCCACCCACTTACAATCGGGATTACATTTGTTTATGGTTACTCTTTCTTTAAAAAAATTATTGAAAAATTACAAAAAATTTATTGTCTTTTTTTTTTTTTGGTTACATGGAAAATAATTAAACAAAAAGCAAGTGCAAACAACAACCTATCGAACAGCACTAGCACAATCAGCTTGTAAAGCTAAAGCAAGGAAGTTGGGAGGATAGTTCCAAACCAAATCCAAATCAGTGTGAGAGGAGTCCCACTTGGTTAAGCCATCAGCCACAAAGTTTGCTTCCCTAAGAACATGATGTACTTGGACAACCCAATCCCTATTCAAGAGGTAGCAGTTATCTCCAAGAATAGTGCCATAAGCATGGAAAGGTAGCACCGATGAGAGTTTAATCAAACAGATAGCTTCGGAGGAGTCAAATTCATAAATCAAAAATTTTATTCCCAGCTTCCAAGCTAATAAGAGGCCTCGCCTTATAGCTAAAAGCTCCTCAAGGAGAGCATCCCCCGAGCCACCAAAGCCATTGAAACCACATATCCAAACAACATCAGCGTTTCTCAAAAAACCACCAAACCCAATACGGTTATTAGGAATACAACTACCATCAACATTGAGCTTTACCCAACCAAGAGGAAGAAAGGCCCAAGTCACTTCTTTCAAGTTACTAACCGGATGCAGCGGAGGAGAACAGTTCCAAAGAGCAGAGAAATCAACAGCATCTTGTGAAATGTGTCTCATGACAATAGAGATGTCCCAAACCGAATCATTGAAAAAAGCATTATTTCTCTACCTCCAAATCCACCGAATACACAAAGCAAACAAGTGAAACGAAGGAGTTAAGAAATGCTGGTGAATCGAATTAATCGAGTCATTGCTAAGAAAGTAAGGAGAACCACATAAACCAAGGCGCAACCAAATCTCCTTTGCAAAAGGACAGTCCCTTAAACAATGGAGAATAGTTTCATGAGTAGCTGAACAATGGGGGCAGCCCGACGAAACAGAAAGGCCCCGATGAAATCTAAGGACATTAACCGGCAAAGCATCATTACAGATAAGCCAAGTAATCCATTGAATCTTAGCTGGAATTTTAGCACGCCAAATCCATGCCTTTGGATTCAATACCGAGCCATTGATAGCCCGATGCTGTTGTATAAACACCTTCCAAGTTCCCATTCCATCTACCCACATCAGGTGTTTGAGTAGATCTAGGAATCTAGATGTTCTGAATAGCTTCTTTGACAACAGGAGGGATAACAGTAAAAAGAGCATTCAAATTCCAATGCCCATGATCCCAAACATCTTTGACAAAAAGGGTGGTGTCCGAAATATGCACAAAGTCCACATGGTTACACAAATAGTCATTATGACACCACTTGTCATACCATAAAGAAATAGACCCTTCACCGAGTCTAATTGTAAAGCCATTCCGTAACACATCTCTAGCCTTCACAATACTACGCCAAATGAACGAACTAGAAGGAGCAGCAATAACTTGAAGAATAGAGAAGTACCTGAGATATTTATGGCTGAGAATCTGAACCCAGAGTTTATGATGATCATTTAGCAAATACCACACTAGCTTTCCCAGCAGTGAAACGTTAGCTAGACGGGAATCACGCATGCCCAAGCCACCAAATTTGATAGGGGTGGAGACCGTCTTCCAATTAACAAGGTTTAAGCTACGCGTATCATCATTTTAGCCCAAATACACCGTCTAACCAGCCCATCAATTTTGCTACATATAGAATAGGCAGCCAAAAGCAGCTCATTGTGTACACAGGAATAAAAGTCAAAACAGATTTAGCAAGGCAGATTTTACCTGCACGATTAAGGAGTTTCAATTTCCAGGCAGCAAGACGTTGTTTCATTTTTTCCAGCACGGGATTAAAGATCTCTTTCTTGACCCGACCTTTGATAAGAGGGACCCCCCAAGTATTTGCCCAAATCATCAACGAAGCGCATAGAGCAAATACCAGTAAGCCTTTCTTATTTCCTCCTAGAGACACCATTAGCACATAGCTCGAGATTTATCTAGGTTAACCCGCAGCCCGAAAGCAGTACAAAAATCATGCAGAGTATTAGAAACCAAACGAACTTGGGAAATTGAAGCCTCACAAAAGAGTAACACATCATCAGCAAAAAACAAATGTAACAGTCCAGGTCTGCCTCTAGACACAGAAATAGGGTGCCAAAGACCATTATTTACTTTATTTTGAATAAGGACCGCAAATTTCTCCATGCATAAAACAAAGAGATAGGGAGAAATCGGGTCACCTTGGCATAGGCCTCGACCAGGAGAGAAGCTATCTAGCTGATTGCCATTCCACATAATTGAAAGAGAGGTGGATTTAATACCTGTCATGATAAGATTCACAATGATGCTAGGAAACCCAAACTCCACAAGTGTGTCCTCCAGGAATTTCTAGTTCACCATATCACAAGCCTTCTGTAAGTCAATTTTGAAAGCAGCCACACCTTTTCTGCTCTTGGTTTTGTGGAGGTAATGCATTACTTCTTGTGCAACAATTATGTTATCAGTAGTTCCTCTGCTCGGAATAAAACTGTTTTGAAGAGGTCCAACCAGATTAGCAAGGAGCGGACGCATCCTATTAACCAGGACTTTCATGATGACCTTATACGTCACATTGCATAAGCTGATCGGTCTATAATCTTTCAAGCTTCTGGGATCGTCACCCTTTGGAATTAACACAACAAGAGTTTCCACAAGAACCGGGTCAAAACAACCTGAAGTGAAAGCATCACTAACCAGTTTCCAAAGATCATTGCCAACTAGATGCCAATACTGTTTGAAAAAGAAAGGCTGGAAGTCGTCTGGCCCGGTGCTTTGTAAGATTTCATGCTAAACACTGCAAGACGAACCTCTTCCTTAGTGACCCGTTGGGATAGAGATTGAAATCCCACATCATCAATTGTTGGCAAAACAATATCATTTAAACTAGGCAAGATACAGTTTGAGTTGCACCCAAATAAGCTTTTGAAATAAATTAAAGCTTCCTGTTTAAGAAAAGTTTGATCAGTGCACCAAACATCACCCTGCAACAAGAGTCCCTCAATCCTGTTTCTTTTGCGTCTGATTGTCGTTTGGGTGTGAAAAAACTTAGTGTTGCGGTCTCCAAATTTAATCCATTGCTCGCGCGACTTCTGGTACCAAAGGAGTTCCTCCTGCTTTAGAATATCTTTGTATTGCTGGTGAAGATATTTTTCCAATCTAATCAAGCTTTCAGATTCACCATAAGCAAGATCTAATTGAATCCCATGAAGGCGAGCTTCCACTCTCTTTTTATTTTTAAAAATATAACCAAAGACATTCCTATTAAAAGCAATAGCATCATTACGGACACAAGTTAAACATTAAGAAATGCTATTGTTACCTTTTAACCAGGCCTGCTGCATAACTGTCGAAAAGTCTTTGTGAGTCGTCCAAGCGGCCTGAAACCGGAAAGGCCTGTTAATATTTTCCGCAACAAAACTACCACACCGCACAAGGATGGGGCTGTGATCAGAGTGCACCCTACACAACGTTTCTGCAATAGCCTCGGGGAACAGGTTATGCCAAGTGCAGTTAGAGAGAGCTCGACCGAGACGTTTATGAATCATACTATGGTGAAAGTTTTCCATGCTCCATGCGAACTTATTACCAAAATAACCAATGTCCACTAAACCACAAGCATCCATGGCAGCATAGAATTTGAGAGCTTTGTTTAGATAAAACATTCCTCCCCTAACTTCAAATGGCAGCAAAATCTCATTAAAATCCCCCAGGAGTAGCCACGGCAAGGAAATGACAGTGTTAATCTCTGTGAGGTGATTCCATAACCTTTCGCGAAGAATAGGAGAAGGGTTAGCATAAATAGCACTACACAGCCATCTATTGGAACATTTAGTAATACAGAAAGTGATACATTGATGAAAAGTGTAAGAGGGAGAGAAAGAAAACTCAGAGTTCTCCTTTACCAATACCTATAGTCCACCAGAGTGACCTCTTGCTTCAACGATTTCACAAGCAACATAACCCAAACTCTTCCAGAAAATAGTGGCAGCCGCAAAGAGGCAGTGAGTCTCCATCAAAATCACACAATCCGGCTTGTGTTTACTAATCAATTCTCTAGCATAGCGCCTACCATCCTTATTGACAGCCCCTCTGACGTTCCAAGACAAAATTTTCAAATCCCTAAACAAATTCATGGGAACAAACAACCAGATAAGGGCTACGGTACAACTCACAAAGCTAAGGAGGGTCATTATCATTCCTAGGCGCATCACGAGAGCTAATTACCGTGTCAAACTCCTTTGTCCCTCTTGCGGTTTCAATGTGTGAACTAGTGGAGGCCGAACCTAATTGAAGACGCGGTGGAGGAACCTCTGACCACGGTGGAGGAGCCAGAGCTGCGCTTTCATCATCATCTTCATCATGGGGAAACGAAAGCGATTTCCTGCCACCCATTCAATGTTCATCACAGATTTGAAGATTGGCTTCGAACAGGATGAGGGGAAAGACACGTTTTTGAAGAACGCAGAAGCACTGTGCAGCGACAGAGAAGAAGCAGAAACAGTTGGTTGAGTCAGCGACTCCTTTCCCTTTGCAAGAGGCTCTTCATCAAATATTTGGGCCTTGTTTGTATAGTTTGGCCCATTAGGAGTTAAGTTATCATCTGAAAGGGGTGTGGGCCGCACAAGAGAATTTTGGATATGAATTTTAACTTAATTGTTTCTTGACTTTTTCTTGACCCATTTTCTTTTGGGTGCAACACCTTTTGTGAGACTTCCTCCCTTAATAGACACGTTTTTTACAGTATTGATCTCATCATGTGCACTTTCCATATTTGCCAGTACTTCAAACGGGTTGACATTTCCTCCTTTAAGAAAGTGCTAATTCTTCGCCATTTGATTAAGAGTTTTCTTTTTTGTTCTCTTTCTGTCCACAACCATCCAATCTCCATGAGTTATGCTATCATGCTGCATATTTTTTTTGAATTTCATTAATTCCATAGCCGTGATTAGTGCGTGGAATATCATCCTCCTTCGTTGGTCCAGAATTCGTGGCGGAGCTTCCTGTTGTCGATGGAACAACCATGTCATGATGAGGGACCGTTGTAGACACTAGTGGCTTGTTGGTATAGTTACGGGCTAGATGCCTATACCGTCCACGATTGTGACAAAGTAGTCGAATACCTTCATATTGCACCAGGAACCAAGTATTGTGTAGCCTCACCTTTCCAGTCACATGTTTAGAGAGATCAACTTCAACAGATACTCTAGCGAATCTCCCTCTAGCCACTGTTAACGTTGTCATATCCACCCAAACTGGTCTTTCTACGGCAGTCGCAATAGGCATTAGAATGTTCTCATCATAGTACTCATGCCCTAGGCTTGGAAAGCGAACCCATACCAAAGTCTTTTCCACTTTTTCATTTGCTGCTACAAATTTTGGGTGCCACAAGCGAACTAAGAGGCATTGGTCGAAAACCATCCAAGGTCCTTCATTAATGGCCTTGTCCCTTTCCTCCTCAAGGTCACATTTTACCATGTAATAACCATTTCCAATTTCAATCATCTCGAAACCACCTTTGAAGTTCCAAATCACTATCAGTTTCTCCCGCATGCGCATGAAACCAATATCATTACCCAAAAGCTTCACTAATAAGACATCCTTCCATGGTATACAGGCATTAGCATACACCTCATCATCAATATAGCATTTAGGCAAGAGCTTCTCCTCATCCATGTACTCTATTCTGAAAAGTTTATTAGCGATCAGATCCATCTTTTTCTTTACTACCAATGGTGTCTTGTTGCCCATAACCTTCTCTGCAAAACTTACCCGGGGTTGATGACCACTTCCTTCGCCATCATCCGGGGGTTTTGGAGGTACCACCTCAGGTTGTTTGAATGCAGAGAAAATCATTGGCTCGATCAACATTTAAAAAAAAATTGAGAAAAATTATTGTCTAATTTATTGTGAATAAAATATTGAATTACTAGCGATTTGAAAAATAAAATAAAAGATTGAATTTGAGAAAAATAAAATAAAATAAATCTAAAGATTTGAAATAAAATATGAATTGAATCTTCTAAGGATTAGTTTCATCACATATCAACACTGACAATCAAATAAAGATATCTCTCTTATCAAATTAGATTTATTTTGAAGGTGAATTATCCCATTGCAAAATATTAGTTTCTTTCGTAATTTAATAACGTATTTGACATGCATAAAACTTCTACTTTCGTGATAATTATAACATGGAAAAGTCATTAAGGTCTATGATATTCATTGAATCCTCTCAAAGATTAGAACTACTTTCGTAATCTAAAACCTCAAGTTTAATTATGTATGTCAAACATTAACGTTCACCATTCAGTTCTTCCCCTAACATCTATGATCATGCAATAGTGGTATCTGACACAATCACATGCATTAATAACAACATAATTCAATCTAAAATAATCAAATATATATTAATAAGAGTAAACAATCAAAATATCATGTCAATACCTCCACTGGCTAATCCTAATCCTTAGAAACGAAAAACTACTCAATCACAAATATAATACAAGATAAAAATAAAAATAAAGTTATAAGAGATAGGCCGAACTAAAAGAGAAATGAAGAAGAGAGAATGTCCACTTCAATCGCCTTCGAATTCTGACAAGAGAGAGAAGTTGCCATCTTGAATCATTGTTTCTAACTTATTTATGTCCATGGTAGATTGTAATCTTAATTATAATTCTAAACCATATTTCTAATTCTAAATCTAATTATACCACCAGGGTTTTTATCTTAATCTTTTTATAATTTTTCTTTCCTCCTTGTGAGGAGTAGGGTTTGGAGGGGCCGGGAGGGACTGAAGTTTCAATTTTACTTTTTTGGTGGGACAAGCCACGAGCGTGGCACATGCCATGCCCTACCCATGGTGGTCAAGGAAATCACGAGGAAGGGGGAGCCAAGTAGACGTGGGCATAAAACCCGTACCCGCAGGTACCCGCGGGTAATACCCGCAACGGGTGCGGATAGGGTAGTCAACAGGTACCCGCAGGTACCAAGTCACCGAATTTTTAAATTACCCGTGAATGAACGGGCGGGCACGGGCGCGGGTACCCGCTATTGTGAAAGTACTAAATTGCCCCTATAATTATAGAGTACTAACCTAATACACTACCCTTTGCTGTCCATAATGTATAATGTGTTATACCACTTAACCTAGGGACACAACACACCAGCCAGCCAGCCACACAGCCCTCACTCTCATTCTCTCATCTCCTCAACAACACAACCCTAGATCTGCGGCGGCTCCCTCCAAATTCGTCCGTTGCTGGTTCACACAGCCCACACTCTTCGTCGCTGGTTCGCTTTCTCCCGCCGCCACTCTTCCTCGCTGGTTTGGTCGCTCTCGCCGCCACTCATCGTTGCTGGAATCGCAGCTGCCACCGAGTCCTCTCAGAGCCGTTGCCGTCTTCTTCCTTTGGACGTGGAATCGCTGCTGCCACCGAGTTATCTCGCTCCCGCTGCCGCAGTCGCTGGAATCGCTGCTGCCGCAAGTCCTCTCAGAGCCGCTGCCTTAGCCGTGAAACTCGTGTCCCTCTCTCTCACCGTCATTGTCTTTCTCTCTCAAGGATTCAAGGTATCTCTTTTTTCCTTTATATAAGATTAAAGGTTAGGATCAGTGAAGTGGTTTTCCTTCATATGTAATCGATTCAATTCAGTATGTAATCAATTTTGCATCAAGCAATTAAGTTTGAGTGAAAATGTAATGTAATGTAATGATTAAATGATAGGATTAGTGAAGGGGGTTGGTTATTTTATTAGAATCTTGTGAATAAAATTAATAACTTACTTAAATTAGTGAAGTGACCTGCTTATAATGCGTATATCAATGGTCTTCTTCTAACTTGTTTAGCACTTTGTAGTTACTAACTAAGAGATTGTTCTGTCATTGTCCTTTTTTTTTCTTTTCATGAGTTGTTTCCATCCTTCCATTCTTGTTGTTTAGAATGAATTTTTGTTACAGACCAAAAAAAAAAGAATTTTTGTTTTGGGTATTTGAGGCCATGACTCTTGCTACACTTTTGTGAAAGAAAATGAGTTGTGCATCAATAGTGTAACCATATTTAAAATGTTATTATTGGACAGCTTTGGCATTAAATGTTATATTATGGTTTATGGTTTATAGGATGTCAAATATGCAAGCTTCCATTCCTAAGGATGATGGGAAATATGAAGTTCCTCCTAATGTGGGTGAATCAAAGCTATATCCCCAAACTGAACAAGAACCTGAAAGCCCAGATGCAACTGAAATTGAAGAGGAGTTTCCAAAACAAAAGTCTAATGTTTGGCAGCATTTCATGAGGTCTAAAATAAATGGAGAATGGAAAGCAACTTGCACTCATTGTAAGAGGAAACTTTTGGGTGATCCATCGGAAGGAACAACACACTTGCGTAATCACTTGAAGTCATGCAAATATAAAAACAATCAAGATATAAGGCAAGCTGTTCTCAAAACAGCAAAAAGAGGACGTGATACAGTATTGGTTGGTTCTTATGCATTCAACCAAGATGTAGCAAGACGTGCACTTGATAATATGATAATCTTTCATGAGTACCCGCTGGCCATGGTTGATCATGTACTTTTTAAGGAATTTTGTGCTTCCTTGCAACCTTCATTTAAAGGAATTTCTCGCAGCACCGTCAAGTGAGACATCATGAAGTTGTACAATGATGAGAGGGTTAAGATAATGAAGCTGATGTCAAAGAATCATAGTCGGGTTGCAATTACAACTGATATGTGGACCGCTAGTAACCAAAACAAAGGCTATATGGCTGTGACGGCACACTATATCGATGATTCGTGGACCTTACAAGATCAGCTTGTAAGGTAATAATACTATACTTATGCACACATTTTCTAAATGTAAGCTTTAATATTATGGTACTATCATGGTGACATTTTTGTTTAATATTGTTAGGTTCACATACATGCCCCACCTCATACTAGCGAAGTTCTTAGTGATTACTTGCTTCAATGTTTGTTGGATTGGAATCTAGATGCAAAGCTGTCCACTCTGACGGTGGATAATTGCACTACAAATGATAAAATGATCGATTGCATATTAGGTAAGATCCCTCCTAGGTCATTTATTTTGGGTGGTAAGCTATTTCACATGCGTTGTTGTGCTCACATATCGAATCTAATTGTGAGGGATAGTTTGTCCATAATCTCTAGTGCTATTGAAAGGGTTAGAGATAGTGTTGGTTTTTGGACAGCAACGCCAAAAAGAGAAGAGAAATTTGAAGAGACATGCGAGCAATTAAATATTGTGTATTCTAAAAAACTTGGTCTTGATTGCAAAACTAGGTGGAACTCTACGTTTTTAATGCTTCATGTTGCCATACCATACAAAGATGTCTTTGAGCGATTGGCACGTAGAGAAAATCAATACACATGTTTGCCTAGTGAAGATGATTGAGAGATGCTAGTGATATTTGTAAAAGATTGGGGTTATTTTATGATATAACAATGTTGTTTTCTGGCTCTTTGTATCCAACTGCAAATATTTTTTTTCCAAAAGTATGTGAAATTAAGTTGGCTTTGGTTGAGTGGCTTAATTGCCCTAATTTTGTCATTCACCGAATGGCTGAAGCCATGCTAACCAAATTTGAAAAGTATTGGGGAGACACAAGTTTGTTGATGGCCATTGGTATTGTATTAGATCCTAGGTACAAACTTCATTGGTTAGAATTTTTTCCCCATAATTTATGGGGACAAATCTGATTATGAATTAGGAAAGGTGAAAGCTACATGTGATGATTTGTTAAGAGAATATGATTTGAAAAGACATGATAAAGCCAAGACATCAACAGCTTAAACTCCCGTTGTTGCAAATGTGGGTGGTATTGGAGTAAATGTAGATTGGAGGGCAAAATTTCAATGTTTTGTTTCTCAACAAAATGTCGCTACATTGCACCGTAGGACTGAATTGGATGTCTATTTAGAGGAGAAAGTACTACCTGATAATGGTGAGGAGTTTGACATTTTAGCTTGGTGGAAGGTAAATGGGGTAAAATATCCTACCTTGCAAAGAATTGCAAGAGATTTATTAGCAATTCCCATCACCACTGTTGCTTTAGAATCTACATTTAGTACTGGTGGACGATTTCTTACTCCTCATCGTAGTAGTTTGCAACCGGATTCTATAGAGGCATTGATGTGTCTCAAGGATTGGCTTAGGAGTAGCATGAAAGGTAACTATATCTTTATTTTTAATTAGAGATTTATATTAATTCATTGGCTTAAGTATTTTTTTTGTTTTGTGTTTCAGGCTCTTCAAGAGCATCATTGGACATTGTTGGATGTAGTACAATATTGGAGGATGTTGATGTTGATATTGAAGTCAGTGCTCTAGCTATGCTTTTAATATTGATTGTGTTGTTTAATATATATTTAGATTGATGAATATTGTCTTTTTTAATTTTTATTTATATACTTTATTTTGTAGGAGCCAAATGATGAAAGTGGTGTTGGAGGAAATGATGCCAATATTTGAATATCATTGGCAAATGTTGAAGAATTTTTTTGATTGGAGGTTCTTTGGACATTTATTATGTTTAATGTGTTGGAGTTTTGATGGGAGTTTTTGTTTTGAATATGTTTAGTTTTTATTATGTTTAATGTGCTAGAAGCACTTTTGGACAGATTTGGCATTAAGCTTTGTATGTATTGGATAGCTTTAGAGCTTTGTCTTGGAAGACATTAAATTCGGCATAAATGAGATAACTTTGGTACTAAATATTATGATGTTTAATTAATGTTATATTATTGATTAGTTTAGGATATTTGTTCATTTATTATTTTTTATTTTTTTATACAAGTACCCGTGGATACCCGTCATATTTGTGGGTATCTACATATACCCGCAAAAGCCTGTTAACGGGTACCCGTACGGGTAACGGGCGGGCACGGGTATTGTTTTTCTACCCTAATCAACTCCTTAATGTTGCAACCATTAGCAAACCTATAAAACAAAGACAAAACCATAGTAATATAACATAATTAAATTCTAAAAATCAACAAAATAAAGTTCAAAATCTGTTTAAAACTTGGGTTGCCTCCCAAGAAACGCTTATTTAAGGTCCTAAGCTTAGCCTATGAAACTTCCACTTGGATCCCATATCTTGTGGCATAAGGGCCAAGTGATAAACTTAACACAACAACTTATTCCTCCTGGCTCCCATTGTTTGAAGCAAAAACCACCTAAGAGAATTGATATGAACCCTTGTTTAATTCCTCCTGGGTCAAAGGAAATAATAGTGACACCACCCAAAGTATTGACATGCGTAGAATCCTTGTGGTGTCTGGGAAGCTTGACTTTGTGAGCAATCCATGAAGCTTTCATCACTAATGATGGAATCTCAGTGTACTTAGGTAATGATTCAGACTTCAAAATCAATTACTTAACAAAGGAGGAAGATAGGCGACTAGGAGAAGCCAATTTTGAAGTGTTGACACATGCGTGTAAACCAACATATGTGTCTAACTCCAAATTTTTGACCTCTTTTGCACACAGGCTGACATAGATATCTTCCAATAAAAATTCTTCTTCTTTTTGGATTAACTCCTCACTTATATCATGCACAATGTTTGTTTGATATGGCTCCTCTATTATATGCTCATTGCTTACTTCATTACTCGTGTCATGCATTGGGAACCCTTAATTCACTTCATCTTCACTGTTTGGCATCTTCGCTATCGGGCTCTCAAAAATTTTTCCACTCCTTAGATTTATTGCCTTGCAATGCTCATTAGGATTTGTCTTTGGTTGGCCTGGAAACATGTCTGGGGCTCTTGTGGATGAAGTTGTTTGTTGTGCAATTTGATTTTCTAACATCTTGTGTTGAGTCTCTAGAGAATCAAACCTGGCTCTTACTTCATTATTCACCTTTTTTTGAGATATTATGAAATTCTCAAGCATGATCTCCAAGCTGGACTTATGAGGTGTTGGAAGATATGAATAACATCCACATATGAAAACTCATCAACAATCGGCTGTGCATAATATTGTGGCGTAGGATATTCCCAAGTAGAATTCCAATACAGCTCCAATTCTCGCATGTATTCTTGCAGAGCTAATTCCTTTAAGAAAGGTTCTTCAATAGTTGATCGTGGAATACATGTTGCTTTAGCATAATAAACATAAAAAGATTTATAATATTCTTCGCGACTCGTGTCAGGTGTCCATCTTGGCCACTGTCTCCCATACTACATCTAAAAAAACTAGAAACTAAAAAAAATGTTTAGTCTAATCAACTTTATAATAATAGTCAATTATAACAAAAACAAAATCCTCGGCAATGGCGCCAAAAACTTGGTAGCCCGCAAGTACACGGATTATCCTAGTAGTAGAAAGAGTATTGTCTTCACATGAATTTTGTTTGTTAAGTACCAACAAATTATATGTATAGATTATCTAATCCAATATATTAGTGATTTGAAAAATAAAATAAAAGATTGAATTTCAGAAAAATAAAATAAAATAAATCTAAAGATTTTAAATAAAATACGAATTGAATCTTTTAAGAATTAGTTTCACCACATATAGCATTAACAATCAAATAAAGATATCTCTTATCAAATTAGATTTATTTTGAAGGTGAATTATCCCATTGTAGATTACTAATTCCTTTCAGAATCTAATAACGTATTTGACATGCATAACTTCTAGGTTCGTGATTATTATAACACGTCAAACACATTAAGGTGTATGATATTCATTGAATCCTCTCAAGGATTAGAATTACTTTTGTGATCTAAAACCTCAAGTTTAATTATGTATGCTAGACATTAACGTTCACCTTTCAGTTCTTCCCCTAACATGAATGATCATGCAATAGTGGGATCTGACACAATCACATGCATTAAGAACAACATAATTAAATCTAAAATAATCAAATATTAATAAGAGAAAACATTCAAAATATCATGTCAATACCTCCATGGGCTAATATTAATCCTTAGAAACGGAAAACTACTTAATCACAAACATAATACAAGATAAAAATAAGAATAAATACATAAGAGATAGGTCGAACCAAAAGAGAAAGGAAGAAGAGAGAATCTCCACTTCAACTGCCTTAGAATTCCACCAAGAGAGAGCGGTTGTCGTCTTGAATCCTTGTTTCTAACTTATTTCTGTCTAGGATAGATTGCAATCTTAATTCTAAATCTAAATTCTATTTCTTTTTTTTTTTGTCTGTACTCTTTGGCCAGTACCACAGGTGTCCCCAAGAGCACCTTTAATACCAAGGAACCCTTGAAACTAATCATGCATGAGGTTGAGTTCCTATGCCTCTCCCGTCGGGGCGTGTTAACCGGGAATCGAACCTGAGACTTCTTAATCTCAGGCTCATTCCCAAGTTCTCAAGTTGGCAGGATCGCACCACTTGAGCCAACCCTCGTTGGTTCTAAATTCTATTTCTAATTCTAAATCTAATTCTACCACCATGGTTTCTATCTTCATCTTTTTATAATTTTTCCTTGTATTGGACCCAATATAGCAAAATAGGCCCAAAAACATATTAAAACTCTATTTTTGCTTCTTTTTGATTCCAAATGCTCCAAGCATCCTTCCTTAATGGATTCCTTGATTTCTTTAATGCTCCAAACTAAGGCTCAAAATCTAAACACAAGGGCATTGGTGTTTCACAACACAAGGGCCATGTTTCCCCTTGCTCAATATAAAATCTAAACAATAATTCTCTCATACTATGCATGAAAATACATGCGCAATGGCTTGGACATGGAAGTTTTAATATTAAAAAATCAGGATCCAGGCCGTGACACATGCTCATGACCCAAGATTTTAGTACAGATCGAGAGCGTTGCTCATGACTTTATTAAAAAAAAATATGAATGAAGATGTCAAGCAATGACTTATATTATTCATTTAATCCAAATAAAAACCATGAATGGTGATCGAAGTTTTTAAAAAAATAATTTGTTTGGATCATGAACCTTGCTTATGATCCAAACTTTTTCATGGTCTAGTTCATGACTACTACGTGTGGACCTAAAAAAAAAAAGATCAATGAATGATACCATGCACGTACCTTCTTCCTCACCTATTTGTTGATTGTCACAATTTCATAATATGAGGTTCATATATATTTTCAAGTATTGGGGTTGATGGGTGTTTGGGGTTTGAGATAGGAGTGTTTTGATGAAGGGTTTTTATTTGGGGTGTATTAGTAGTGGGGATGAGGGAAGGGATATGGTTTTTTTTTAATGAAAAAAATGTATTTTTGGTAGGAAAATGTTATTTGGGAAATAAAAAGAAAGTGAGGTGTCTTGATCCATGAGTAAAATGGAAAAATCGTCTCCACTCAATATTAAACAAATATTGGCAACCACGGTTAAGGCATACACAAAGCATGATGACTTGAAGCCCAAATTAATTAATTGTTTCACCCAAGTTGAAGATTCATGAACCAAGAGAGGGCAATCATGGTTTTTATTTAGAGACTTGAAGCAAATAAGGGGGAGAAAAAGTTAAATGTATTTTGGGAAAAAAATTAATCAATGCTATAGGTTTTTGCATAAAATCGCGGTGTCCATTCAGACAAGTGAATGATTAATTCGTTCGTATATCGATTGAACTTTTTCAAGAGTAATATTCTCAATAAGACATTTTTCATTATATTCACATGAGTTTTGGATCAAACTCATGACCAAACACTTAAAAGACACACACCTGTTTATATGTGTCAACCTCTACAAATAATCAATACTATAAATAAAATGAATAAAGTTCTTACAAAGAGGAAAGAAGGAAAATCAAAAATTAGTATTTATATTTATGAAAATATGGAGTAAATAATTTCAGTGAATTACATAAAATTCCAAAAATACACAAATATAAAAGCATGAGAAGGTGAAAGGACAGCAGGTGGAAAGGAACTACAACAATATAACAAAGATTGGAAAATGTTTTTTATTGAAAAATGGTAGTCCTGGACTTTTAAAAAAATATTTCCTTTATTCCTAAATATAAGACCTTTTGATATTTTTATTTTGTTCCTATTTATGGGTCTCTATACCAATTTTTAATAATAATTAATTACTTCTTTCTATAAACACTCCATTTACTTAACACTTTTTAGATTTCCAATAATATTAATATGGCCCTTCAAAAAAAAATATTAATATGGATAGTTTTGAAAATAATATCAAATATTAATATTTTCAATACCACTAACTAAATTAACAACTTTTTCAATAAACGTGAAATTTACAAAAAAAATCTTATATATACGGGAAGGAGTAAGAGATTGTTATATCAAATGATAAGTGGTGCGAGAGTAGAAAAGCCATTTTATTTATGAGAAAATGTACAGTGCACCACAATCTAAATATTCTTTATACCATAAATATATTATCATTATTTATATATGAAAAATGTTAACAAGTACCCTTAACAAGCTAAAAGTAGAAGAAAGTTTTTGGAAAGATATGAAATGATGTTAACAAGTACTCTTAACGAGTAAAAAGATCCTTTATTATTATTTATTATTGATTTTTAAATAAAAATAAAGCACATAAATAATAAATGATAGGCCAACAATATAAAAATTTCAACACTATACATGTCCACTTATTAAACTCTTTATTTGTTACTACTTCCATTTGTAATTATCTATTTTTTTTTAAAAAAAAAACATCTTTCAAAAAGTGCAAGGATTATTTTAATTTCAAAAAATTAATTATGTTTATTTTCTAACATACCATTTCTCCATATGTAATCATCATTAGTATTTTACCCCACATTATGTAAATTAATACACTATTAAATAAGGATAAACATGGAGAATAACATTTACTGCACTCTTAAACTTCTAAACATAACTAAATTAATAATATTTATGAAAATATGAAAATAAACATAAAATATGTATTTATATTTATGAAAATATGGAGTAAATAATTTCAGTGAATTACATAAAATTCCAAAAATACACTAATCATTTAACATATTGAGGGATGAATGAAAGCATGAGAAGGTGAAAGGACAGGTGGAAAGGAACTACAACAATAAAACAAAGATTGGAAAATGTTTTTTTTAATTGAAAAAGGGTAGTCCTGGACTTTTAAAAAATATCTCTTTTATTCTTAAATATAAGACCTTTTGATATTTTTATTTTGTTCCTATTTATGAGTCTTTATATCAATTTTTAATAATAATTAATTACTAACTTCTTTCTATAAACATTCCATTTACTTAACACTTTTTAAATTTCCAATAATATTAATATGACCCTTAAAAAAAATATTAATATGGATAATTTTGAAAATACATATCAAATAGCTAAAAGAAGAAGAAAGTTTTTGGAAAGATATGAAATGATGTTAACAAGTACTCTTAACGAGTAAAAAGACCCTTTATATATTATGTATTATTGATTTTTAAGTAAAAATAAAGTACATAAATAATAAATGATAGACCAACAATATAAAATTTTTTACACTATACATGTCCACTTATTAAACTCTTTATTTATTACTACTTCCATTTGTATTTATCTATTTTATTTTTTTTTTAAAAAACATCTTTCAAAAAGTGCAGTGATTACTTTAATTTTCAAAAAATTAATTATGTTTATTTTCTAACATACCATTTCTCCATATGTAATCATTAGTATTTTACCCCACAACTTATGTAAATTAATACACTATTAAATAGGGATAAACATAGAGAATAACATTTACTGCAATCTTAAACTTTTAAATATAATAGGTAAATTAAATCAAAAAAGTTTCTAAAAAAATTTGACGGGTAATAAAAAAGGAGGAAGTATTTGTTTAAATTGAATGAAGAGTTGTAATGATGTTTTTGTTTATTTTATTATTTACTCTCTCTATTTCATATCTTTTGGTCTTTTAGGTTTTTGTTTTTTTTTTATTTCATATCGTTTGTCCTTTTACAATTTCAATGCATAATGTAGGTATCCAAAAATAAAAAATTAAAATTAAAATAAAAATTAAAATAAAAAAAGGAATACTATATTGGTAAGTAATACCTATCTATATGCGTTTGAATGAATTTTTATATTTTGAATTTTCTTTATGTGCAATATATAATATAAATAAAGTAATAGAATTTTTATAAAAAAAAAATATAGTGGTTTTGGTGGAATAGATAATTGAACAGGAATAATAGTAATAATAAAAAAAATTATCTTTTATTAGTATGTGATGTTTGATAAGAACAAAAAATAGATTTGATTAAAAGAATTAAAAGTAATTAAAATCCTACTAATAAATGGTTAGGAGGAAACCTTATAAGTAACCAGTTAGAACGAAAAAAATAAAAGGAGGAAAGAAAAGAAGAAAGGGGGCAAAGCCAACCCTAGCAGCCAAGAGGTTTAGAGAAGACAAAAAAAAGAAGAGCTAAAAGAGAAAATCTTCTTGAAGGTAACACTATAACCCAATCAAACCTCCATAAATAATAATAAAAAGGAATAGATTATTTTATGAATCAAGTATTGTATGTATTGCGACGTTGTTGTGACAATTTTCTTTTAACACATACCGACCAGTGTTATATATGCAGGTTTTGTTCATGTCGCGGCAAATTTCTTGTAAATTATACATATAAATACTAGTCTTAAAACAAGTTCATGTTCACCGCACATACTGATCTCTGGCGGTGAAGTTTTTGTAGTGCAGTGAAACTTTGTAACACAAACCAAAATAGATGTTTTATAAATATAACTGCAGACATGCATTAGTATTTCACTTATATATATATAGTGCTACGATAATAATACATATGTATAGTGATGATTTATGTTTTTTTTTATATATCATATTTTGAATATTAATTTCAATTTATTATACGTATTAGTGCTTAGTGTTTATATATATATATATATATATATATATATATATATATATATATATATAAACACCAACCATATTTAGAGGATTGACTCGGACGCGAGTGTAAGTCATCCAAACCCGTGGCGCCGGACAAGGGGTAGGCACCTCCAGCAGGCGTGCTGTGTGCAAGAGAAAATATTGGCTGGGAATGCATAGTTACGGCTTTATTATTATAATATATAATTTAATAATCCATCATTCAGAGGACTGACTCGGACGCGAGTGTAAGTCATCCGAACCCGGCACCTCCATCAGGCGTGCTGTGTGCAAGATAACGAAAACTTAATAATTAGAGCTCTAATGATTTAAGACCTTAAATGCAGATTTTCTTGTTCATGTGTTGTAATTAATCGTTATTATGTTTAAATTCAACTTGTTTACATTTTCATTATTAGTTATTTATTAAATTATGACAAGATTATTGAAATTTATTATTTCTTTTTTTTTTCATTATTATGAATGGAGATTTTCCGTACTTGAGACGGCTAGAATGGTCATATTTGTTTTATTTTATATAGTGTTACTGAGATATTTATCTCACTATGCTTGGGTTTTCTTGACAATTCTAGGTTCTCCTAAAGAGTGAACCAGTAGCTGGTAGGGGACCGCGATCAAGCAAATATATGATTTGATATATTATTATAGTTAAATTCTTATGCTATTTTGTTTTATGGATACATGTATTTATTTGAGGATAATTTAAGACTTCGTTCTTATCCTCCATAGACAATGCCCAGTCCAATACGTTGATTTAAGTTATAAGTATGTTCCTTTATATTTGAAATAATTGTCGCTTGATACATTTTTTTCGTTGTTATGAGGAAATTTAAATACCGCGGACTCCAATTTTTTTAGATATTTGCTTATTTAATTTATTTTCCGCTAGAAAATGTTAGTCGTAACTTGATGTTACACATAAACATATTTTTCTTTCCAACTTTAACCTTTTATTCATTCTCCTTTCTAAAAAAAAAAAAAAAAACCTTTCATTCAATCATTTCTCTTACTCATCATTAATTCTACTTTTATCATCTTTCTCATCTCTAAGGCTTTGTTTGGTTTGAGGGATTTTGGGGGAAGAGAGTTTGAGGGAGAAGAAAATAGAGAGAAAATGGAGTTTTCTCTTGTTTGGTTGAGGAGAGAAAATCAGGGAGGAGAGAAAAATGGGTGGGACCCACTCAAAAAAAATTTCTCTCCTCAAATGAAGAGATTTTGGAGAGAAAAGTGTTGAGTGAGCTACTTTACATAGAAAAGACAAAATAAACCCCACTCCCTCTTCTAACACTCATTTTCAAAGATTTTTATTTTTATTTTTTTTATAATTTGAAATTAGAATTTTTATTATGTAGTAAATAATCAAAGAGAGAAAAAATATACTGAAGTAAAAAAAATAATATTTGAATTAGAATTTTTATTATTTAAATATAATTGAAGTAAGTAAAAAAATATTTGGTTGTGTTTGATATTGAGAAAGAAAAATATATATTTATTTTTGTTATGTAAAATAAGGGTATATTTGCCTTTTAACAAATTTAATGTTTTCTTTCTTCCCACTTTTCTCTCCAACCAAACATAAGGAGAGAAAACTCAATTTTCTACTCTCTCTCATATTTCTTCTCATTTTCTCTTATATCAAACAACCACAAAATCTATTCATTTTCTCTTCATAATTTCTCTTCCCTATTTCTCTCTTCTCTTTTTCTCTCTTCCCATTTTCTCTCCGGTAACCAAACAAAGTGTAAACTATTATACTATAATTAACGAACACACTTACTAATAAAAATTAAATATTACTACAATTTTAAAAAAGGTTTAAATAAAGGCATTTTAGACAAAGTACACATAAAACTTACAATAATCAATACTCCCTCCGATCTCAATTATAAGCAAAAATAACTAACTTCACAGGTATTAAGAAAAGTTAGTTTAGTACATTAATTTTCTCCAATTTATAAATATATATATATATATACTACTTTAGTAAACTTACATTGGGAATGAAACAAAAATTAAACGATTCAACCACTTTATAGATATATTTAAGGAATGATTGTATTGGAAATAGAAAGTTAGTTAATTTTGCTTATATTCAAAATCATTAGTAGGATTTTTTTTTCTTATAATTGAGACAAGAAGAAATACTTTATTAATCTGTGTGCTCAAACATAAAAAATCCAAAATATATGAAATGGAGGGAGTATTATTATTTATTTATGACACCAATGTGATAGTGTATGTGCTTAGGCATTATTTTTTTGAAACTCTCACATTGCATGCATTAGTGTTTGGGATAATGTTTATATGTTGAGCAACTTTAATTATTGAACATTGGGTCTCGCTAACACAAGTGTACATCGCTCCGTTTTTCGAGAATCCAAAAAAATGTATTTTTCAATGGTTATTCATCTCATTTGGTTTCTTAACAAATGTATCAAGGGTACTTGCTAGTATTTGCTTTTAACATTTCATCTGAGTCGTTTTTAGCATATCTTGTTATTTCTTTTTATTTGTCATTTGTTCATTAATTGTGAAACAATAGATTATGAAATTTCCAATGCAAGTTAAGATGATAAAATTATAATGTTAAAATAAATTTTTAAAGTTTCAAAAAATTTAATTACTCTTCTTGGTCCTTCCGATATAGTTAAGTATGACCTTAAAATAAGATAAGATGAAGTAAAATCTAATACTTCTTCTGATCTTATTTATAAGTCATTTTATACTTTTTATGAAGTATTTATTGTTCTTTTATCTTATTTTCTCTTTACTCATTAATGTAAAATTTTCAATACAAATTAAGAAAATAAAATTTTAAAAAAATATAACTATCTTCCATGATTCATTTGATATGGTTTGGGACGGACCTACATCGAAGAAAGTGGGGGCTATAGAGCCCAGAAACATTTTACTAGTATATTATATTTTAAATATATGTTGATAGGTTATATATATATTGCAAATCAAATTTTGTTAATTAAACATTTTTGTTGGTCAAACATTATTCAAGTTCGATTCCTGTTACGTTACATATCCATAATTTTTGGTCTAATTTTGCAACAAGGGAGGATTGAACAGAGGAGTTACCACATCCCTATTATTAGTTTTATTCCTCCTTAAACATACATACTTTAATAGTATAAGGAAAATGATAATTATCATATGATTTTTTATTATGTCACAAGTTGAGTATTTTTTTACTCACACTAGTAATTAATATGTTCTTTTAAAAAATATATTTTATTTTAAAAACTATATATTTATATGTGAGTCGTTTTTCTAATTAGAAATTTTTGGTCCGTAACTGGATATGATTAAAACTCAAAAAAAAAAAAAATTACATATGTAAGATATTGAGATCTAAGATGTTTTCGATTCATTCTCTTGTTTCCCCCGCCAGGTAGACTCTGGCTATTTTGGTTCACCCAATTAGGACTCAAACTTGATTGGGCCATGAATACCCCAACCCAAAACACAAAAAAGTTTGCTTTTCATTAAGGGATCTAGTTTTTTATCCCCTCTTTAATATTTGATTCTTCAAAACATACTTTTATGTTTCACACATTAAGTGGGTATCATACAAATTTTAAAATTATATAATTGTTAATTTTTTGGAGTACTAATATTTTTGTTTAGGGAAGTCAATGTATATGTAATTTTTTCACATGCCCTAACGCATCAAAATCTAAAAAACAAAATCAAAATTTTGTCCAATATGCTATTGAATCCCCTGCATATGTGTAAATTTTGCTCAACCAAAGTGTACGGAACATGTCCGCGTAAGACAATTGGTTGTTGCAGGGATACTTAGGATTTCTCCCTCCTTCAGATCATGGGTTCTAGTCGCAGACCTCCCATGTAAATCCAAACAAAAAAAAAGTGTACGGAACATTTTCCCAATTTTGGCATGCCAGCATACCCCATTCCCCTCCCTCTCTCCTTCCTCCAGAAAAGCTTTCTCACATATGTTACTAACATATCTATCTAATATAGCAAGGGAATATAAAATTCATTCCATTCTTGACTACACAATGCATGCTAACTTCTTCTTCTTCTTCTTCTTTTTTTTTTAAGGTACGATACATTCTAATGACAACAATCATTTAATTCCTTTCCGACTAAGAGCTTTCCTGCTGTGAACCAATCAACCAAATGGAACCCTAATAGAACAGTGTTCTCACTTGGATGCTTAAATTCAACTGGTCGTGGACTGCGATGCTTTCATTTTATCCCGTGTAATTTTTTATTTGTGCTATAAAAGTCTTTAGTACGAAGACACCCTAAGCTTGAACCGTATTTTATAGTAACTTAATATCTTGGGTTAGTCATATGAATCTTAGATGTGGATTAAAATATTGAAATTTCCGGTAAATAATGCAACTTGGAAATTTCCAGTTGCGTATTCGTGACCAAGTGTGAATAAATTACACATACGTTACCCCAGCATATTAGAGAAAAATATTAACACTTCAAGGGATTAACATATATATAATTTAAAAATTTGTACGCTATATATTCCCTTAACATACGAACAAACAAAAAACATACATACATGAGGGTATTTAAAAAAAAAAATTTGGGGTCAAGTATTAAAGAACGGGTAAAAAATTAGATCCCTCCATTAATATTAATTGTGTGTTACTTAACAATTGATATAAAGGGAAATGATAGATTCACCTTATATCAATAATTTATAAGACTTATTTGAAAAAAAAATATTTACCGGACTGATTTTTAATAAAAAAAATAACTTAGACAAATCTAATAATTTTGGCTAATATATACAATGTAACACATTTGTCTTTGCTTTCTAACAGTTTTACTCGCCAGTTAATGAAATACAGATCCAGAACAATTATTGATATAGGAGTATTTTTTTATGAATATTTGTTTTTTTAATAAGAACCCGGAATCTTTTTTATAAAAAAAACCCAGAATTTATGGTTAAGTAACAGGAAAATAATAGCTGGCTTTGTATTTGTCTAGATGTATGCAACCTGAAATAATTTATTTGCCACTAATTTTGGAGGTTAATTAGTTAAAGTTCTTCGTACACTTAATTGATTAAAAACCTTAAACATTTGAAATATATAATTAGAAAGTTCAAACGCAACCAACAACGTTCAGCACAATTGATAGATAGTTATGTTCCTTAACCATAATGTCAGAGGTTTGATCCGTGTCGTGGGTATCGAAAAAGTTTTGTTGGTAGAGCTAAAACCCATTTCGGTAATCTCTATCCCTCGAAGGATATTAGTCTTCGACAATCGACTGCAGGATATCCTTGATACGCGAAAAAAAAAAAGGTTCAAACGCAAAAACGGGACAGTAGTATAATAAATACAGTTGATTCAAAAAGGACAGTTTAAGAAGTAGTATATGACAGATTGACAGTAGTTACTACTTATTAGCTTCCTAGTTGGTGCTAAAGAAAACAGAGAAAGAACATGATCCATTTGTTTAAACAAACATAGTAAATTGTTTCTACCAAAAAAAAAAAACATAGTAAATTGTAGATTAATAATTTTGCTCGTCTCTATCTCTCGTCTTATTGACCGCCACTTACATAATCTAAAATATTATTGACCCTTTTTGTTCGTTGAATGTCACTCGTGACCAAAACTTTGCAGGCCGATACTTATATCTTATGCATGTGCCCTACGGCTTATTTCTGTCTCCACCAAGCATCAACCACTGCACTGAAATATTCAACAAGCAATTTTATATGCCAATAATATAAGGTATCACAAGATGTGTTAGTGAGTGGAGTGTGGGATAAACAAAGATCAAGAACTTTGGGTCATTCCTATTAAAAAATGGGTCTCGCTAATGAATGTTTTAAGGACACTTGTTAAGGTTATTATATATAGAAAAAAAATCATAATTACATATTCACCACTCTTTCGAAAACATAAAAAATCACACTTTTCAATAATTTTTATCTATATTTGCTTTCTTAACAAAAAGGCACTTGTTAGCATTTCTTAAAATATGACATAAATTTTGCAATGCAAGTTGTGTTCGGAGTTATAACAATTCCCTTTTCAGATCTACCTATATATAAAGCCTTTTAAGTTGTTTCTATTCCCTTAACAAAGACCAATTCTTAGTAGCAATATTTAACTTGGCCAAATTTTTATAGCAAAAAATGGCATTCTCATTCTCCTCTCTTGGTGGTTTCTTCCTCTATAGCTTCTTGTTTTGCTTTATTACTCTCCACTACTCTTCTTCATCTTTGGGAGCTGAAGCTAGGGCCTCACCAATCTCTTCTCTCATTAAGAAAAAGCTTTTTGATAATTTTTTCCTACACAAAGATGACAATGCATGCCCTGCCAAAAACTTCTACCAATACAAGTCCTTCATTCGTGCATCCAAATACTTCCCTGACTTTGGTACTACAGGGTGTTTAGCCACACGAAAACGTGAGATTGCTGCTTTTCTTGCTCAAATCTCTCATGAAACCACTGGTGGGTGGGCCACTGCACCTGATGGACCATATGCTTGGGGCTTGTGCTTCAAGGAAGAACTTAGTCCTCTGAGTAACTATTGTGATGCTACTAACAAAGAGTGGCCTTGTTACCCTGGCAAAAGTTACAAAGGCAGAGGACCTATTCAACTTTCTTGGTATATACACATCCAATGTTTGCAAAATGTTATTATGATTATTAGTTAATTTATTACTAATTCTTGTTAGTTGTTTGTTCATTTTCACACACATCAAATATGTACATTCATTATGCTAATGAGATGTGTCTCACCTGGTTGAGGGTTTGCCTTTGAAACCTACTAGTTTCGGGTTTGAATCCCACTTTTACGGCATGAGCCTATCACTTTTTTGCCGTGGATGACCTCTTACATGCGTCCATCTGAGTGATCATTGTGCTGTAATAAAGATGGTATTTCCTTTTTAACCAAAAAAATATGTCCAGTATAGGAACATATGTTTGCACACAAAATTCTAGAGGAAATTACACGGACACACCCCATGAAGTTTAGCATAATTATACTCAATACTTCTATTTTAAAACTTAAACTTACTTTTCTTTGGTATAGGTTAGTGAAATTACAGTGACTTCTTTAGGATACGTAATAATGATAATTAAATCTTAATTATAAGTGCAACTTTTAAAACTAATTAAAAAGGATATAAGTATAATAATGAAGTCAAATTTCAAGGTATGTTATCCTAATTTCCCCCATTTTTTTTAATTTACACCAATGGTGGCTCAAGGGGTAAATAGCTAATAATCATCATACATAATATTGTAGGAAATTACTTTCATGCAACTTAATTTTGGGTTATTGCTATGCAATCCTATGCTGGATCAATGATACTTTGTCACCTAACATATTATTGCCACATGTCATTGTTTAAGAAAGTCAGAATTGTATGTAGGTGGCAAAATATAATTGATCAAACATAAAATTTCATAATAACAACCCAAAATTAGATTACATACTAAAATATTCAATATTGTAATTGGAGGGGTAAACGAGTTCTACTATGTGATAATTGGAATGTTACGTAGTGATTGATGTATGTTATATGACATTATGTGTGTATTTTGTTATGATTAGTACACCAAAATTTTGGTATGCCAATAGCAAAACTTACTAGCGTGTGCAAAAGAAACAATTTGGTTATCAACTAAACTCAGAACTTGTGCAGGAACTATAACTATGGCCCAGCAGGAAAGGCCTTGGGATTTGATGGGCTGAAGAACCCAGAGATTGTGTCAAACAATTCTATAATTGCCTTCAAAACTGCCCTTTGGTTTTGGATGACAGTGAGAAATGGAACGCTTTCTTGCCACAATGTGATGGTTGGAAAATATGTGCTTACAAAAGAGGACATAGCAGCTAATAGAACACTTGGGTTTGGCTTAGTGACTAACATAGTCAATGGGGGACTTGAATGTGGAATTCCTAATGATGCAAGAGTGAATGATAGGAGTGGATTTTTCAAAAGATATGCCAAGTTGTTCAACGTGGATACCGGATCTAACTTGGATTGTGCTTTTCAGAAACCCTTGTAACAATTTTTTTTTGTAATGTTTCATTGTTTTGAGGTTTTTTTTTTTAAAAAAAAAAAATTAGTTTTCGTTTCTTTTCCCTATCAAAATTCGGAATGATGTGATGTTCTAAAAGTTTACATTCGTGGCATTTGCCGAAAGTAATTTATCATTAGAAATTGATGAATTGAAAGTTTTATATCTTCTTGATGTTGAATACCCACCATTACAAGATACTATCATTTATCAAATGCATGCCTAGAGAGTCAAAAATATTAATACAACGACATGGGTTACGTTATTATACATTATCCATTTAACTATTTCATGTAATAAATTGATTGTCCGCTATATTTGGATCTGTCCTATCATCGTCTGTGGAATTGTAGTTGTAAGCAAAAGATTCAAAGCAAGTCAATATACAACGTGTGTACCGTTTTTAATCTTTAATATGTTTTTTTTTAAAGGAAAATGCTAAAAAGTGTCTTTAAGGCACTTGTTAAGAGATTAAATGTGGTTAAAAGTTATGGGAAAATGCACTTTTTTTTTATTCTCGAGAGAATAAATACCTTGAACTTATGAATTTTTTCCATTTTTAGTATCCTTAAAGACACTTATTAACAAGATCATTTTTTTAATATATAATTCGAGATACAATCTCATATTTCTTCTTTATCTCCTGTGAATTATTGGAATAATTCGATAATTGTGCAAACCAAGAGAATCATAACTTTGAACTGTACCAAATCTGATACCAACCAAATTTAATTTTTGTGACACCACCATTTGATAATAAAAAAGAGTGCAAAATAGATTAGCTAAACTGGAGTGTTGTTAATTAACCACCAAGGACAGATCAATTGGAACCATATTATTATTTTATCTTAATTAAATGTCTCGAAAATAAAGCTATTGAAAATCAATGCACATGTATTAGATATTTGGTACAAAAAGTTGTATTTTCATGTCCATAGAAACTATATTTAGGTTGAGGGAGTTTTTCTCCCATATAATCATGTGGTTCACATTAAAAAGATGAAGGTTGGTTAATAAATAATAAGCATCTGAAAATTTCACTTCTAGTAAATAAGAAACAGAACGTAACTAGGTTTAGCAGAGTGGATGTTGTCTCACTCGTATCTCATATTTATCACCTTATATATAAATCACATGTAATAAATGTTTTACTCCCCCATCTTATAAGTTAGGTTTATTTAGGTTTTTTATTTTGTCCCATAAGTTATGTTTTTTTAGAAATTCAATACTCATTTATACTTTTTTTTTTATGCATATCCTTAATTATTACATTTTCTTTTTCACCACCTATTTTTTCATTGTTAAAAAATGTTGAATACATTTGTGACCATTCCCGCCCAAAAGAAGTGAGCATGTGGCCCCCGCACCAAAGTTTACAAGGCAAAGCATAATAAATGTGAATATTTAATTGCCATTGAAACATAAGAGTAGTTATTCTTGACTTATTAATAAATGATGCTTGACTTATTTCACCGTGGGACCCATGCATGAGTACTCATAAGAGTACTTTTTTTTTATATACCCACGCTGAGATGCATGAGTACCCATAAGAGTACTTCTTTTTTTTTTTTTTTTTTTTTTTTGCTTTTCTTTTATATACTATATTATATACTATATTATTATAATATAAAAAGGTGCTTCTACCATGCATCGGTTTTTGGTGCTCTGGGTCTTTTTTTTTAATTTTAATAAATATAATATATTTAAAAAAATGTTTTGAGTTTTCTGTGTTCTTTTTGTGTACATGTTTTTGTTATTTGGATTTGAAATTTTTTATTATATGCTTCTTGACACAGGCAATGGTGCAAACAAGTAAAATATAAAACAAGAGTGCTTCTACCATGCATCGGTTTTTGGTGCTCCGGGTCTTTTTTTTTTAATTTTAATAAATATAATATATTTTTATTTTAATAAATATGATACATTAAAAAAAATATGTTTTGAGTTTTATGTGTTCTTTTTATGTACATGTTTTTGTTATTTGGATTTGTGTTTTTTTTATTATATGCTTCCGGACACATGTAATGGTCCAAATAAGTAAAATATAAAACAAGGGTGCTTCTATCATGCACCGGTTTTTTGCTACTCCGACTCTTTTTTTTATTTATTTTTTTAATAAATCTAATATATTATTGGTAAGTGAAATAAATCTACTCCTGACATAGTTAATGGTCCAAACAAGTAAAATATAAAAAAAAGGTGCAAGAAATCAAGGTTATTATTAAATTAAATAAAGAATATTATATTATCAACAATCAACAATAAAAATGCAAGGAATCTACATTGTTAATAAAGGCCGGATAATCTTGAGCATTCTCCCTCCCAATGACCTTGAGTAAGTGGGCCAGCTTTCAACTTAGCATGTTAAATGCTACTATTTAATACCCCAATGTAGTGAAGTGCCAAAGTGTTTAGTATTTCCCAAAAATGAGCTTCTCCCGGAAGCTTATGCTCTTTCCCATGTAAGCTTCTATGAGAAGCTTCTAATGTTTTCTTACTTTGAAAATACAAAATACAAATCACAAATTCAATTTCCTTTCTCTCTTTCTCTATCTTGCACATTCTGATTTTGAAATCTCTCAAACCCCGTGGCTCCATCACCTCTCATCTCCACCTTCTCAGCTCCAGCACAATCCCCAACCGTCTCTCCATCACCGTACCACTTACCAACCACCTCACCACGAACAATCACACCACCCTACAACAACCATCGCTGCCGCCAATACTTCCACCGTACACCAACTGTCCAACACAGGAGCAACCATTCAAAACCCAACGAAAGTATAAGACGATGACGGAGAGGAAGAGGATGAGTCCTTCGCTGGTTTGATGATGTGGCCGATCTGCAACTCCAACAGCTTCTAACGATTGCAAAGATTTTGGATCCTGCCAAGCAACCATGGTAGAGCAAACGGTAGCAAATGTATAATTGTTTCAGCCATGGCTAACCGATTTTGTTTTTTTTTCCTTTGTTTATGTGGAGGTTATGTTGCACATCACACAATTAGTTGGTTTATGTTGCTGAGAAGTTAATAGTTAGCTTTGTTTTTTTTTAATACACACTAGGTGTTTGACAAATGACCAAAGTGAAATTATTAGTTAGTTTAATTTTTTTCTATTGTATTTCAGAGTAAGCCTGAATCTTGAAGCATTTGCACATTTGCATTTTGCATAGCAAATGCCAAATATAGGCATAAGGTATTATGTATCACTATTTCAAAGTAAGATTAATAAATTTTTGGTAGCAACTAAAGAACTGAAAATTTAGACTAGAAAAATACATATAAATGCATTAAGGAAAATCATACAAGGTGCGAATTCAAGCCTTTCTCTGTGCTTCTATGTTGATCCGAGGATCCAAAGAGGGAAGAATCATTATTGAAGAACAACTATGAGATCATGGCACTAAGGTCTAAGCAACTGAGAGCAGTAGTTGAAACCAATGATTTGTTCACTTTGCCCAATTTTTCTCCTAGATTTTGCAACTATTTTAATAAAGAGACATAGAATCTACCAAGCAATGACAAGTTTATTTGGTTAATGCATCCACAAGTACTAGATTTTCATGTCACTTTTTTTCACTTGTCATCATTATACCTATGTTGTAGCTATTGTAATAACTATCCTTATTACAATAAACTTAAATTCTTCTTTCTCTTTTTTTCTCCTCATTCTCTTATGCATTTTTTTAACCTCATCTATTTGCAATGCTTGCCAATATCAATATACCAAGTAACTATTTTAATAAACAAAAAAAAAATTATAAAACTAATTATAAATTTCAAACAATTTATCAACGTATACCAACGAGCTGTTGGTGCAGTGGTGCCAGGGGCTGCACTTGGTAGGGCGAACCACGGTTCGATCCCCCGCAACAACGTTGGAAGAGGAATAAAACCTTAACCCCGGGACCCCCTCGAACTGGATTAGTCGACCCAGTGGGCCGGATACCAGGGTGCAAACAAAAAAAAAAACAATTTATCAACGTACAATATTACTATACAATTTTTTATACCTCATAATTTTTTATTCCTAAATTTAACAATTTCAATTTCTTTTTTTTTTCTGTCACTCTTAATACAAATACTACAATACAAATTTGTCATAAAGATAATTTTAATAATATTCATTTTTTCCACCAATTTTACAAATTATTTCTTTTAAAACCCAATTTTTGCTAACAATATTTTTACACATAATTTTTTTATATCTTATTTTTTTTTGTTATGACCCCTCTCTTAAAAAGTGTTCTATACTTCATACCACAGTTTGTGATGCAATTTGGTGATAACAAAAAAATGTTTGGTCCCTCCTAAACAAAATAACGTGACGCCAAATTGATCTTTGCGGGGAGTTTAAGAGATTTCACAAATCTTTCAGAGACCTAACTGATTTCACATGTATCTTTTAGGAACATATGTGACTATCAACTCTATTTTGTTTTGTTTCTTGCATAATTTTGTGTTGCATATTTTCGCGATATGCACTATTATTGTTATTTTTTTTACTAACAATTTTTATACATTATTTCTTTATCAACAATTTTTACAAACAACATTTTTACACATTATTTTTTTATACCTTATTATTACACACTTTTCGTTATGACCCGTCCTGAAGACGGGTTTACTTACTAGTTTAGTTAAAATATACCAAATTCTTATACAATCATTTATTTATTTCTTAATTTATGTGTAAGAATCTAAAAAAACTTATCAGACGGAATGAATAATTTATTATTTTTTACGGTTACGTCCCTGTTTCTGGAATCCACTGTGCAGTTCATTTTGTTTGCAATTTTGTATTATTTTTAACCTTCAATTATCCGAAAATTCCACGCAAAAATTATAGTGTTTGGACAAATCAATCGGTTTATTAGTTCTTTTTAAGTTGCTGTGTTGGTCAATGTTAAAAAAAAAAAAAACAAAACAAAAACTAGTATTGCTTAAGAATTTTTTTTTTTTGGTGAACAGAATTTTTAAACTAATCTTTTTGTCTTTCTCGTTTGTCTTCAATGGTCTGCTGAGGTTATTTATTAGGCCGGCCATGTATTACATTATAGATTTATGCTATCTAGTACGCGTTTGGTATAATTAATAAAATTATATTACAATTATTTTTATATTATAATTTGGTAAGATTAAATTTTTTTTAAAATTTTAATTTATTTATATTTGAGATTCTTAACTGAGAACTGAATTCAGACTTATTAGTGAAGACTAATAGATAAGAACAATGCTAACAGAATGTATAACAGTATGCATGATAATAGAGATTGTTACAACAGTGAGTATTTATCCTATAACAGAACGATATTATCCAATATATGTCATCTGATTAGAAATAAATGCAACAGTCTTTTAGAGGGATTGGGACACGTGGAGGAATTGTTTAAGAGGATTAAGTGTGAAGTTAAATGGAGAATTAGAGAGAAGATAAGCAGAAAATAAAAACATGAATATGGAACTTTCTTAGAGCAGTTGGAGATATGAGAAGCTTGATTGAAGTTGTAATTAGTGTGTGAGGTAGTCTGATGCTTTCTCTTGTTAGAACCCAACCTAGTTGGTGGCTAGCTTGAGTTAGTGACCTTTCTATACTCTCAGGATGTACTTCGTCTGGTCCTATTTATAGGACATACTTATCCATATCACACGGACAAAGGAAGGTATTTAAGTTTCTTGAAACTTTAAAAAATACATTAACATTACAATTTTACTCTCTTATCTTGTAATGGGAATTTCGTAATGTATTATTTCACATTAATGGATAAAGGGCAAATAAGAAAAAATAACAATAAATGGTTAATTTGAATTGTCCATTCTTTGTACTTGTTACTGAATCTTCTCAAACCCAACCAATTACAACACAATGTTAGTGGTTCAGCTGCATAAGAGCATTTAAAAAACAAATGAATAGAATCTCCATCATCCTTCTAGCAAAAGCAACAAATTGTATTGTCAATAACAATTTGGAGCATCGCTAATCTCTTCTTTGTCAGTAACCTATCATGAGCCATCAGCCAGCATATAAAGCTATGTTTTGGAATATTAAATTTGTCCCAAACAAAGCTTGCAAATTTTCATTTTTGCTTCTTGATTCAACTCACTGCACTGCTCACTGTTTGTTGCCGAAGTAGAAAAGACAGAAGAGGACACGGTTGAAGCTCTTGATCGAGGGGGGCATTTTGGTTTGGACGAGGCTTTATTAGCGCCATGTTCCTTCATTCCTAATCTCCTTAATGCATTTTGGAGCATCAGTTTTTGTGTATGAAGTGGCCGTGGCTCCAGTACATCAAAAAGGATAACATGCATTTAGTGCATGTTACAATTTTTACCATTGATATATTATAAAATATTATAAATGGTTAAGATTGCTCCTTATATTTTAAAAATCACATACCATAAAGACAATTTTGCCCTCATCTTCAACCTCCATTTCTACTCCATTAAGGACAACAGTTTTGGCCATGGTGAAGACGACGGCGCCACCGCCGCCACCGCCACATCCATATTTGCCGCGAAAATCACGGTGATATTCCTAACCGTGATATTCCCAACCAGATTCCAATTCTAAATACAACACCTTTCTCCACAACAGCAATCGCAGCAACATTATTATTATTATTATTATGATGTCCACAATAAACTTGCAGTCTCATGCCTTCGCCGGCAACCCTCTTCTCCGGTCCAAACCCGATGACCCCTTCTCTCCAAAATCGGCTCTTCAAGCTCTTACCTCTCGAATCCTCGAAAGCAACACCCTTTCTTCTCCTTCCCCTGATTTCAAGGTCCTCCCTTTCAGAAACGGCAGGCCCTTAGGCCTTAGGCTCCTCTTCCGCCACGATTTATCACTTGGGTTGGATCGGGTTGGAAGATCTCAAGGGTATTTTGGAAAATTCAGGTACCCAATTGAGCGCAGAATTGTTGGTGTGCCTGGGTTGGAGTGAAGAAGACGACGTCGTTTATTGGGCTATAGATGTTTATAGTTATGAGAGTAGCTTGGTAGCTGAATTGCGAACTAGTAGTGGTAAAGAGATGGGTTTTGTGGAACTTCGAACACTCATGGTCGCTACTCGCTACCAACTGGTAAGATTCCAAAGCAATGGCTAACTTAGCGATTGCTGGTCATGAAAGGTTTGAGTCGAAGGGGTGAGGGTAGAAGGTTGAAGACAAGGATACATTTGGAATTGAAATTTTTGACAGGGGTAAAATTGGACTTGCATAATATATGCACTGATGCATGTTTGGTTTTAATTGCACTTGAGCCTCCGCCGTATGAAGTAGCGGTTGAGATTTAAGATGAGCCTAACGTTTCCCTTTTTCCTTCCTCGTTATTCTTTTTTTACTTTTGGTTTGATCACCAGCTCTGCTCTTCTTTTTTCCATATGGTTCACCCAAGGCATATACGAAATTTTTAAACAAAACTTCATTCCTCTTTGATAAATGAACCACCTTGTGACAGTGATTATCACAAAAGCCTGGACCCTCGAAGCAAATTGAATTATTCTGGTTCTTCTTTACCGGAACTCCTCCGGTTCTACTTTACCGGAACACTTCCGTTTTTGCTTTATTAGAACTCTTCCGGTTCTGCTTTACCGGAACACTTCCGTTTTTGCTTTATTAGAACTCTTCCGGTTCTGCTTTACAAGTAACTATTGACCCATGTAAAGTTGAGCTCTAGTTCTGGCTCTGATACCATGTTAAGGTTTCATCTCAAAATTAATTGACAATGAGTAGAGTAGCCCAGCAGGTATTTAAACCTTACCATGTATTACGAGGCAGACGATATGAGACTTCCAACACTGATTATATAAGGAAATTTATGACACGCACGAATATATTAATGAGACAATGACATGACTAATTTAAGGACATCTATCATTTCTCCTTGGCTATGTCATCCCTTCGGCTCGAAATATAAGCAACAAAAAACATAACTCTTTTGGTTTAAAATATAAGCAAAACTAACCAATTTTCTTAAATTTTATTTCATTCCCAATGTCAATTTCCTAAAACATTCCTAGAAAATTTTTATCTTATTTAATTATTGTTTCATTCTCGATGCAACTTTCCTTAAATATCTCTATTCTTTTATAAATTTGAAAAAATTAAATACAATCAACTAATCTCTTTAATAAGTGTAAAATCAATTGGATATTTTTGCGTGGTTTTCTTTTAGAGAATCGACAACATTTTCTTTTAGAGAAAATCAATTTTTGCGTGATTTTCTCAAATTAAATTTTTTTTCCCCAAAAATTGGATATTTTGATTACTCTTGAATTTGAATAACTAAAAATATACGTACTACATCTAGACAGAAGATGAGATAGAGATCCAAATATGTGACATTGCAACGATAAGGTGAGATTTTTTTTTTTAAAGTTTTACATGTTGCTCAACTGAGAATTTGGTCCACGTGGTGATTCAAGTTATGGAAGAATCAGTTTAATTAGCAAGTTGATTTCCCAGATATGATGCAATAGATCAGATGCTTCGAATACAAGGCTATTGAAACTTTGGTAAGAGCACAAAATTCCAAATCTCGTCCTATTAGAGCATCAGCACCGGCGGTTCAAAGCCGTTTGTGCGTCCTCAATGAATGTTGTTTGCTGTTCGTCACAAATGGGGAGAAAGGGAGTCGTTCGTTTGGAAAGGAACATGCTCTATTTGGCAACGAGTTCATGGCTCATGGAGGAGAGAGAAACAACAATAAAAAAATATATAATTCTCTTTTTTTTTTTCATTTCAAACATAGTAAATTAAAAAAATATACTATGTATTTTTCTTTTCACAAACATATAATTTTTTTATTCGGATTTAATTTTTTTTTAATCTGTGCTCTCTGACAGATGCTAATTTTTTTTTCTTGTTTTCAAATGTAGTTAATTTAAAAATAATCTATGTGTATTTTTTTCACTGTTATGCACTCGTTTTTATGATTTGGATTAATTTTTTTTACTCTCTGCTCTGAAAAAAACTATATTGAGTAAAAAATGTAATCAAAATTAACATATTCTAATAAATCTGTATACGAATATATGTAGAAAATATTTTGAATAAATATTTTGGTTAGTTGATTGTGGTTATATTTATAATAAAATATTAGGAGCGTGGGGTATGTAGTGAAGTAAAATGTGGTTGAAGTTCACAGTAGTTCTTAAAGCATGAAAAAATGTGAAGAATACTAAAATAATGCATGGGATCCATTTATGAACGAAATTTAGGTTCACGGCTGAAGATGCTCTTGTATAAGGTAGAAAAGGTCTTCCTATTTATTTTCCAAAGCGAAATACACATACATGAAAAGCTAAAACACATGCATTCGGCCTAGCTCTTAATCAAGTCCATGATCAGACAAATAGATCCACCCTAGAGGCCCTCAGTATAGGTGACCCCAGTGTCCTTCAACCAATCATCACCTTGGATTAGTAGTTGTTTCACTGTGAACTTGCTGGCCTCTGCAGCATCTGTGATGACATGGTATCCTTTCCAATTTACTCTCTTGCTGGTACCAGCACCTGGTCCACTGTTCATGTACTCCCCGTAATACAAAGTGTCCAAATAGTCCTTATGTTCATCATCCCATTCAGCCCATCCTGCTGGATCAATATGACTGTCTATGGTGGACTGCATAATGACTGTTCTAGAGTATTTCCTCCATGGGCGACCCAAAAATGTTTTTATGGAGCCCACAAGAGGCTTAAGAGCCGAGCTTGGTGTTATTTGACATTGTTGGATTGAAGTTCCCGTGCATTGGTTGGGATCATCTCTTCCTTGGGCTGTGACCATATTCTTTTGATAACTCATGGGCTTTCGGGCTACTAGGTAACACTTTTGAAATACAACAGCTGCATTTCCAAATATGAAATCAACGGTGCCAGTAATAAAGGAGTCTCGATAAAACTGTTTGTTGGAGTGGGCATAGAGAGTGTCTTGGTAGGCATCAATGCGACAGCGATTTATAACAGAATGGTCAGCACTAACGCGGAGAGCCACTGCTTGTCGCTTTGCTGCGCCTGCTGTGTTTTGGAACCAAATGTCTTGGGCTATAAACCCATCACCATCAACACCTGCAAAGCCAGATTATTATTAGATGGGTCTTGTTAAGATTCTTAGATTTAGATTTGAAAAAAATATCATAAGTTCATTTTTTCTCTTTTCTTGAAAAGATATCACATTTTTCAATACTTTCATATTACATTTAATTGTTTAACAAGTGTCCTTATTTTACATTTAATTATTTAACAAGTGTTAGCATTTTCCTTATTAGAATAGTAATGTATCCCGTATACGGAGGTTAGTGTTGAAACAACCTTAAACCAAGTAATTTTACGAGCCACTACTCAAAGAATGGGCTCTTTTAAGCCTTAGAGCACCCACAACGGTGGGTCTTCAGAGGGTTCATCACCATGAACAAACCAGTATCCCGTGGTTCGGTGTTGGTTGGGGTCGTTGGGATGACCTGAGTCGCGGGGGAGAACTGGTTCATGGCAAAGCAAAGGGACCCACTTGTCCTTTGTTTGCTAAGCATGGAGAGAGAAATTGAAAAAAAAACCTAGATCAACAATAGTGGAGTTCAAAACAAATTCCACAAATCCAAATCAACCAAAAATCTACAAAAATGCAATAAAAAATCCAAAAACCATAATAAAAAAAATTCGAAATATCAAAACAACACAAAAAAAATTTCAGAAATTCAATATTTACCCAAAATTACAGCAGAAAATTGGAAAATTAAAAAAAAAAGGAGAGAAGAGAAATCAAAATCTTGCATGCATGATGATGATGATGGTGTTGGTGATTGAGAGTGGCGATTGTTGGTGGCTTGATGATGATGGCTTGGTGGCGGATCGGTGGCGCATCGATGGAGGGTGGCTTGGTGGCTTGATGATGATGATGATGGCGGTGGTGGCTTGGTGGCGAGCGAGCGGCGGATCGGAGGGAGTGATGATGATGTTGAATCGGAGGCAAACATACGAGGGAGTGAGATGATGATTGCGTGAGGAGTGAGAGAGTGGCGTGAGTGAGGGAGTGGCTTGATGGCTGTGAGGGAGAGAGTGGCGTGAGTGAGGGAGTGGGTTGGTGGCTGTGAGGGAGAGAGTGATGTGCGTGGGTTGGTGGGTGTGAGGGTGGCGTGAGTGAGGCAGTGAGATGAGGGAGATAGAGTGAAATGAGTGAGTGTGAAAGTGAAGTGTTCATTTGTCATGAGCGGACCGTAGGCTAATGATAAATAATGACTGTTATTTTATAATTTAATTTGCGAAGTAGTTTTATGCCCTAGAGTTTGTGTTATATTGTTTGATCGGGCATTAGGGCTAATCTGACTGTAGCTACATAAGTTTTACTCCCTCCGTCCCATTATCTTGGTAAAAAAATGCTAAAAATTTGTCCCATATTAAAGTAAAAAAATAAATGAAAAGTCTTAAAGATTGTATATTGTATCGATGATTGATAAGTAAATAAGGAAAACATATTTAAAGATTTTTTTGGAGACAATATTGTAATATGTATTAATTGTAATGATATGAAAATTTGTATAATAATCAATTTGTAATTAATGAATGAATCATGCATTATATCTAAGAGATACTCTCTTATTTTCATTGACTTGTTTGACTTTTACCAAAATAATGGGATGGAGGGAGTATATTTTAAATTATTCTGGTCTGGACAGGTACCAAACAGGAATTTTTGGAAAATCCGAAAAACAAAAGAAACTGCAGAAATTTCGTAAAAATTTTCAAGTATCAATTTTAATAAAACTTAACTTAACTAATTAAAAAGTGAGGCAAACATATGAGAGAGATAGAGTAGTGGCCGGAAATGGTTATATTTTTTTTCCTGGAGTGTTGGACACTAGATAGTTCCATTCACATTAAATAAAAATTTAAAATAGAAAAAAATAGAAAATAAAAATTTAAAATTAAATAATTTTTTTTGGTAAAAACATTTTAATAAAAAAATTAATTAATATATTTTAATAAAATACTAGCCGTTATATTTTACTATATTTAAATATTAATAATATATTATTATAGTTATAATTAAATGTAAAATATAAAAATGTGTGGTAAGTTGTGGATCCCATTTAAGAATGAATGTAGGGTTTGGGATTGGAGGAAAAAAGTTGATAGAGTTCTTAGCTTTTGGAAAAGTGTAAACAATTATAAGATAATACGTGAGACCCATTTATGAACCAAAAATAGGTTTGCGGTTGTGGATGCTCTTACACATCTTGGCATTATTGCACAAAATATATTAAAAACCGAAAAATTGAGTATCTAATAAATTAAGACTTCATAATTTCAGTTTTTAAAAATTGCTTTTACACTTATTTTTTAGCCGTTATCCTTTTATGTTGGTGTTAAGATATCTTAGCGCCAAATAGTACTTTTTAAACCTCACTCTTCTATACATTATGTCGGTTAAAGATATCTTAATATTATAAGGGACTTTAGTAGTGCAAAACACACCAAAGACCAAAACAAAATTCCCATATTTTTCATCGGAGTCTTTAGCCCCTAGAAGTATTTCTTATACTTCTTAGCCTCTTTGAATAAAATTTTCTCTTATCTAAAAAAGAGAGTCTTTAGCCCTCTAGACTGTAGAATTAACCAAGTGCAACTAGCCTATTCACCAACCTTGTTGACAATTGTTTTTCAACTTGTCTAAACTACATAGAAGTCATTATTGAACCAAGTGCGGATACAGATTGTCGTCCTTTGGAAAATATAAAGAAAGAAAATATGACACATTATAATTGAGTCTATAGGGTTCGCTTAATTAATTGATTAATCTGTAGGCGCTTCAGGAGATCATCTCATCTTTATTTTATTTTATCTTTACTTTTCTTCATTTCCTTCCCTCATGTAATGGTTATTATTTATTATACCAAGATTTAATTGAATATATTTAAAGATAAGTTTAAGTAGAACTATTTAACGGTTAAGATCTTAGTAGTTAACAAAGAGGATTTAGACTCAAATATAATCGATAAAATCAAAAAATACCCGTAGAATCTTGTTAACAAGTGCCCTTGTTAAGGTTTCTAGTATTGGAAAAACAATCATAGGTGCACATTCTTTCATGTCTCGAAAATACAAAAAACCACATTTTTTCATAAGTTTTTACTCTTTTTGTCTTCTTAACAAGTGCACTAAGGGTACTTGTTAGCATTTGTCATACCCGTAAAGCATTCCAACTTTCTCGCTAACCATTCAAAGTGTTTTATATATGTTCAAAGTTGTGACATGTAACATTTATGTTTTTTCACGGACAAACTTAGATGGAAGCACCCCACCAATATAAAATTTGATCCTATAGAAAGAAAATTCCGAAATGAGTTATATAAATACGTACCAACAGTGGCACTATGGAAAGTGGAATTACTTGAACCATCCCCAATATTCAAGCTGCCAGTGATTACGGTTGCATCCTTACCATCACCAACCAGCATCACATTCCTCTTCTTCTTACCAATTTGAACATTCTCTTTGTATGTTCCCTTCTTCACATATATCACATATCTTGTCTTGTCATTCTTATCGGGTTCGGGTGCGGATGCAACTGCCTCTTTCACTGTCTTGAATTTTCCACTACCATCCTTAGCCACCACAACATTGGCCGTTATCGCCCCAACTGAAGACTCCAATAGTTTCCGATCCTTCCTTGTTACCTGGTAGAAACAAAGACAAGCCAGCTCAGAATTTGAATATAACAACATTTCTCATCAGGTTGAATGTACACGAAGCCAAGGTCATCCTGTTTATGAATTTACATATTTAAAAATGAAATCATGTAAATTAATTAGAATCAGTATTTTTCTTTTTTTTTTTTTTTTTATATATGGGAGATAGAGAGAGCGCGTCTCTCGAAGGTTGAACTTGGGCACGTTAACGTTTCATATCATACAACTTTACCCATTAAATGGACTTTTGAAGTACCATCACAATTACTATTTAATCATATTTTAAAAGGCTTATTTATGCCTTTACTCTCTTGACGTTTAGCATGTTTTGGTTTTAGTCTCTGTAAGTTATTTTGACCGGGATTAGTTCTTAAATTTTCAAACATTTTGGTTTTGCTCCGTCCGTTTGTAAAAATTTGTTATTTGTTTGTGTAAGTAGCGTAACATCATATCAGCAGTCCATATGATATGAAGTGAAACCAAATAAGTGATATAACGTGGATGATACAAGTCCACGGATACAAAATGGTCTGATACGCAAAATAGTCACGTAAGCAAAATTTTGAGTTCGTAGGCCTAAATTATCCATGTCACATCATTTATTTGGCGCTACCTCACACCCTGTGGTAGCTGGTGTGCATTTTCGTTAACCATGTCAGCAAATAACTTATTTTTTTTTATAACGGAAGATACCAAAACCAAAATGTTTAAAAAATTAAGAATTAGTCCCAATCAAAATAACTTCTAGGGATTAAAACCAAAACAAATTTGAACTTTTAGGGACCAAAATTATAAATAAGCCTAAACCAATCTAAATCAATTTTTAATCAAATCATGTCTTAATGTATTTATTACCCACGAAGGAAAGCCACCATTGAGTGGCTCATCGATGAGTCCTTCACCATTTGGATTTGGAGGCAAGATAGCAACAATCAAGGCCAAAGAGGTTCTTGATCTAGATATCAAGTCCTTAATCTCAGCTTCCATATGGGTCTTTGCTGAACCCTCCAGTCCATCCAAACAAGTGACATGGTTAGTGAGCACACTGCTTAGCCAAGAGTGTGCATCCTGCATTGAGGTAGTTGTTTTTTTGGTGAGAGCCATGATTGAGTCCCAAACTCTATCCATGGACAAGTCCATCAACTCCTCACAATCAGCCAAAGCTGCTTGCTCTTTTGGACTATTGATCCGGAGTTTGACATGTTTGGTGTTGTGGATGGCTTTGTGCATGTTTGAAGCAGATTCAATTAGGATGGATTGAAGCAAATTGAGTTTGTGGTTTTGTGGTTGAGCTACTTCTGAGACATGGGCTAGGCATGATGCGGTGTCAATGGCATGTTCACAAACATGGTTAGGGGATGATGCGGTGTCAATGGCAGATGAAAGGTTGAAGAGGGAGGTGGGTTTGATGAGATAAGAAGCAATAAGGAGTGATGAGCATAAGATAGTAGCTACAGAGAGGATTAACCAAAAGGTTTTGGAAAGAGATTTCCCAGGCTTCTCCAGAAGAGATTGTTGGGTAGCCATATTATTAAGGTGATGAAGCGATGTTATCGGCTGCTCTTGGTGATGTTTGCTTCCTTGGGTTGTTTTTATATAGAACAAAACATACTCCACTGTCATAGATTTTTTTATTTATTTTTAAATAATAAACACATAATAGATTCTTTAGTAATACAAGGTGTAATTATTAAAAAGAAATTCTATTTACCAGAAAAATGTTGTTTGTATTTTGTTTGTATTCAAGACAAATTTTTAGGTGATTTATCGGACAGTATAAAAAATTTAGATAATTCATTTGAAAATTTAAAAATCATATATAGTTGGCAAACATTATTTTTATGAACCAAGGGGACTTGATTTAGTTGGTGTAAGGCTCCAACTGTAAACCTGGTATGGGATAAGGGTACTAGTAGTCCCGGATTCGATTCCCACTAAAAACATCCCGCTATTAGAACCAGTCACGTAACTCTCTCCGGATTAGTCTCAAAGCTAAGGCTCCCTGGTATTAAGAGTATTCTTGGGATACCGATTGTTCCCCAAGAAATTCGGTAAAAAGAAAACATTATTTTTTATCATTAAAAAGAATATATGCGGATGGGCCAGCAGCTTATTAATTAGTTTATAGTAATATACGGTCTACAGAAATGCAGGTAACAGACATGGAATCCTATCATCATAACGTTTGTTTCTCTACACATGCGTAATTATTCAAGGCTTAATTATGTCACAAGTTCCTGAAGTTTGGGGTACTTTTGCCAGATACCCTTATACTTTTTTTTTCAATGTCTAACTTCCCGAAGTTACTTCTGAGTTTGTCATATACCCCTACTACCAATTCTGGCCAATTTTGATGACATGTAACATCAGAATCCTAATCAGACGCGCAGAAGGTTGGTCATGTGGTGTCGCGTGATGTCACACAGCCGAAGACAAACTCTCTCTTCAATTCTTTTTTTTATTTTTTTATTTAACTAAAAATATATAAATATTAAGTTTTTTAGTTTTTAAGTTTTTTAAAAAAAATGATCTTCGCCCACAGGGCACCAGGTGCTTAACCCCCTGCGTCTGATGGGGATTCCGATGTTACATGTCAGCAAAATTGGCCAGAATTGGTAGTAGGGGTATATGACAAACTCAAAAGTAACTTCGGGGAGTCAGACATTGAAAAAAAAAGAATAAGGGTATTTGACAAAAGTACCCCAAATTTTAGGGACCTGTGACATAATTAAGCCATTATTCAATTAGAACAAAAAAGTTTATACACGCATTAGCACGTATATATCATCTATACTAATTGAAAGCACACTTTGTACGTAAATTTGTTATGCCCAAAATACTATTATCATAAAACTACCAGAAGCAGTTTCAAAAACTATTACACAAATTAAAAAAGAGCAGTTTCAGAAAGAAGTTACTAAATGTAAGTACAAATAACACAAAATGCAGTTAATAAAAATCTGGACCTACTCACAAAAAGGCAGCAAGAATTGCACAACGGTGTCAATGCAAGTAGTAATGGTGATGTCGAGAGCAATGACTATCATGAAGACGACCACGGTTCTACCGCAATTCTTTTGGGATCTAATGTCGCTGTCAAGAACGTCGTTCGCCCCATCAAGTTACCTGAAGTACAAAGATTACCTCCTTACACCACATGGATTTTTTTGGACAGGTTTCCTCAACAATCTATGTTTTCCTCCTTTCCCATTTTTTTTATATAATCTGATCTTTCTAGCCCGTTACTATTGACTGCTATAAATGCGACTCCTATTGTTCGTTATGCACTGAAATTTCATCATTCTGTTGCTATTATTTTCTTTTCACCATTTCTCCATGTTTCTTTCTGCATTTTTTTTATAACTAGATATGTGTAACTAGATATCTTATTATCTTTCTCCAAATGCAGTGGCGACAAAACGGTGGAGCAGTTGAGGATAGACAACAACACTTACTTCAATGAAATTTATTTCACCCTTACTCTTTTTGATTATTTTCGTATTATTTTAAAAGTTTTTTGGTTTAGAGTTTGCAAGTACTTCGAAATCAAGATGCCATTAAAAAATATGACGATAAAAATATCGATTTACAAATATATTGTGTTACAATAAAAAAAACTTTTTACAACAAAAACACGAGAAAGCGGGGTGACAGGCACAGGAGTGCGTGTCGACACGCTAGTGTCAATAATTGGAACGGTTTTCTAGTGGTCCCGTATACATACGGTACCACCAGTGATTCTTACTATTGACCTCCTATCACTGGTTTTAATAGTCAAAATAGCAACGGAAAAATCTCTCGCAAATCTTCTTTGTGTCAAGTTCAAACATCCTCTTTCATTGTTTCATACACCTGCCTCAGGTCTCCTTCTCCACCATCGGATCCGCCATCATCGATTCCAGCACCACCAAGATCCGTTGCTTCCCATCACCATCGGAACACACCACCACCACCACCTTCGGCCTCGTCACCTCCATATCGGCCTCGATCCGCCAGCTTCCCGCGGTCAGCAACCAAAACCGACGGCACCACCAGTACCGCCATCCCTCCTGACACACCTTCAACCTATGGTTCGTGAAACTCTCAACGGCCTTGCGGTACCCTTCGTCTTCCGGCACCACCTTGATCTTGTTCAGCGTCTTGCTGTAGAGTCCGATCAGCACCTCGCTCGCGTTAGGCATCACGTCCAGTCCCACGATCCCTGTTGTTTGCTTCACTTTCGGCATCAGCGGCCGCGCCACCGCACGCAGGAATTAAGCTCCTCTCCGTTCGATCCAACCAAAACCGACGCCACAATCCCTGTTGTTTGCTTCCTTCTCTATGTTCGATCCACTGTTGCTCCATTCGATCCGCCACCTTCCCCCGGTCACCAACCAAAACTGACGGCACCACCAGCACTGTCGTCCCATTCTGATCCGGAATCAAGCTCCTCCGCCGCTGGCCGTTTCCCGACGCGCCCTTGCCACCGCCGCCGCTTGTTCTCCTCCCCCACTTGCCAGCTCCAGATCCGGGTTAGGTTAACCCTGTCACCAACCCATTTGCTCATAGCCTAGCCCATCATTTGCATTGTTCGTTGCTAATCTGTCACAAAATCGTCGCTAATCTGTCACAAATCCGTCGCTAATTCGAAATACGGTGACCTTTTATTCAGGTTACCAGGTAACCATTGAACACCGTTAGATTACTTTTTTGGTTGAGATCTACGGCCCTCAAGCAAAAGGACCACCGGTGGAGAAATACCACAAGGACCATTTGAAGCGTTCACATTGACCATGAACTGGGTTAGACGATAATTTATAATAGGGTGATTCTTTCATGGGATAATTTTTCCAATCAGCGTATGTGGTCCTTTGATTAAAAGGGATCACTTTTTTTTTAACCATTGATTTAATAATAATATATATTAATGATTGAGATTTATATCCAAAAAATTGTCCTTTGACTATTTTATCATTATCTTCCTTAACATCCCTTCATTAAAATTTTTTGCGGGCAGGGCACAAGTTTTGGCAAAAATCTTCAAATCATGCCCGCCAACCTCGCCCGTTTTTTTCGCGGGCATTTGCGGGCTGCCCGCGAGCCCCGTTTATAAAAAAACAAAAAACCTAAACTAAGACAGACACACACTCAAGTTTAAAAAAAAAAAAACAAAAACCTAACCTAAACTAATAGCCCATGACCCCATTTAAAAAAAAAACCTAACCTAACCTAAACTAACACAATAACACACACACACGGTATATTCAATTCACACACACGCGACGGCACACTCACACTCCCACAAAATCACAAGCTGCAGAACTCCACGATGGTGTCACGCCACATGCCATCAAACCCAACTCCATCTCCATCCAAGCCAACGCCGCCGAACCGAGCAGGGACTGTCCCAGCAGCGATGAACATGGCGACGACAGCAACACACACATCCACAACAACAACGAGGAGCAAGCTAAGTCATTAGATTTATGTTTTGTATCTTTGATTTTAGACTTCCCTGCCCCTGGTCATTAGAGTTATGGATATTAGATTTGTTGGTGCAGCATCTGTTGAGTTGATTTGAATTGAAAGTATGCATCTTAGATTTTTTTTACATAAAACGGGCCGCCCGCATGCCCGCCCTGCCCGCACTTAGGGCGGGAATGGCCTAATTTTTTGGCCCTAAATATTTTAATGGGTGGGTTGCGGGCATGGCCCGCCCGCCCTAATTGCCAATGCTAATTTTCACCTTCAACTATAGCCAAGCCACCGGCGATTGGCCATCCTCCTTGCTAGTGTCGGCCCCCTCGAATTCCCTTATCACTATATTCATCGTCACCCTTCACCTCCTCCAACACCATCGTCGACCAATAACAACCGAACTCAATAGTGACTCCCTCCATCATCCACTACGAAAGGGACTTCATGAAGCCGAAATTGTAAAATTAAAGAAGAGAAGGGAACTTCGTGAATTGCGATGGTACCTTGGAGTCATTGCCGCCGAGCACTCTCTCTCTTCTTGATCCCGAATCATTCTCATCCATTTCCTTGAAGCTGTCACGATGGTCGTCGCGCTCTCTTTCTTCTCGGTCTAGTTTCTCTTCCACTACCACCCATTCTCTTCCACCACCATGGTCGTCGCATTCGCGAATTTGTTATTGTTGTTGCGATGTCGTTCCATTTTCTTCCACTACCTTGAAGTTGTCATCATCGTAATTCAATGGTTATATATTGTCCGAGTTCACCGAGCAATCATCCAGCTCGAACTCGGATATCTGGAACATTTACGTTGATGGTTCTAGTAACAGGAAAGTCGCTGGTGCTGGAGTCATTTTGGAAAAATCTGAAGGGATTAGCATTGAATACTACCTGAAGTTCGAGTTTCCAACCTCGAACAATCAAGCCGAGTATGAGGCCTTCCTTGCTGGCCTGCGTATGGCGAAAGAGCTTGGAGCAGTAGAGATACAGGTTCTAAGCGATTCGCAGTTAGTGGTTTCCCAAATCACTAGAGAATATCAAGCGAAGGAGCCAATTGTAACACCCTAAACTTAATGACAATTAAAATATATTAAGAATTGTGAATTAATATAGTAAAGTCTTGGTTTAGGCATAAGAAAAGTTAGGAATCATTAGATTACATTAGAAAGCGAAAATATATGGCCTTAATCGATTAATGGGGGTCTTAGTCGATTAAGAGCTGATGAGCTCTTAGCCACTAATCGATTAAGAGCAGTCTTAATCGATTAGCTTATTGATATGCCTCAGGTGTTAATCGATTAACTGGGAGGTTAATCGATTAACCCCTGATAAAACAGTCTATAAACGTGATTTTTAAGTGGGTTTCACGTGATTTTCCTTCATAATTTTCGACCCTCCTCTTGGCTTCTCTAGAACCTTCATGAAACCACTCCAAAAACCCATCAAAATCCATTCAACAAATATCCTTAATCACATAAACAAATCCTCTAAGCCCTTAATATCATAATCCACTTCTCTTTCTCCATTGAAAATCCACACCTTTGCATACCCAAAGCCCTACCATACCATACTTTTGTGTTCTTAATAAATAAATTGAAAGAGAAAAGAGCTTAGGAGCATGGAAAATCATAGGAGAAAGGAGAGCAAGAAAGAAAGCAAGAATAGGAGCCACTAGAACTTCCAGAGAGATTTTCTTCCTCTAGGATACTCCCTCTCCTCAACCAAGGTAAGGAGGAGTTATTTCTTTATTATTTAAACTTAAGAGTTAAGGAAATTTGTAATAATTGTAAGAAATAAATAATCTCAATTTAGATTTAGTCTTTAGATTTTGATAGTGAAAATTTAATATTAGGATTTAAAGTTATTAATTAAACTTTAGGATAGTGGATTTTATTGAATATATACTTATGTATGTGTGACTAGTAGTGATCATATTCATTGTTTGTGGTTGTATGCTAATGTATTGTTATTGTGATTATGATTATGAATTATTAATATAGGAATTACTACAGGTATAAATTTAAGAATGTTAGTAGAAGATCTATGATGAATCTAGTATTATTATGCATTTAAATTTCATGAAAGAAAGATGTTTGTAATTATGCATTAATGAATGTTTGATGAATAATCTATAAATGATGTGTTAGTAAGAATAAATGAAGGTATAACTAAATAAAGAACATTGGTTTATGATAATAATAACTAATTATCAAGTGTAGGTGTTTGTGTTGAATGTATTGCTAATGTGACTATGGTTATGAATTATTGGTATAAGAAATTATATAAGTTCAAACTAAAGAATATGAGCGGGGGAATCTATTGTGAGTCTATTACTAATATGTATTTAGATTTCATGTGAGGAGGATGTTTATTATTGTGCCTTAAAAGTTAGTAAGCAAAGTTAGTAAGCAATCAGAGAAGAAAGATTTAAAAGAATGTTAATGAAGTAGATATGAAGGTATGATTATAATTAAGTACTTAGGCTCTTTTCAATTTTTATTATGAATTCCTTTAATTCTTAAGTTTAAATTATAAAGAAGTATCTCACTCCTTGTGGTTTAACATTTTAGGTAATCTACGAAGGAGCAAGGAACTAGAGACTCATAACGGAGAAGGGCGAAGGAATGAAATTTAAAATGAAGTTATTCTAATTCTATATTGTAAATCCCATTGAAATATCAAATTTTATGTAAAAACATTTGAAAGATAATACATTCTCAAATTAACTTTCTAAAGTTTTATACCCTATTTATTATTTTAATAAATTGGGATGTTACAATATGGTATCAGAGCGGTTCTTTCCTTTCTGCCTGGGGAAATGGTCCCTATTCTGTTGTGATCTATGAATATCCTGTTCCAAGCTCTTTTGTCTCACAAGGAGTGAGATATATGATATTATATGTCATAAGTTGTGGATGATATATATATATATATACATATAATATGATGTATTGTAAGTTGTTGAGTGTAAGGAAGTCAAAAGGCATAACACCAAAAAGAAAATGAAACTTGTTGGTCAATACTAAGGGTTTTGAATAAAAGAAAATATTTTGCCACCAAGAGAGAAAGAGATAAATATGATACATAAAGAGAAAAGAGATGAGATTTATGAAGCTTACTTGGCATGGTCGAGGGGACACCTCGGTTGTTGCTGACTGGTGTGTTGTACACAGTTGGGGTCAGCCGATGAATGCGTAGCTGACCAATGCCAAAGTATTGTTTGCATGAGACAAATGAGAGGAAATATGGAGGGAGAAAGAGGAAAGATGAATTGAATGTTGAATGGTGCATAATGAATGTGTTCACGTCATTGGAAAAGAAAAAAACACTTTATGATTTAGTTTATTTCCGCGTTTCAAATTTTTGTTTTTACACAAATTCAATCCTGAAAATCAATTTGAAAGTGAATGAGTTCTGAAAACTGACTTCCTTTCCAATGACTATGATAGTGAAATTGTACTAGAAAATATATTATATTCTCAATGGGACTTAAATGAAGAAAAAGGGTGATTTTGGAAAAATACAAAGATTCAATTATAAAGGAAAAGAAAGATGATTTAAGTTCCTTTGAGAATCCATTACATTATGCACCACAACACGAGTGATGAGAGAATACTAATGCCAATAAAAAGGAAAACCTTACAAACAAATGCTTATGAATCAAATCACATATTTTATTTAAGAAAATAAGTTGTTCAAGGATGGATAGCTAGTTTTCCTTTTTAATGACCTTGGAAAGATAATCTATGTGGACAAAGTGCATTCTCAAAATTAATTTGTTATGTAATGTGATTGAAAGTTTGAATGAAATAATTTAGAAATTACTCAATTGATTTGGAAGCCCGATAAATAATACTTGCTTTATGAAAACAATGAAAAGTGGGATTCTAAATTAATTGAGTCATTCAATTTGGAAAAGTTATAAGTTGAATTTAAATCTAATTGAGAATGTAATCTGTCGTACATAGAAGCGAATATCATGGAGTTATAAGGTGGACGGTGAGGAAGTTGGGGAAGACCTAACGTGAAGGTTCAATTGGGCTGAAGGACGTTTCGCGAAGGTCCAGTGAACTGATGGACGTGAGTGATATGTGACTAGGTTGTGCTAATGAAACAACCGTCAGAATTGTCGTTGGGTGGAACTTTGATCTCCTAGGAGGGCACGGACTGGCCACTCGTGTCGGGGGACTGGTTCCGCATTAACCATGATAATTGTATCGGTCACAGAGTCACTTGGGGACCGGTTGAGGGTGGTTCCCTGCTATAGCCAACTTGGGCCTTCAACCCAAGTTGTACTGGATTGAGAAAGAGTGGCCAGTACCGTGCAAGCAGTGGTAGAGGGACACTTACTCCCGGTTGGTCTTTCCCTGGAGTGGAGGGTGAAGTGAGGAAATCGAGTGAAAAGGAAAAGAATCATGAATGTCTCATACAATAAAAAAAAAGGAGAAGAATGAATGAATGAGAAAAGTGATAAATAAGCCCAGAGTGGGGAAAAAGTAAAAGAAATAAAATAAGAAAAGGGAAAATTGTTTGCAAATGGAAAATATTGGAAAAGTTAAAAATGTGTTTGAAAAAGAATGATTTGTAGCACCGGAAACCTAGGAGAGCTTACTAGGAATTCGGTGCGAGAGAAAAAGAGAATACTTATCCATTTGCAAATAATTTACTGGGTGGCAAAATAATGAAAAGATTTTGTGGAATTTGAAAGAGAAAGAGAAATCCTTAGTATTGAACTAACAAAAAATGAAAGTGAAAATTTTTATATGAAATAAGTTGTTGGAAACAATGGGAAATTAACAAGAAATGAAAAGATTTGACCTGGATAGCGATAACTATTAGAGAACTTGATTTCTTATGCAGCAGAGAGCTAAGACATAACTGAGCTTGAACCGGGCTGAAGATCTGAGCTTGATGAAGCTTGCACTGTTGTTGACCAAGTGAACCGAGCTTGACCTTGACCTTTGACTTCCGAGCTGTGGCCGAGCTTTGCACTCTGACTTGAGTTTAACTCTGAGCTTTGGCCGAGCATGTGCATTCTGGCTTGAGTGACCTTGACGTCCGAGCTTTGGCCGAGCTTCTCAATTAAGCTTGTACTGAATTGTTTGAGATCCGAGCTCTAGCCGAGATTTATACTCGATCTCGAGTTGACCCTTGAAATTCGAGCTTTGGCCGAGCAATGCAAACTAGCTTAAATATTAGCTTTACATCTGAGTAAAGGGTGAGCTGAACTGATGTGATGCCGAGCTTGACAACTTCACCGAGCTTGGTGACTTGAGAGATTAATCTTCTTGATGAACAGTGTTGCCGACCTTGACATAAGTTCGAGCTTGACAACGACACCGAGCTTGGGTAACTTGAGTCGAGCTTGATGACTTTGTTTGCATTTGGCATTCTTGAGCCGAGCTTGATGATAGTCCGAGCTTCTTCTCGGCTGACTGAGTCAACTACATTGGCTGACCATCTTCGAGCTTCTGACTTGTTGCTGGTTCAACTACATTTCTTCAGAGCAACTGCTGAGCATCTTCTAAACATCTTATGAGCATCTTCCGAACTGAGCTTTTGTTTGACCTTGATATCTTGGCTTGTGCTACATGTTCGACTGAGCAAATTCCGAACGTCTTCCGAACTTGCACCTGAGCAACTGCCGAGCTTGTTCTTGAACTTCAGACTCGATACTTATGTCCGAGCATATTCCGAGCTTGAACCTGAACTACTGACTTGCTACAGGTAGTCGAGCATTTGCCGAGCTGATTAGTCAAAGACCGAAATCAACACACGGAACTGGTTCACCAAAGACCGAGTAGTCAAAGACCAAAATCAACACACGGAACTGGTTCACCAAAGACCGAGATCCCGATATTCTTCATAGCATACACTGATTCATTTGACTTCATCAAAGCCTTGGCCTAGAACCGAGCTGATTCATTTGACTTCATCAAAATCTCTTTGATTCAACAAAGGGTTTAGTTGTCTTTTGACTAATTTGTTGTTTTCTCTCTTCCCTCTTTTCTCTCCAATCAAACGAAAGGAAAGAAAACTCAACTTTTCTCTCTTCCTCGTTTATTCACATTTTCTCTCATACCAAACAATCACAAAATTTATCTATTTTATCATTATAATCTTTCTTACCTATTTTTCTCTTCCCTATTCTTCTCTTCTATTTTTGTTTCTCATTTTTTCCGTGCAACTGAACACAAAGTGTATATGAATGATGCCGGATAAATGATGACGGATGCATCCCAAGTCACGTGTGATATTATACCCCAAGTGTATGCAATTATGTATACATATATAATATATCCTATGGAGTAGACACTGCAACAACTTGGGTTGCATTTTTACCTTTCCTCTCCATAAATAATCTACGTAATTTATTTTTAGAAGGCTTAAATATTTTTTTTAGTTTTTTATTTTACTTTGAAGTTTTGATTATATTTTCATGTTTAAAAAAGGATAATTAATTTTTTATATTTCTAACGTTTGTAAATTTAATCGTTTTACTATGATGATATTAAATTTTAATCGAAATATAGTAATTTTATCAAAGATTTTTTTTTCTGGTCACAAAAATCTACATTTTCTCATTAGAATCTACATTTTTAAACATCTTTAATACATTGATTAATGAAATATCAATGTTTTTCCTATTTTTTTCTTTTTAAAATTTCACACACCTTTGCATTCCACAAAAAATACAAATTTGGATTATTAAAAAAAATCTCGGATAAAATCAATATATTCCATTAAAAAAATTAACATTATTATAACGGAAAAATGAAATTGATAAAAATTAAAAGTACCACTAAATTATTTCTTTTATAAATAAAAGATCAAATTAAAACTAAAATGAAAAATTGTTTAAAAATTTTTATAGTTATGAACAGATAACTAATAATAACGTCATATATAGTAATCCAATTGAAAGAAAAGAAAAACTTGTCTAGAGCGTGTTTGGTTTTACTTAAGATTGATTTTTTTTTTTCAAAAAATAATCATAATCTAACGTGTTTGTTTGTTAATGTAGATTATAATCTTAGATCATATTCTTGTAAAAATAATCAAAATCTAAAATCTCCCTTGTAACAGTGGGAGATTATTTTCTTAGACCCAAGTAATTTTCCTATTTTACCCTTGTCACTCCAACACATTAAGTACTCCTTATCATTCCATACACTTTTTTTTATAATTTAATCAGTAAAAATATTACATTATTAAAAAAAATAGTTTATATTCATTTCTCAGCTAAGATACCACATAAATAGATTATAATTTTAACAGATTATAATCTGATAAAATTATAATAAAAAAAATACTAATCATAATCTTATTTCGTCAGTTATACCAAACACACACTAAATTGAATTTTTCTTTGAAACGAGCAAACATAGTTACAGACTTTTTATCGTACTCTTCATAAATATATATATATATATATATATATATATATATATATATATATATATATATATATATATATATATATATCCTACTCTTCTTCCATGGTTCCACCATTTTGTCATTATCTGCATAATTGTTTTCAGTGGGAAGGCTCAACATGGTGTAACTGCATCCAATGTCAATGTTGATGAGGTAACCATAGTAACAATTTGATGTTGTTAATTGAATAAACCTTTCAATTTAGTCTCCAAAGATAATGCCGGTCACAAATCCTCAAAGTTTTGTGTCACCAATTGAATGACTTTATTGGTGACTTGAGTCCTAAGAAAGACCAATGTGGTGATGTCTTAAATTTTCGAAGGGCTTAATTAGGGACAAAAAACTTTCAATTACCTAACCGATGATCCTGTTGTCTTTGGAGAACTAAATTGAGGGTTTGCTCTTTGTTAATTCATGTTGGATGCATGCAATGCAATTACACTTTTGACTTGGTAGTTATATGATGCATTCAGGTTAGAATGGTGGTTGATGAGAGTCAAGAGGGATTTGGGTTTAGCAAGAGAAACGAATTAATAAATGGGAAAGCTGCTGTTATTGGTTTCCTCCTGTTACTGGATTTTGAGCTTTTAATAGGCAAAGGTCTTTTAAAGGGAACAGGTTTCTTGGACTTCTTATATTCTGTGTCTAATGCTCTCAATTAGATATCATCTATTTCTGTCTCTCAGTTATAAAAATATTCCTTTGATCCTCAGCAAGATATATAATATTGTAAAGTTGTAAACCTTTAGTCATCACATTTTGTATTTTGAATGCCCTGTATGTAGCTAACATTGTGTATACCCTGAGTCTATACATCATGGCAATCTACAACCTTCAAATTTTATTTTTTTTGCTTCATTTTTTAAGGTTACTTTCTGTACACTAATATGCATTTTTTAAAATTTACATTCAACAATGGCATTCCAAAATTTGGTCTTCAATATTATTATAATGTTAGTTGTTAGAAATATGGAAAATAAGAGAAAATATGTATTAATGATGTGTATGGAGTTACAAGGAAGGAGTCCTATTATAGGGAATTACATAATGCTTAAGACTAATAAAATACCCTTAACTAAATATCCTAATTACATACTAATATATATTCTAACATTAGTAAATTAAGATGATCACAGCATTTCATCTCGGGATAGCTGATTATAGGTATCAATTTCATGCCGAACTTGCTTGACCAAAATCTTAGGCCTCATTACACCTGTCAGGAAGAAAGAAAACATGAAGGTAGATAACTTCTCTCCTGAGTCTCACACTCTCACTCTCGCCCGCCCCCCAACAATAATATGGTTGCATTGCCTATGAAATTTAAAGCCACTGTCTCTGTTTTTTTTTTATGACATTTGTTCCAAAGCATATGTTAAAACCCCTTATCGGATAAAATCTGCATTGCGAATTTTTGAACGATGCGACTTCATCCAATATGAATTTCTTAACGGAAAAACATTTATTTATTTCATGGGTGCTTCTACTATGTTCCGGGTTTCAATACTTCGGGAATTTTTTTTATTTTTTTTAAATCCAGTAAATTAAAAATATGTTTTGAGTTTTTTGTTTTACTAATATGTCTTTTTTTTTATTATTATTTGGATTTGAATTTTTTTATTATCTGACATAGGCAGAAAATTTATATTGAGTAAATCTGTACCAAAAATTGACATATTTTAATAAACTTGCATTAGAAATTTTAAAAAAAATATTATGAATAAATTTGCATTAAAAAATTTACTTTTAAAAATAAAATAAAAGAAGCTGCCCCAATGCGTTATATGCCCGGAGCAACATACACACAATATTATTTCATTTGTATTGACCATCAATATCTTTTTTTTTCTTTTCGAAATTAGGTGATGTCTGAGCTTCACATTTTTTGTGGTCCAATTAATCTGTAATACCCCGATTTAGTCAACTCGAATATATTTTTATTTAGTGAAAAATCTGGAATTTTTTTTTATTGGTGACGTGGACATGAGATCGTTTTCAAAAAAACATGCATTTTCTTATAAAATAAACTATTTATGTCCCTTATCACGCATCAAGTTCCAAATCGAGATGCTATCAACATCACACTTTGAAATTCTTTCTTCCATTTTCATAAAACATTTTGTTTTACAAGTAGTGTTCTCAACCCATTACTTTTATCAGAGTTATAAAATTTCTAAAACATTCAGTCCCATAAAATGGTTACATCAGGGTAGAGCCATTCCTTTTAAGTACATATCAAGATTAGTGCATTACATATTCAAAACATAATTAAAAACCTATACTATGGGACACCACCATCACCGGGCACTCCTGCCAACTCGTCAAGCTCTTCGGCGTCTTCAAAAAGCTCTTCGTCATCATCGAGAAACGTTGGACTCATCGTGAACTCTTGATATGTCAATACGAGCCTACTCATCATGTCCTTCAGGTCCAATCTCTCGAGCGTGGACAGTGGATCAGTAACCTCCACATTGATGGGTCCACTCCATCTCCAGCCAACTGGAGTCAACTACCAGCCTCCATTGTCCAATGGGTTCACACGGATCTTGATACTGTATGCCATCTGCACTGCGTGGTATAAAATACCAGCAGAAGAAATAGGGTTGAGGAGAGAGTGAGCGATCCCAAACGATTTCTTGTCTACGTGTGAAATTACAGAAGGTACAATATTAAGACAAGAACACAACAATATGGATATCAAATAACAAAATACACAACGTAATTCACCTCATCATCAACATCAACGTTATTATCATTGTACAGATATACTTTCATTCGTACCATTCTCTCTCTTTCACGTTCATTCCTTTCATTACTATGCCACATCACATCTCATAACCATAACCATAACCATGTCACATCCTTATTCTTATCCATACTTTCTTGCCGCTTATCCTTTTCCAATTTTATTTCCCAATGATCCGCACTATATTAATCTCTTGTTCCAACGATCCTTTTAATAATTTCATCTTACTTTATTAAGTCTTATCAAAGCGCATCCAACGATGATAGGGGAAATTAAAGAAATGTCATCGAGGAGTCAGTTAGCACACATACATCTCCTCCAATCCTCCCAAGCCTAGTCGGAAGCAAACAGGAGTACAGGAACCTTAACTCACGCCGGTCGAACAGCCGAGAATCCAACAACATGCTTATTTGTCAAAGCAACAACCGCACAGGCCGACCATCATGACAATCATCTTTTACGCGACATCGCAAGGGCCCAATCAACAATCGACTGCCCGTCTCGTTCAGGTTTCCTTTCACTGCTCCAAAGTTGATCAAGGGGGCGATAGTGCTTTTCTAGTTCCGGGTGCAGAACACGCTACGATCCCTTGGGTATTAATCCTCGATCACTTATAGACTCGTTCTGCCTAGAAAAGCACTCTAGGTTACTTGACGTTTCACCGTCATCACCCTCCCCTATCACAATCACTCACCTGAGTATCCGCAGATAAACAGGGTATCTTCCTCTCCACTACTTCACACTCAACTCGCCGCATTATTCAATGTCTTTTAATGTCTTATTAGTATTTTATTTAATCCTAAGCTCGGACGAGTCACCCTTGTTCATCCTTCGGTGAACCTCGACCTCTAGTCGAATCTTTCATATCAACGTTTTCTCGATGTTCCGAAGTTGTCACGATCATTGATCACGTCGGGGAGTTCCTCAACCCGGCAAACACATAACGTTAATCGTACACTTTGAAGAGTTCCTCGAACAAGTACACATTTCGCTAGTTCTTTCGCTGCTCATCACGTACGCGTCTCGGATTCCAATCATATTAGACTTATCATTTCTTTCCTTGCACTTTTATTTCCACAATTTCCAAGACTTGTCAGCACATCGCATCATTATTCACAATCTTTTTCTTACATCACTTAATTAAAGATTATCGCATTATTCAAATAACAATATTATTTCTTTTCATGATTTCCATTGCCTTACTTAATTTCCATCAGGGATTAATCATTCATATACCTCACGTTATTTCAAACATTAACATTATTATCTATAAAATATTTATCATGCATAAGAATAAAACAGTTCATATCATCATGGCGTATTCACATTAATAACATCATGCATCATAAGGTGCGTGGTCCTAGTCCCCTTCGTATACGTGGCCACACACACAAACAATTTGCCACAATACTACTGACCCAGAGACCACTAAGTTCCGATCTTTGAGATGATACAGAACGTCTTAATATTTACCTAAATACCACAGCGTCTGGGGAAAGCCCCTCTCTCATCTTAATTCCAACAAATATCCGACAGAAACCGTTGTGGGTCCTTCCGATTGACAGCAGCTCCAACGTTCCAACTTGCTAACCTTTTACTTAAAACAAAACATATAATTAATACAAGGTCACTCAACTAACATTCATACTTAACATCGAGTCACTTTTTGAAAACGCGTTTGAAATCCTTATCAGATAATCTTAAAAGAAACCTTCACTTCCTTAAATCAAATCCAACTTTTGAACATACTTTAAATATTTCAAAATCATTATAAAACAATCAATAAAACACGCTAAAACAATTTCCTTTGTTGCTGGTTCATTCTGGACAGCCACGAATGAAAACTCAAAAACACCGAAAAACGTTGCTTTTCAATCCGACTTTTCTCTAAATCAAATACCCTTGAAAACTCAAACTTTAAACCAAATATAAATACTTTTAGAAACAGTACACAAATCAGTTCAACGCTGGATAGCGGAGAAACGAACTTGAAATCACTTTTTCGAAAAATCCAAAAACACCGAAAAGTCGTAATTTAATTCCTCTAACACTATTTATTAAAACAAACACTTGAAAATATTTAATTTCCAACACAATATCATGAAATCAAATAGGGCAGCAAGTAGTAAGCTCAACACTTTTTCAATTAAATAAATTGTTTTTAAAAATCGATCAATTTCACAAGATCACACAAAATCAAGCACAACACTTTATCTTGACTAAATAATTTATTTATATCGAACCCAAACATTCCTTCAAAAAACGATCAAGTAATTATTTTAAAATATCACAACCACCATACTAGGTCCAGCCAAGGTACAAAAGAAAGTACAAGAGTTCATGCATATCAAAAAGTATAAATCAAAGCATTCGTTCGGTTGCGGGAAAAACAAGAAAGGCACAACTAACAACCACATCAATTCAATTCATTTAAAACCCAAAATTTACAGAACACATGCACTTATATCAAAGTTCAACATATAAAAATTTCAGGTCTTTTGAACAATCTTAACTCAGGTTTCAACTCAAATTTGCATAAAAATCCAAACGGTACTGCTGCTGACCTGAGACCAAAACACCACCATTAAAAATATTAAATCAACTCCGAATTACATGAAAATTGGTACAATCCTTCCTCATACAGTCTAGAACATCTCATAAAATTTTCAGATTATTTGGAGTTGTTTAAGTAATACTTTTTCAATTAATTCTGCCACTAAGTCTGAAAATTCTGAACCAATCGGTTCACCGTTCTGCCTTTGGAAAAATTATCAAATAAACTCCAAATCCCTTAAAATTTTACATAGGACTTAAATACATGTTTAAGAAGCTACCATAAAATTTTAAGTCATTTGAAATAGGTTAAGTTCAAAAACTCTGTTTGGGTTTAACCCGAAAAGTTTATTTTTCTGAAATCATTTTTACACAAATGACTCTAATACGATTAGCAAACCAACTCCAAAAATCACATAAAAATTCAGAGGCACTATTTTTAGCATCACCAAAACAGTGACTAAGTTTTATAAGAATTGAACTTGAGGAAAATATTTTTCATTCAAACTTTTTGCCATTGAAAACACAATTTCCTTAAACTTTCGTTATCAAACAAAAATTCATTTAAAATATCAAAACAATTCCAAATCCATTCGAACTTTCCAGAAAACATGTAAATCTTATTAAGAACAATATTTCAAATTTTCAAGACAATCGGATTAGCACAACCATCATTTAGCACACATACCTACAAGCTAAAGCAATAAGCATAAAAATTCAGCATCGGTGCATAATTTGATTTTCTAGGTTAGTTGCAAACATGCAGCCTCATAATAATTCTAATTTTAATTACTCCAAACATGCATTCAAACACAATTTTTCCAGCCACTCACTTAGTTCACAGAAACATGCATTTTTTAAATCAAATTAGTTTATTTTCATGCCTCTAATTCTAATTCATTTTCTTACAAGAATCAAACTCATTTTAATTCAATCCATCATTTCCTTTAAGTCCAACTTAATTTGGTGCACTTAAACAAATACTCAAAGAGCACGAATCAATTTGTATACTTAAACAATTTCATGCACAAAACCGTATAGTACACACATATACATATTCAATTACAAAAATCATTTATTTTCTTCAAGGGCTAAATTATAATGCATGGAAACAACTTATATTAGCTCACTAAAAACATGCAAAATCAAATCAATTTGTTTTCCTAACTAACACACTTAGGCTGAATTAAACATAGGAGAATTTAAGGATTTTCAAGCAAGTAAATCATCATACAAACATATGCCACAAATCCACTTTTTATTCCTTCTCATAAACATAAATCAAAGCATTATTGTGAAACAAACCATTTGAGAAAAAACCAAGAGAAAACCGTATAGACCCTTAAAATTTATGTGTGGTTATTTTGTTCATTTCAAGCCCAAATTTCAACATACATGTACTTAAAGATCAAGGATCAAAGCTTAAAATCATTTAAACACCCAAAAATCATTTTCATTCTCCTCTTTTCCTTATTTGGCCGAATTACCAAGGAAGAAAATGAGGAACTTTTACACACTAAAACAATACATAAACATATACTTTTAAGGACAATGAAAATTAAGCTTATTTCCTTACTCTTAACATTAAACAAATTAGTCAAAACAAAAATCAAACACTTGGGTAAAATTACAATAAAACCGTATGGACCGAAAAAAACAACACAAATCCATTTCAAACCTTAAAGCTCAAAGCTTTGCTTATTAGAGCTTAAAAATTATTAAGGAACATGGAAAACCATCATGCATAAAGAACAAAAATTATTTCCTCCAACTTTTTTTCTTGGCCGTGACATGCATGAAGGAAAAAGAAAAATCTTTACACTTTAGGACTTAAAAATCATATAGGAACACAAAAACATAACATGCATCAAAGACAAAATTCATTTCCCTTTGTATTTGGCCTTGGCCGAATGGCCTATGATGGAAAGATCAAAAATTTCTTTCAACTCAAAATAATATACTCATTTTCATTTCAAGATCAAGAATCAAGTATCAAAAAGGAAAACAAAAATCATCTTGGGTACACCAAGGACAAAACCGAATAGCCCTCAAGCATACACATCAAAGTAAAAATTCATCTAACCATGCATCCTTTTGTTAAAACCGAAAAATATAACAAATAAATAACAAGAATCAATGATTAATTACATGCACAAGAAAATAATTTCTTTTTCCCCAATTTGGAACCCTAAATCGTGACATACAATGAAGAAATAGGAAAAATTTCTGAAAATCAACAACTAATAGCTCATGAACATAATATATCAACTCATATTCAAGCAATAAAATACAAATCAAAAATCAAAAATTATTTTAGACAAAATGGGATTAAAACCGTGAGCATCATCCCCTTTGATGAAAGTCCATTTTTTTTTGTTTTTAATCTCAAATACAAGTAAGAATAAGTATAAAAAGGCATAAGAAATAAGAAAAATCAACATGCAAAAGATTTTAAACTTTGAGCAACAAAACCTTGCTTTGGAGCTTCATGAACTGAAAAAAGAAAAATGAAAACGAGGAAGTAAATACTAGCTAGAAGAAGATTACCTAATAGAAAAGCAAAATAAGCAAGAAAAATGAGCAAGAGCCAAACTTCCTCCTTCCTCCTCCTTCTTCTTCTCTCGGCCTCCCCCTTTCTTCTCACTTCTTCTTCTTCTTCTTTTTTTTTTTTAAACATATGAAAACTAGGGGATGGTCTTAAGACATGGGTGGGTATTTATAGGAATATTCAAGGTGGGGTGCAAGGCTTAAAAATGGGGTCAATAAAATTGAAGAGCTTCCTCCCTCCAACATACTCCCTCACGACTTATCCTTTATTCTATGGGGGGTGGGACTTTGTATTTTTATTTTATGAGCATGTGCAATAATTAAGTAGGTTTAGGGTTAGGTATTTAGAGTAATTAAATAGTGGGACAAAGGAATAAGGGATGCGTGCATGCATTGGTCAAAATTGCACTCTTGGTTGGGATAATTAAATGCATGTCTCCTATAGGGAACACTAGGGTGGTTAGGTATTAATTAAGGTAGGGTGTGTTTAATTAGGTTACCCTAGGGTCTTGTGTACTCATAATTTTATGTCTAACAATTTTGAAATCCAATATGCACCAATGCATATTAAAACCGTGCAGTACCTCTTGATAGCAGAAAATATTATTTTTTTTCAATACAGTAAACGACACTTGAAAATCATAATTCAATTTACTAAAATAAAACATTATAACTTCCTCAAAATAGTAGAAATTTCGTTTTATGCATAATATATCCCAAACAGTACGACAATAAATTCTACATTTTAATACGATCGTTTTGACTATAAATTCATCAAATTCGGATTTACAGATAAAGAGTTATGAATTTTCAAAGTTACGTAATCAAATAAATTAATAAATAATAATTCCTTCAAAACTCGAATCAAAATAAAATAATCCATCATTATAAAAACAAATTCCAAATAAATTATTTCCACTTTTAACTTAAATCAAATAACGACTTTATACAAATTTAAAAATAACTGACCAACAAGAAATTCTCGAAAATTAATTTATTAAAATGCCAAAAATTGCGGGTGTTACATAATCCATCTCGGATCCGCAAACTGTGCGAGTCTTTGATTCAACGGTATGGATACTCCCCAGGAATTGTTGCCACACTAGGACTCAAACCTTTGACCCTGAAATCCTGAAGCACCCAACTAGTTTCCAGTAGGTCAATCCACTTGGGTTATTGTTCATCAATTTACGATGTGGCTTTTATCCAATATAAATTTATAAACGAAAAACATTTGTTAAATATTTCAATAATTTTATTTTACTCATTTCAAATATTTCAATAACTTTATATCAAATGTTTAAATATCTAATTGGTTTTTGTAGGGTCTGCCGACCATATACGGACCCGAGTCTCACCAAAGGGTTCCTCTAAGGGCACTTTGCTCGGGTTACCTGTCATGAAAGTCCATCACTCGGACTCGTGGGATCCGAGCATACGAAAGGGCCAGGCTCGGACTTGATGGAGCCGAGCCTCACGATCAGTCCCAATCCATCAGGCTCGGGACTCTAGGACCGAGACATACCGTCGGCTCGTGGATAAGTTCAAGCTCGCCGAGGCTCCTTATCCCTTCCGCAAATCTCTCCTAGATTTTCGCAACAGCCTAGACATGAGATCTTCAGCTGATCCTATCCAGATTCTAGAAGCATAATCATCCGATATTATCTCACAGAATCCTGATTCAGCACAACTCTGATACAGGGCCCAAAGGGCCCATATCAGCCTCCTCCAAACCCTATAAATAGCTCATTACAGCTAGGGTTTCAGGTAAGTGCTCTCATCCCTAAGTTGACACTCTGCACACACATGTTGACTAGGGAGATCCTGCTTTTCCCAACTGGAACTGCAGAAATACCATAAGCCATACATCAATACTTGATCCTCTCTTGGGCTCCTGGTTACTATAATCTTGAGCACTTAGAGGGTTAAGGACATATAGTGATTAGGACACTACATCTGGCGCCGTCTGTGGGAATCGAGTAACTAATATTCCCACATCCACAGTTTTCATGGCAAACGACAACGTTAACGGGGATCTCCGCCGTCGCCTCCGTGGGAGGCCTCCCAAAAACGGGAGAGGAAATATCAAGGACAGGATTGCTCCGGGAGGGCCCCTTGAAGACAATCAGGCTCCTCCTATTAATCCTCCCCCTCTAGTTCCTCCTGAAAATCCCCTTCAGGCACAGGCTAATGTCCCTCCCCTTATTGAAGGCGACAGAGGACGATCTAACTCTCGCACTGTTCCTGATGGTCATGTTTCAGAGTGGCATGATACTGCAGATTCTGGACCACACGCATCTCAGAGGACCCCTGCGGGGTCGCGAACTGATGAGGCCCGTCGAGCAGAACGTTCCGCTCGTCATGATCGTTCCCGAGCCGATAGATCCCAAAGAGAAGTACCTCACTTGACGAGGGGCCACTTTGGAACGCTTCAAGGTGGTCCACGTTCCACTGAAACTGAGGGCAGGTCTTACATGACTACCTCTTCGGCTCGAAGGCGAGAAGAGTCAATAATGGAAATTTTAAGAACTCAGACTTCCCTGCTCTTCAGCAGAAAAGCATGGCAAGAACAGCCAAGCAAGGCCCTCGCGTGGTTTCCGGCAACCCAAGCAACCTTCCTCCTCCTCCACCTATCAACCCGAGCGTGGTTCCCGAGCGTATTACCGGGGAACCTCATCCTAGCCATCCTTTCACAGCAGAGATCATGGCATACCAAACCCCGCAGACTTATGTAGGACATCAAAATATTCCTCGTTATACCGGGACGACCGATCCGATGGACCATATTGCGGCTTACGAATCCTCCATGATGTTTTATGGAGGAGGGGACTTTATGAATAGGTACACGGCCAATATTTCACAGCCAAAATCCGATCATTCATTAGCTGGAGTTGCACAGAGACCAGATGAGTCTCTACGAGACTACTTAGCTCGGTATCAACAGGAGGCTAGTGGCATATCGGGTTTACAATCTGGAGTATCTATTCTCTTGCTTACTCAAGGGCTACGAGACGGAGATTTTAAGGATTGTTTGATAGGAGAACCACCCAAGGATATGGCCGAGCTCAGGGAAAGATCCAGGAAATTTGTAAATATGGAAGAATTTCACAGAATCAGTACTGTGGCGCGGGGTAAGGAAGAGCGTCAAGAGCAACGTCCTCGGCAAAACGATCGGTTTCGAGATGGTAGAGGGAGAAGAGATAAAAGAGAGAGAAAAAGAGGAGAAAAACTGTCTCCAAAAGGCAAATATGACGAATATACTCAGCTTACAGTACCAAGGAGTCAAATCCTTCGCGAGACTATGCACACCGAGATGCGCAATATTACTAGGCCTCCAGCTTTGAGAAAAGCTGCTCAGAAAGATAAGACAAAGTATTGTGACCATCATGATGGATGGGAACACACCACTGACCAGTGCACCATGTTAAAAGACTTGATTGAAGAAATGGTGAGGGACGGAAAACTCCAACAGTACATTGGCGAAGTAATGCGAAAGCGTGCTAGGAGAAAAAGCCAGTCCCCACCCAAACCCGAGCAGAAACAGAGAAAAAGGAGCCCCTCACCACCTGCGGAGGGAGCCTCTACCCTACTGTCCGAACAGGATAAGGGTCGAGAGGGCTTTTTGATCAACACCATTGCTGGAGGATTCAGAGGTGGAGGGGAGAAAAGAGGTGACCGAAAGAAGTACGTGGGTCAAGTTCTCTCTGTTGCCAGCCCACCAATTCAAAAGCCTAAAAAGAAGAATATCGTCATCAGCTTCAGTGACGAGGACTTTGCTGACATAATCCAAGACCAAAATGATCCCATGGTAGTTACAGCTCGTCTCGGTAATTATGAAGTAAAGAGGATTCTTGTTGATCAAGGAAGCTCAGCAGATATTATGTTCTTGGATTTGTTTGAAGCCCTGAAGCTGAAAAGGTCTAATCTAACTCCATTCGAAGGAAGTTTGATTGGCTTTACGAGCCATTCGATTGTTCCCCTAGGCCATATCCACCTACCAGTCACCCTGGGGGAACAACCATCCGCTCGAACAGAGATAGTAAAGTTTTTGGTCGTCCAAGCTCCGTCGGCGTACAACGCCATCCTCGGTCGTACTGCAATCCAGTCTTTTGGCGCCGTTGTTTCAAATGTCCACCTAGCTATGAAATTTCCAGGATCTAACGACAAGGTGGTCACGGTGCGTTCGGAACAAGAGCTGGCTCGGAAGTTCTATAATATCAGCCTGGGTAAACTGAAGATTGAAGATGAAAAAATTATGCAAGAACCACTAAATAAGGGAAGTGTTAACCTGACAGATCTTGATGTAAGGGAGGATGACGAAACCAGGCCAACCCCTCAGGGGGATTTCAAGAAAATAATCTTGGACTCTGATCCATCCCGCTGTGTCAAGATTGGTGTTGGTCTTGCTGAGGAAGTTGAGAGAGAATTGACAGAACTGCTCATTGAGAACAAAGATCTATTCGCTTGAACCTCGGCAAACATGCTAGGCATTGACCCCAATTTCATCTGCCACAAATTAAGTGTCTATCCTGGCGCTAAACCAGTTTGCCAGAAGAAGAGGTGGGTCGGAATCGAGAAAGCCCAAGCCATAGAGGAAAAGGTTGCCGAGCTGCTTGAAGCAGGGTTCATCAGGGAAGTGGTATACACCGATTGGCTGGCTAATCCCGTACTGGTCAAAAAATCTAATGGAAAGTGGAGAATGTGCGTGGATTATACAGACCTGAACAAGGTCTGCCCCAAAGACCAGTATCCACTTCCTTGCATAGACAAATTAGTAGACAGCTCAGCAGGATACCAGAGACTATCCTTCATGGACGCTTATTCTGGCTACAATCAGATTCCGATTTATCCCCCGGATCAGGTGAAAACTTCCTTCGTGACTCAGAATGCTACGTACTGTTATAATGTCATGCCCTTCGGACTCAAGAACGCTCGGGCAACTTACCAGCGAATGATGAATAAAGTGTTCGGCTCACTTATTGGGCCCAGAATAGAAGTGTACATCGATGACATTATTGCCAAGAGTTTGAAGGAAGGAGACCATGCCAAGGACTTGAGGATCATTCTTGACAGAATTCGGCAATACGATATGAGACTGAATTCGGAAAAATGCACCTTCGGGGTTCCCGCTGGATCATTCCTCAGATTTATGCTTACTGAACGAGGAATCGAAGCGAACCCTTAGAAATGCCGAGCTATCCTCGAGATGTAGAGTCCATCTGACATTAAGGGTGTACAGCAGTTGGCAGGTCGGGTAGCAGCTCTTTCCAAATTCTTATCCCAATCAGCTCGGAAGGCCCTACCATGGTACCAATTGTTGAGAAAGGAAAAATAGAAGGCGTTTGAGTGGAACGATGCATGCGAAAAGGCCTTCACTAACCTTAAGCAATATCTGGCATCCCCCCCGATCCTATCTAGCCCTGTAATTGGAGAGACGTTGTTCCTATACTTGTCAGTAGGTGATTCAGTTCTAGTCCGAGAAGAATCAGGCAAGGAATCCCCCGTTTATTTTGTTAGTCGAGCGCTTCAAGGACCAGAATTGAGATATCAAAAGGTGGAAAAATTGGCTTTTTGTTTGGTCATCATGGCCAGAAGACTACGTCAGTACTTCCAGAGTCATTACATCAAGGTCAGAACAGCTCAACTTATCCACCAGATTCTCCAGAAACCCGACTTAGCAGGAAGAGTGGTAACATGGGCCATTGAACTTTCCGAGTTCGACATCACTTTCGAACCAAGGAAGGCAATGAATTCTCAGGTTCTAGCTGATTTCCTCACCGAGTTTACTGAGCCACTAACGAGCTCAAACTTGGACTGGAGTATTTACGTTGATGGATCGAGCAACAAGCTTGGGGCAGGTGCGGGTATAATCCTAGAAAACTCCGATGGTGTTACCCTTGAGTATTCCTTGAAGTTTGAATTTCCTACTTCAAACAATCAGGCAGAATACGAGGCTGTAATGGCTGGTCTCAGGATGGCAAAGGAAGTAGGGGCTCGAGAAGTCAAGATTTTCAGTGATTCTCAGCTGGTGGTCTCTCAAGTCAAAGGAGATTATCAAGCCAAAGAACCCATCCTCCAAAAGTATCTTGAGAAGGTGAAGTTCTTGTCTTCAGAGTTTGCTAAAGTTGAATTCTGTCATATCCCAAGGGAAAGCAATGGCCGAGCAGACATTCTTTCAAAACTTGCCTCAACAAAAGGCCCCGAAAATAACAAAACATCGATCCAGGAAACGGTGCATGGACCTAGCGTTGTCCTTTTTGTTTTGGTGGATCCAAGTTGGACTGCTCCGATCACGAGTTACTTAGAACAAGGAACTTTGCCTACTGATCCAACCGAGGCTAAGAAGCTCATCAGAAAAGTGTCGCAATTTGCTCTGGTTGAAGGAATTTTGTTTCGTCGAGGGGTCAATGGCCCTATGCTCATATGTTTAGATCCTACTGAAGGAAAACAAACACTTGAGGAGGTTCACGGAGGAATCGGAAGCCATCATGTTGGGGGTAAATCATTGGCTAAAAAGATTTTAAGGGCAGGATATTATTGGCCGACCCTTCAGCAAGATGCAATTAATCATGTGAAAAGATGCGAAAAGTGTCAATTCCATAGCGATGTGTACCAGAAGCCGGCCGAGGAACTCCACTCACTTTCATCTCCCTATCCTTTCTATCAATGGGGAGTGGATTTGATTGGCCAGTTCCCCACCGCACCAGGACAGCTGAAATGGGTGGTAGTTGCCATAGATTACTTTACCAAATGGATAGAAGTCGAGCCTCTAGCAACTATCTCATCTGCCAAGGTTCAGAAGTTTTTTGAAAGGCAGGTCATAGCTCGGTTTGGAGTTCCACAAGTTCTGGTGACTGACAACGGAACTCAGTTCGCAACAAAGGCGTTCCAAGACTTAGTCAATGCTTTAAACATCGAGCACTATTTTTCCTTGGTTGAGCATCCTCAGACCAATGGACAAGTGGAATCAGTGAATCGAACTATCATCCAGGGAATTAAGAAGAGGCTCATTGGTGCAAAGGGAAATTGGTTGGGTAGTTTGCATGAAGTACTTTGGTCTTACTGCACTACGGTACAAACCTCGACGGGGGGAAACTCCTTATCGGCTTACCTACGGCTGCGACGCGGTCATCCCGATGGAAAGGATCATCCCCTCATTCCGAACCATGCAACAATCAAACCCCCTCAACAACACGTTATTGTGTGAAGATCTCATTCTATCTGATGAAGTCAGAGATCTAGCCGCCGAGCGAGAACGACATGCCAAGCTAATGCAAGCCAAAGAGTATAATCGTTTAGTAGTACCCAGAGAATTCGAAGTAGGAGACCTCGTCCTAAGAAGTGCTGACATTGGCCTGAAAAACGCTAAAGACGGGAAACTGGCTCAAAACTGGGAAGGGCCTTACCAAATAGTTTCCAAGACAGGAACAGGGGCCTACATGTCGTGGACCGGACTCCGGTCCGACTTACCCCATCTTAACCGATCGTACGCCGAACTCTTCGACATTTTACGGGCCACTGGATTACAGCTTTGAACAGGCTACCAACAGCCTTATCTTACTAGCTACAGTCCCATCGCCCTAGTTTTCCTCCTATAATCAGTCGGTTAACTGCTTGGATAACCCTTTAACTCGGCACAGGCTCAAATCGCCTTACCGAGCTTGGGGGCTTATGTAGTGGACCTAACTCCTGTCCGACCGGTTCGATCTTATGCCGACCAGTTAGCATTGAGTTTATGAGCACCGACCATAAACTAGTCGGATTCACAGCACACCGAGCTAGGGACACAGTGGTTTAAAGGCTTACGGGATCTAGACCGAGCACAGGATTATCATCCTTATCCTCACTCTTTACGGTCCCAACAGTCTAACAACTACTCCTATATTCCCGCACAGCTTGATAAACTACGGGATATAGATTAGTGCTTATCCATTACAGGATTTACAAGGGTTAGCTTATCAGCACCTTAAACTAATCCTATTCGAACACTACCTTCTCACGGGCCTCATCAGAAAGACCACAACACACATATCAAGTAAACCCCCTATAAGAACCGCCATGCAATAGGGGCTAAGGTATGTTCTCTCATCCCTACTCTCAAGAACTACGTGTGGCTTGATTCCCTTTTCACTGGGGATACGTAGGACCGGGGTCACCCTCGCTAGCTACAACAACCCATCAAACATATCGTGGTGTTCCATCAATATTGGAACACGACACTACAAACTCGAAACTCTCTCTGGTGCTCTCATCAATAACACTTGGAATGTGGCAAAGCTTAAAGCGTACTTCAGTTAAAGTTTTTCATCCCTATTTCTTTTCTGTTTTTAGTTTCATTATTACTTTTGCTAAGTGTTAGGATTGTTTATTTTTTATAATGGTGTACGCTCGGTGAAACTCCGAGCCCATTGTATTTGCTGCTTCAGTTAAATGAAAGTTCTGTTTCTGAATTCATTGTATTTACATACTTTTCCTCATAATCGATTAGTCACCGTTTATGATGCGAACGATTATAAACCGCTCGAACAAGAGCTTATAACTCATCAAGTACTTTAAAAGATTCCCGATTCAAACATGATTAACAAAATCATTTTATACATCGCGGATAAAGGAACCCACCTTGGCTAGAGTATCGGAGTTCCGAGGTCTTAACACTTTAATTCATAACTAAAAGAATAATGAGAAGCAAAAAGTCGTAACGGATATTATAAATATTTAAAATGGTTACAGCAAAAGGTCCAAACCCATCTATTGGGGCAAATACAAAAGTTAAAAAGCAAAAGGGTAAATCTACTCTATATCGGACAACACTATACTTTCAGGATCAAATTTGTCCTCTTCCTCTTCGTCGCCTTCGGCCCCGTCCTCTTTGGACTCCTCAGCAAAGTGGTCAGGCACATCGTTTCCTCCCAAGTCTACTTCGACTCCGTTCTCACCCACGACCCGACCATTTTTAACACCAAAGTTGGGGTCAACGCCTTTGGTTACGAGGCCAAGATTCAGGATGCGAAGCTGCTCGACGGTATTGAGGAAAGAGTCTTCAACCGCATGATCCCAGTTATAAAGATTCTCTTAGGCTGCCTTTTTGTGCTTAAGAGCTTTCGCTCTCATTTTGTCTAGTGAAGCTCGGAGTCCGACAGCATCATCCTTGGCATACTCGAGTTGCTCTCGAGCCACTGCAGCATCCTCCTCGGCTTTCTGAGCCTTTTCTGTAGCCTCCCGCAGGGCTGTGGCATCCTCTTCGACCTTCTTCAAGACTTCCTCGGCCCGCCTCATCTTCTCATTGGCCTCTTGAAGAGTTTTCTCAGCCGTCTCCTTGTCAGCCTCGGCTCTAGCCTTGGCATCTTCAGCCTCTTGCTTCTCCTTTTGCAGCTCTTCCTTCTCTGCAGCCAGTGTTTGAAGTCTTTTTTCAAAGGCTTCTACCTGAAGCTGTAAACAATCTTCCCAAGCCTCAGCTTCTTGTCTTTTCTTCTTCCCCTCGGTGGCCACACCAGCATGAACATCCTCACCACGCTGACTGAGGTAGCGAAGAATGCTCGCACCCCTTAGAAGACTCTTCACCAAGGCGGAACAGTTGTTTTCCCAAACCGATGGGGGCCAGGCATCCATCACTTGTGCATCCTCAGGTGGGAAGACCGTTTCATTGAAGCCATCAGGAGTCTTCTTCGCCCACACTGTTTTTGCAACAATGTCCTCCATGCCTTCAGAGCCTTGGATCCCCTTGTGGGACTTACTCAGATTAAGCCACTCCCCAGCTACTCCTTTTCCCGTGTCCATCCGAGGCCTCTTGGGGGACGCTCGGGAGTATCCTTAGCACTCGGCTGAGCCTCCAAGTTAACTATTTGCTCTTGGGGGGCCTCGGTTGCCAAGACCACCTCGGCAGGAACAGCACTGGGAGGAACAGTTGGACTGTTAGTTGCTGTTGGCTCGGAGGACTGGCTCTTACCCGACGAACCAGAACTTGCCTTCATCGCAGCCAGTTGAGCCATCCTAGATGAGGCAGCAGCACTCTTCTTTGCCTTAGATGCTTTTTTCCCCATTTTCTTTGCAACAGAAAGAGTATGTCAGTATTATACCGAGCAAAACAAAAAAATATATATATATATACCCAGATCGGCCTTCACTTCAGCCTTTGTTCTCTTCAGAAGTATTTGTTTCGTATCAATCTGGCCTTTTTCTTGGAGATATTCCCAAACCCGATCACATAAACGCCTCTCGGCCCTACTCAAATCCACTTTATAATCAAATTGGTACAAGGAGGCCCCTCTATTATAAATATCGCCCGACCAGCTCAGCGGGAACTGAGGAACGATTTTAACTTCTTCTCCATCCTCAACTCGTTTCATAAACCAACATACCTCGGCCCCCGTATATTCATACTTGAAGAAGCAAGGTTTGAAGGATTTCCAAGAGTCAGTAACCTTTGCAAAACGGGCATGGTCTTTCCGAGCCTTCAGCGACACCCAGAGCCCTTTGGAGTCACCAAATTTGTTTACTTGAGGGGCATATATCCAAAAGAAGGCTCGTAACGTCGCAACCAGACCCTCTGCATCGCAAAATTGCTGGAATGCTCTGGCAAAGGCCCACCCACTCGGATGAAGCTGACTCGGGGCTATGCCTAGATGGTTGAGGACATCTATCTCAAAGCTGAAAAATGGCACACGAATTCCGACTCTCGTGACTATCTCCTCGTAAAAGTAGAAAAATTGTTGGTTCACTGGCACTTTGAAGCATATGCGGTCGTCTATGCTCACATGCGTTAAAGAAAAGTCCGAGACATTCCCGTTTGCGCTGGAGGGGTTAGAACAGGTCGAAGATGGTTCAAACTATCCGTTGTAAGCAAAGAGGGCCTTGTCCCGAGTACTTCTCGATCGAAAGTTTCGCCATACTCCGCATGGTTGGGTGGCAAAGGGAATTCTTCGGGATGAGTCACACACCTGCGCTCCACCATATCTGGGGAAAAAGTAAAAGGCTCGGCGTTAGCATTTTTCATAGCAGATGTTTTAATTCTAAACCTAAGGCCGAGCCTTGGACCTTTTCTCCCCTCTCCCATAGGATCTCCCCAAAACTCTTTCCCTTTTGTAAAGCACTCTGGGCTAGTCCTAACCTGAGCCCGACGCTCGGCAAACCTATAAGCCAATAGCCACCTACTTTCTTCTGCGGGATCGGAAGGATACTCCGTGGTCAAAGGTTCTACCTCGGGTGGCTCGTTTACCCTTTCGCCACAAGGGGGGTAGGAGGATTTACTGTTTTATTACCAGTATCAGCGGATTCAACCTCATAATCCCCAGAACCCCCAAAGGAACTAGAACTAGAATCACTGAAAGGTTCTTCGCCTAATCTCTCACAGAGTTCATGGTAAACCTTCCTCCAATATCTCCAACCCCTCATAATTGAAAAATCCTAATACCATACCCTTCAACTACCAACCTAGAACTAAAATCTCAAATCCCTGCAAAACCCAGAAAAAGCAAGACCCTCTCAAAAAGAAGAAATAAACCAGGAGCAGTCGTTTGAGTAAGAAGGGAAGAAAAGATTACCTGTTTATGATTGTTTCTTGATCTTTGTGGAAGAATTTGATTGTGACGGATGATCGTGAATGCGTTAAGGAGGCGCACAGAAATATGTTTGGAGCAAGTGAGTGTAAAGAAGGTTTCTGTGTTTGGAGCAAATGAGTGTAAAGAAGATTTCTGGTTTGTGAAGTTGCAAATGAATGTAAAAGGTTCGAATACCCCTCAAAACCCCTCAATTTCCCTCCTTCCACGATGCACCAGTTGGGCCTAAAGCCCATTAACCCACTCAGCCACCCACAGGAAAAGATGTGGCAGTTATTGGAGTTACTTTTTCAAAATTCGAAATTTGAAATGATTTGGCACAACTTCCCAGGGCACGCGTCGTACCTAAAGAACCTAAAACGTCACCTCGGACAGGCTACATGGTTAAGGCTGGAAACAGTTGTCACACACTTCTAAACCAAGACATGCTAAAGGTCAACCCTAGCCACTTGTCACCTCGCCACAGACTTTCCAAGTCTTACGAGCTGGGGGGCTTGTAGGGTCTGTCGACCATATACGGACCCGAGTCTCACCAAAGGGTTCCTCTAAGGGCACTTTGCTCGGGTTACCTGTCATGAAAGTCCGTCGCTCGGACTCGTGAAATCCGAGCATACGAAAGGGCCAGGCTCGGGACTCTAGGACCGAGACATACCGTCGGCTCGTGGGTAAGTTCAAGCTCGCCAAGGCTCCTTATCCCTTCCGCAAATCTCTCCTAGATTCTCGCAACAGCCTAGACATGAGATCTTCAGCTGATCCTATCCAGATTCTAGAAGCATAATCATCCGATATTATCTCACAGAATCCTAGTTCGGCACAACTCTGATACAGGGCCCAAAGGGCCCATATCAGCCTCCTCCAAACCCTATAAATAGCTCATTACAGCTAGGGTTTCAGGTAAGTACTCTTATCCCTAAGTTGACACTCTGCACACACATGTTGACTAGGGAGATCCTGCTTTTCCCAACTGGAACTGCAGAAATAACATAAGTCATACATCAATACTTGATCCTCTCTTGGGCTCCTGGTTACTATAATTTTGAGCACTTAGAGGGTTAAGGACATATAGTGATCAGGACACTACAGTTTTATAAATGTTGGTCTCTTTAAAATTAGTTCTTACATTTTTATTTGTTTTGGTCCTTATATTTTTGTTGTATTTTGGCTTTGGTCTCAGTCATTAATCATGATTAAGCATAATAATGTAGATTTGATTTTGGACCTTATATTATTAACATGGTAGGTTTTGGTTCTTAAATTATTAACATGTGTAATTTTGGTCCCTATCCTATTAGGTCACTTCATCATTTTTCATCCATAGTTGATTGTGGAAACCTCAAAAGCAAAGCAAAACAGAAAAGCAGAGAAAAAAACAATAAGTAAGAACTAATTTTAAAATGTCAACATATATAAGAACCAATTTGATATTTAAGCCTATATCAAATGAGGTAAACAATCTAAGTGTTGGAAACCAACAAGCGGCTAAAACAATCTTCTAGAGGGGGGGTGAATAGAAGTTGTAAGCGATGATACCAAACTTTCGAATCCGATTGAAAACAGTTCAGAAAATATCAATTTTAGTGAATTTTGCAAGGCTTAATCGATTAATGCATGACAACTTATAAGAGATTAATAGATTAATAACTTGCCTAATCGATTAATCACTGATACAGTTCAGAAAATTCGTTTTCAATCAATAACAAGAAACACTACGAATGCAGACACTCAATCACATAACCTAGAATGAATCTAATTCAACAAAGAACAATTAATTCAATAGAAATTTGAAGCTTGAAATTAAAAGCCCCAAATCTAACCTAGATTTAATTTTATCAAATAATCACACAATTAATGAAAATAAAGCAAGAAAAGAACACGCGCAAATTTTATACTGGTTCACTCTCTACCACTGAGAGCTACATCCAGTCCTCCCTTTCCGATTCGGGAGATTTGCTTATACTCAGAAAAATCACAAGAGAGTTAATATAGTTAGATAAGAGATTCCTCACTCAAAACCTAACCCTTTTCAATAATGTACCAAATTCTTGAAGTCTACCCTATTAACTCCTTTTATTTTTCTAAGCTCCTTGAATCGCTTCTTGTTGAAGAACCTTCTTCAACCGATTCCTTCTTGCTTTGAATTCTTCAAAGACTTCCTTGATTCGTTGATTGTTGAATACTTGAGTTACAACCCTTGTTGTAAAATGATTCAATTAAAACTAATATCACACAATATGAATCTCAACTTGAATGTATGAATCAAGAATATGAAATGTTGAATTGAGATTGGAGAAAGATAAAGTAATTGATCTTGATAGAATACTTGAAAACTTAATAACTCTTTCTAAAATTTGATGAAGGTGTTATTCGTATATCAAAAGTAGTAGTGTCTAACCCAGTGAAAAACATAATGAAAAGCTTTTAAACTAATTTTATTTTTTTCTATATAACATCAATTAATCGATTAACATAAAACCTTAATCGATTAACCACTGCTCATTAAGCATACTAAAATATTTTACCCGTGTTAATCGATTAAGCCATAAGTGTTAATCGATTAACCACTGTAAAATGACTAAAAAATAGCTTTTCAATTTTTTTTACTTGCACCTTTCATGTGAGCTATTTTCTATCAAGTTAATCTCATTCATCATCATATTCAATAATTCATTTACTCAATTTAAGATTCATCCTAAGCTACCACCTCATTCTCATATGCATAAAGGAATAATAAACTAATATAAAACATATGAGGTTCATAATACGAAAAATAATAATTGGTGTGGTTGCTTGAGACTTCACATGGTTGTTGTTGAATTGTATGTTTGCAACTGTTATGGACCATGTAAACGGAACCGGTATGCCGGATTCAGATACCGGATTAGGACATTGAGAGGCCCAACCAGGCCGGATTCAGATACCGGATTGAGGCCGGATTCAGGCCGGATTGAGGCCGGATTCAGGCCGGATTCAGGCCGGATTGACGAGGTCCACTAGGCCCAGAGGCCACCGCCGGATTGAGGCCGAATTGACCAAAGGAACCGGATTCCGAATTGAGGCTAGGAGTAGCCCATTAAAGCTGAATCCGGATTGAGTTGGGAGGCACTATCCAAACAGGATACCAGATACGATACCTAGAGCGAATCCTGAAGGATGGATTTAGATATGACTTCAAGCTGTTGATTTCTATACCGTTATAACGGTACGAATTCGGACACGTGCATTAAGGGACCTGAAGGAATCCCACTATCTTCACCAACATAGGATTCCATTCGCTTTAATACCAGCCATCATGTCAGAACCGTTGGGGAGAATCTTACCTGACACATGAAGGCAGCCATCAATTCGGTATCAGCAGGTATCAGCCTATATTACCTGGTAAGGTATAAGGTATGAACTAACTCAACTCACACAAGCACACACACCACCCCCCAAATCTGAAAACGACAAGAGAGTGTGTATCTTGGTATTCAAGGTGCCCATTTCACGTCTAACATCAAGAGTGGGATTGCTGGACTCTTAGACCGAATTGTCTAAGTACTGTGATCCTACGACAGAACATTAGCGACCACAGTGGGAGCGAGAAACTTATTCCCACCACTTTCTGAAGAAGTCCATGGCGAATCAGTCACACGAGGAACGTACTGAACCCAGCCGCCATAGCGTGCTGGATGCAACGAAAAATGGAGAACAAGCGCCTTCTCGTCAGAGGGACCTTAGGGAATGATTGAGCGAAGGAAGGAGAAGAGCAGAACAGGAACGTTCGAGGCAAGAGGAACCTTCTCGGCAGGAGCAGGAAAGATGGCGACAGAGGCCCCCCACTAGAGGAGGAAGCCCTTCGCATTCTCGACATGAGAGTAAGGGGTCATCCGGCCGATGTTCGCAGAGGAAAGCCAACATGGAAACAGAACTGGCTCGTTTGCGTAAACGGCTGGATGAACAGGATAAGTTGCTGAAGGAATTAAGAAAGGGAACAGTCCAGTCAGGCAGGGGTAAAGGAAATGAAGTGGAACTGGTGGAGGAACCTGAGGAAAAGGATCACCCATTTTCAGAAAGCATAATGGCTTTCCCCATGCCCGAGAACCTTAAAGCTCCAGCCAACGTAGATCCATACTTTGGGAACTCAGATCCACAGGAACATATTGACAGCTTTCTGGTTGCAATGACATGTCAAGGGGCTAAGGACGCGTACAAGTGTCGCACGTTCCCCCTGACTCTGAAAAAAGCGGCTTTGCGCTGGTATTCTAAATTGGAACCTGATTCGATAACAGGATGGAAGGATTTGGCTGGCAAGTTCCTGGGACACTTCACAACAAGTAAAGCGCAACCAAAGTCCGAACACCACTTATCTCAAATTAAGCAGGAAAAGGGGGAGCCATTGAGAGACTTCCTCACTCGCTTTAATACAGAGTATTTGTCTATCAGTGACATAGAGGCTTCGGTGGCCCTTCATATCTTAATGCCCGCTCTGAGGCCAGGAAATTTTACAGACTATTTGGTGATGCACAAGATCAAAACTATGGACGAGGTGATGGAAAAGGCTGAAAAATACATCAATTTAGAGGAGTACCAGAAAGCTCAGGATAGTTTTGCCAAGAAAGTCTTATAGACCACTGTCGTATTTTTAGTTTATTTCTGTTTTGAAAGAAGGTCATGTGGACCATTGTCTCGTCCAAGTTATGGTAGTTTCTATTTTATTAATAAGAATCCTGAAAATTCATGAGTTGCAGGGTTAATAGAAAAGCCGAATTAAGTGTTATACCCCCATGAGCTGGTCGTCTCAGACCAGTTTCCTTCAATCAAAGACCCCATGAGTGAGTCTAATCTTTTTCATATTCAAAGAGTGCCTCATATCAGCATCAGGAATTCGGCAAAACGGTCAAAAAATCCAAATCCGGATATAAGAATTCAGTATCCAAAGCTAAATACACCACTTATTTGACTAGCCATCAGATAAGGAGAGAAATGGGTAGAAGATGTTCTTGTATAAAATGAACACCACCCATGTATCTAGTATGGTCCCTGTTAGTCTTGAATGTAAAAGACTAATAAGTTAAATGGAAAACCATTCGCTGGCTAGAATAGGATTTCCATGGATCAACAATTGTATGGATACATAAAGACAAAACTAGCATCTCGAAGTCGGTAATCTGGTATGATCAGTGCAGCTGGATTGAATTGATGAAGTCACTTGAAACTCATGGCTCATATTCATAAACCATGACTTGGGGGCTACTGTTATGGACCATGTAAACGGAACCGGTATGCCGGATTCAGATACCGGATTAGGACATTGAGAGGCCCAACCAGGCCGGATTCAGATACCGGATTCAGGCCGGATTCAGGCCGGATTCAGGCCGGATGCAGGCCGGATTCAGGCCGGATTGACGAGGTCCACTAGGCCCAGAGGCCACCGCCGGATTGAGGCCGAATTGACCAAAGGAACCGGATTCCGAATTGAGGCTAAGAGTAGCCCATTAAAGCTGAATCCGGATTGAGTTGGGAGGCACTATCCAAACAGGATACCAGATACGATACCTAGAGCGAATCCTGAAGGATGGATTTAGATATGACTTCAAGCTGTTGATTTCTATACCGTTATAACGGTACGAATTCGGACACGTGCATTAAGGGACCTGAAGGAATCCCACTATCTTCACCAACATAGGATTCCATTCGCTTTAATACCAGCCATCATGTCAGAACCGTTGGGGAGAATCTTACCTGACACATGAAGGCAGCCATCAATTCGGTATCAGCAGGTATCAGCCTATATTACCTGGTAAGGTATAAGGTATGAACTAACTCAACTCACACAAGCACACACACCACCCCCCAAATCTGAAAACGACGAGAGAGTGTGTATCTTGGTATTCAAGGTGCCCATTTCACGTCTAACATCAAGAGTGAGATTGCTGGACTCTTAGACCGAATTGTCTAAGTACTGTGATCCTACGACAGAACAGCAACCAAAAGTGTTGTCGTCATCAAAACTCCATTGATCTTACACTAAGTACTTAGTGCGTGTTTGACATAATTGCAAACATTAGATTATGATTAATTTTATCTGTGATTGATAGTGTAAAAAAATAATATTTTTACTAAGCAAAGTACAATAAATGCTATAAGATTAGTTATTGTTGTTAGAGTGATAAGGATAAAATAAAAAAATTGCACAAGCCTCAAAAAATAATCTTACCAAAAATAATATACAGTACCTATGAAAGATGTCAGATTTTGATTATTCTTCCGAAAATATAATTTAAAATTATAATCTGCATTGATAACCAAACACATCAACTTATGATTATTTTTGGAAAAAAAAAACTCAAAACATAATTTTAATATAAACCAAACATCCAGTGCGTGTTTGGTATAGCTGATAAAATTATATCATGATTATTTTTATTTGTGAATATAATCTGATAAGATTATAATATGTTAAAATTATAATCCGTTTGGTAGAAGTAAAGCCCACTTAGGTAATCTCTACGCCTCAGAGAAGATTAGTCTTCTGTTATCGGCTACTAGAGGATACCTTGATGCACAAAAAAAATTATAATCCATTTATGTTTGGGTATTTTAGTTGAAAAATACATTTAAGTTGATCTGTTTTATTTGGATAGTGTAATGAAGATTATTTTTACCTAATAAATTACAACACATGGTATGAAGTTAGTTTCTACTGTTGGGGTGATAATGTTATAATAGAAAAATTACATGAGTTTCAAAAAAAAAACTTTCCAAAAAAAATAATCGACTACACCTATAACAAGGGAGATGTTAGATTTTGATTATTTTTCAAAAATATAATTAAAAATTATAATCTCCATTAATAACCAAACATACTAAATTAGTAATTATTTTTTGAAAAAAAAGTCGAAACATAATTTTAATCTAAATCAAACACCCTCAGATGGTTAGCTTAAAAATGTTTTTTTTAAAGGAAGCTTAAAAATGTTGTTCAAAGCTTAAATTAATAAAATCTTCGAGAAAATTTTAACAAACTTCTATTTGTATCTACACTAGCACCTATGCCCGTGAGATGTGCGGGTCGATGTTTGTTTGAGTTTTGTTAATTGAAGAGTGAGAATAATTAAGTGTAAATTGAAAATTTGAGTGTGGTAGCATAATTATTAATGATATTGTCAAAATTGTGTTTATAAATTTTGTTATATTATTTAGAGGTGAAATTTATAAAAGACTATTATAAAAAGATATATATTAATGGTTATGCACTGACAGTGTAAAGTTTTTTTACACAATCATTCAATCATTTATAGAAGACTATTGTAAAAAGATATTAATGGTTCTCCATTTTCTCTTATAAAAAAAATCATATAAATATATAAATATTCTTCAAGAAGCTTCTTCATCTCAGAGTGTAAGAGAAGTTACATGTTGAATAAATGAATTAGAGAACAAAAGAAAACAAAACTTGTCTTACTAATAGATAAAAATCAACTGCCGAGATGTACTCTTTTAGATTAGAAATGGAGGTATGTGATTAACTTCTATAGTATTAGTGATGTGATGATTCTGAGCGGGAAACTTGGGAGAGAACTCATAAGTGGAAATCACTTCTCTAATTATATACTCCCTTCGTCCCTAAATATAAGAATTTCACGTTCATTAAGAAAGTGGAATAATTCAGTTAATTGTATTGGAAATGTGAATTTTTGATATGAAATTCAAAATTACCGCTATTAATATTATTGGGAATCTAAAAAGTGTTAAATAAATAGGGGTGTTTGTGTAAAAAAGTAACTAATTATCATTGAAAATTGATAAAAAGTCTTATAAATAAGAATAAAATAAAAGTGTCAAGAGGACCTTATATTTAAGGAAGAAGGGAGTAGTATATTGATAAGTTTAGCCGCCCTTTAGTTACTCGTTTTATGAAAAAAAAAAAAACAAATAATTCTAAATCGGAGAATCGATTTTAAGATTTCTTTTAGACAATTAGGCCCCTCGCTAGCTCTGTCTCTACATATTGTCTCTTTTTTTTTGTGTACACCAATCGGCACCCGAATTTGGTTTACCCAAAATCCGACTCATCCTGTCCGACCCAACCGAGCTCGCACTAAGCGGTAGGGGTCTCCCAACGAGGGTTGCTCCATATCCAAAACTCGAACCAATACCAGTTGATTAAAGGACCAAGTGAGCTACCACTTGACCAATCTCATGTTGGTTCTACATATTGTCTCTACATATGAAGGAATAACACTTTGTTTTTGGTGGTCCGTGTTCTCACTGCATTATGCAGAGCATGATGTGCTTTGGATATTTATGATTAGTTGTGTTGTACTCCCTCTTGTCTTATATATATATACAGAACATATTTCTATAAGAAATCTTTGGTCATATATATATACATATATATATATATAACATTTTATATTTTCTATGCATCATTAATTATTTTTTTATCTTTTTTGCCCTATTAAATGTTTTGACTAACTATGTTCTTTTGTTATTTATTAATTAATGTGAACTTTCCAAATAAAGTGTAGGGGTAAAATTGTAATGTTATAATATATTCTCATAAAATTCACAAAACCAACCACTTTCCTTGATCCGAGGAATATGATTAAGTATGTCCTATATATAAGACCGGAAGGATCATCTACGTAAGTTTTGCTACCATGAGTTACACGTTTTATGGAAAAAAACAAATAATTCTTGATGGGAGAATCGATTTTAAGATTTCTTTTAGACAAGTGGTCCCCTCGCTAGCTCTATCTCTACATATGAAGGGATAACACTTTGTTTTCAAGGTTATAGAAATAAATATTTTTCAGCGTTAAATCTCGGGGTCAGCTGTCCTATCCATTAGAGGTGCCTACAAGTCGACGAGGAGGATTAGTCACTGCGGTCGGCGGTGGACACTCCGGTCATGGACAAAAAAAAATATATTTTTTTTGGCAGACATAGAAATAAATATTCATTAATGTTAAAATTTACTCGTTCAAGATAAAAGCTTTGGTAAATTTTCTGATATTATTCCTTCGTAGCACTAGGGGTGTAAGTGATCCGGTCCGAGACCGCGAGACCGCCCGAACCGGACCGGATCGGACCGAAAAAAGGACCGGACCGTGAGACCGTGATCCAGTCCAGTCTGAAGATTTTTGGACCGTTATGCTGTGGTCCGGTCCACGGTCTCACAATTTTTTGGACCAGAAAGACCGGACCGGACCGATAGGTGAAATAAAAAAATAAAAAAAAAATAAACCAGGCACAATGAGAAGCCTTGAAGCTTCAGCAGCCCAGCCCAACCCAAATTCCATTCTTCCTCATAGAATAACTGGACACTCTCCCTTGAAGCTTCAAACCCTACCTAAGTTCAAACCCCTCTTCCTCACACAACCCCAGCCGCCGTCGCCGCCGCCGTCACTTGCCGTTCTCCTTCTTCCCGCCGTCACTCGCCACCGTCTCCCTCCTGCGATTCGATCTCCTCGTCTCCCTCCCCTGCGATCGATCTCCTCTTCTCCTTGCTCCTGCGAATCTGCGATCGTCTCTCTCCCTCTCCTCCTGCGATCGAGTCTTTCTCTCTCCCTCTCCTCCTGCGTTCAAGTCGCTCTCTCTCTCTCCCTGCTGGTTCGTTCTCTCTCTCCCTTCGTTCGTTCTCTCTCTCTGCTCGTTCCTCACTGTTTCTTCTCTATGCGCCACCACCACTAGTTCTGCGCCGCGGCCACGGGTTCCTCTTTGTCGCGGCCACGGGTTCCTCTTTGCCGCCGTTGCCCAATCTGTTCAATTAGGGTTTTTTGATTTTGCCCCAATCTGTTCAATTAGGGTTTTTTTGGGTTGAATGAGGATTGGCTACCTTGATTTATTTTAATGGTCTAAATAGACCGGACCGGACCGGACCGATTCGGTCCGGACCATATCGGTCCGATCCGGTCTCCAATGTCCGTCAAAGACCGAACCGGACCGGACCGTTACACCCCTACGTAGCACTGTCACGTGGATTTACGATTGGTTTGAAAGCTCTCTTAATATAATCTTTGATTTCTTTTTATCTGAATTATGGAACTACTACTGAAATTCATATAGATTTCTATCTTATTCTCTTATACTTTTGCAATTGTTCATTCTCAACACCCTTTTATTTATTTTTTTTTTTTACACCAACCGGTACCTGGATCTGGTTTACCCAGAATCCGACTCATCCGGTCCGACCCAACTGAGCTCGCACAAAGCGGTAGAAGTCTCCCGGCGAGGGTTGCTCCATACCCAAGGCTCGAACTCGAGACCAGTTGGTTAAGGGACTAAGTGAGCTACCACTTGACCAACCCCACATTGATACGCCCTTTTATTTTTTTATAACTAAATTGGTTATTTTAAAATTTAAATTAAAAATAATAGTTTAATTTAATTCAAGTGATAATGGTTACATGGCAATTTAACCATATCACTAGTTAACTTTTTCTCTTTAACCATATCCAAAACTATTATATATAATTTGTATGGCCAGAAACGAAAAAAATCTGAAAACTAAAATAAAATATTAGTATATTTTCGTGGAAAAATAATTTATTTATAAAAAGTACAGTACATGACGTATCCTAGGATTTGAACTAAATTGAGAAATCAATGGAAATAAAAAATTTTCATTTTTCGGTGGTCCGTGTTCTCACTGCATTATGCAGGCGCATGCATTATGCAGAGCATGATGTGCTTTGGATATTTATGATTAGTTGTGTTGTACGCCCGGCCTCTTGTCTTATATATATATATATATATATATATATATATATATATATATATATATATATATATCACATATTTTTATAATAAGAAATTTTTTATCCTATATATATATATAACATTTTATATTTTCTATTTATCATTAATTGTTTTTTTTATCTTTTTTGCCCTATTAAATGTTTTGATTAACTATGTTTTTTTTGTTATTCATTAATTAATGTGAACTTTCCAAGTAAAGTAGAGTAGGTAAAGTTGTAATATTATAATATATTCTCATAATATTCACAAAACCAATCACTTTTCTTGATCCGAGGAATATGATTAAGTATGCCCTATATATAAGATCGGAAGGATCATCAACATAAGTTTAGCCGCCATGAATTACACGTTTTATGAAAAAGACAAATAATTCTTGATCGGAGAATCGATTTTAAGATTTCTTTTAGACAAGTGGTCCCTTCGCTAACTCTATCTCTACATATGAAGGGATAACACCTTGTTTTCAAGGTTATAGAAATAAAATAATTTTTTTTTGGCAGACATAGAAATAAATATTCATTAACGTTAAAAATTACTTGTTCAAGATAAAAGCTTTGGTAAATTTTCCGATATTATTCCTCCGTAGCACTATCACGTGGATTTACGATTGGTTTGAAAGCTCTCTTAAAATAATCTTTGATTTCTTTTTATCTGAATTATGGAACTAATACTGAAACTCATATAGATTTCTATCTTATTCTCTTATATTTTTGCAATTGTTCATGGCTCAACACCCTTTTATTTTTTTATAACTAAAAGGTTATTTTAATATTTATATTAAAAATAATAGTTTAATTTAAGTCAAGTGATAATGGTTACATGGCAATTTTTAACCACATCACTAGTTAACTTTTTCTCTTTACGAGCGAGAACCATATCCAAAACTATTATATATATTTGTATGGCCTGAAACGAAAAAAATATGAAAACTAAAATAAAATATTAGTGTATTTTCGTGGAAAAATAATTTATTTTAAAAAAAGTATATAACGTATCCTAGGATTTGAAATAAATTGAGAAATCAAGCATAAAGGACAAATTTTCATTTTTCGGTGGTCCGTGTACTCACTGCATTATGCAGAGCATGATGTGCATTGGATATTTGTGATGAGTTGTGTTGTACTCCCTCTTGTCTTGTCTTATGTACAACGTGAAGAAATTTTTGGTCATATATGCATGACATTTTATATTTTTTATGCATCATTAATTATTTTTTATTTTTTTTACCCTTGTTAAATTTCCAAGTAAAGTGAAGGAGTAAAATTGTAGTAGTGTTACAATATATTCTCATAAAATTCACAAAATCAATCATTTTCCTTGGTCCGAAAAATATGATTAAGTATGCCCTATATATAAGATGCGAGGGATCATCTACATAAGTTTAGCCGCCCTTGAGTTACACATTTTATGGAAAAAACAAATAATTCTACATAGGAGAATCGATTTTAAGATTTCTTTTAGACAATTAGACCCTTCACTAGCTCTGTCTCTACATATGAAGGGATAACACTTTGTTTTCAAGGTTATAGAAATAAACATTAATTACGTAGAATCAAAAAGGTTTTGATGAAAACAAATAAATCAACAAATTGATATTTGCATTGAAGCTCAATCAAAAATCAACAACAACCAAAAGGCTACTCATCCTCTTATAATTTATTGTATTTAATCATTTATGTTTTATGAGTGTGGGTGGTAGTTTTAAGTATTTTATCTCTATTTAATATGCTATATTTAATATGCAACTTGATTGAGATAAATACTTGAAAAAGACCAAGAAAAGATTGGTAAAATCAAGTGCTAAATTAAAAACAATTTGAAAAGTCATATCTGAACAAACAATCACGAACTAATCAATTGGTGCTCAAACTAATCGATTAGCTCGATTGAATTTTATATAAATAAGTGTTTTGAATCAGTGACTAATCGATTAGTGCTTGGACTAATCGATTAATCCATGACAGATTAGAAAGCTGATCAACACTTAAATTAGATAGTTGCAAGGGCACTAATTTTGGCTTTGGTTCTGCCGTTCTGCTCCTCCCTTTCATGGAGCTCTATAAAAACTCCATTGCTGCTCCTTGTAACACAAGCTCAACACCTCGGCCCCAATCCAATCCTTTTTTTTGTTTCGTGTTCCTTGCGGAACCACCGGTATCCCCAAGAGCACCCTTAATACCAGGGAGCCCTTGAGACTAATCCGGAGCGAGCTGCGTGGCTGGCTCTCCCAGCGAGATGTTTTTAGTGGGAATCGAACCGGGGCTACTAGCTCCTTTGTCTCATTCCCAAGATTTCAGTTGGGGCCTTACACCAACTGAACCAAACCTCGTTGGTCCCAATCCAATCCTTTGCTAAGTCTTTACTCAAAACTCAATCCAATCCTTTGCTAAGTCTTTACTCAAAACTCAATCTTTGTTCATATTTCATATTCATATTAGATTGAGTTGCTTCTTTGTATTGGAGCCATTTCTGTTCTTGCATTCTCTGCCATTAAAGCTTGGAGAATGAGCTCTTGTAAATACCCAATTTTGTCTCCCCCTAAACAAAAATAAATAAAAAATAATAAAAAAATGTTTTTAAAAAAAAAGATAAAAAATGAAAATGAAAAATACAAATATTTTGAAAAAAGTATATTTTGTAAAAAAAAAATTAAAAAAAAACGAAAAAAAAAAGATAAAAATGTGTTTTGGTAAATGATTTGTGAGGATAAAAATAAAAGAACTATTTTTTTTAAAAAGATTTGTTTTTTTAATGAAAGGATTATCATCAAATTTGTTTTTATTTAAAAAAGATTGAGAGTCTATCTTTAACAAAATTTGAAAGATTTGATTGAGGAATAAATCAGGGAATATTTCACTGGGTTTTCAAAGCCTGTTGAAAAAAACTCTATTTTGTCCGCGTAAGACAGCCCAGTTGGTGGCTGCAATGACATTTTGGATTTCCCCTCCCCCAAGTCATGGGTTCTAGTCTCAGACCTCCCATGTAAACCAAAAAAAAAACTCTATTTTTCTTAACCTAATTTTTCTTATAAATAGAGCTCATTTTCTCACTTTAAAAACACAAATTTTTTTTAGATACACAATTTCATATATGCAATTTCTAGATATTTTGCACAATAATATTCCGTTCTGTTTCTCCTATTGGGCAAAACCAATATATTCTGGTTTTCAGTATTAGATTAGATCATGGTATGTATGCAATTCTTGCGGGTGCATTAGATCGATCAGACGTGAAACGTGCCTAGTGGCTATTACTCTCCTCCGTTGCCGTACCCTTCTTCTATATCAGGTCCCTTTCTTTTTCTATTTTATTCCTTTCATTATTTCACTCATTTTCAAAAAATAATACATAACAATATACTAATATGTAGTCATTTAATTTTTGCTGGGAATTTAATTATTTTAAAGAACTCCTTGATTTTAATTACCAGATGCTAATATTTTTGTTTTGATCTTAAATAAATTTAATTTTTAAATTTCAATTATATCTTTCAATTCATGTTATTGAATTTTAAGATATATTGTAAATCGAATTCTTAAATTTAAATTAAAATTAATTAAGATCTTAAATTTAGTAACTAAACATTCATTAAAATTTTCTTTTATTTTATCATTAATTAAATCAGAATTGGATATGCTTTTTGGTAAATCTCGCCCAAATTCTTAAGTGGTGAGATCTCTCGAGCTTTCCTCTTTGTATTCAAATATATTTATATAAACAAATTAAATGAATTTTCTTTAGATAAATGACTTTTAAAATAAAATAGATAAAAAACTTTTTTTAAATAAAATTAAATAAATTTTATTAATTAATTATTACTTATATGCATTTTGGAAATCCACCTTTCTATTACTAGATGTCGAGGTCTTGTGCATATTTCCTCTCTGCATCAAGCATTTTTATAATAAAACTAAAAAAACATTAAAAGCTAATTTAGAACTACCTAACCTTGATTCTTGATTCCTCATTATTTAATGAAGGTACGTAGGACCAGGGTCAACCTTGTCAGGCACAACCATAAAAAACAAATAATTTTTGGCAAATCAATTAGTTGGGTCTTTTAATTAAAGGCAATCAAGGTACCGTTTTCGAACGGGCAGACCGGGTGCTAATACCTTCCCTGGCTCCCGAATCCAATATATATTTGATGCAAGACCAAGCTTTATCCATTTTAATTAATAATTAATTTTTCCGGGTTTTTGTAACAAATTGTGGTGGCGACTCCACATTCGGTCAATCTACCCCGTCGTAGGTGAGGCCTCGAGTGCCACCCGGGACCCCGGCCGCGACCGCTGGCGACTCCATTGGGGACAAGCCAAATAAGAGAGTCAGGTTTAAATGATTGGCTGTTTTTAAAGGACCTTTTTTTTTTATTCTAATTGGTTTGTCTTTAATTAATTGTTTGTTTAACAAATTTGTTTAAATTTTTATATATATATATATATATATTTGTTTAACCATATAACTAATTCTTTTGGTTCTTTTTTTAACGTTTGATTTATTTAATTTTTTTTTAAAAGTTTGTATGCCACTGAAATAGGCTATTTTACACGGATCTTGGCACACACGGAAACCCTATACCCGAGTACTGTTATTTAATCCCTAAGTTTATGGGTGCTTTTGCCCTACCTTTCACTTATCAGGTGTATGGTCTCATGTAGTGTGCGAAAATACAACTCGGATTATGTTGGCTCACCGGCAACTATACCGTGTCGCACAAGTAATATAGTGATAAATTAGGGTGTCGTACCCACAGAGATCAATTGATTTAACAATTATCACCTTAAAGTAGTTATTAGTAAAATTTGAATTAAAATTTTGTATTTGATAACAAGTCCAAGATTTTGTACATTAAACTTAGAAATTGATTTTTTGATTTAAAAACTTGTAAAAGGTTAGGGGTAAACGTGGTTATGAATTAGAATTCTTCCTAAATCAACGATAATTCCGGTAAATTAACGAAAATTTAATTCCTTAAGATAATCGCTTTTTATTATAATTTCAAAAACTGCTTAATTCCTTAAGTCACTTTTCAAGAATTATAATTTCATTATAATTGTTGCCGGACTTTCATTGTCATATAATTTTACATAGGTATCTCTACTCAATGTAAAATTATAAAGTTTAATTGAAGGTCTATTCAATTCCCAATTTCCCAATTGGAGAATTGAATCCCAAGTCATAAAACTGCAGATTTAATGAACACAATTAATACACAATTAAACAATTGACTAAACGAAAGAGAATTAATTCATAATACATCATGTTATTTATAATCCATACCAAATCACCATATCCCTTTATAAATTCTAACTATCCATAACAACAATAAATATCTAAATAAATTTAAATAAAATAAATAAAATTACATCAATGATTTTATAGTAACAGAATTGTTACCAACAATCAAACTACCACAAGACTTTCTATCTTCAAAAGAATTTCTTTATCATTCCTCCTCCCTTTTCAGCTATTATTTTTCCTTCTTATATAGGTGTAGATGTTGCTATTCATAGAACTGGAATTTAGGACATTATCTTTTGACAACCTACAATCAAGGCATGCAATTAAAACAAAAGAAAAACAAATTTATATTTTAATAAGAGCACTGCTATATATATAACGAAGAATCAGCCTACGAAAATTCATGAATGATACTTGAGCCAATCAAAAACTATCATGGCCTTAATTTTAGGAGGAGAAAAGTCAAAGTAAAACAAAAAAAACATTCGTGAGTTTTGCATGTTCGTGTGAAAAAGCATTTCTCTTTTAATAATTCTTAAGAAGTTTGTTACAACTTCAATAGCTCTGCATGACTTAACAATTTTTTATTTTATTTTATTTTTTTTTATATTTTTATTATTTTTATTTTTATTTTGAAAATCTAAACTTTTTTTTTCTTTTGATATTTTGAAATTTAGGTCATAAGATCTTCAATTCATGGCAAAATGATGTAATATTAGTAATGGACTTTATCAACAACTAAATGTTAAACATCTAGCTAATACTTACTAAATATTTAAGAAACAAGCCTAAAACCAAGTAAAAAGGGGAATAAATACCAATAAAATATGATATAAAATTGACTATAATCACTCCCCCAAACTTAATATTTTGCATGTCCCAGACAAAAGTAACACAGAAAAAATCATATTTACAAGGCTCCCTCACTTCTTTCATGTATATTTACAAAATCAGAAAAATTGACCAACCCTTTGCAAATACCTTAACTTTCATAGACTGATTGAATTAATTAAAATCAATTAAAGAAACAAATGTTAAAGGAGTAAATCGACCAGCGGATAAACAAAACACACTATTTTCTCATTCTCTTTGTGTTTGGCTCAAGTGTTTACTCTCAATTCATCTCATGAAACAACACAACTATGAGTTTGACAAGGTTCTCATTCTCCACCGCACTGATCACAAGTATGCACAAATCAAAAGGTCTTTTCTAGGTTGTAATGTCAAGGTAAATGAAATAAAGTGTTTAGGGTGAACAACATTAGATAAAAGGGAAATGAAATCACTTAATTAAAGAACACCCTTAAGTTTGTCCTTCATTTTTTTTTCACATGCCCCCTCTCGCCTTCACAATGTGCATTTTCTTTTCACTTAGTGCACATGCTTATTATTCTTTTGATAACAAGACACATTTCACATGGCACACAAATCTTTATTTGTTTGATATATATATATATATATATATATATATATATATATATATATTTGTTCTGTGCCTCTATAATGTTTCTTTTTTTTTAACACAATAAAACCACTTTTTAATGATACACTTTCTTGATCGAAACCCCTTCATCTAAAAGTTGTTCACAAAAATAAGGCTTTTGAGGAGTTATGAAACAAAAAGATTATACACATATGGCTCAAAGTGGCTAGCAAGGAGAAAATTTATTTGGTGTCAAGTATTTGGGCTAATGTAGGCTAAATGAAACAATGCCTAAATCATCTTTGTGCAGCATGCAATTCTTAGCAATTTTGAAAAGAACTAAGGCAAACCCTAGAGTAACTGATCATAGTGAACAATATCCCACAAGACAAGAAAAATGCGGTGGTATAATTGTGACCACCCTTATAAGGCACAAAACTCATTGGGTAGGGAAAATCCACCGAGCAATCATTTCCAAAAAATTTGCTCAAGTAACTGATTTAAAAAAAACAATCCAGTCTAATCAGATACAGTTATATACAAAAGAATTCAATCGCTTTTCCTGCTTAAGTATCTACACAATCAAATAGCAAGGCAGCCCAAAAACTCAAACATATTTCCTGTTTGCCTGGAACATAACAATATTAACAAGGAAGAAAAAAAAACAACCACAATTCATTATTATTCTTCCCCCCAAACTTAGAAAGTTGGCTTGTCCCCAAGCAATTATTTATATGCAAATTTGAAAAGAAAGAACATAAAAAGATATAAGCACATCAAAAGATAAAAGAACTTCCCTTTAAAGTATATTGGTAACCATAAATTCGAATAGGAGGAAAACTCCCCCAAACTTGTTTTCACCTGACACATAATCAAAGAGCACAAGGTGCTAAAAACACCTCATTAAATCAAGGAAGCCAAATTCAACTTCCCACTACTGGGTACCTCCCAGAAATGCTTGTTTAACGTCCTGAGCTTGACAATTGATATTTTTTTCCAGAGTTAAGGGTCAAGGACCTTGATGCAAGTCTGGCATCGGTCCACTTCACCACCTAGATAGACCTTTAGCCTTTGTCCGTTTACCTTGAAAGTTCTGCCAGACTTAGGTTCCTTTACTTCTACAGCACCAAACGGTGATACCTGCTCAACAACAAAAGGACCAGACCATCTAGACTTAAGCTTTCCTTGGAAAAGCCTAAGTCTAGAGTTATACAATAAAACTAGTTGTCCTTTTTGAAAAGACTTATTTTTGATTTTTCTGTCATGCCATTTTTTAGTTTTTTCTTTAAAAATGCGAGAAGTGTCATATGCTTGCTCTCTGAACTCATTAAGTTCATTAAGCTGCAAAAGTCTTTTTTCACCTGCTTTTTCCAAATCAAAATTTAAAAACCTCGTTGCCCAGTATGCCTTATGAGCAAGCTCAATAGGCAAATGGCAACTCTTACCATAAACAAGCTGGTACGGTGACATCCCAATTGGGGCTTTAAAAGCTGTCCTATAAGCCCACAAAGCATCATCAACCTTCTTCGCCCAATCTTTCCTGGAATTACTCACAATCTTTTCCAGGATTCTTTTCGATTCCCTGTTTGATACTTCCACTTGGCCACTTGTTTGAGGATGGTACGGGGTTGCAATTTTGTGGCGTACCCCATACTTGGCCAGGACCTTTTCCATCACCTTGTTGCAAAAGTGAGTCCCACCATCACTAATGAGAACTCGTGGTACGCCAAACCTGCTAAATATATTTCTTTTCAAAAAGTTAATAACAACAGTAGAATCATTAGTAACACAAGGAATAGCTTCTACCCACTTGGACACATAATCTACACCCACCAAAATGTATTTGTTATTGAATGATGTAGGAAATGGTCCTACAAAGTCTATCCCGCAAACATCAAAAACCTCAACCTCTAGGATACTGTGAAGTGGCATATCATCTTTCCTTGAAATATTACCCGCTCTTTGGCATTTGTCACATTTCATCACAAAATCGCGAGCGTCTTTGAACAAAGTTGGCCAATAAAAACCACTTTGCAATACCTTAGACGCCGTTTTTTGATTACTAAAATGCCCAGCATAATCTGAAGCATGACAATGCCAAAGAATGTCGGGCATCTCATTATCAGAAACACATCTTCTTATTACCCCATCTGCACACCTTCTATACAGGAAAGGTTCATCCCAAAAATAGAACTTGACATCATGTAAAATTTTTTTCTTTTGTTGCCATGAAAGTTCTTTTGGGATCACCTTAGCTGCGTTGAAGTTGGCCAAATCGGCATACCAAGGTAATGTAGACATGGTTAAAAGTTTTTCATCGGGGAAATTTTCTTTTATTGGTACTTGTTCATCCCCAAGATCATTTTCAAATGGGAGTCGGGACAAGTGATCTGCTATTACATTTTGGACTCCGTTTTTGTCCTTAATTTCAATATCGAACTCTTGTAACAACAAGATCCACCTTATCAATCTCGGCTTAGCATCTTGCTTAGACATAAGGTGCCTTAAAGTTGCGTGGTCAGTGTATATAATAACTTTTGAACCAATTAAATAAGATCGAAATTTATCTACTGCAAATACAACTGCAAATACAACTCTTTTTCAGTAGTCGTATAATTAATTTGAGCACTATTGAGTGCACGACTAGCATAGTATATTACATGAAAAACTTTGCTTCTCCTCTGCCCTAGAACTGCCCCTATAGCATAGTCACTTGCATCACACATTAATTCAAAATGTTCTTCCCAATTTGGTGCAACCACTACGGGGGTTGAGACTAGTTTCTTTTTCAAAATCTCAAAAGCATTCATGCAATCTTCATCAAAATGAAACTCGGCATCTTTCTCCAACAAATTACAAAGGGGTTTAGCAATTTTTGAAAAATCTTTAATGAACCTCCGGTAAAAACCGGCATGTCCAAGAAAACTTCTAATCCCTTTGAGATTTGTTGGAGGTGGTAAATTTTCAATCACAGAAACTTTGGCCTTATCCACCTCAATGCCTTTTTCAGAAATCTTGTGCCCCAAAACTACCCCTTCCTTAACCATAAATTGACATTTTTCCCAGTTAAGGACAAGGTTAGTTTCTTGGCACCTTTTCAGCACTTTTTCTAAATTACTCAAACATGAATCAAATGAAGAACCGAATACAGAAAAATCATCCATAAATACCTCAATGAACTTTTCTACCATATCGGAAAAGATTGCAAGCATGCACCTTTGAAAAGTTGCAGGTGCATTACATAATCCAAAAGGCATCCTCCGATAGGCGAAAATTCCAAAGGGGCATGTAAATGCTGTTTTTTATTGGTCTTTAGGGTCAACGCATATTTGATTATAACCGGAATATCCATCAAGAAAACAATAATATTCATGACCCGCTAGCCGTTCTAACATTTGATCCATAAATGGTAATGGAAAGTGATCCTTTCGGGTGGCAGCATTTAATCTCCTATAGTCTATACAGACTCTCCACCCAGAAACAGTTCGAGTAGGAATCAATTCATTTTTTTCATTTTTAATTACTGTCATGCCACCCTTTTTAGGGACCACTTGCACTGGGCTCACCCAAGTGCTGTCAGAAATGGGGTAAATTATACCTGCATCTAGCAACTTAACTACTTCTTTTCTCACAACCTCTTTTAGAGTAGGATTGAGCCTTCTTTGAGGTTGTATAATAGGTTTAAAATTTCCTTCAAGCAGAATTTTATGCATGCAAAATGAGGGACTAATTCCCTTTAAATCAGAAACATTCCAACCTATAGCAGATTTATACTCTCGCACAACTCGTAAAAGTTTCTCAATCTCTAAGTCATTCAAAGCATTATTAACTATAATGGGGTGATATTCATCCTCATCAAGAAACACATACCTGAGATCGGGTGGAAGAGCTTTCAATCCTGGTTTTGGTGGAGCTTCTTTTTCATGCATCTTAAGATCCTCCAAGTGCCTACTTCTTTTTAATTCATATGGTGCATTTAGCTGAGTCACAATCTTTTCTATTTCTGGTTCTTTACAATCGCCATACACCAAGGCGGCTTCCAAAGAATCATTGAAATTGGTTTTCTCAAAAGTTGATGTTACAAGAGAATCTATAACATCAACCATGAAACATTGAGCATCGTCGAGGGACTTCTTCATTGATTCATAGACATTAAAAGTCACCTTCTCATCATGAACCCTCAACATCAACTCGCCTTGTTGAACATCAATCAAGGCTCTCCCTGTAGCAAGGAATGGTCTTCCCAAGAGTAAAGGTATATCAGTGTCCTCATCCATGTCTAGGATCACAAAGTCTGCTGGGAAAATGAACTTGTCCACCTTGACAAGAACATCTTCCACCTTGCCATAAGGTCGCTTAATAGAACGATCAGCTAGCTGGAGGCAAATCATGGTCGGCATTATTTCTCCAATGCCCAGTTTCTTGAATATTGATAGGGGCATCAAGTTGATGCTTGCTCCTAGATCACAGAGTGCTCTACCAATGTCATGTCCACCAATGTTACAAGGAATTGTGAAGCTGCCAGGGTCCTTCAATTTTTGAGGGAGCTTTCTCTGAATAATTGCACTGCACTCTTCAGTAAGCATTATAATTTCATCATCCCGGAGCCTCCTTTTATTAGTTAATAATTCGTTCATAAATTTGGCATAGGTAGGCATTTGTTCTAATGCCTCAGCAAAAGGGATATTAATTTGCAACCTTTTAAACACTTCCATGAATTTAGAAAATTGCTTTTCTTTCTCTTCCTTCTTTAGTCTTTGAGGAAATGGAACTTTTGTGTGTTGTTTTGAGTTATGCTCTTTGTCCTCTTTTGATTGTGTGCTTTCATTTTGTTGCATCTTAGCAGGAATGGGTTTCTCTAGTTCTTTTTCTAGCTGCCTATTGTTTAAGTCCACCATTACCTCAACTTTCTTTTTATGTGGCTCTTCAAGATGCTTTCCACTTCTAAGAGTGATTGCCTTGCACTACTCCTTTGGATTGGGGATAGTGTCACCTGGGAATGATCCTTGTGCCCTCTCAGACAATTGTTTTGAAATTTGTCCCAGTTGAACCTCCAAGTTTCTTATGCTAGCTCCTTGATTTTTAAAATTTGACCTTGTTTCCTCCATGAAGTTAGTGGTTGATTGGGCAATAGTAGAAGTTTGTTGAGCAAGTTATTCCATGGCCACTTCCCAAGGAGCTGGTTTCTTCTCTATAGGTGGTTGCAATGATGGACTATGCCATGAGAGATTAGGATGATTTCTGAACCCAGGATTCTAAGTGTTGGAGAAGGGGTTGTTCCTTTGGCCTCCACCCGCAAAGTTCACATGCTCTTCGTTACCTGCACTTTTCGAAATTTCTAACCCATACTCGCCATTGCGGTGGTTGCCTCCACAGAAATCGCAGGTTAGTTTTAAATTAGATGAACTAGCAGAAAAAGGATTAGAAGTACTTACAGAGGCACTCACTTGGACTTGGCTTAGTTGCTTAGTGAGTGCGGCTATTTGTTGTTGCATTTCTTTATTTTGGGTGAATAGTGCATTCACATCATGTGGTTCAACATCACTCCTCTTCAATAGAGCTCTCTCAGTTAAAGCATGACTACTGTTATGAGCCATCTTCTCAATTAACTCCTTTGCTTCAATAGGAGTTTTGATCTCCAATGAACCACCAGACGCAACATCAATCATACCCTTGTTGGACATTTCCATGCAGGGACTCACCATCCTTTTGAACAAATGCATTTATTTCTTGCCTGAGCCTTACTTGCTTTGCAGGGGAAAGTGTTTGTCTATGAACTTCCTAACGAGGTCGTCCCAGGTGGTGATGCTCCCTTGAGGTAAGGATAGGAGCCAACTCTTTGCTTTGTCTCTCAAAGAAAATGGAAACAACCTTAACCGAATGGCCTCCTCTGTTGCACCTTGAATCTTGAAGAAATCCAGGATGCTAAGGAAGTTTGCTATATGCTCATTCGGGTCCTCCTGCGGACTACCACTAAACTGCTCCTGTTGAATCAAGGTGATATATGCAGGCTTGATTTCAAAATTTTGTGCAGTGACTACTGGCCGGACAATGCTAGTGATACATGTGTCCGAGTTGATTACTGCATAGTCCGCAAGAGTTTTTTCAACCGGTGGCCTTTCCTCGGCCATTATTCCCGTTTGTTTCCTTTGTGTTTGTGCTTGCTTTCTTAGCTTCTTTGTTGTTTTCTCTATCTCCGGATCAAATTGCAAGTTACCTTGATTGCCTGCACTACGCAAGTGCATAAACACACAAGTCTAAAGAAGAATATCAGCCAACAATAACACAATAACTATCTAAGATATATACACAATATTCATATATATATATATATATATATATATCTTATAGGAATAATTTAAGAATAATTGTTTAGAGAATATAACTGTAGTTAACTCTTTGTTATATCTGAGACCAAGGCAAATATTTTATATATATATATATAACAAAATATATATATATATATATATGAATAATATTTACACAAGTTTTTTAGTAATTACTATTAAGCACTGAAAAATTGTCAAAAACAATTAGATCCCCGGCAACGGCGCCAAAAACTTGTTAGCTCATCGGCAAGTATACCGTGTCGCACAAGTAATATAGTGATAAATTAGGGTGTCGTACCCACAGAGATCAGTTGATTTAACAATTCTCACCTTAAAGTAGTTATTAGTAAAATTTGAATTAAAATTTTGTATTTGATAACAAGTCCAAGATTTTGTACATTAAACTTAGAAATTGATTTTTTGATTTAAAAACTTGTAAAAGGTTAGGGGTATGGGTCATTAGCAGGATTATAACAACGTGGTTATGAATTAGAATTCTTCCTATATCAACGATAATTCCGGTAAATTAACGAAAATTTAATTCCTTAAGATAATCGCTTTTTATTATAATTTCAAAAACTGCTTAATTCCTTAAGTCACTTTTCAAGAATTATAATTTTATTATAATTGCTGCCGGACTTTCATTGTCATATAATTTTACATAGGTATCCCTACTCAATGTAAAATTATAAAGTTTAATTGAAGGTCTATTCAATTCCCAATTTCTCAATTGGAGAATTGAATCCCAAGTCATAAAACTGCAGATTTAATAAACACAATTAATACACAATTAAACAATTGACTAAACGAAAGAGAATTAATTCATAATACATCATGTTATTTATAATCCATACCAAATCACCGTATCCCTTTATAAATTCTAACTATCCATAACAACAATAAATATATAAATAAATTTAAATAAAATAAATAAAATTACATCGATGATTTTATAGTAACAGAATTGTTACCAACAATCAAACTGCCGCAAGACTTTCTATCTTCAAAAGAATTTCTTTATCATTCCTCCTCCCTTTTCAGCTATTATTTTTCCTTCTTATATAGGTGTAGATGTTGCTATTTATAGAACTGGAATGTAGGACATTATCTTTTGACAACCTACAATCAAGGCATGCAATTAAAACAAAAGAAAAACAAATTTATATTTTATTAAGAGCACTGTTATATATAACGAAGAATCAGCCTACGAAAATTCATGAATGATACTTGAGCCAATCAAAAACTATCATGACCTTAATTTTAGGAGGAGAAAAGTCAAAGTAAAACAAAAAAAACACATTCGTGAGTTTTGCATGAAAACAGTTTCGTGTGAAAAAGCATTTCTCTTTTAATAATTCTTAAGAAGTTTGTTACAACTTCAATAGCTCTGCATGACTTAACAATTCTTTATTTTATTTTATTAATTTTATATTTTTATTATTTTTATTTTTATTTTGAAAATCTAAACATTTTTTTCTTTTGATATTAATCGTCATATTTAGGTCATAAGATCTTCAATTCATGGCAAAATGATGTAATATTAGTAATGGACTTTATCAACAACTAAATGTTAAACATCTAGCTAATACTTACTAAATATTTAAGAAACAAGCCTAAAACCAAGTAAAAAGGGGAATAAATACCAATAAAATATGATATAAAATTGACTATAATCAGATTGGAAACCATTTCTTGTGAGCACGACCTTTGGGAGTACGTCCTACTTATTTTGCGAGGCGTAGCCAAGTTCTGGTCAATAGTTTGCGAGGTGGGTCCTCACCTTAAAGAGTGAGTGCAATCTGGGGGCCTTTAGAAGTCTAGAGCTACCATGAAATACACTTTGTGTAACATTCTGTTTTGGAACTTGAATAACTCCATCATAATTTCCCTTCATTCACTATCAAAGGTTAAGAGGTGTTAAAACCTATTTAACCTTCAAAAAAGCTGTGGGAATTGAGTCGATTGCAAAAAAAAAAACTCATATACTTTTTCAAGTTACCAAATTAGAGTGTTACACTTTAGTTATTATACCATAGAACAGTGTCCTAAGACTGTGGTCTATAGATATTTCAATCTCCCCAACTAGGATTCTTTATCCTAGGGACATGCATTTCTCCTCATCATATTCATATTGCATCATTCATTAGCATTTCATTAATCTCATGTTTTTTTTTTTAAAAAAAAGGTTTCATTCTTAATAAAAAAGGGTTTGGTCTCTATTGCTCAAAGGCACCATTATTGAATTTGATTGCAAACCAGGATCATGGATACTTGTTATGTTAACTGCTCATATGACCAAATTTTCATCGTGTAGACTGCTCAAAGGACTATAGTTCATACTCTTTAGTGTGTATATTTTTAATAAGCCTATACTATTGCATTGATCATTTGAACTTATCATCTCATATCTCATTCCACAAGCACAAAAAATATATTTTTTAAAAAAATAATCTCGAATAAAGTTAGTTCATGCGTTCATTTGAGATATTTGATTCAATAATAAAAATAAGGAGGTTGGTGTAAGTGTAAAACCTAAAGTCGTGTGGACTCTCAAGAAGGTCATTCGAGTGATACAAGGTGTCATTCAATTCCCAAACACTATGGAGATATCCCTAGTCACCCCATGAGATTAGATATTTTGAAAGGAGATCATTTTTTTAACCCATAACATGTGAATGACCTGGGGCGGGTAGTTTTTCAAATAATTTTTGCCAATTACTCAAATATAAAAAATGATTACTTTTTCTTTCATACATCCAAACACATTTCATCCATTGTTCACCCCGTTTTTTGGTTCAAACAGAAAATTTTCTTCTTAAAACCACAAAAATATTTTTACCCGAGCAATAATGAGATTCTAATACAAAGAAAGATATTTATGTGATCAAAGTGCAAGCTAATACCTCACGAGTATTCCAAGTAAAGTAAGGTCAAATAACCGAAAGCAAAGGTACAAAAAGTAAAAAGGGTTAGCTGGGAATTCGTGATTTATGTAAAGTCATGGGTAAAAGTCCAATAAAAATTGTCAGTGATAAAATGCACTTGCAAAAATCACAATAAGAAGTCACTACAATCCAAAGGGAAGATTCTCATTAAAACTCAACATCAATTTGGGTCTTTATATCCATTCTTTCATAAGCCACATTATCACCCCACTGGCCACGTTACAACCCTTGGAAAATCCTCTTGATAATTTGAATATTGAGCAAAATTTGTTTGAAAAAAGGATCTGGAAGATAAAGGAGAAAGGAAAGGGTGGGAAACACAAAAATCTTTGAGCCTTATCCTTTTATTTCACAGCCTTAGCCAAGCCACGTTACAAGCTTAAAAAGACCTCGATGAGGATTGTTTTTCTTGAGGTACACACATGCGCGGAGAAACACTTACTCCACTGAATCTTAGGAAATTTTGACAAAAATATCTCAGCTTTAATGCATAAATTAATTTTCATTCATGTCTATCATCATTCCACTACCACTCATAACCTAAACACAATTCATATTCAAATGATCATTGTATTAGTATAATTTTTTAAAGATGTATGCAAAGAAGAAATGAATTGTCACCGAGAATAGAGTAGAGGAACAAATAATTTGAAAAATTCTTACATTGGGGCAGTTTTTGGAAAGTCCAGAGTAGATAAGCTGGGGCAGTTTTTGGAAAGAATGGTCCCTAATTCATGAGATGAAAGCAGCTGATTCTGGGATAGTTTTGAATTGACTATACTGGGGCAGATTTTTGAATTTAACCCAATTAATATTTTATCCCCTAAAGGTATTGATGCAGCAAAACCGGTGGTATACTGGGACAGTTTTTTGAAAAAAGGCTTCATTTATGCAACTCATTTTCAACCCATCTTGTTCGCTAATGGTGCTCAAGAGTAAAAGTGGCAAAATAAGTTTCCATTACATTTTTTTAGTGGTTTCTTACATATACATCTATAACTATGTTGTTCCAATAAAATTGACATGCATTCCATACATACATCATGATAGCACCAAACATATCATCATTGTAAATAGCATAACATTGCATAGCATATCATTATAAATAGTATCACATAGCATTGAATATACCATTTGTGAATAACATAGTATTAAAAGTTTTATAATATCACATCACATTGATCATAGCATCATATAACATCGAATTAGCATCATCCATTGTTGCAAACATGTCATCAAGATAGCATAACATTCAAGTAGCGTAATCAAACATAGCATTTTTGTAAATAACATCATGACAAAACATGTGACGGTCTAGACATTGGACCGCACATTCTTTCCCCTCGGTTGAACCCTATTTGAAATCATTATCTTCAAAATATGCATATAACAATCATCATAATCTTCCTCGGCACAACGGTCAATCCAAGATATCAATCTTTTCCCGGCACGACGGGCAATTCGTGATAACTTTCTCGACACGACGGGCAATTCATGATATGGTACTCGGCATGACGGGAAATTCGTGATATGGTACTTGGCACGACGGGCAATTCGTGATATCTTTCTCGGAACGACGGACAATTCGTGATATGGTACTCGGCACGACGGACAATTCGTGATATCTTTCTCGGCACGACGAGCAATTCGTGATATGTTACTCAACACGACGGGCAATTTGTTATATGGTACTCGGCACGATGGTCAATTTGTGATATCTTTCTTGGCACGACGAGCAATTCGTGATATGTTACTCGGCACGACGGGCAATTCGTGATATGTTACTCGGCACGACGGACAATTTGTTATATGGTACTCGGCACGACGGGAAATTCGTGATATCTTTCTCGGCACGACGGGCAATTCGTGATATCATACTCGGCACGATGGACAATTCATGATATGATACTCGGCACAACGGGCAATTCGTGATATGATACTCGGCATGACGGGCAATTCGTGATATCTTTCTCTGCACAACGGGCAATTCGTGATATGGTACTCGGCACAACGGGCAATTCGTGATATCTTTCTCGGCACGACGGACAATTCGTGATATGATACTCGGCACGACGGGCAATTCGTTATATGATACTCGGCACGATGGGCAATTCGTGATATGTTACTCGGCACGACGGACAATTCATGACGACGAACAATTCGTGATAGGTTACTCGGCACGACGGACAATTCGTGATAACTTTCTCAGTGCGACGGGTAATTCGTGATATGGTACTCGGCACAACGGGCAATTCGTGATATCTTTCTCGACACGACGGGCAATTCGTGATATGTTACTCGGCACGGCAGGCAATCCGTGATATCTCCTCATCGTTCATTTAAGTGACTAATCCAAAGTCATCTACCTCCAACAAAATTGATATCTATTTCTTTACTCATTCTTTACAATGATAACTTGTGAAACTCTTCGAATCACATGTTATCAAGTAAGCAATAGGTAAAGAGGGGCTGTAGATACCCAATTTTGTCTCCCCTCAAACAAAAATAAATAAAAAATAATAAAAAATGTTTAAAAAAAAAGATAAAAGATAAAAATGAAAAATACAAATATTTTGAAAAAAGTATATTTTGTAAAAAATAAAAAAAATAAAAAAAAGATAAGATAAAAATATGTTTTGGTAAAAGATTTATGTTAGTTTTTGTAAGGATAAAAATAAAAGAACTATTTTTTTAAAAAGATTTGTTTTTTTAATGAAAGGATTATCATCAAATTTGTTTTTATTTAAAAAAGATTGAGAGTCGAACTTTAACAATATTTGAATGATTTGATTGAAGAATAAACAAGGGAATATTTCACTGGACTTTCAAAGCCTGTTGAAAAAAACCCTATTTTTCTTAACCTAATTTTTCCTATAAATAGAGCTCTCTTACTCACTTTAAAATCACTTTTTTTTTTAGATACACAATTTCATATATGCAATTTCTAGATATTTTTCACAACAATATTTCTGTTCTGTTTCTCCTATTGGGCAAAAACAATATATTCTGGTTTTCCGTATTAGATTAGATCATGGTATATATGCAATGCTTGCGAGTGCATTAGATCAGATGTGAAACGTGCCTAGTGGCTATTACTCTCCTCCGTTGCCGTGCCCTTTTCTATATCAGGTCCCTTTCTTTTTCTATTTTATTCTTTTCATTATTTCAATCATTTTCAGAAAATAATATATAACAATATACTAATATAATTAAAATGTAGTCATTTAATTTTTTCTGGGAATTTAATTATTTTAAAGAACTTCTTAATTTTAATTACCAGATGCTAATATTTCTGTTTTGATCTTAAATAAATTTAATTTTTAAATTTCAATTATATCTTTCAATTCATCTTATTGAATTTTAAGATATATTGTAAATCCAATTATTAAATTTAAATTAAAATTAATTAAGATCTTAAATTTAGTAACTAAACATTCCCTAAAATTTTATTTTATTTTATTATTAATTAAATCATAATTGGATATGCTTTGATAAGCTGATTTTTCTCGCCCAAATTCTTAAGTGGTGAGATCTCTCGAACTTTCCTCTTTGTATTCAAATATATTTATATAAACAAACGAATTTTATTTTAGATAAAATACTTTTAAAATAAAATAGATAAAAAACTTTTTTTTAAATAAAATTAAATAGATTTTATTAATTAATTATTACTTATATGCGTTTTGGAAATCCACCTTTCTATGACTAGATGTCGAGGTCTTGTGCATATTTCCTCTCTGCATCAAACATTTTCATAGTAAAACTAAAAAAACATTAAAAGCTAATATAGAACTACGTAGCCCTGATTCCTCATTATTTAATGAGGGTACGTAGGACCAGGGGCAACCTTGTCAGGCACAACCATAAAAAACAAATAGTTTTTGGCAAATCAATTAGTTGGGTCTTTTAATAAAAGCCAATCAAGGTACCGTTTTCGAACGGGCAGACAGGGTGCTAATACCTTCTCTGGCCTATAACCGATTCCGGAATCCAAATTCTATCTGATGCAAGACCAAGCTTTATCCATTTTAATTAATAATTAATTTTTCCGCATTTTTGTAACAAAATGCGGTGGCGACTCCACATTGGGTCAATCGACCCCGTCGTAGGCGAGGCCTCGAGTGCCACCCGGGACCCCGGTCGCGACAGCTCTCTTCCTAAAGGGAGAAGGTGTTCTTGAAGGTGTCAAGAAGCTCAATTTGTGAAAGGTTGAAGTGGGTCTTCAACAAGAGAATCAATTGAAATTGGGGTAAGGTTTCAAGAGTTTGGTACACTCTTGAAAGGGTTAGGATTATATTGAGTGAGTTGCACTAATTAATCCTTGTGTATCCAATTTAATTGATTGTTAGTAAAGGCTCCCTTTGGTTGAGGGAGGACTGGATGTAGCTCACAAGGTGTGTGAGTGAACCAGTATAAAATCCTTTGTGTCTATCTCTTTTGTTGTTTCCCTTTATTTTGTTATTGTTGATTCAATTGAACCCTAGGCTAGACAATTAGGTGTGTTTATTTCCATTGTTGTTTGCTCTGGCTCTTGCTGTTCTATTTCTGTTGCAGGTTGAGTTAATCGATTAGTAGCCTTGCTAATCGATTAGTCCATTTAATCTTTCTCTAAAATTAATCGAACTAATCGATTAGTACCTTCACTAATCGATTAGTCCTTGCTTTTCTAGACAAAAACAGGTTTTTATTTATTCCAGCAAGTTTATTAAGTGCTATTTTCATTTATATTCGAGAAATTGGCATTGTTGCTTCTAATTACTAGTCAACCCCTTCTAGTAATTGTTAAACTCGCTTGTTGGTTTGCAACAAGTGGTATCAGAGCTCGGTCGAAAGATCGAGTGTAAAAACTTTTTCGAAAAGATCCTAGAGGAAACCAATGGGCTCTAACAATCCGTTTGGAGGTGAAGGCTCTTCATTAAACCGTCCTGCACTTTTTCAAGGTGAAGGATATGCTTATTGGAAAGCCAAAATGAAAATTTTTATTGAAGCAATTGATATTGATGTTTGGGATGCAATTGAAAATGGTCCCTTTGTTCCTTGAAAGAAAATAGGTGAGGAAGTTGTTAAAACTCCTCGGGCAAGTTGGACGGATGATGATAAAAAGAAAGTCTCTTATGATTTAAAAGCTAAAAACATCATCACTTCTGCCTTGTCATATGATGAATTTTTTAGAGTATCCCAATGTAAAAATGCTAAACAAATGTGGGATATCCTTCAGCTTACTCATGAAGGAACAAGTGAAGTTAGACGTGCAAGATTAAATGTTTTAATGCATGAATATGAATTATTTCGTATGCTTCCTAACAAATCCATTAATGTTATGCAAAAACGTTTTACACATATCATTAATCATTTGATTGCTCTTGGGAAAACTTTTACTAATGCTAAAGTTATTAACAAAGTGTTGAGATGTCTAAGTAGGGAATGACAACCAAAGGTTACAGCCATCATGGAGTCTAAAGATTTGGAAAACTTGGACATAGCAACATTATTTGGAAAGCTACAAGAGCATGAAATGGAGTTAGAACGTCTAACTTTACATGAGGAGTCGGAAAAGAAAAAGAAAGGAATTGCACTAAAGGCCACCAAATCGTATGTGAAGATTCCTCTAGCTCTAGTGATGACTCCGAATCTAGTATTGATAATGAAACATTTCAAAAACTAGCCAAGAGGTTTAGTAAATGTTTTAAAAATAAAAAGGAATTAAATAGAATAAAGGAACCAAAGGAATCTTACCATAAAAGTAAATATTCAAATGATAAAATAAAATGTCATGAATGTGATAAGAAAGGATACATAAGAGCCTTTTGCCCGGATTATATTAAGAAAAATAAAGATGAAAAGAAAAAGGGCAAAAGAGCTTATATTGTATGGGATGCACCAAACAAAAATGAGGAAACAAGCTCAAGTTCAAGCTCAAGTTCCTCCGATTATGAAGAAGCAAATTTGTGCTTAATGGGTAGACATGAAGAAGAAGCATCATCAAGCCACAGTTTCACGTCAAGGAAGCAAGGAAAAGAGGTAACTTTCTACTCTTCATCTAAAACTGAAACTGATATTGATGACTATGAAGAGTTGCATAATGCTTACATGGAAATGCAATCTGAATTCAAGAAACTTGCTAAAAGCTATACAAAATTGAAAAAGACAATTATAAATTACAAAGAGCAAGTTCTTGAATTAGAAAAATGCATTGATGAACTTAAATGCAAAAATGAAGCTCTTAAACAAGGCATTGATATTTTGAAAAATCAAGAAATCCCTCCTTGTGAAAGTTTCACTAAGTACGAAAAAGAAATTTTAAATTTGAAGAACACTAGTGCAACCTTTACAAGAAATGATAAAATGTTAAATGAATTACTTGTTAATCAAAGGAGTAATTCAAACAAAACCAGTTTAGGTTACACCAATGCCAAAAAGAAAATTTTTAGAAAAGTTGGCTCATTCTCAAATGTAGATTGTTCTAAAAAAACCAACTTGTTTTTACTGTGGCATTCATGGGCATACCTCAAATATTTGTAAAATCAAGAAGTTTGGTGTACCTAACGGTCATTATGTTTGGATTGTGAAAGGCAAAAATTCCGATAAACCCAAAACAATTTGGGTACCCCCAAGCAAAACTTAATTTTTGTCTAATGTATTCTTGAAGGGAAATGTTCTAATTTTTTAATTTAATTGCCTCTTCAAGAATATATTTGATTTAGGGGGAGAAAAGCTTTTTGTCTAAAATCGGGCTATAAATCAACAAGTACTTTCATTGCTCGTAATCCATCATGTGTTATTATGTTCTTCTTTTGGCATATTGCGCTTAATTTAGGCTCCTTTTTGATCATGTCAAAAGGGGGAGAAATGGTGTTGTTGTTTGTTGTTGTGTAGGTTATCAAATGATGCATAAAGTGAGGGGGAGCTTAGTTCATGCAAAACTACAAGGTCAAAAACAACAAGGATTTGACATCATCAAAAAGGGGGAGATTGTAAAATCAAAAAGGTTTTGATGAAGACAAATAAATCAACAAGTTGATATTTGTTGAATCAAATAGATTTTGATGATAAAAAATGTCGTTGCTCGGTGCTCGACCACTGTTCCAAACAGCTCGACTTGATGAAGACAAATGAATAAACTCGATGTGATGACGTCAAGTTCATCATGCGCTCGATTCTCGGCCAAGGTTTTGATGAAGTCAAATGAATCAGCTCTGAAGTATCTCGGACATCAGCCACGACAATAAAATCAGCTCAATATGAGGATTTCTGATCTCGGATACCGACAAAAACTATTAAATTCGATCAATATGATGAAAAGAGTCAAAATTTCCGAGAAGCGCTCGGGGCTCTTAGCATCCGTGCACGTAAGACTAAGGATCGGTTTGATGAAGTCAGAATAAATAAAGCGCAAGCTCTGACGCACTCGGAAGTGATCAATCCGAGCTATCGCTCAGAGTAAATCAGTCGGCCAGAAGATTAGCTCGGTTAAGCTCAGTTCATATCTGTCGCTCAAGTCCCCAGGCTCGAACAGATGCCAAGATCAGATGCCAAATGCAAGTAATCATCAAGCTCGGCACATCAGAGCTCTTGATCTCAAGGCATAGCCACTCGACAACAGAACAGCTCAACAATGTTGCTCGGCATCATTCAACCCAGTTAAGTTGCTCGGCCATCTCACCCTCAAAGCTCAAATGAAGTCAAGCTCGGCTTTACTGCTCATCATCTTCAACAAATCAACAACACTCTTCGACTCCACTCAACTTCAGCCTTCAACCTTTTAAAATTATTTTAAGTGTTGGGTCGGTGTCTTAAGTTTAATCTCACGTGCTTTTCTAAGTTTAAAATTAAAATTGAGTTTAACCAATGGTTAAAGCGGGAATGACCATTTATACTGTGATTTGACATAATTATTTCCATTGGAACGGAAACAACCTACGTTTCCCGTAGGTCCTTTTTCTCTCTCTTTTCTCAGAGATTAGAGAGGGAGTATATAAGAGGTTCCTCTCCAACAGAAATAGATAAACAAGACACACACAAAATTTGCAAGCTAAACTGAAATTTTTAATCTTCTCTTCCAAATCACAACGGTCTTTATTTTCTGAAAAACAGAGAGTGAAAAATTTTCACACTTGAAACCTTGTTTCAATCCTCTCTGATATTCCCACTAAACCGTTTACTCACGCGAATTCTAAACTTTCAAAATCAAAATCAGTGAGTGTTTAGATTGGAGCCAACCTCATCTCATCTTTGTACTATGTTTTCGAAGCGGGTTCTTGTTGGTCAAGAAGCTACGGTTGTACAGTGCTGAACGTGGGCTTCAGCCTTCAGCAGAATCAATATCAAATTGGGGTAGTGTTCATTAGTTTGGTACACTCTCGAACGGGATAGGTTTATAGTGGGTCTATTGTAAATCCTGGGGTATAGCGTGGGTCGCTTGTAAAACCCGTGTATCCAATTTGATTTGATTAATTGAAAATCTCTCTAAGGTTGTAGAGAGGACTGAACGTAGCTCTCAAGTGAGTGAGAGTGGACCAGTATAAAAACTCTGGTGTCTCTTTTATTTTCTTGCTTGCTGCATTTCTGTTCTTTATTTTTCAAACTCTGATTTGGTGCTGTTTTAAATTTCTACCGAGTAGTTGATTGGCTAATTCGTGCTCACTGCCTTGGGTTCTTTCTCTTCATTTTTTTTAATTGTAAAAACCGAGCTACTAGTGTGCAGCATCTTGGTTAATAACTTAACCACTTCATTTATTGATTTGGTTAATCGATTAACCAGCGTCTGCTCGGCAGCAGCTCGATATTCCTATCAAACAGACGAACAAAAAGTCAAGTGTTTTTCAACGATTTCGAAAAATCAATATATTTGCTTCAATCTTCTATTCACCCCCCTCTACTCGATTGTTAGCCCCTTGTTGGTTTCCAACATTATTTGCATTGAAGCTCAATCAACAATCAACAACAACCAAAAGGCTACTCATCCTCCTCTTATAATTTATTGTATTTATTCATTTATGTTTTATGAGTGTGGGTGGTAGTTTTAGGTATTTTATCTCTATTTAATATGCTATATTTAATATGCAACTTGGTTGAGATAAATACCTGAAAAAGACTAGAAAAGGATTGGTAAAGTCAAGTGCTAAATTAAAAACAATTTGAAAAGTCACATCTGATCAAACAATCACAATCTAATCAATTAGTGCTCAAACTAATCGATTAGCTCGATTGAATTCTATATAAATAAGTGTTTTGAATCAATGACTAATCGATTAGTTCTTGGACTAATCGATTAGTCCGTGACAGATCAGAAAGCTGAACAACACTTGAACAACACTTAAATTAGATCGTTGCAAGGGCAATAATTTTGGCTTTGGTTCAGACGCTCCTCCCTTTCATGGAGCTCTATAAAAACTCCAGCTCCTTGTAACACAAGCTCAACACCCCAATCCAATCCTTTGCTGCGCTAAGTCTTTACTCAAAACTCAATCTTTGTTCATATTTCATATTCATATTAGATTGAGTTGCTTCTTTGTATTGGAGCCATTTTTGTTCTTGCATTCTCTGCCATTAAAGCTTGGAGAAGGAGCTCTTGAAGGTATCAAAACGCTCTGTTGCTAAAGGGAGAAGGTGTTCTTGAAGGTGTCAAGAAGCTCCCTTTGTGGAAGATTGAAGTGGGTCTTCAACAGGAGAATCAATTAAAATTGGGGTAAGGTTTCAAGAGTTTGGTATACTCTTGAAAGGGTTAGGATTAGATTGAGTGAGTTGCACTAATTAATCCTTGTGTATCCAATTTAATTGATTGTTAGTAAAGGCTCCCTTTGGTTGAGGGAGGATTGGATGTAGCTCACAAAGTGTGTGAGTGAACCAGTATAAAATCCTTTGTGTCCATCTCTTTTATTGCTTTCCTTTATTCTGTTATTGTTGATTCAATTGAACCCTAGGCTAGACAATTAGGTGTGTTTATTTCCGCTGTTGTTTGCTCTGGCTCTTGCTGTTATGTTTCTGTTGCAGGTTGAGTTAATCGATTAGTAGCTAATCGATTAGTCCATTTAATCTTTCTCTGAAATTAATCGAACTAATCGATTAGTAACTTCAATTCACTAATCGATTAGTCCTTGCTTTTCTGGACAGAAACAAGTTTTTATTTATTCCAGCAAGTTTATTAAGTGCTATTTTCAATTATATTCGAGAAATTGGTATTGTTACTTCTAATTACTATTCACTCCTTTATAGTAATAATTAAGCCTATTTGTTGGTTTGCAACACATTAATGTTAAAATTTACTTGTTGAAGATAAAAGCTTTGGTAAATATTCCGATATTATTCCTCCGTAGCACTGTCACGTGGATTTACGATTGGTTTGAAAGCTCTCTTAAAATAATCTTTGATTTCTTTGTATCTGAATTATGGAACTACTACTGAAACTCATATAGATTTCTATCTTATTCTCTTATATTTTTGCAATTGTTCATGGCTCAACACCCTTTTATTTTTTATAACTGAAAGGTTATTTTATTTAAAATTTAAATTAAAAATAATACTCCCTCTATCCCTTAATTTAAGTCACTTTTAACTAATTCATGCATATTAAGAAAAATAATTATTACTCTCAAATTTATCAAAAAATATGTTGTCATTCCAAGGTTACCCCTATTTAAAACTTTACAACTTTATTCGTTTATCTTTCTATTGTAATTATTACCCTATCACCCCTTTGCAATTATGAGGAGTGTATTTAGAATAAATTCTTTAATGCTACCTAGATATTCTAAAACAACTTATAAAAAAAGACACCAATTCTACCAAAATTTGTGTCGAACGAAGGGAGTAGTTTAATTTAATTCAAGTGATAATGGTTACATGGCAATTTTTAACCACACTAGTAAAATTGCCCGTGCGATGCACAAGTATTAAAAAGTAATAACTTAATTCAATACACTAATTTCGAATAATATATTAAGTTATTGAAATTTTATGTATTTGGTAAATTAATAATTTCACATTAGTATATTGAATTTGAAAATTTTTATTAAGAGAATGTTAATATATATTTTCGTAATTCAAAGGCAAATGTACTTTACCCTACTTGAACTATGAATAAATTGAAGTCACATGGATTTGACAGGACACTCATGCATGTACTATCAAGCTGATACATGAAGTCTTTTCTTCCCACATAAGCATCATAACCCCAAATTCTCTTGCCTCTACCAACAGTTAAAAAAACCAACCTCCGTAACACACCAGCAACTCCTATGAATATCAGCCAAGGTCATGAAAACTATGCTAATGATAACATTCCTTCATATAAGGTTTCTACTCTGAGAATTTGATATCTTTTATCTGTCAAACACACAAATGTTTTACATAGATGAATATCAATGAACTATTAAAAAAATCAAAACTGAACATAGAAGAAACACATATAGAGCAGGGATTTATGCTATCATATTTTAGAATATTCAAACAATACCAATTTCAATCAAGCCAATTTCTTATTCTAGTAAAATTGCCCGTGCGAAGCACGTGTTTTAAATTTTGATATTCTTTAATTTTATTTGCATGTGACTATCTTTTTAAGTGGATAATAAATTATCATTTTTTGAATTATATTTTATATGGTATTTTTTTTAATTATTACAATGAAAGAAAAAGATTTATGAAGAGATAATTTTATGTAATGAAATCGGAATACAATACGTATAATTAGATAAGGCTTAATTATGTCACAAGTCCCTGAAGTTTGGGGTACTTTTGTCAGATACCCTTATACTTTTTTTTTAATGTCTGACTCCCCGAAGTTTGGGTTTGTCATATACCACTATTACCAATTCTGGCCAATTTTGATTACATGTAACATCAAAATCCTAATCAGACGCAGGAGGTTGGTCATGTGGTGCCGCGTGATGTCACACTGGCGAAGACGACTTCTCTCTTCAATTCTTTTATTTCTTTTTTTATTTAACTAAAAATATAAAAATATTAAGTTTTTTAGTTTTTTAAAGTTTTTGAAAAAATGATCTTCGCCCACGGGGCATCAGGTGCTTAACTTCCTGCGTTTGATCAGGATTCTGATGTTACATGTCAGCAAAATTGACCAGAATTGGTAGTAGGGGTATATGAAAAACCCAGAAGTAACTTCGAGAAGTCAAACATTGAAAAAAAAAAGAATAAAGGTATCTGACAAAAGTACACCAAACTTCAGGGACTTATGACATAATTAAGCAATTAGATAATAAGTGAAATTTTTTTTGAAAAAGATTTATAATATATGAAACAACCATGAATATTTTAAAAACGTTATAAATAACTGTTAGTAATTTTATCTGTGCTTTTTTGGTGGGACATTTATATAATATAAAATGGGTTTAAAGACACGTATGAATGGTTGTGATTTAATCTTACAAAATATGATGGACGGCTCAGATTAATAATTATGGAAGACATCATTAATGATGAACTTTAGGAGAGAAATAATGATTAGGAGAAAGTTTTAGGAGGGAAATCAAATTTGCCCTCAAACTTGTCCTATTTTATATTATGTTGATTAGTAGTTGGTTAACTTTTTCTCTTTAGGAGCGATAACCATATCCAAAACTATTATATTTATTTGTATGGCTCGAGATGAAAAAATTCGAAAACTAAAATAAAATATTACTCCCTTCGTCCCTAAATATAAGGATTTTTTGGGGATTTCACGTCCATTAAGAAAATGGAATAATTTAGTTAATTGTATTGGAAATGTGAACTTTTGATATGTAATTTCAAAATTACCCCTATTAATATTATTGACAATCTAAAAAGTGTTAAATAAATAGGGGTGTTTGTGGAAAAAAGTAATTAATGATCATTGAAAATTGGTATGTGACTTTATAATTAGTGACAAAATAAAAGTGTCAAGAAGACATTATATTTAAGAACGAAGGAAGTAGTATATTTTCCTGGAAAAATAATTTATTTAAAAAAAAAGTATATAACGTATCCTAGGATTTGAAATAAATTGAGAAATCAAGCGGAAAGGACAAATTTTCATTTTTCGGTGGTCTGTGTTCTCATTGCATTATGATGTGCGATATTTATGATGGAAATTGCTTTTTGGTCCCCTTTTTTGTCTCCATTTCAAATTTTTGTAGACCAAAATATCTTAAGGGTATTAATATTTCTGGTTCTATAAAACCAGAAAAGTATCTCGGTTTTACTGAACCGGAAGAAATTTAAACCCAATGGAAATTACTTTTTGCCACCCACGTTCGACTTTTTATCACCCATTTCAATTTTTGGTGGACCAAAATACCCCTAAACATGTAAAACGTTCCGGTTCCATGAAACCGGAAACATTTTTCCGGTTCTGCTCAGCCGGAAGTCATGTAAACACTTTTCCGACTCTACTTAAACCGGAACTATTCAGGCGTTTCCGTGCCGGAAGGATTCCGGTATTAATGAACCGGAACGATTACGAAATTGATTCTCTTCACTTTCTTAGAGCAGTTGTCTTTAGTGTTTCTTTAAGTGACTTTGATCAGTTATGGCTTGCTCCAGACAGCAGTGGGGAACTTTTTGTGGCGCAGGCGAGGACTTTCACAATCTGGCTTCTCTGCTTCTTGATTCAACTCACCGCACTACTCACTGTTTGTTGGACGAGGCTTTATTAGCTCCATGTTCCTTCATTCCTAATCTCCTTAAAGCCTGGACCCTCGAAGCAAATGTGAATTATTCCGGTTCTTCTTTACCGGAACTCCTCCGGTTCTACTTTACCAGAACACTTCCGTTTTTGCTTTATCGGAACTCTTCCGGTTCTGCTTTACCGGAAATATTAACACCCTTAAGAGTATTTTGGTCCACCGAAAGTTGAAATGGGTGATAAAAAGTGGAATGTGGCGGCAAAAAGCAATATCCTATCAACTAAACTCAGAACTTGTGCAGGATATAACTATGGAACTTGTGCAGGATATAACTATGGCCCAGCAGGAAAGGCCTTGGGATTTGATGGGCTGAAGAATCCAGAGATTGTGTCAAACAATTCTATAATTGCATTCAAAACTGCCCTTTGGTTTTGGATGACAGTGAGAAATGGAACACTTTCTTGCCACAATGTGATGGCTGGAAAATATGTTCTAACAAAAGAGGACATAGCAGCTAATAGAACACTTGGGTTTGGCTTAGTGACTAACATAGTCAACGGGGGACTTGAATGTGGAATTCCTAATGATGCAAGAGTGAATGATAGGATTGGATTTTCAAAAGATATGCCAAGTTGTTCAACGTGTATACTGGATCTAACTTGGATTGTGCTTTTCAGAAACCCTTGTAACATTTTTTTTTTATCAGTCCGTATACTAGCTCTGATACTAGATTTTTAGTTCCAAATCCGTATTTAGCCATTCTTCAAAACTAATATTTTTAGCGTATTTCGCAATTTTTATTGTAGCTTTAATGTCGGTTGATATTCTAATTCTTTCTTTCAGAGTTTCTTTATAATCTATTAGTCTATATTCTTTATTTGCTATATGTTCTAAAATTAACAAAGTGTCCTCTATTCTTCTTTTTTCTCCTTCTAGTATTGTTTTTCGTGTTACTAATCTATTATATATGTTTCTTAATTCAAAATTTTGTGGATTTTGATTATATTCTCCTTGAATATATGTTAAAAGATGATGTAGTATTTCATCTGTTTATTTAATTTCTCTATATTTTTGCTCAAAGAGAGTATCCCAAGTATAACCTGGCATTTCATTAGTAATCACTAAAGTGATTATCTTGCTCTTTATACCATAAATCGTTATAATATTCTTTCCAATCTGCTTCATCTAGTTTTTGATCTATTTTATCTTCTACTATGGATATGATGATTTCTTCTTTAAGCCATTCTAATTTGATTTTTTCGTTAACCTCTTTTATTGAAGTTAATTGGTTGATAATTATTAATTTTTCTTCTATGAAGGCTATATAGCAATCTATCCTTTTATTGATCCAAAATTCTTCACAATTTGTTTCAATTTCTACTCTCCAAAAGTTTTCTATTTCTGGATGTATTTTTGTAATCTTCATGGTCTATTTTCAATTTCTATAAGTCTCTTATTTAGTTCTTGGAAATCAGTCTCTCTTCTTTCTGATTCACTTCTTTTATAAGAGGGTAAAAATAACCCTTTAGTTTCAAATTTTTGGAATTTTTGTGTTTCTAGTTGGATTAAAGGGGTAAATAATTCATTTATGTAAATTAAATCTTTTCCCTTGAATTCAATACTATGATGACTATTGCTTAAGGCATAATTAACCTTATAACAAATTGTAAAAGGTGAATTTTCTTTTTTCATAAAGTTCCTTCTAAGTAATTCATAATGGAATACTATGGATCTATCTAGATCTTTATCCTTTAATGATAGTCCTATCTGAAGGTTAACATCAAATTTGACTTTACCTTTCTTTAAATTACATTGCCCTTTCGCAATTACTGCGTCATCTTTTTCTATAAGTCTATTATCTAATATTTCTAAAACCATAGGGGATTCAATTCCTTTCATATATGTACTTTTCAAAATTATCTGAATAGTAGATATATGAATATACTGGATTTTGGGTCTATCTTCTTCCCTGATAGATCTAATTCTTTTTTGTATTTGTGCCTTATTTATTATTGAGATCATAACATCTCCTTCTGTTTTTTCAATTGGAACAGGAAGCTCTCCTATCATCATTTCGAATTTTAAAATATTTCTTCTAGATATTATATTTCTTAAACTACAAATAATGTTGTTCTTAAAGTTGTCATTTTCTTTTAGAGGAAAGTCCTCCTTTTCTATCTTTTTGTCAAAGATTGTATCAAAATAGTATCCATCTTGGTCTTCTTGATTTTCTATTATACTTTGTTCGATTTCAGTAGTCATGACTAAGTATATAAAAGTTTATGGATGGGTATAATACCTGATCTTTGGCTTTTCTGAAATGTTCTTTGATTGCTTCCAGAGTGTGACCTCAAGCTTTTCTTGATGTGGTTGCCCTCCAGAGTATGACCTCAAGGCAGCTTAGGGAGTTTGCAGACTCAACCTAAGTTCTGCTAAGCAGAACTTCCTATTTCTCTAAGAAGATATGAGAAGTAGGAAAGATAAACAAACTTGTTTATTTATGGAATGATTTCGCTCTGAGAACAATAGGGTCTCAACATCCCTTTATATATCACAAGTGAGGTTGGATAGCTCAAAGCAAGCGTTTTCAACCTGGAAGCGTGGATAGTTCATATCCACTCCCGAAAAGATAAAGATAAGACAAAGGACAACTGCCGACACTTATTATTGGTGGGTGACTCATTTGGTCCCCATTACATTTTTAGCTACATTTTGTCGGTTTCTGCCGACAGTTTAATCTATGTTCTACATCTTGCCGACACTTTTTAGCAATCTTCGACCGTTAGATCTTCTAGGATTTTTTCTTCTTTGCAGAGGGGGCATTGGTGTTGTTCCAAGTGCTTGAATCTTTCACACAAGGCCTGCTTGTAATTTTTATCGAGCTTTTCCATGTATTTGGTGAGGGTTATGATGGGTTCTTCAAAGGCTTCTATGGACTTTGTGTCTTCTTTTGAGGCTTCCCTTTTACTTTTAGAATACATCAGTATTTTTTCACTGACATATACGATTTTAAATTTTTTAATTCCCTCAGTGCTTGCTGAACCAAGCCTGAGCGTACCACGAATTAATCCGATTATGGATTCAATGATCATTTCTTCTTTAATTGGCATTCCTTTATGACTTTGTTCAATTGCCTGGTATTCTCCATTGGAGTATCCAAGTTTGATTAATTGGATGGATTCTAATTGAACAGTATCACTGTCGTCGATTATTGGATATGAGGAAATAAAATTTAAATATATTTCTTTTCCCTTGGCAAATCTGTTGTTGAAGGATTTTACCATATTGCGGATTCCTTCTGGAAAGAACTTTAATTCTGGAATTTCTCGTCCTGCTGGAGTTGCTACATATAAAGTGTCGATCATTCCTGTTTCTGGGTCTGCTCCTGGCAGAATATTTTCTTTAGCGCCAAAATGTCTATGCCTTGGATAAAACATTTCTCCGTTCATCTCCTGGGTGTATTATGTTGCTAAACTCCATGTTTGCTGCTGTTTTGCATAATTGAGAGGGGTGACTGTTCTAGTTAGGCTCATCATTCTTTTCAGATGTCCTTCCGGGATGTCTTTCTTTTTTCCTAGGATTACTCCTTTCATTTTATCTTTCATAATATCTTTTGCTTCAGTTATTGTTTTGTATGCTTCATTGTAAGCCTTTTCTGCTTCTTCTTTTTTCAAATAGCTTTTAAAAGCTACGTTCTTTCCATTTACATGGGATTTTACGATTCCCCAGTTATTGTAGACTCCTTTAAGAGGTCCTTCAAAGATAACGTACCATTTTTCAATTTCATTTTCCTTTTGTCCTGTTGAAGGAAGTTCTTCTAGTGCAGTCATTGCTTCTGAAGTTTCTGATGCATTTTCTTCTTCTGAATTTTGGTTTTTTAGGGTTGAGATTGTTGTAATGATCTCCCCCCTCTCCTGCTTGAGAGTTTTGATAGAGTCTTCAGCTTTGACAATCTGCTCTTCTTTCTGTTTAAGTTGATTTTGTAATTGCTTTATGATGTTTTCCATTCTCTTGTGAGGGTATCTGCGAATGCGTTTTTTTTTCTGATTTGATATATTTGATGTATGGATTGAACTGGTGGAGCTTTAATTGCCACCTGATTAATCTTCCCTTTTTGTAATCGGCTTGAAGCTTGTATCTCCAAAAACCTGTTAAATATTGTGAATCAGTTCGTAATTCGAACCTTGTTGGTAGAAGTTCAATCTTCCATTTTTCAAGGATCCTTAGACAAGCTAAGGTTTCTTTTTCTGCTATTGTGTATCGTGTTTCAACATCTGTAAATGTGCCTGATACATATCGACATAGCTTTCTTTCGTGCTTTTCTGTTGGAAGGCTTTTTGGTTTTGAACTTATAGCAGTTTTTATTTCATGTGTATTTCCTTCCTCAAGGACTTCCACATCTTTCTTAGCTAGATTACTCCCGCAATCCAACCTTTCTCCGTATTCATCTAATTGTAGTATAGCTTTTCCATTAGGAATTGCTGTCATACAACCAGCCCATACGGTTTCTGAAGCGTCAATTTCTATAATTAAAAAATCTTTTTCTGTTGGATTGTAAAGTTCTGGTAGGAACTTTGTTTTTTCTTTGATAGTTTTAACAACGTTACTATCAGCTTCTGTCCATTCCCATGGATTTTTTTCAGAAATCTTCTTCTGTAAGATTTTTCTTTCTTTTGACAAATTTTTGAAAAATCCTTGATCTGCAATATAATTCAAACTTCCTAAGAATCTTTGAATTTGTTTGCGATTTGTTAATTCGTCCGGAAATTGATGAATTTTTTCAGCAACATGTGGTGATAAATTTATCTTTCCTTCGGTTCCGATTTTTAAACCAAGATACTCAATTTCTTGCTGCAAAAGTTTTGATTTTTCTTTTGAAATTACTATCCCAACTTCTTGTATCCTTTTTAAAACTTTGAGGCATGCGTTAACATGATTCTCCTTTGTTCCTTTTGTGAAAATGATTATGTCATCGATATATGCAAGGCATATATGGTCTAATCCTTGTAAGGATCTATCCATAAATCTTTGATATATTGATGGTGCTTGTTTTAGGCCAAATGGCAAAACATTCCATTCATACTGCCTCTGAGGTGGACATGAAAATGCAGTTAATGGTTTGGATTCTTCTGATAACCTTAATTGGTAGTATCCTGATTTTGCATCTAGTGTTGAAAACCAATTACAGCCTTTAATTTTTTCTAAAATGTAGTCTTTTCTTGGCAACTTGTAGGAATCTCCTATTGTTGCTTTATTTAACTTTTTATAATTGATAACCATTCTTCTTCGTCCTCTTTTAATCTCATTATGGTTTTCAACATAAAAAGCTGGTGCAGAATGTGGGCTTGAGCTTTCTCGAATAAGATCCTTTTCAAGTAGCTCCTTGCATTCAGCTTTGAATTCTTCAATGTCTCTTACAGAATATGGAATTCTATTAGGTACATTGATCTCTTGGTTTGGATCTTTAAGTTTAATAGTAATTAGTTCTTGATTCCTATTTTTTATTGGGTCAAGAGGGTGATCACTACAAACCCTTTTAAGTTCGTCTTCCAGGTTTACTGAAAAGAAGTATAATTCGTGAAGTATTGAATATACTCCTTTTGCTTGTTCTGAAACCATTCTTAAAATTTCGTTTTTTGTAATGATTTTCATTCTTACCTCCTTTTGTGTTTCTTTCGAAACAAAGTCCCACCAATGTAGACTTATTGTATTTTTTCTTTGAATAAATGGTTCATAGAGTTTTAGAAAGTTATTTCCCAGAATTATATCTACCCCTGAGTCATGAAGGTATATTGTTTTTGCTTGGAAAATGTAATCTTCTATTTGTATGCTTTGATTTTCAAGGAAAAACCATAGTTCATGAATTGATTTATCTGCTATAATAATATCTTTAGGTTTGCTTAATCGTTTCCAATTTTTGGATATGTTTTTTCTTGCGAAACATAGAGTTGCGCCAGTGTCAATATATGCCAAAAATCTCTTTTTATTTATCCCTACTTTTATAAAGGTAGCATTATGGTTACCATTCTTCAGGATTCTGCTCATCTTCACTAGAACTATAGAATTCTAGTAAACTATCATCGGATTCTAAGTCAGAATCTTCTATCGGCTCATATCCTATTCCAAAGGCTATTCTTAAAGTTTCTGTTTTCTTTTTATCCTGTCCCTTTTTGGGACATTTATTGGCATAATGCCCTACTTCGTCGCAGATCCAGCAACGACAGGTTGTTTTCTTTCCTGATGGACAATGATTCTTTTTATTTTTCTTATATTTTTCTCTATTTCTGAAGAATCTTTTCTTGTTTTTAGACTTCTTATACCTACGCTTATCAGTTTTTCTATAATTATGCGAAGTTCTTCGCTTCTTATATGGTTGTCTTTCACATCCATATTCTCCCACTCTATCTCTGAATTTTGAGCAACAGAGACTAATTTGTCCTTCTCTTCGTGCTCTCTTTTTAGCACATTCTTGTTGTACCCATTGGTTAAGAACTGATATTCGTCCTCCAAGGGTTTTACTTGCTTGTCCCAAATTTACTTGTTCTTGGAACATGTCTTTTACCTTTTCTCCAACTGATATCGGAAGTTTATTATAAAAGAGATCATCTAAGCCAAGACTCTCTCTCATTCCCTTCTCTACTTTGTAGTAAAATTTTTTATATTCGCATATAAAATTTTCTAGATAACACATATTACAAATTCTTAAATTTGTAAGATGCCATATTGCTCTATTTATTTCTAGAGTTCTTATTTCACTTGTGTTTGCTTCTCTTCCTATAAATTCTTCAACTATGACTCGATAAACTATGTCGATAACTTTAGAGCTTGTATCTGCTATTATTTTTTCTACTTCCTCTTGAGGGATATCTTGCAGAAATTCTGATGCGATTCCTCTAGTTTTGTATAGAATAAAATTCCATTGATTTTTTCTATCCAAATTTCTTAGTTCTTCTTGAAGACTAAGCATAATACTTAGTTCTTGATACCAAGTATGTATAATTTTATCTTGTTCTATCCTACAATCAACATCAAGGATATTTTCTTGGATTGTTGTTTCTATTATAGGCGTATATTTTTGAGGGATCTTTCTAAATTTAGTCTCGTTCCATTTATAATATGGTTCGTTATAATTTGGTCTAGTATTTGTTCCTCGTTTTTTGCCTGAAGTTTGGCCTTCTTCAGCTTTTACAAAACTAGGCTGTTCGTAATCCTCATCTTCATATGGATTAAAATCCTCGGAGTCAAAATCATAAACTAGTTCTTTAGGTTCTTCTTCTTCTTCTTCTATATTTAAAGTAGCCATAAGTCTACCTAATTGATTCATTTGTTCTTGTAGTTTATCCGAAAGATCTTCCATATTATCTTAATGGTGGTTTATCGAACAAATTTAATTTTCCTTTGTTTGAAGGAACCATTATTTGCTTTTGTTCTTCTTCTTTAATAATTCTAACCAAAGATATGACTTCTTCTATTTTTAGATTTATTTCTCTCTCTTGTATTTCTTTTAACATTTTTATTATTATTTCTAATTTTTTTGAGATTCTTATGTCACTCATAATTAGTCTGAATTTGTATAGTCCGAATTATTCATTATTCATACCTTTCAATCCTATTATATTCTTTGAATAAGAATTTTAGCTGTCTCTCTTCTTGCACTAATCTTTGTAATTGTACTTGTACTCTTTCTTTTTCTATTATTTCCATATATTTTTCACCTATTCGTTGTTTTATACCTTCTGGTAATTCTAATTTATAAATTAATTTTAATTTTTTATTTTGTAAATTTTTGTCAAAACTTTCTTGTCTTTGAAAAATAATATTTTCTTTTTCTGAAAGGTTGTTATTCATTTTTGTACCTTTCTTTATAAGGTCTTTGTCTTTTTATTGTATGTGTCTAACATCTAGTTCTAGTATTGGCCTTACTTGATTTTTGCCACTTAATACATAAATCGTGGATCCTATCAACGATTATACTCTTTTTGTAATTTTTGCAAAAGTTATACTATTTCTGTAATTCATTGGTCAAAGTGTACTAGTTTGGTACATAACTCCATTAGTGGCATTTTCTGAAAGTAATTTATCATTAGAAATTGATGAATAGAAAGTTTTATATCTTCTTGATGTTGAATACTACCCACCATTACAAGATACTATCATTTATCAAATGCCTGGAGAGTCAAAAATATTAATATAACGACATGGGCTACGTCATTATACATTATCCATTTACTATTTCATGTAATAAATTGATTGTCCGCTATATTTGGATCAGTCGTATCGTCGTTTGTGGAATTGTAGTTGCAAGCAAAAGATTCAAGGCAAGTCAATATACAACGTGTGTACCGTTTTTTACTCTTTAAGATTTTTTTTTTTTTTTTGTTGCCCACCCGGTTCCCTAAGTATTACCTAGGTACATCCGGATCCGACCCGGGTCGCGTGCCTGGCTATGGCAGGTGAGTCTTCCAACATGAATTTTCTGCATTCACAAGGACTCGAACTCGAAACCTTACTTAAGCGAGACCGAGTCGCTTACCACTTGTCCCAACCCATGTTGGTTTAAGATATCTTTTTAACATAATTCGAGATACAATCTCATATTTCTTCTTTATCTTCTTGTGAATTATTGGAATAATTCGATGATTGTGCAAACCAAGAGAATCATAACTTTGAACTGTACCAAATCTGATACCAACAAAATTTAATTTTTGTGACACCACCATTTGATAATAAAAAAGAGTGCAAAATAGATTAGCAAGCTAGCTTGATTGTTGTTGATTAACCACCAAGGACAGATAAATTAGAACCGTATTATTTTATCTTAATTAGATGTCGCGAAATTACAGTTATTGAAAATCAATGCACATGTATTAGATATTTGGTACAAAAAGTTGTATTTTCGTGTCCATAGCAACTATATTTCGGTTGAGGGAGTTTTTCTCCCATATAATCATGTGGTTCACATTAAAAAGATGAAGGTTGGTTAATAAATAATAAGCATCTGAAAATTTCACTTCTAAATAAGAAACAGAACGTAACTAGGTTTAGCAGAGTGGATGTTGTCTCACTCGTATCTCATATTTATCACCTTATATATTAAATCACATGTTATAAATGTTTTACTCCCCCGTCTCATAAGTTAGGTTTATTTAGGTTTTTCATTTTGTCCCATAAATTATGTTCTTTTAGAAATCCAATACTCATCTATATTTCTTTTTTTAAGCATATCCTTATTTATTACATTTTTTTTTCACCACCTATTTTTTCATTTTTCTTCAATATAATCTTTATACATTTATTATTATTGTCTCTCCGAGAGTTAAAATATACCAAATTCTTATACTATCATTTATTTATTTCTTAATTTATGTGGAAGAGTCTAAAAAAACTTAACTTATGAAACGAAGTGAATGGTTTATTATTTTTTACTGTTACGTCCCTGTTTCTAGAATACACTGCGCAGTTCATTTTGTTTGCAATTTTGTATTATTTTTAACCTTCAATTATCCGAAAATTCCACGCAAAAATTATAGTGTTTGGACAAATCAAATTATAGTTGTTTTTAAGTTGTTTATTAGTTGTTTTTAAGTTGCTGTGTTGGTCAATGTTAAAAAAGAAAAAAAAAAAAACTCGTATTGCTTAAGAATTTTTAAACTAATCTTTTTGTCTTTCTCGTTTGTCTTCAATGGTCTGCTTAGGTTATTTATTAGGCCGGCCATGTATTAAATTATAGATTTTTTCCATGACCGGAGTGTCCACCGCCGACTGCAATGACTAATCTCCTCGCTAGCTTGTAGGCACCTCAAATGGGTGGAACAACTGGCCCCGAGATTCAACGCTGCTGCATGCATAAGGCAGGATTCGAACACCTGACCTTGCTTAAGCGTGGATCAATCCCTACCACTGAACCACACGCTCGGGGTTTATTAAATTATAGATTTAAGCGTTCTAGTTTTGTATAACTAATAAAATTATATTATAATTATTTTTATATTATAATTTGGTAAGATTACAATTTTTAAAAATTTTAATTTGTTTATATTTGAGTTTCTTAACTAAGAAATGAATTCAAGCTTATCAGCTTTGTTTGAATAGTATAAAGAATATAATTTTTATTGAGTAAATTACAAAAAATTGTATGGAGTGATAAATGATAGTTAATGGTGTTCGAGTGAAAAGGATATAATAGAAAAATTACATGGGTCTAAAAAAAATAATCTTATTAAAAATAATTTACAACATCTATAAGGGAGATGTTAGATTTTGATTATTTTTCCAAAAATATAATCTAAAATTATAATCTGCATCGTTAACAAAAAAACTTTATTTTTAGGTCAATAAAAAAAATCAATACCTACTTACAAGAACATTACTCCCTCTGGTCCTATTTATAGAGGCACATTCTAGAAGAATTTTTTGATCCTATTTATAAGGCAATTTGCATTTTTAGGAAGCATTTATTGCTATTTTCTCTTATTTACCCTTTATCCATTAATGTGAAATAATACATTAAGAAATTCTCAATACAAAATAAGAAGGTAAAATTGTAATGTTAATGTATTTTTTTAAAGTTTCAAGAAACTTAACTATATTCCTTTGTCCGTGTGATATGGATAAGCATCAGACTACCTCACACTAATTACAACTTCAATCAAGCTTCTCATATCTCCAACTGCTCTAAGAAAGTTCCATATTCCTGTTTTTATTTTCTGACTATCTTCTCTCTTATTCTCCATTTAACTTCACACTTAATCCTCTTAAACAATTCCTCCACGTGTCCCAATCCCTCTAAAGACTGTTGCATTTATTTTTAATCAGATGACATACATCACTGCAGCAATTACAACATATAACACAGCTTGCTTAAAGCTCTTGCCCTTCCATATATGGTTAATTTGAATTGTCCATTCTTTGTACTTGTTACTGAATCTTCTCAAACCCAACCAGTTACAACACAATATTAGTGGTTCAGCTGCATAAGAGCATTTAGAAAACAAATGACAAGAATCTCCATCATCCAGCATTTAGAAAACAAACTGTATTGTCAATAACAATTTGGAGCATCGCTAATCTCTTCTTTGTCAGCAACCTATCATGAGCCATCAACCAGCATATAAAGCTGTGTTTTGGAATATTAAATTTGCCCCAAACAAACCTTGCAAATTTTCATTTTTGTTGCATACCTCTTCCCCATTCATAGCCTGATTCAACAAAATATGAGCCATCTATACTATCCATCCATCTACCCACTGTGAATCCAGCCGGAAACTTATATCTTACTTTTATCAACTTCCTCCAATGCCAACTAGAACCTACTCTAGGATTATACTCTCAGAGCAAACTCCTTTTAAGATACACAACATAAATCCACTTAATACAGAGGGAATCTTCTTTATTTGCAACTACCCGAACTTACTTTACGATAGCTGCCTCATTCTAGAAGAGTAAATTCTTGAACCCCAATCCTCCACATAACCTTGTATTGCATACTCTACCCCAGCTTATTAGTGGCATAGACCTCCCATAGCTCTTAATTCCCCATAGATAATCTCTACATATCCTCTCTATTTCTTTAATCATTTTCTTTGGAAATAAAAAAGTACTTGGCCAGTAAATGTTCATAAACAATAACACTGAATTTTATCAACTGGACTCTTCTCGCATAAGACATAATCCTGGATGACCAACAGTTTACCCTAGCTGCTATCTTATCAACCATTACTTGACAATCCTGCTTTGTCCATTTTAATGGAGTTAATGGCAACCCTAAATATCTTACAGAGAAATGCCCTTTCTCAAACCTTGTAGCTAGCATAATTTATTTCTGGACAAATTCCTTTACATCATCACCAAATAATACTACTTACTTTTGTTGATTTGCCAACCTGCATAACTATTTCAACTGACTGTTTTTCACCCTTGCAGAATAGCATTAGATCATCAGAAAAAAACAGATTAGTCATAGCCAATCTTTTACAACAAACCACGAAATCTGAAACCATGAGACTTTAAATGCAATTTTAGGAATACTAGTAAGAATTCCCATGACCAAAACAAATAGCATTGGAGAGATGGAATCCTCTTGCCTCAATCCTCTCTTACCAGCAAACTCATCAACTGAATCTCCATTAATTGCCATTGAATAAGAGGTAGAAGTTATACATGCCATAATCCACCCCACAAACTTAGGAGGAAATAACATAACCTGCATTACTTCTTGCACACAAATCCAAATCCAATCCACTGTGTCATAAGCCTTTCTTACGTCTATTTTCATCATGCATCTACGGGAGATATTCTTCCCTCTATACAATCTTATTAAATTTTGGGTTATCAAAATATTATGCAATATAGATATCCTTACCACAAAAGCTCCTTGATTAACATCCACCAATTCAGGCAATGTTATCTTAAGTCTTTCACAGTTTCACCTAACATCTTAGAAATGCATTTATAAATCACATTACAGTAAGCCACTGGTCTATAATCCTTACCATGATTAGCACATTCAAACTTAGGAACTAATGCAATTAAAGTTATAAGTTGTAGTTTAATTTATTCGTTACAACTACAACGATAGGATCTTGAAATTACATGACTTTCACACGTTATAGAGACGGAAGGAATACGATTACTAACCTTTATCCATTGCTAGAGTTGTTAGAGTTAGAAGGAAGAAAGTTCTCCAAATGTCCTTTGACCAAAAGCCACGAAACCCGGTTTCTATTCCTTTGCCTCCTCTACTATTCTTTTCTATGCTATTTGTTTAGTATAGCCGTTCTGTGATGGGGAAAGAAAAGAATACCTTATGGCCAACCTGTTTCCTATAAATAGGTAAAAACCCTAACTATTATCCATTGGCTTCCATCAAGCTAACGAGCCTTCAGAAACAATCCCTTCTTATCTAAATATGATTTAGTCCATTAATATTTAATCATTTATTTACTAAACACACATCAATACATGTCACATGCACATCACATGAGACATACTAAGATATTAAAATCTTACAATCTCCCACTTGACTCATGTGACATAATTCAACATTATGGTCTAATAAAAATAATTAAACAAACAATTAATGCGCATTTTTATAGCTAAATCATTTTATACATAGATACTCTATTAATCATGATTAAAGATAGGAACTAATTCGGGTCATGGCGGTTGTACATCATTTGTTCGACATAATTTCTTCCATGTACCACAAAATAGTCTTTTCCTTAACACGATATATAATTGGGAAATACATAATTGGTCCATAATGTCTTTATTCAAGACAATACCTGTTTACATTACTCTAATACAATAATGCATGTTGTTCTAGAGAACAGGTAATCGGAAACATATCAAACATATCATAAATGAGTTCAGTGTGTCAATTACATCATACATAAGGATGTCAACATCAAATTCAATTTTACCTAACAACAGTAATGCCTATACTTTCAACATGTTCAATAAATGTTGGGATTAACAATCATAAGATTGGTGCTAATATGTTCTATTGACAATTTTTGTTTTTGATCTCATTCTTTAGAGACAAAGTACTTCATTCACATACTTTTAGCACCTTTATAGTACTTGTCATTGCTGCAAAACAACATAGTACGTTTTCAGTGGCTAAGCAATATTGTCGACAATTCTAAGCCCCGAAATAAAATTTTGCAGTCAATTAGTTTAAATTGTAACCTCAAAACTTGTTACGAATTCAACATTCTGATCACCTCAATGTGATCATTCATTACAGAAGTAAGCATGTATTTATTCGTTTCATGCTAATACCTCAAGACTTTATGAGTATAGTTAATACTCCTTAACGTAAGTTTTATTCATTCTAAATCATTCTAGTACTTTAATGATATATGCTTTATGAGATAAACCTAACAATTCATGTGACATATTCTAGAATATTCATTTTCTAATCACGTGGTTCGACTCACCTATATCTTTCATTCAAAGTTACTAGAAAAAACTTCTTAGTCTAGTGTAAAAGACCAAGATAATAAGTTGCAAGCAAGATATAATAACATACAGAATCAACATAATAAACTCACTCCCACTGACCTTCAGATACTTACACAAGTTAATTGTGTTTCCTTAAATCTAAAAGAACAATAGTATCATTGACTATCTTTCAGATACTATTGGTGGGATGTATGTTTAAATTTGTATACTAATTTCCTCAAATTTGCACATTATGTGTTCATTCTTTTCAATTGAGAACCACATTAGTGGGTCATCCACATAAACATCCTCCTCTAAAATTCATAAAGGTTGTTTTCACATTCTTCTACTGCAGTTCCAAATCATTACGGACTACATATGTCATGATGATAATATTGAATAAATTCTTTCAGGTAATTGGTCAAAATACCTCATTAATGATCAATGCCAACTTTGCGAGAGAAATCATTGACAACAAATTTGGCCTTGTAACGTTCAAGGTTGACACGAGAGTTATATTTGGTCCAAAAGACTCACTTACCCCCCAACTCTCGTGTAACCTTTAGGCAATTTTACAAGGTCTCACATATAAAAATATTTATCAATAATATCACAACTTACGACATGTAAAACAACACATCGTTATCATTAATGACTAAGTCATATTCATATTCTTGTAGATAAACCACTTAAAACATTCGAAATAGCAATTTCTTTTCCTTTTTTTTTAATACTATTTCTCGTGGTTCTTCTAACGTAGAATCGTTGTGAATAGTGGATTCATTTCGTACTTTATTGTTATGCAATTCCACAATAAAAGAAACTATTGTTGAGGTAGAAGAACAAATTACAAATTACAGGAACTTGCACCCTAACTCCGTTAATTTCCACGTTATGTGGAACTATACTCCCACTAATTTCACCATTCTCAATGAACCTGACATCCTCATTTTGAATAATTCTTGTACTATGGTTAGAACAATAACGTCTATACCTTTTGATTTATATGGATAATCGGTGAAATACTCACTAATGTTTTATATCCATTTTCTTTTCTGGCGGATTGCAATCCTTGTTTCTGCCGACAACCTTAAACATGCAGGTGCCTTAAATTGGGTATCCTATAAACACAGTTCAAAATTGTCTTTGACACTGTCTTACTACGAACCCTGTTCAATAGACAAATGACAGTTTCAAGACATACATTCACAAATGCGGGTAAAGACTAAATATCATACTCCTAACCATATTCATTATTGTTCTGTTAATATACACCATTTCGCTGCAGTGTAACTGACATACACACAAATTACTCAATTCTTGAGGAATTTCAGTCACAGATGTTGCCCATTTTAATTAATTCTTTCATGTTAGTCATCATCTCTATCGTAATTGATAACATTCATCTATATGTACTTAACTTTCTACTTTATTCAAGTAAATTTTCAAGACATAACTATAACATGAATAGTTATCAATAAAGATGATCACATACCTTTTCTTTTCTAAAAAGAAAGTTAACATCAAAGGTCCACAAGTTTTGAAGAACACATTTTCAAGAAGCTGGATCCTTCTTGTAGCTCCTTTCTTTGTGTCTTTGGTTTTTCTTTCCTTTAATACAATCTGCACAAATAATTAGGCCAATAAAATCCAAATCTGGAAAGATTTTGTTCCTTATAAAGCTTTCCATTCTTTCCTTGGATTTATGACCCAAACACTTATGCCACAAGTTAGCAAAAAATCATTTAAAATTCAATTTATATAACTATCACTAATATACAAATACCAATGTGATAATTATACTTAAATAAATTGAAACATCCATAACCAAACATAAAAGAGTATCTAGTAACATTAATCCTAGATAATAAACCAAACTCCTAGAAAACTAGGTACCTAAAAGGTTTCCAATGAGTCTAGGTGATGCCCAATATCAAGGATTAAACATTAAATCCTGACAAGTTCTACTAGAACCTTCACTTTATTCCCACAAACACGTACTTTACATGTGGGTTTATGGTATGGATTAAACAAAATTCATTATGCTAGAAACATGTTCCGATTCATCCAGGATCAATCCACCAAATTTTATGTGGATCTTTGATTAAGTTTAACTCAAATATACATAAATTTTAAACTTATCTTTTATAGAATCAAGATTTTCATTTTATGCACTTCTTCTGAATTCAATATTTTTGCACAAAATGACATTTATGATAATGACGTTCTTTCATGTGAATTTTCACATATGCCTCATTAATTCTAAGTGATCCTTTGCCCTTATCATGTTTCTTCACACATTTATTTCCAGCTCCTTAATGTCCTTAAAAGTTAGACCAAGAGACTTCTTATAATCTTAAGTCCAGTTTCCTCTTGAACTAAGAAGTTGTGAAATTCATGCACTACCCATTATATTTCATGACATTATAACTCATTCAAAAACAAGTCACACTCAATCAGTAATGATGAGGATAAACTATACTAAGAAGTTCTCATCCACAACTATTCATAAGGACTTAAACTTAAATCTTGCTGCAATAATTTTCGTTTTAATTATACATTCATAAATAGTACACAAATCACCAAGCTTTATGGGGTTAGGGTACTCATTAATGTCCCAAAAAGGGACTCACAAACTTTTGGCACTCTCTCACAAAATTATTTTCATTTTTTTTAATTACTTTCAATTTTGGAGAGAATTATCTTAATGTTATCTGCAACACTTATCATCATGAACATAACATAAGTGTTTGCAAATCTTTCTAAAAAATTACTCAGATTTTATAATAAACTTTATCTTTATTGTTGCTAACATCATTAATAGCAAAAAACTTTTCTTTAACTGATAAGAAAGACTTGCAAACTCTAGTCAGAAAGTTTAGCAAATAACACTGACACATACAAGTCATGAGAATGTAGAAAATTAAGAACATGTACTACATAACATAAATGTTTTGAGACATAAGGTACATGTTACTTAAACAATTAATGTACACTAACGCTATCCTTTGGGTTACACATTAGTACACGACATTCAAACATAATGATGCTAATAAAATTAAAAATCAATAATTGGCAATGACATATGCACCAATTAGTATTATCTATTGTCTTTGGATATATAAATAAACCAATAGCACAAACATATTGTCTATAGTCATGTCCATCAATTATAAGAACAACTAATCAAACCTTTAGGCGATCCATAAATGCCTTGCAATAATGAACTACAATATACCCATAAAACATCAAACCATTATGTCATTCATATAGCATCAAATCTATGAGTAATTGAAAAATCATCATATGATTTGAAATTAATTTACTTACTGATTAGACCACTTTGGTGATTAACAAAATCAACTTACAATTAACTTCAAATCAAATTCATTATTGTAATAAAAATTATACAATCGGAATTAATATCTTTATGATTTGATAACTTTAATGATGATCAAATCATCATACATTAATATCAAATCAATCTGTAATATAATTTAATAATAAACTATTAAATTATCAATACATAATATCCAGAAAAATAAACTATTATATATATATACATATTGCGTTAATATAAGCTCTTCGGCATGAACCCATTATCACGTATATATATATATATATATATATATATATATATATATATATATATATATATATATATACTCAACTGTTCCTGCCTTCTGGCTATATTGCGTGAAACAGTGGCACTTGATCTCAATGCAAAATTGCGAAAATTCAATATGAAATCAATTCATACTATTGATTTCATTTCACAATTTTCAATTACCGTTGAACAGTAATATAAAATCAAATTCAATACTATTGATTTTCAATATTTAATTGGACAAATAAATATTTTTAACAGGTATGAAAATAACACTTTCGCGGAAACCATTATATCCCTAAATACAATAATTAGGGTTCATACCACGTTACAAAATTTTAATTGGAAAATCATGAATTTCTCAATCTATTGCTCTGATACCACATATAAGTTGTAGTTTAATTTATTCGTTACAACTACAACAATAGGGATCTTGAAATTACATGACTTTCACACGTCATAGAGACGGAAGGAATACGATTACTAACCTTTATCCATTGCTAGAGTTGTTAGAGTTAGAAGGAAGAAAGTTCTCCAAATGTCCTTTGACCAAAAGCCACGAAACCCGGTTTCTATTCCTTTGCCTCCTCTACTATTATTTTCTATGCTATTTTGTTTAGTATAGCCGTTCTGTGATGGGGAGAGAAAATAATACCTTATGGCCAGGAACATGACCTGTTTCCTATAAATAGGTAAAAACCCTAACTATTATCCATTAGCTTCCATCAAGCTAACGGACCTTCAGAAACAATCCCTTCTTATCTAAATATGGTTTAGCCCATTAATATTTAATCATTTATTTACTAAACACACATCAATACATGTCACATGCACATCACATGAGACATACTAAGATATTAAAATCTTACAAAAGTATTATTGACCTGTTTTAGGGTGATTAGTATGGTTACTTAGAAAACCATACTAAACTCCCCATTTATTTTGGAAAATATCAAAATTCCCCTGCTTTAACTTACTTTCCACCAATCTTATAAACCCTCCTTTATTTTATCTACAAAAGGCCAAGACATCCTTATGCTTATTAGGGCTATTTAGCCCTCTTACATTTCATACCACAAGATTATCCATTCTCATGATGGAACTGACTGCTTGGACCAGTGTCATTCCTCTCTGTTGTTTTCCCTATCCTTCTTACTTCTGCTTCTGTCTGATCTTCAATGTTCTCAATTTCAGGAGCAGACTCTTCCTTTTTCTAAGTAGTGGCTTATTTAGTAGGATGCTCACCTGTTACTTTCCCTTTCTTCCTTTTCCTCACAAAATTTCACTCATCATCTTTCTTCTGTTGCTCCTTTCTCACCATCTCCAAATAATAGTACTCACTAAGGTACTGCACTTATTTCTGCTCAGTATTCTTCTTACATTTCTCTTTCAGATGACCAAACCCCTTGCATTGTTTGCACAGTACAGGTAACCATTCATAAGTTAGCTTCTGTTCAACTACAAGGCCTTTTTCATTTTCAAACAACACAACTTCAGGCATAGACTCCCTTATCTCCGTCTCAACTAATACTTTGGCATAATTCAATTTCTTTTTGTTATATGTCATTGCATCCACCAAAATTGGCATATGAATAGAACTAACAATCCTGCTCAATGATTGAGAGTGCCAGTACTTAATATTCAAACCAGGAAGGTGCACCCAAACAAGAGAGCAATCTTACAACCAACGGCTTCTTATCTTTTTTTTTATAAGCCAACGACTTCTTATCAAACAAGAACACATTAACCCCCATTACCTCTCTCTTAGATTCTTCAGATCTAAACCTCACTAGGTACATTCCATTAGGGATCTGCAAAAATTTATCAATCCCTAACTCTTCCCCGAAATCCTATTAATAAATCAATTCATGATTGATTAAGGGGGATTTGCACCCAAAACATAACACACAACAACAAAGCTCCAATATTCTACTTCAGGGATTACATCCTCCATTCTAATCTTGCCAATTTTAACCTCCCCAGCTATTACAGGTTTTACATACTGCAATTTATCACCAACATTACGTATTTCCTCCATTCCAGAAAACATTTAGTTATGGCAACAGAAAACATTAGATTGTGATTATTTTTGAAAAAAGAAAAGCTAAAAACATACTTCCTCCGTTCCACTTTATCTGTCACTTTAGCCTTTTTAACTTGTTCAAATTTTTTTGTCATTTTAGGAATTCGAGGGTGTACGAATTGATTTTTTTTTCCAAGTTTAACCTTGCATTTAATATGTTAAAATATTTGAAAGGAGTAATAATTAATGTACTGTGAGGATATTATAGTAAAGATATCTAATAATTTTCTTGAAATTGAAGCATTGAATGACTTTCTTAATCCGTGTGAAATTTCTAAAGCGACATGGAACGGAGGGAGTAATTTTAATAAAAAAAAAACACCCCCTTAAAGTACAATGTGACATTTTTATTTGTTGGGTCCGTCTAGCCACTTAGTTACTTCCTTCGATCCTATATGTAAGATTTTTTTTAGAATTTTCTACTTCTATCAAGAAAGAAAGTTAAATTTGTTAGTGGCATTGGAAATTTGAAAAATTTGATATACGTTTTTAAAAGTATCCCTATAATTATTATTAGAACTTTAAAAAGTGTTGACTAAATAGTGGTATTTGTGGAAAGAAGTAATTAAATTTTATTAAAAATTTAAATGATATATTATAAATAGAATAAAAATAAAAGACTATAAATGATCTTATATATAAAATTGGAGGGAGTACTTAAATACCGGAACCCAATGATAAATTACTTTCGTGTAAGAGTAGTGTTATATGAACATTCAGAATTGACATCTGAATCTAATATCTGTTTGTCTTATATGCAGAAATCATAAAATTTTGAACTCAGTCATGAAATTTTTTTTCATGTTTTTCTCATAAAAACAACAATTTCAATACGGTCACTTTGTAGTAGTAGCATGATTATCTCAGTTCATCATATGTCTTAAATTCTCATTCTAATTAACTATCTCATAGCATACTACACGTTCTAATTGCTATCTTCCATTTTCATTGCAAAATCATGCCAAAATTTGATGTAAAGTCTCACAAAAGTTGTTCCTGTCCTAATGGGAATTGCTGTTTAGTTTGATCCAATCTTCCAAATTAGAGTCCTTTCAGTGCTTTTTATCCAAATTCCAGGTAAGGGAGGAGTTATTCTTAAGACTAGAATAAGCAAATTAAGGACTTGAAATGTAGCCAAGCTTTACTAAGCTTATGGACACTTGAATTGTACATCACACATGATCAATTGTCTTGAAGGATAATATGATCAGTGATGACTTGAATTCAGGCTTGAATTCAGTTTGTTTATGATCATAGAACTTGAAATTTTACTGGAATAATCACGCTATAATTGAATATGGAGTTGAATTGTATACTTGAATATGTGATATTGAGCTAATTGACAAAATGAATTGTTATATGATGAATATATTTGTTAATATGCATAAATTAATGTTGCATTCATGTAATATCTTGATGAGAATGAAGTAGTAAAATTGCATTGATATTCTTAAAAAATATAGTGACATGTGAAAAGTGATAAATTTGACATAAGATTTACAGGATAACAGGTTAACTGACTTTAATAATCGATTATCATGTCAATTTCTGTTCAAATGTTGAATTTTTACACTGAGCTAACCGGTTAGGACTTTTGTTAACCCGTTAACATGTTTAATTTTGTAAAATTACTTAAATAACCCTATGCCAAGCCAATTCGTTAATAATATTAGAGTAAATGCATTCATACATGAAGGATAAGAGAGTATTATGGACAAACTGGGAAAGGATGCATGAAGGGTTTTGGGAACCTGAATTGGAGAACAAAAGGGAGGTTAGGTCTATGATAGTGAATTGTCAATGACCATGTAAATTATTATGGGTAGGATAATCTTAAGATTGGCTGGTCTAGCTAACCTCGTTCGGGATAGTTCTGCATTAAATATAATAATTTTATCGACTTCCTAATTTTATCATGACTAGCGGAGAATGGTTCTTGGCATGGCCTATCTCAGAGAGGGGATTTGTTTTGATTTGGGCTTGTAGGCCCCATGCATACATTTAGTAGCAAGACGTTTACTCCCGATTGTCTTTCTTAAGTAAGATTGTGAGATATTGATATGTGATATAAAGGGTTGTGATATTATGAGCTCATAATAAATATGATGATTGATTGTTAAGAAGCGATAATATGATTGGATTAAGGGAGAATACCTCATGAGAGAGTTTTTGGCATAACATTAGTGAGCTTGATAGGATGTTGATTGAAACATGCATCATGTTAATGTTATGTTACTTGATTATTTCTGTATGTGAACTTTAAGCATTTTATTTACTTATTCATATGGCTTTTTGACATTAACTCACTCCTTGTCCCTTATTGTGTGGTAGGACATACATGGGCAATCGACGCATAGTGAGGGCAGAAATGAGGCCCCTTCATGAGGGAGATTGGGATATCGAAAATACCACTGCTACAGTGGAGGGAGATGTGGAAATCACCCTTCGACAGCCACACCCTCGGATCCGCAACCGACCCCATGTTACTCATTTCCCTATGATTTACACTTTACATGTGCCACCGGGATATGTTTTCCGCCTGGTGTCGCCACCACGGGTTATGTGGAGACCACCCAATCCTCGATCATCCTCCGGATCTCCTACTCTATTGCCTTCACATCCCGCATGTAGTGTGCACTTTGCTAACCCTCCAAGCTTTCATTCCGGAGCTTATAGGTTGGCAAACTGGAACGTGGAACCGAGAGATATACCTATGATGGATGGAGAGGTGGAAAACCCCGGGCGAGTGGCCTCTAATTGACTAGTGGTATAGTGGGAAATGGTTGTGGCAAAATACACTATGATAACTGGTTATCCCGAACTGATAACCAATTATTTCAGTATAAATTTCAAATTTTTGAATATTCAAAATATTTATTTTTTGTTTTTTTCCAAAAATAATATATTTTAATTCCAAACATTCTTATCATCATTTAATTTAAGATACATAATATTTATTTTTTCAAAAAATGAAAATTTGACGGATGTTGCACTTTTATTTTCATTCTTAAAATTGTAAAAGTTATTTTTTGGTCTATGAGATTGATAAACAATCTGCACATTCATTCCTCAGAGCACCTACTTTTTGAAGCCATTAACAATCATCCTACATTGATCGTTTAATCATTTTGGTGTAAAATTTACTTTGGTCTTTTTTAGGTTGCTTCTCATACTCTGAAAACATTGAGTTACAATTTTGGAAAGTCTGTGCTGCCAATTTGAAATCTAGACTTATGAATCGATCAGTGTAACACCCTGAATCTTAAATGATAACTAGAATGTGCTAAGAATGGTACATTAGCATAGAAAGGTATTAGGTTAAGCATAGGAAACCATAGGAATACTTAGAATGCATTGGAAAGTGAAAAATGAAGGTCATTAATCGATTAACAAGTGTGTTAATCGATTAAGAAATGAGGGGCTCTCAGCCATTAATCGATTAACCAACAGGATTAATCGATTAACCAAAAGCAATGCATCAGACATTAATCGATTAACCAACAGGTTAATCTATTAACACCTGTTGGATTGGCCAGAAACATGACTTTTAATGTGCAATCCACGTGAGTAAATCATAAAAAAATAACACATGAGTTCTCTTCAAGTTTCTAGAGCTTTCTTGACTTCTCTTCATACCACATCATAAACCTTCATCAAAATCATCAAAATCATCAACCACTCCTCTTCCTACTCTCACTTTCCATCATGCCAACCTTCTATTCATCATCATCCACCTCTCTTTTATCATAAAATCCAATCTCTTTCTACATCCAAATCTCTACTCTTCCTCCATCATCATATTCTACTTAAGTTAAAGGAAGAAGAAGAATTAAGAAGCTAAGGAAAGCTCAAAGAGAAGACAATAAGGAGAAGGGAAGCAAGAGTTCATAGTTCCAAGACTTTTTCTCTAGGGTTTCCTCTTCTTTAAGGTAAGGGAGGAGTAGGTTTCATAATTTAAGCTAAAGAGTTAGAGATTTGTACATAAAACCTTAGGATTAGTCATAAACCTTAAGACTTAATTATTATTTATTAGGTGTGGAATGGTAATCATGATTTGAGTTAGGGTATAATATGAATGTTAAGAGAAGTTAGTAAAAATTAGTTATATAATAATGAATTATAAATAGTGTTAAGAAATAAGATGGTAGTAATGGCTAGGTTATGGTGAAACTATTATTATTATTATTTCAAAAGTTAATATAAATGGGAAATTATATCTAATTGCTTTTAAATATAGACAAGTGGAATGTCATAACTTGAATATGTTGAATGAGTGCATATCATTTTCATGCCATAGTAAATAATTAGAAGCATGCATCATACATGGGGAATATGGTGGACGGAGAGGAAGTTGGGAAAGACATACGCGGAGGCACATGAGTGATAAGTGACTAGGTTGTGCTAATGAAACAACCGCGGGGATTGTTATGGGCAGAACTTGGATCTCCTAGGAGGGCACGAACTGGCCACTCGTGTCGGGGGATTGGTTCTGCAGTAACCATAATGATCCTATTAGTCACAGAGTCACATCATGACCGGTTGAGGGTGGACCCTGCTAAAGCCAATTTGGGGCCATCAACCCAAGTTGTATTGGACCGAAAGAGATGGTTAGTACCGGGCAAGCTGTGGTGGAGGGACACTTACTCCCGGTTGGTCTTTCCTTGGAGTGGAGGGTGAAGTGAGGAAAGGATATGACGATGATGATGTGATGAATATGAAATCCAAAGAGTGATTGAAGAATTAAATTGTGAAATCCTGGATTGGATCTAATGTCAATGAAATTGAGAAGAGAATTTGAGAAAAGATGTAACAAGAGCATGATATAAATTGTGGTACCGCATTGGATTCAATTGTGGATTTGAGTGTCGAGCATGCATCATGCCAAAGAATATAAGAAAAGAATGAGCCATGCATCATGATATCATGGAAATTACAAATATGAGTTAAGCACCTATCATATGGAATTTCCTTTTATATACATGTATATGGATAGAATATGAGTTAAATATCTATGATATGATATGGGTTTCCCTTTTATATACATGTATATTGACTGATTTATTTGAAGAACAAAATGATAACACTACACCTTTGGTTTATATATATGTTGTAATTCTTAATTCTTTATTTTAAATTATGTTAATCTACTCATCCCCTTAATGTTGAACATTTTAGGTACTGCCAGCGGAGATGTCTTTTCTACTGTTCCTGTCGAGGAGAGTCATGCTCCACCATCTGGGGCACGGACTCCGTGATGTGGCTTGCCACTTGATGATGCAACCAGTCTTTTGATATAATACCATATAGTTCCTTTTGGGTTATTAAGAAAAATATTGTATAAAAACTTTTAAGTACTTTACTTTTGGGTATGTAAGTGTTGGTCTTAACTTTACTTTGTAAATCTTGAAACATAGCCACCACCCTTTTGATGTGATAAATGGTGGCCACATAATCTTTTGGTGTGTGTAGAACTTGATAAGAATATATATACATGTTGCTGGTTCTGACAGGTACAAAAGATAAATTTTGGATAGTCCAGAAAACAAAGTAAACTATGTCAAAATTTCTTAAGATTTCTTATAAATCCTAAGTTCTTTCCAATAAAAAGTAATACCATTAATTTCGTAATAAAAGGATTAAGAATTAGTGTTACAATCAGGGTTTAGAAATTGCAAATTGAGTCGCAATTCGGGAATTAATATTCTCAGGTTCAGGATTTTATTTTTGGCAAAGGACTAAATGGAAAAGATGATTAGAACATTAAAAATATTGCAACATCCTCCCTATTATGTATAGTATGGTGATTTTTTGAAATATGTGGTCAGATATGTTGATGATGAAGAGAACATAGAAAAATCAATGGAAAGCAAAGCTAAACAAGTGATTGTTACAACTGCCAATAAGGTTAATGTCTTCTAATGATGGATGCTCTTGAGGACTAAGGTGACAAGCGTTAGTCAAAATTAGGGATCGAAGATGGATTTTTTCTAATGTTAGGAAATAAAGTGAAATCAACTTACAAAGTCAAATACCAAAATGAAATCCTTACACCAAAACAACTTTGTTCTGGGAAGCAATTGTTAATGGTATCAAACACCAACTATTTTTGGGGATTAATGTCATAAACATTTGTCAATTTCAAGAATTAAAGAGAAATTTTAACAATTTCAAAAACTACAATAGTGAAAATAACAAACACATTAAAAAAATAAAAATAACAATTTCTTCGAATCTAACGTCCGAAATTTTCAAGCCAACAAATAGAGTAAGAAAATAGGACATTAAAAGTACAATTTTTTTAATGGATTTAATTTTGTACAAAACTCGACAATAATAACCATTTTCATATTTCTATTTCTCGAGCTCTTAATAAGTTATTTGTTCTTCTTGGTCCGTTTTCCCTAATACACCTTGTTTCAACCATACTTCCTTATCTTTGCAGAAGAGTGATTCGTTTGCACCAAATAACATTACGTCAACTTTTTACACTAGTTATGATTTTTTATACTATGAATTTTATTAATTATTAATAATTATATGTCATCAGATTATTTATGTTAAATTTGAAAAAAATTTAAACATTGAATATATATTGAAATAGTTCAATTTTAATATACTTTTATGCCATTATTTAATTAATGACACATGTAAATAAAGTACTAAATAGTTTAGTTTTTTTTTTTAAAAAATAAAAATAAAATTGATATAGACAATTTATATAATAGAAACTTTCAGTCCAAATCCTAAATGGTCTTAATTAGGATGAACTACGTCTAAACATAACAATTGGGGAAAATTGAGTCAGAAATTAGAAAGAGCGAATGGTTAGAGGTTGAGGTAAGAATGTACATCAATCACTATTCATTTCCATTTTCTTAAAACAAAAACAGTGAGCTTTGCATATACATCTTTAACTTTCTCTTCATACTTCTCTATTCAAGAGTAGAGTACGATTATCCATATCTTTTGATCAATGATCACTAATATAGAGTCTCACACTCTAACTCAAAAACAAAATTTGAAATCACTGGTGGTAGGAAAAAGAGGCAGTGTCATATTCATCATAATATATGCATTTAACACCCGAATGTGTCTACCCTTGTGATCTTCAACCTCTTCACAGTGGACAAGAACATCCTAAATGAACAAAAGAACAAGCACATTAATTAATTAATGCACAAAGTTGAAAAACATTGTTATATGTACACCATAGAGCGACAATTGTTGTAACTCCTTTCAGATTATTTAAGGTACAAAATATTAGTATTATGTGCTGTAAACTTGAAAAGTGTTATAAAAATGTCACTATGGTTTGATGTATATATGACATTATCCAAGCGGAAAGAGCATCCTTTGTGTTATTTAGACAACAAATGGAATTAACTTACGCCCAAGGGACATCCCCAACCATGACAAAATCCCCTTCTTCATCTTCATAAGTTAGCACATGGCATCTCTCTGGATGCACTCCATCCATCTCTGTCCCCCCTATTCAAAAACACACCACATTCATTTTTTAATTAATTTGCATATTATGAAACAAAAATCATCTTAAAAATTAATTAATAGTGAGATCATAGCAATAGACATTACATAGAATGGTAGTGTCAAACATGTGTTCAAGAGTTTTTACTAACTCAAGGTATCCTTCATGAGCTAATATATTGAGTTTTCTTCCAATTGGAATCCCTTCCATGTACACCTTCACATATAAGCTGCTATGATCACTGAAATCATTGGCTTCAATAGCTTGTGTACCGCTTAGAATTGGGTTGATTTGTTGCCAATGTCCCCTAACATTAGAATGACACTAATCAATATGGTTCATTATAATCTTCAAAAGTTAACTCTGTTGGTAGAGTTGCATAACATAATGTATTAGACCCTTGTAATGATGCAATATTTGCTTATAAAAAAAATATGGTTCATTATAACATAAATGCCTGTAAATTTAGTGACTATGCTGAATACAACAAACCTTGGAATAGAAGAGCCAACATAGTGAGTGGTGGAAATGCTGAGTCCAAGGTTAAGATCTGTGGGAAAATCTTCATTGTTGAACTGTGTGAGAGAAGATGCAGTTGAAATAACTAGGTGGTGGTGATTGCTGCTGCTGCTTATAGAAGAGGAAGAACTATTGGCTTTGCCCATTGTGGAACTAGAGCTAGATGGCAGACCAAGCCGCCACCTTAAGGCCTTTAAATAAACATGGAGAAAGACCCTGGCCTATTAAAATCTTTATAATATACTCTCACTTTTAGTGGCATTCTTAAAGTGATTTATTAATACTTATCAAATTCTTTATTATATGACTTTTTTGAGAAAAAGGAGAAGTTTATTCTTTTTTATTTATCTTTTAAGAATTTCAAGATTATGATAAATGTTATTTTTCATATGTTATTTATGTTAAATAGGTTTTGATTTCATAAATAATAGAAAAAATTAATGATTATAAAGAGAGAGAAATGATATAATGGATAAAAACACAATTAATATATTGAAAATTTAAACAAAAATTACATTTTTTAAAAAGTGTGTTTTTTAAAAAATAAGACAAACAAATAAAAACAGGGATTAAAGGAAACAATAATCACTAATTCATTTAAGTACTTGACAATGGATCTTAATTCCATTATTCAAAAAATGTACAAAAGAAAATTTATAGTTCTACCAAGGGAAGTTTTTAGTAAACAATATAATTTATTTGTAACAATATATTTTTCCTTTATTATTTTTAGAATATTTGAATTTATTTTTATATTAATACTCCTTTTTGTTCTATATATAAGATTTTTTTTGGAATTTTAGTTTGGCTTTATTTATAAAACTTCATTTTAAAATAATATTTAATTATTTCTTTTCACAAATATTTTTATTTACTCAATATTTTTTAGAATTCCAATAATAATTATAGTGGCAATTCTAAAATATAATATAAAATTTTCATATTTCTAATTACATTAACAAATTTAACTATCTTTCATAATAAAAATTAAAAATCCTAAAAAAAAAAATAAAAATGAGGAGAACTCTTCTATTAATTGAATAAGACTTATACTCAGCAGTGGTTTGCTTGGCCACGTACTCTCTCCGGCTTGAAATATAAACAACAAATAACATATTTTTCTTGGTTTAAAATATAAGCAAAATCAACCAACTTTTTTAAATTTTATTTCATTCCCAATGTCATTTTCCTAAAACATCCTTAGAAAATCGTTATCTTATTTAATTTTTGTTTCATTTTCAATGCAACTTTCCTAAAATATCTCTATTCTTTTATAAATTTGAGAAAATTAGTTAGTTTTGCTTATAATTCAAGATGGAGGTAGTATTTTTTTCTCTTCCGTACTAGGAAGACTAGGAAATGTTGTCATGGAATTGCCTACAACTACACGTGTCAGTTATTAAAATACACACTTGACATCTATTACTACCACATGTTTTTATTTAAATGGATAATTTAGTTTACATAGTCATGAAACAGTGTATTTAAGATATTCTTGAGTTTTCCGAGTTTTCGTTTCGCAGATGAAATTGGAATTATAAGTGAGATATTTTTTTTTTAATAAATTGTCACTTTGGTTCCTGAACTTACACAGCATTTTCACTTTAATTTTTGAAATTAGCAAAAATGCTTTTAGGTCCCTGACTTTATAAAAAATGATTCACATTAATCTCTGCCTCTAACCCTCGTCAACACGTTAACAGAGTGATAACGTGGCTGACTGGGAGTCTTAAACGACGTCGTTTTTGCGTTCTCGTGCACTTATAACCGAGTAAATTGTCACGTTAGTCCCATCAGCTGCATTAGTGTCATGTTCAGTTGTACCAGTCCCATATGTTCAACTGCATCAATGCCATGTTTTGAAGTGTCCATATTTTGAAATGTTCAGCTTCAAAACATGGGACTGGTGAAGCTGAACATGATATTGATGGAGCCAATAGGACTAATGGGACAGTTTAATCCGTTATAAGTCTCACGGGGACGCAAAAACGACGTCGTTTAAGGTCCACAATCAGCCAAGTCATCATTCCGTTAACATTTGTTTATGGGGGGTTAGGGACAGAAACTAACGTGAATAACTTTTTACAAAGTCAGAGACCAAGAACATTTTTGTTAATTTCAGGAACTAAAGTGAAAATGCTCTATAAATTCAGAAACCAAAGTGACAATTTACTCGATATTTTTTATTTACAATTCAAATATATATATAATTACAATTTCAACCCTATCTATTCTAATTTCGATAAAATTAAAATTATAATTATAATTATAATTTGAAACTGCAATTTCAATTTTAAATAGCAAATATACACAAAAAATATAAAAAGCTAAATTAATTTAAAAAATTAATTATTGTAGTAGTTCTTACTGCTGAATTATGTTAAACACTTCACAATACAAAATTATAATAATTATTTTAAGATACTAGTTAATATCTTAATTTGTAAAGAAACTTAATTAATAAGATAATGATATCAAAAATTTATACACTTCCTCCAATTTCAATTATAAAAAAATAGTGCTATAGTTATTTTAAATATAAGAAAAAAATTAACTAATTTTACAATACCAATACTGTCATCAAAAAATACTTTCTATTAAATACATATTTTATTTCTAAAATCTATCAATTACTCGTCGTAATACTTTTAATTCCCAATTCTATTATCTCGAGCATCACTAGTCACATTCATTCCTTTAGATGAGTTGTAATTGAAGTATAAGAGCATGCATGAAATTAATTTTTTTTTATATATTTAAAAAAATTAAATAAATTCAATTAATCTCTTAAAAGACTCTAATTAGTCCTTATGCATTAAATTTCAAAAAAAATACTTTAATTAGTGGAAATTTGAAGAAAAGGTTCAAAATTACTATTGAGGGACAATGGTTAGACAACGCGTGGAAACAGAAATATCCTTAGTCTGCTTTTAAAATTTGACGGAATGAACCTAGACTGTAGACAATTCACAGGCAAATTCAGGTGGACAAGAGAACATTGATATCTGAAACCTTTGTACTAGTGCACACAATGTAACATAACCCATAACTCAATGTTCAATGGATATAATCATCTTGTTGTGCATGAGGGATCTTGGTTGCTGTGACCAAATTGTATAAAGGGTATTGGAAATAGTGATGCTACAAATACTGTCGTATACATAGAAACATTTTGATGTACTCCCTTGAAACGCTCTCTGAACAGCACAAAGACATCATGAACGACATGAGAACATACTTATGAAAGGAAGTTGTGCACATTTATTACAGGCTACACTAAACCAAATTCACTACGAGACAAGTGTCCTCACTTTTTCTTTTCATGAATTAAGCTGGACAAACTACAAAGCTGCCATCATTTTTCTTTTTTTATTTCCCTTCTTAGCTGTGCATGAACATGAGTAATTTTAGGGTAAGGAGTTTATATAGCAATTTTGCAACCATAAATTATCGTAAAGAACAAAGAACAATAATCACAATCGTCGAACAATGTGACAGCTGGCAAGAGTGAATCTAATCTACTAATGACTTTTCTCACAATAACTTTAGCATTACATTTTAGGGTTTAGTTTGGATGTATTATTGATATAGAGTGTTTTAAATTATCTATAATTCATATCATCATATATTTTTTAAGATAATTATTCTAGAAATTACTGTAAATATTTTTTTTTTGGGTGTGATAATGCATTTGTTCTTTTCGGAAATCTCCCTATTACTTTTGTTAAAGAATCAAAATAATAATATTTTTAATTTAATAGAAATAATATCTTTTATACCTCTAATGTATATAAATATATTAGTATTATTTACCAACAATAAGTTATTCTAACGATACAAGGTTATGATTGATCCATATATATATATATATATATATCATTATATTGTATCAAGTCAAAGTCTAAGTTCAACTAAGGAAACGACACTTGCAAAAGCGGCAACAAAATGGATTAGTTCCTTACTCATAGGGTGAGAAAATGGTCTTAGTTAACCAAGAAAAAAAAACATTGAGTGTGTTTAGTAAGACATGCTTGCAAAGATTATATGGCAGCATATATAGCATATTAATTTATTACTCTCTCTATTCCTTCTTATTCATATTTTTTTGGAATAAAATTGTTATTATATATCTAGCTCATTTAAAAGTTCAAGAGTGTAATAAATGTTATTTTCCATGTTTATTTTTATTTAATAGGGTATTGATTTTCATAAGTATTGGAAAAAATTATAACAGAAAGAGAATAGATATACTGACATAATTAATTTATTGAAAACCAAAATAATTATCACATTTCTTAAATTGCGTTTTTTTAAAGAACAGATGAATAAGAACAAAGGGAATAATAGTCAATAAGCTAATAGAGTTGTTTGATAAACAAAAATATTATAAAATAATTTTTAAAAAAGGGGGTTTTAGCTTTTTAAAGTTAACTTTTGAAAAGCTACCAGTAGCTTTTCTAAAAAAAAACATGAACTTTCAAAAAAACTCATATCTTAATTTTATCATTGATTTACTTAACAAATTATATCAATTGCCTTGCCACAGTCCTAAATATGTCAATTGTCCATATAATTAACAACTAGTTTTTAGCCGTACATTGCATGGGTCTGTACGTATCTTGCTTTTATTTTTTTATAGTTGAACTTAGTTAATAATTAAGTATTAATGATTGAGTATTAAATTTGTTGTATTACTTAAGTTATATTCTATTTATGAAATAATTTTAGTTTATTGATATTTAGATGACTTTATTCATTAAAATTTGTGCAAATAAGAGATGCTTATTATTTACATCTAATTGAAGAACCAATATTCAAAATTAAAAAAATGAAAGAGAAAATGTTTAAATTTCAAAAGTTAGATATGAAAATGAAAATTTTGAGAAACTGCTAGATATGAGAAAATTTTTTACAGGTCGACCATTCCAATTTAGTAATTTATCCATGTTCCGCACTTTTATTTTTTTTTACTCTAACACACTTGCCTCTAATTTCTACAAACTACTATACAATTAAAAAAGATCTTCTAGAAACCGCTATACATGGATATCAAAAAACTTTTGCTTTATTTATAGGTAAAGTAATTCTTGGTGATCACAAATCTTTAAACAAAGCGTATACTTTTGAACTGATTTTATCTTGTATAACAAATGTGTGATAACGCAAGTTGAAAGGATTTGAATAATAACTCAAAGTATGAGTTCCCAGATAACAATATTATTAATTTTTTTTACACGAATAAGATAATAAGGATTATTTATTATATTATTAAGGAATAAAAAAATAAGGATATAAGCATTTTAAAAAAAGATAAGTGTGTGAACATTTTTCTTTTTAAAATTTTTTCTCTATTAAACTGCATTTTTATCACTGTAACAATTTTCAAACCATATCATTCAGAAAGAAATATGAAATATGAAACAAAAATTAGGAAATTAAGGCAGCTTCTTCCGAGTCAAAAGCAAAAAAAGAAATTAGAAAATTAAACGATTAATTTGGAGTCCCATCAATCCATGTGTAATGCATCATTTCTATCCTCTTTCCAATAGCTTAGTCATAATCATCAACAATATAAGTAGCTACTTCATATACAAAAACCATATAAATTAAAAAATATATTCCAAGGTGTACAGTGCATCATTTCAATTGAGAAGATCCATAAAAATCATCTACTTAGCAAAATCAATTTGAATGGCTATTCCTGCCTCAAATTTCCCTTGTTCTACGATTTTGGCAACCCAAAAATAAAAATTAAAAGCAATGAATAATGGAAGAAGAAAAATGGAGTGAAGCAACCGAACTTAAAACAAACCGAAAGTAAAATATAGTCCATATTTATTAAAACTGTTAATCATACTTAATAATTATAAATTTCATTATGCTGATAACAGCGTAATTATATAAATCCATGTTATTAAGTAATATAATTAAAGAAATTAATGTTAAAAAATGTAATATCATACCAATAATGGATCATAAATATGCTTCAATTGGTTACCATCAAAACAATAAGAATAAGTACACCAAAAAAAAACAAAACAATAAGAATAAGAAAAATCATTAAAATATGGTACCTGCATAAGATGTTGAATAAATTAAAGTATTTAAAAGCATGTTGCAATGGAAACCCTAGCAGAGCAAAACCTTGGTGAAAAACATGAAAAACCATCTTCTGAGGAAGATGATCAAAAGGCTAGAAGCAATAAAAAGGTTAAGACTGATGAAATGCGGAGTGATGAAGTAGTAGAAATGGTTGATATTCAGAAGCCGTCATACAGGGAGGTAGTGATGAATTCTGAGGGTTTTCAACCTAGCCCTAAGGAGATGATTCAGATAGTCCAAGAGGAACTATGTCCTATGATGCATGAGGAGGAGAGTGCTGTGGATAATAGCGAGGAGTTTAATAGCAAACCAAAGATTGAAGTTTCTCTGGAGGAATATGAGGAATGGTGCAGGCCATGGAGAAAGACTTTGATTGTGAATCTGGTTGGCAGGAAGGTTGCTTATAGATTCATGGTTGCTAAGCTTCAGAAGTTATGGGCATTAAGAGCTGACATCAAGATCATGGATCTGAATGAAGGCTTCTTCTTGGTGCAATTCTTAGATGAGGGGGACTATAACCATGCTCTTTTTGAGGGTCCATGGAAGCTTATGGATCATTATATTCAAGTCCAGCGATGGCGGCCTTTCTTCAAGCCTGAGGAACATGAAGTTAGAAAGGTTGTTGTTTGGGTTAGAATTCCAAAATTACCAATTGAAATATCGAATAAGAAATTCTTATGGAGAGTAGGGAGTAGTATTGGGACTATGCTGAAGATTGATGAGCTCACTTCGATCCACTCTAGAGCAAAATTTGCTCGTATTTGTGTGGAAGTGGATTTGAGGAAGAAGCTTGTTCCTACGTTTGAAGCCATGGGAGAGACGTTTAATTTGGAATATGAGGGGCTTCATATTATTTGTTTTGCTTGTGGACGTTTTGGGCATAGGAAGGAAGCCTGTCCAGAATCAATGGTGATGAAACAACCGTCGGAGATGGAGGCTGATCTGAACACGGAGGCGGTTACGGCCAATGACACTGAGAATCAGGCTGGAATCTCCTTAGTTAATGCTTCCGTAATTACCGGAAAGAATAATCCTAGTGATTCGGTGCAAAGGATTGAGATGAGTGAAAAGATAGAGGGGAGTGAATTTGGGCCGTGGATGATGGTGCAAAGACCACGCAGAAAGTTTCGCAATCATAAGGGTGAAGAGAATCTTTTAATTAATGAAATTGATTCAAACAGATTCAACGTGTTAGTGCATGAAGAAAAGGACGAAGGGGGTGTAGTCCAAAGCTCACGTGGGAAGCAGCCTGTTTCTAGTAATGATACTTTGGGCCATAGAAAGCAATCTGATGCTAGTAATAATTCAATGGGCCATAGAAACCAAAAGTTGGTCATTAAAAAACAACCGAAAGCTGGGCCTGCCAAGCCCAAAGTCGCTGCTAGGAAACAGGTTGTGTTTTCCAAACCTGTTTCAGACTTTTCTAGTCCACCGGTGGAGGCGAGTTCAGCAAAGGGTGATTTGCCTTCCTCTTCCAATTCAAATTCAGCGCAGACGTTGAAGGAGCAGGAAAGAGAAATTTTGCGCATGATCTCACTGAAACAAAATAGTGATTGGAATGAATTCCAAAAACAAAAATCTTCTTTGGAGAATGTTCTTCAGCAGCATGCTCATCAGAAATATGAAGAGGAGGTTGCGTTTATTCATCGGATTCTTAATCAGGTAAATACGGTGCCTTTTAATGCTAATGAACCGCCTGATATAGAGAATTATATTCCCAGGGAGGATGTGACTATGAAGGAGCTGCATAGCTCAGCTGATGCTTCTGTTAAAAATAGCTCTCATGCTATGGTTTAATTCTCCGCTTTTTGGAGCTTTTCTCTGATGTATTTTTATGATGATGCTCTTGTCTGGAATTGCCGGGGGGCGGGTGGTAAAAACTTTCCTGCTCTCATTCAGGATTGTAAGAGATTATACCAGGTTAATTTGGTAGCTATTTTAGAGCCTCGAATTAGTGGTGATAGAGCTGCTAATGTTATTAGGCGTCTGAATTTTGATAAATCATTCTGTGTTGATGCAAATGGCTTCTCAGGTGGTCTTTGGGTCTTGTGGAAGGATAGTGTCCGAGATGTTCAGGTGCTTAGTTCCTCTCAATATTATGTTCACATGAAGTGTAATAATAATGGGATTGGCTGGTTTTTTACTGTTGTGTATGCAAGTCCTCAGGAGGGATTGCGCAATATTCTTTGGGATGAGTTAAGGGGAATTAGTAGTTCTATTAATGGCCCTTGGTGTGTTGCTGGTGACTTCAATCAAGCATTATATGCTCATGAGAAGAAAGGTGGTGCGCCTCTGAATTTGACATCAAGTAATAAGTTCTTCTCTTGCTTGGAGGATTGTGACATTTCGGATATTGGTTTCAAAGGTCCGCAGTTTACTTGGAAAAGGGGAGAGCTGCAGGTTAGGCTTGATAGAGCAGTAGCTAATCTTCTATGGAGAAATTCCTTTCCTCATTTTTCTCTCATTAATGTCCCTGTTCCTTTCTCTGATCATCTGGCTCTTTGGATAAGGTTGGATCATGGCCATTTTTGTCCTCAACGACCCTTCAAATTCTTATCTCCGTGGCTGTCCCATCAGGATTTTGAGATCCAGGTCAGGAACGCGTGGTCGAATAATGTGTCATGGAATGAGAATATCTTAAACTTCACTGATAGAATTTCGAAGTGGAATAAGGAAGTGTTTGGAAATATTTTTATGAGGAAACGTAGGGTGATGAACCGGTTAAATGGTATTCAAAGAAGGTTAGCAATCTCTCATAATCCTCATCTGATTGATCTTAAGCATTTACTGTGGAAGGAGTACAATATGATTTTGTCCCAAGAAGAAGCCTATTGGTATCATATGGCTAGAAATGATAAAATTAGGCTTGGTGATCGGAATACTCGGTTCTTTCACCAAGCAGCTACGATTAGAAGCCAAAAGAATAGAGTTGATGAATGATGATGATGTCTGGATTTATGACCCTGTAGAGATTAATTGCATGATTCGCAATTATTTTCTCAATTTCTATAAGGATGATGGCTTGGATACAGGTCAGCTGAATACAGTTTCTTCTTCCCCCCCCCCCTTGCTGCTACTGATCTTGTTCCTTTGTTACATGTAGTATCACTTGATGAGGTTAAAAATGCTTTGTTCAGTATGGGAAGTCATAAGGCACCGGGTGTTGATGGGTTGCATGCTCTTTTTTTCAAATCCCAATGGCATATTGTTCATGATTCTATGTTGCGATTTGTCAGGCTGGTTTTTGCTAATCCTTCTGTAATTGCTAATGTAAATCAAACTATGATTGTTCTTATTCCGAAAATCAGCAAACCAACTCGTATTACGGAGTTCCGACCCATATCTCTTTGCAATGTGATCTATAAGGTGGTGACTAAAATCATTGCTAATAGGATACGACCGTTTATGGATCAGCTCATTTCGGAAACGCAATGTAGTTTTGTTCCGGGGCGGCAAGGAATCGATAATGTCATTCTTATTCAAGAAATAATCTACTCCTTTAAAAAGGTTACGGGAAGGAAAGGTTTCATGGCGGTGAAGCTTGATTTGGTGAAAGATTATGATCGTGTGCGCTGGTGTTTTGTAGAGGACACTCTTCATCTAGCTGGTTTACCCACTGCTCTTGTTGCATTGATTATGCATTGTGTTACGTCTCTCTCTATGCAAGTCAGTTGGAATGGTAACCAATCTCCTTCATTCTCTCCTGGTCGTGGCCTTAGACAAGGTGATCCCCTTTCACCTTATATCTTTGTTTTATGTATGGATCGATTATCTCATCTTATTCAAGATAATGTTAATTCTGGTAATTGGGTCCCTTTTACCATTGGGAGAAATGGTCCAAAGGTCTCCCATATAATGTTTGCGGATGATGTAACGTTGATTGCTGAGGCTTCCATTCAGCAAGCTGAGAGGATCAAATCCTTATTATCTTCCTTTTGTGATATCTTCGGGCACTTGGTTAATTACAACAAATCGTCCATATTTTTTCCTAATAACACAACTGACAGGATAGCTAATGTAATTAAAGGTGTTATGGGGATTAATATTGCAGGTGAGTTTGGATCCTATCTTGGGATTCCTATAAAATCCTCACGTTGCAGCAGTATGGATTTTACTTTTTTGATTGATAAGGTGAAGAAGAAACTTTCAGGGTGGAGAATGAAATCTTTATCATTTGCAGGACGTATTACTCTTGCTCAAGCCTATATTATGAGCATTCCGTCTTATGCTATGCAGGCTATTCCAATTCCAGCTGCGGTTTGTGATAAAATAGAGGCTTTGTGTCGGAACTTCATCTGGGGGAGTTCTAGTGAGAAACGCAGGTGCCATTTGATTTCATGGGACACGATCTGTATGCCAAAGGAGGAAGGGGGCTTGGGCTTTTGAAAGCTCAGGATGGTAAATGAGACTTATATGATCAAATTGGTGTGGCGGCTTATTTCTAACCCAGCTGCTTTATGGGCTAGAGCGTTGATGGCTAAATATAAAGTCCGTGATGTTTTTAAGATTCATGAGGCAATCACGTCTAATGCATCAATGGCCTGGAGGGCTATGGTTAGAGTGTGTAGTAAAATTTATGACAATTCTGTCTGGATTCTGGGAGATGGGTGTAACACCAGATTCTGGTTAGACGCTTGGATCCCTGGTACTCCTCCCTTGGTGCATGTTCCAGGTATTGCTATACCTGCTGGGAGCAGATTTAATGTGGTGGCTGATTTTGTTCATAATGGAAGGTGGTGGTGGGATCAGTTACAAGATCTCATTCCGCCTTCGATTCAGTCTTTTATCGCTGCAGTGGTGCCGCCTTCGGTTGATGCAGGAGCTGATTCTATCACTTGGGCAAAGGAAAATGATGGTGTTTTCTCAATAGCATCAGCAGCTACATTACTTCATGATACTTCTCACCCTGGAAATCTTAATGGCACTAGCTTTATTTTCCGTCTGGTGTGGAGATGGAAGGGTCCTCAACGGATTCGTGCCCTGTTATGGAAAATATGCCATGAACGGTTGCTAACGAATACTGAGAGATGTAAGAGGAATATGGGGAATGATCAGATTTGCCCGCGGTGTAATCAGGAGCCTGAAACTCTAATGCATATGCTTAGAGATTGTGAGGAAGTTCGTGAGCTTTGGACTGCGGTGATCATGGATGAGGCTTGGGCGCGATTTTTTACGCATGGTATGTGTAATTGGCTTGCCTATAATCTTGTTAATCATGAGATTGGCTCTTGTGATATTGATTGGCCAATTTTGTTTGGAGTCTTGGTATCTATGATTTGGTCCAGCAGGAATGATTTAGTGTTTAATAACAACCGTATGAAGTTGTCTGACTTGTTGATTCAAGCTTTATCTTTCTCCCATTTTATTATGGATGCTACTTCTTCTCAGTATGGGCTGCATGAATTCAGGAAAGAAGTATTTGTTTCATGGCAACCTCCTGGGCATGGTTTTGTGAAGCTTAATATTGATGGATTCTTCCGTCGGAATAGCCATAATGCTGCGTGTGGAGGGTTAATTCGAGACTCCTCTGGTTTATTTGTACATGGTTTTACATGCAATTTGGGATCCTGCACATCGACAAAAGCGGAGTTGTGGGGGCTCCTGTGGGGCTTGCGGCTAGCTATTCAGCTTAACTATACAGCTATTGAGGTTGAGATGGATTCAAGGATAGCAATCTTGTTGGTGAATAGCTATTGTGCAACTAATCATCACTGTTATCCCCTGGTACGCGAAATTAGAAGTCTGTTGAATAGTCATTGGAGGGTCTCTATTACCCATATTTATCGGGAAGCAAATAGGTGTGCTGACTACTTGGCCAATATGGGTCATCTTTTAGTTGGTTTTGATTGTAATTTTCTTCCTAATTGTCCCCAGGATTTGTTTCTTCTGGTTTGTGAGGATGCTTACGGGGTTGCGTTTACCCGTTTAATTTAGTTGTCTGGGCTTGTGCCCCGTTCATTATCAAAAAAAAAAAGCATGTTGCCCATGGAGGCACCTTTTGCATGTCATGGAAGCACTTTTGGCCCATCATCATTGGAGATATTTTTAAGAGAAATATAGCAAGTGAAAGACTAGATAATGGAATAAATGTAACTTGTTGTAACTTTCATTGTAATTTATAAGTTTTATAACTGTATAATTGTTCAAAATTACTTAGAAAAAGAAAGAAGAAGAAAAAGAAGCAAATGAGTTACAGTACCAAAATTTTGATGTTGAAAGAATAAGAAGGTAGTTAATGAGATGCATGCGTTGGAGCCAAGAATAGGAACATACCAGAAGCATCTCCTGCACAAAGAATGAGAAATAGAGAAAGTGCAAATCCAGAAAAAAGAATTGAATAGATAGAAAAAGAAAAAGAGAAAGTGCATATCTCGGGAGTTATTTGAATAGATATAATTTTGAATTTCAATTTTAAAAAATAAAAAAATTAAAAACTGAAAATTTAATTGGTAACCAACAATGCCACATGGATACCTTAGTTGTGCAGCATTGCCCAACTTTTTCTAATAAGCCAGGATTTCAAAATAATAGGAAAGCTCAAATGGGACATCAAAGATAAAGATCATATTTTTCTTGTCAATTATTTTTCAATTCATGCATTCCTCGCTCCCTCATAATTATACTCTCCCTGTCCCAAAAAGTTAGTAAATTTTTGAAAATTAAACAAATATAAGGGAACAATTTTTAAATCAACCAATTACCAAAACAAATATTTAATGCACGTTTTCTTAATTAACCAATCACATAATATACAATAAAATTTTAACGTTTTTATATTCACTATTTTAACTTCAATTTGGGACAAAATATTTCCTATGTTTTTTTACTAACTTTATGGGATGGAAGGAGTATATTTTTGACTTAATTTCTCCGAGCATACAGTTCCCTCCTTATAATTTATTATCCAACTACCTAATTATCATCTTTTATAAAAAATAGTAAATAAATACAATAAAATAGAATGAGAAATTCTTTTATAGGCAAATTGTGAAAAATTCAATATTTGCATTAATATAGTATTATATGTCTTTTGTTGTCATTTAACAAATTTCATCTAGTTCAATAACTACACTTTTGTCAAACAACTCTATTTTAAACTGCTTAATGGTCCCCTGAGTTATTTACTTGTTTCAAAGTAGTCCCTCAAGTTGTTTTTTTTAAAGTGGTCCCTCAAGGTTACTTCCGTTAACATGGTTGGCCCTTCCATTAATTTTTCAGTCTCCGATTATCTTTTCCATCTCCGCTGGGATTTCCGGCCAACACCATTTTTTCCGGCGATGAAGCTCTACTTTATTTTTCTTTTTCTTTGCTCATTCTCCGGCAACAAATGTTCAAATCAGACCACCAATCTCTCCACCATGTCCAGAAGGTGGTGTGATGAGATTAGTGGGGTTGAAGATAAAAGATATTGGTCGGAAAAAATGGAGTTTTGTCGGAGAAGAAGACCGAAGACGAAAAATTTGACGAAAGGACTAATTGTGCTAACGGAAGTAAACTTAAGGGAACACTTTCAAACTTAAAAAACTTGAGGGATCACTTTGAAACAAATAAATTGCTTAAGGGACCAAAGAAACAATTTTGCCTTAAAACAACTTCAAACTAATTTACATCTAGAATCACAACTATAAGTTAGAAATTCATAATTATCAGCTACAAGTTCATATATTGTTATAAATTAATAAATTAGTTTTACCAAACTGACATATTATTTTAAGATAAAAAAATTTTTAGTTTGGATTTCATAACAACTGCCTTTAACACTCCTTAGCATTCTCTGTTCAAAAATAGGCAAATTTTTTTTTTTTCCGTTTTAGTTAATTGTTTGTTTCACATTGTTCCCAATCCCATTATATATATATATATATTTTAAATTGGTTCATGAAGATGATGTTAAATTTTTCTAACAATCTAGTTACAAGTTGGTTCAACAAAATTTTTAATTAGTACCTAATCGGTCCTTCAACTATTTTAGTTAGTTTTAAAGTTAGGAAAATGCTAACAAGTTAAGAAGTTAAACGAATGTACGAAAAATGAGTTTTTCATTTTTTTAAGAGAAGAAGAATTGGGATTTATGATGTTTTTTTTTCATTTTTAGAAATTTTAATAAGTGTTTTTTTTATGAACTTAATAAGTGTTCTTAAAACACTTTTTTAGCAAGACCCTTAAAGTAATCATCAATTTTATTCCATATTTAAAGGTTGTTAGAAAATTTCTACGTTTGAACCAACGGTTTTAAAGGATAGGCAAAATTACTAGATTGGTCCTGTAAGTTATTTTTTGATTATGATTTCGTCCCTTAACTTTTTTTCGTTTTAAATAAATCCGTAAGTTTGTAACTTGTTTCAAATAAATCCTTCCATCCAATTTTGTCTTAACACCATTAATGGGAGCCTCCTATGTGACAACCATTGGTCTTACGTGGCTAAAACTCATCAATGTTACACCCCAAAATGATGTCATATGAGGCCAAAAGGGAAAACCAAAACAGTTAGAGATTGCCCAATAAGCTTCTATTTTGGTCTCATACGACATCGTTTTGGAGCGTAACGTTGATTTTTAGCTTGTAAGACTATTGGTTGCCATGTAGGAGGCTCCCATTAACGGTGTTAAAACATAATTGGACGGAAGGATTTATTTGAAACAAGTTACAAACTTCCGGATTTATTTGAAACGAAAAAAAGTTAAGGGACGAAATCGCAACAAAAAAATAACGTAACTTACAGGACCAATCTAATAGTTTTGCCATATTAACTTTAGGGACCATTTTGATGCAAAAAACAGTTTTTAAAACCAATGTAAGAAAACAATTAAAAAATATATAACTAAAACAAAAAGGGGTCTTGTTTCTTATACCCCCCCCCCCCCCCCCCCCCCCCCCCCCCCTTACAATGCATAGAATTTGTACGGGTACATTTTTACATGAAGGATTTCAGAAGTTTCAAATAGATAGTTTGACGAACGAATGAAACTCACTTACTACAGGGGTTAACATTAACAAAGATGAAGTGAGATACCAAGCATTTGAAAGATCAGGTGATAAAAGAACAGGAACAATAAAGAAAATTTGGATTTGGTCTTAACATCGCAAGACACATCAACCGGGGCTATTGGACAGGAAGGCAATGCGAGTTTACACACTACTTTTCTGATGTTCAACGCAAACACTTTGTAGGAGACCAAGTGACAAATTGATGGCTAATGGAAGCAACCTTTGGGGTGGTAGGGAACAATTTACTTACTTTTATTTATTTTTTTCCACTCTTTTCTCGTTTGAATATTTATTCTAAAAAATTAAACCACCTTCCCTAGCTAGCATTCGTCGTTTCTTTATGTCCAAGCAATTAAGATCCTGTCTCCTCTTCAACTTGTGAATCAACAAGGAAATTAAATTTTTTTATCAACATGTGACCAAGGAGAATAAAACTGCGTTAGACGGGTGAATTGTACACGTGGGGGCGAGATGTTAATTAAACATAGAAGGAACGAAGAGTTATTGTACTGTATGTAGTAGCAAGTAGCAACACTAATAAACTTTGGGTCTTTTCGTTGTTTGGTACTTTTTCTTATTATGTTGATGAATTAATTAATAAACTTGATTGTATGTCCCCAAGACCGGAGCGCAATGTCTTTTTCTTTTGGTCATATGTAGAATTGTCATGGTACAATGTATATATGACTGTGACTCCCCAGAGGATAGAGCAAAGATGTAAGTTATTACTATCACAATTCACGGCTAGGAAAATTGCCCGTGCGATGCACAAATCTTAAATTTCGAATTCTTTTAATTTATTCAAACATTAAACATTAATTTTATTTACATGAGATTATTTTTTAGAGGACAATAAATTTATCATTTTTTTTGGAATTATATTTTATATGGTATTTATTTTAATTATAACAAATTTACAATGAAAAAAAATAATATTTATGATCATACAAATTTGTGTAATCAAATCGGAATATAATACTTATAATTAGATAAAATGTGAAAAAGATTTTGAAAAAAATTATAATATGTGAAACAATCATGAATACTTTAAAAACATTATGAATAACTGTTATTATTTTTCTCCGTATTTTTTTGGTGGGACAATTATATAATATAAAATTTGTATAGTATATAATGCACAGACTTCTGTCTATATATTAAACAAAATGTAAATATTTTAAAAAAATTTAAATTTAATAAAGGATGTTATATGTGGAGCTATTCATGAGCATTTGTCTAAATAAACAAATATTTTATATTTGTCTAATCATGTCTTTGATCCCTCCTCAAAAGTGAATAATTGATTCCCAAAAGATCTACAAAACCACATCTCTTTCAATATACAAAATGAAATATATTATAAAGGGGATTGAGATCAATAATAGAAAATCTAATAATATATATAACATTAAAATTTGAAGATATTAAAAAAAACAATAGAAAATAGAAGATTAAAAGAAACAAACCCAATAGAAACTTGAAGAGTGGCTTCAAAAATCATGTCTTTGAAATCACCTTGCTTTCAAATAATCTTGTTTTCAAATAAGTGGAAGTTTGCTTATGATAATCAAATAAAATAAGAGAGTTAGCAAAAAATGGAATGAATAACATACAAATCTTATTCTATTACTCCGGAATGAATAGCATGTTTAGCATTATTCAATATTAGACATCATGAACTTCTTACTATTAAAATATGATTAAAAAAATTAGTAAAATTCCAATAGAATAAATAGAAGAGCACAAATTATAGAGATGAAGAAAATATTTATATATACTATTATCAATTTTCTTGCACATTCAAAATCTCCAGCATGATAAAAAAGTAATATCTTAAAATATTTTACAAAAATGAACTATTATGCACTAATCATCTTTTTATTTCCATTTTTTTATGTCATAGCAATATTATTTTCATTTCCCTTTTCTTATGTCATTCTTGTTATAGCTGGTATTAACTATACTTCAATTCTATTCTGCTACGTTATTTTTTAATAATTGTCTTCTTAGCTTCAATATAAATTTAAAAATTATATATTTATTCAATATAGAGTTTATTTTTCAAAAGTTAATTTTGCTATTTAGACTACACTGTATTAATTGTTATTTTGCAGCTTGCTTTACATATATAATATATGGATATAGATTATTATGGAACATTGTTAACGGTTGAGATTGAATTTTAAACCCACATCATGGACGGCTGAGATCAAAGATAAGGAAAGACTTGATTTATTATGTATGTTTGCATTAATCACAATTTTAGGAGGGAAAAACTATCATTTGGATGGAAATCTTTTTACCCTCAACTTCTCATATTTTATAATATGCTGATAACATCACAAATTTATGAGCACTCACTATTTTATTTCAATTTTGTTTGACTAATAAATATCGCCAAAGTCCTAAGAAGTGAGAACCTCCTCAACCTTAAAGAGTATGGTACTTGCTTGCTAACAAATGTTGCAAAGTGTAGATACATACCCAAAAATTGGTGACCCATTAGCAAGGCTCAATTCCATGACAAGGCCCAAATTTACCAAACAAATAAAATTCTGGACAAGGCATGTGTCAGACACCCCCTGTACGCTCTCCCAACAAGAAGAAAAGACGCTCTGGTAATGTGATCGGAAAGAACGTATTGTCAAAAGCGCCTCTATAGCCGTGGAACTCAAGGGAACAGCGGTGATGATGGGATACGCGCCCAGAGCATTAAGCCGCAAGCAGAGCGCACCAACCCCTAGTGCCAGAGCGCCACCTCTGGGCGCTCACCTATCAAGAAGAAGGGACGCCCAAGAAACATGCCCAAAAGGGGATGACCTCAAATGCACTACTACAGCCATAAGATGTCAGAGAAATAGCAGCGGTAAAGGAAGACACGCTTAGGGTATAAAGCCATATGCAGAGCGCATCCACCCCAGAGCGCACACGTACAAACAAAGGCAACCCAGCTTCCTAAGACTTCAACGGCTTGTGCAGGAAGCCAAGAGGGAATATTTGCTTACCTCATTGATCCTTCCCACGTCAAAGCCAAGAATGGCATGACTTGCACCCCTTCCTCCCTGCAACCATTAATGCCAAAGCGTAGAATGGTAAAGAAGACAAAGCTACTCCTGATAAAGAGAAGATACCCTGAGCACATGATGCAAAGTGCTATTACCCAGCGGACAAAAGGCGAGCAATCAATGACCACTGGTCCAAACCATTATAAATAGGAGGTACCTCTCCTTCCAAGATCATCATCTCAATAGGAACAACACACCAGAGCAACAATAACAATATACACAAAACACAAGTTCTTCTCTCTGCAACTTGGAGGAAGAACACGAGTCAAAGAGAGAGTATTTAAGGAGAAGGAGGCCCCCAAGGCGAGCAGCAGAGAGCACGCCTTCTACTCCCTTCAAACTCATCAGAACCAACTCAATCAAGAGCTTCAGCAACACAAACATATTACACACTGGTTCTCTTCTCTAAGTCTCAGAGAAAGAACATTGAAGAGAAGTAATAGTGAGAAACGGGAGAAAAAGAGGTGAGCTGCAGAGCGCACACCTCAACAACCATTACAACAACTGTTTCATCACTATAGTTACTGCACCAACATGGCAGCTTTCATCACCTTGGCCAATGCTTTGCAAGCTGTGGCTCCAACCTCTGGTGTAAATAGCGCCCTCACAAAGCTGGACTATCAAAGGCGCACCTCACCACAGTAGAAGTAGTACTGACAGTATCCATTTACTTGTACCATCTGTAGTATTTGTACGCCTTAAAGGGCGCCCTCACAAAATTGGACTGTTAAAGACACACCCACCGTCTGTAGAAATAGTACCAATATTTCCATGTACTTCACTGAAGCCACAACTACATTAAGCTTACGAACCCTCTGTAATCTCTGTATAATTATCATCCTATAAATAAAAAGGATCTGAAACACAAAGATATATATTGATTAAGAAATATTTTGGTTTGATAAAACTAAAATTGAAAGGTTTATTATTATTATTTTTTTATTATTGGGCCTAATATGAATGATCATGGTCCCATGTATTCCAAGTGAATAGAGAATTAAGGTAGACATAGTTCTGAAGAGAGTGACAATATATAATTCGCAAAGTGCTTTTGTAGTTGTTATCGTTGTTAGGATTTTTTGGAACTTACTCCTTATCGGGAGCTTCCTGACATTGTTTGGATATTGGATTTATCTTGTTAAGATATTGAATATCTTGCAAGATATATACCCATCAAATATGTTTTTTTGCCCTTAGATTATCTTATGGATTTATCCATTATTTAGCAAGATAATGCTATTCTTCATCGCGACCCTAGGATTATGGACAATACTAGTACTATCTAGTATTTAATGTTGATATGTATAATCACTTATTCTGAGGTGGATATTCGATGTATATAGTTCGCGGCTAAGTTGGCACTGCATATTGAGACATGCACCCGAAGTGCTCTGGAACTTGTATCCTGTATGTTCGTGGGTCATGATCCGGTACAGGTCTCGGACCCAGAGTATCAAAAAAATTCATATGCTCCCAAGTCATTACTCTAAAGGGTTGTCAAATGATAACCTTTAATTAGGTATCCTGTTAGATGATATTCTAAACCTATTTCTGAGATCTCCTTCCATACTATATGTAATGATGTTTCGGGTTCCATCATTCGAGGTCGAATCTATTTGAGATTTTCGACCTTTCGAAAACATTTTGAACAAATCTCTTGAGAACATTGCATCAAGTAGTGGTTGGTGTTGCCGACCCTGTGTGATTGTTGGCTATCGACCTGTGTGCTAGCTAAAGTCATTTTTGACTTTGCAACCAAGTAGAGGGAGGCATCGAAAGCACATCTTGTTGGGAAACATAACTAATAGAAGAAGGAGGAGGCTGAAGCTCTCTATAAATAGAGGCTTCAGGCCTTCGCTTCATCTCAACACACAAATCCTCAGTGTTCCAAACACATACAATAAATATATCCCAGTGTAAATTACTTGTAGTGTTTTCTTAGTATTTCTCCTATAATTTTATATAGAGAGAATTGTATTCTTCTAGTATAAGAAAGGGTGTTATTTTTTTCTCACTATATTTAGAGAGAGGTTGTAATATTTCCCCACTTGGTGAAAACCTTCTATACTTGCTTCGTGGTTTTTTCCCGAAAGGGTTTCCGCGTAAAATATTTGTGTCAGTTCCTAATTTTTTCTCAACTCTATTTTAGCTGCATGATATTGTTTCCATAACTTTGATACCCCACAGTGGTATCAGAGCCACGGGTTACTATTCCGCTGCACTATTCGCGATTACTATTCATATGTATAGTTGTATACTTTTACAGTAATTGTTAACCTATACTGGATTTGTTCTAGTATACAGGAATACGTACAAAACCGTTCACGTATATGGTACTATTCACGTGTATAGTACTATTCACATATACAGTCGAAAAAAAAATTATGGCAGCAAAATATGAGTTAGAGAAGTTCAATGGGAGTAATTTCTCCCTATGGAAACTAAAGATCAAGGCAATTTTGAGGAAGGACAATTGCTTACCAGCAATTGAAGGCAAACCCTCAGGGGTAACTGATGAAAAGTGGAAGGAAATGGATGACAATGTTGTTGCCAATTTGCATCTAGCAATGGCAGATTCAGTGTTGTCAAGCATTGCAGAAAAGAAGACTGCACTTTAGATCTGGGAGATCCTCATTAAACTATATGAGGTCAAATCGCTTTACAACAGAATATTTCTGAAGAGGAGACTCTATACTCTTCGAATGAGTGAATCCACTTCAGTTACGGATCACATCAACAATCTGAACACGCTCTTTGCTCAACTGTCAGCTTCAGATTTCACAATAAAGGAAAATGAGCGTGCAGAGCTTCTACTCCAGAGTTTACCAAATTCGTATGATCAACTCATCATCAACATTACCAACAATAATGTTGCCAACACTCTATTCTTTGATGATGTCGTCGGAGCCATTATTGAGGAAGAATCCAGGCACGAGAACAAGGAAGACATATTGGGGAGTTCAAGCCAAGCAGAGGCTTTGACGATGATGAAAGGTAGATCAACGGAACGTGGCTCCAGTGGGAGTCCAAATCACGATAGATCAAAATCTTAGAGAAGGAAGAACCTCAAATGCTACAATTGTGGCAAGAGAGGACATTTGAAGAAAGATTGTTGGATTAAGAAAAATACAGAAAAGTCTCCTGATGCAACATCTCAAGGATGTGTTGCAAGTACCTCAGATAACGGAGAAATCCTGTATAGCGAAGCAGCAATAAGCTCTAAAGGCGGAAAGCAACTACCTGATGTATGGATAATGGATTCAGGGGCAACATGGCACATGACTTCACTACGAGACTGGTTTTGCACTTATGAACCTTTCTCGGAGGGATCTGTGTTCATGGCAAATGATCATGCCTTAGAAATTGTTGGAGTTGGTACTATCAAATTGAAGATGTACGATGATACCGTTTGCACAATTCAAGGGGTACGACATGTGAAGGGCTTGAAGAAGAATATATTGTCTATTGGACAATTAGATGACCTCGGGTGCAAGACCCACATTGAAGGTGAGATCTTAAAAGTTGTGAGAGGTGCGATTGTGGTGATGAAGACAGAGAAGATCTCATCTAATCTATACATGCTTATGGGAGACACGTTGCAAGAGGCAGATGCATCAGTGCAGCAACAGGCCAAGAAGAAATAACGATGATGTGGCATCGCAAACTAGGCCACATGTCAGAACGAGGCTTGAAAGTCCTTGCAGAACGAAATCTCTTACCCGGGCTCAAATCGGTAAATTTACCTTTCTGTGAGCACTGTGTGATAAGCAAGCAACATAGATTGAAGTTTGATAAATCAACTGCCAAAAGCAAACACATACTGGACTTGACTCATTCTGATGTGTGGGAGTCACCAATATTATCCCTAGGAGGGGCAAAGTATTTTGTATCGTTTATTGATGATTACTCCAGGAGATTGTGGGTGTACCCAATCAAGAACAAGTCAGATGTGTTTCTAGTATTCAAAGAATATAAAGCACAAGTAGAGCTTGAAACAGGTAAAAGAATCAAGTGCTTGAGGACAGACAATGAAGGAGAATATGTTGATGGCAATTTTCTAGCATTTTGCAAGCAGGTGGGCATTCAAAGGCAATTCACAGTTGCACACACACCGCGGAAAAATGGCGTAGCAGAGCGGATGAATAGAACTCTCCTAGAAAGAAAAAGAGCTATGCTGAGAACTGCAAGATTAGCCAAATCTTTCTGGGCGGAAGTAGTGAGAACTGCCTGCTACGTGATAAATCGATCGCCATCAACTGCAATTGTGTTGAAAACACCAATGGAGATGTGGACTAGCAAGCCACCATGTCACTCTTCCCTCCATGTGTTTGGATGTCCTGTGTACGTGATGTACAACTTCCAAGAAAGAGACAAACTAGAGTCAAAATCCAGGAAATGTCTATTCTTGGGCTATGCTGATGGAGTTAAGGGGTATCACCTGTGGGATCCCACTACCCGCAAGGTTGTCATCAGCAGGGATGTGATATTTGCAGAAAACGATTTGCAAAGTGAGCAAAGAAAGGAAAGCAACACTAAAGAGACTACTACAGTACAGATAAATGAGAAATCTGAAGAAGATGATTCTTCTGAAGCTGAGCCAGAGCACGAGGAACAAGTACCAGATGTCGCCAATGATATAGAAGTTAGACAATCAAATCATCTAAGAAGAAAACCAAATTGGCACAAAGACTTTGTTATGGTAAACCATGATGCGTATTGTCTTCTAACGGAAGAAGGAGAACCATCAACCTTTCATGAGGCTGTGAACAGTTCAGATGCTTCTCTATGGATGGCAGCAATGCATGAAGAAATGGAGGCCTTACAAAGAAAAAAACATGGGAGCTTGTTACACTTCCATAAGGACGGAAAGCCATAGGCAACAAATGGGTCTATAAGATCAAGCGAGATGGCAACGATCAAGTGGAACGATATCGTGCAAGACTGGTGGTTAAAGGATACGCTCAGAAAGAAGGTATTGATTTTAATGAGATATTCTCTTTGGTGGTTAGACTTACCACTATCAGAGTAGTCCTGACAATGTGCGCTGCATTCGATTTACATCTTGAACAGCTGGATGTAAGTCATGGTGAACTTGAAGAGGAAATATATATGCTCCAACCAGAACGCTTTGAGGAAAAAGAAAAAGAAAACTTGGTTTGCAGGTTGACCAAATCTCTGTATGGTCTAAAGCAGGCGCCCAGATATTGGTACAAGAGATTTGATTCCTTCATTATTAGCCTCAGATACAACATATTGAGTTCAGACCATTGTATATACTACAAGAGGTTTAGTGATAATGATTTCATCATTTTGTTGTTGTATGTGAATGACATGTTGGTGGTAGGCCCCAACAAAGTTCGAATCCAAGAATTGAAGGCATAATTGGCTAGGGAGTTCGATATGAAGTACTTGGACCAGCAAACCATATTTTAGGGACGCAAATTCACCGAGACATAAAAGATAGGAAGATTTGGCTTTCTCAAAAGAATTATTTGAACAAAGTCTTGTGGCGCTTCAACATGCAAGATGTAAGCCAATCTATACCCCACTTCCTACCAATTACAAATTATCCTCAGGTATGTGTCCTAGCAATAAAGCGGAGAGGATGGAAATGTCTCGAGTACCGTATGCATCGGCGGTGGGAAGCCATATGTATGCCATGATTTGTACGGGTCCAGATATTGCTCAAGCAGTTGGGGTGGTCAATCTTGTTACATGGCGAATCCAGGTATAGAGCATTGGAATGCTGTTAAGAGGGTCCTTAGATACATCAAAGGAACCTGTGATGCTAAATTATGTTTTGGAGGATCGGAGTTTAATATCAGAGGCTATGTCGATTCAGATTTTGCAGGTGATCTCGATAAAAGAAAATCTACTACAGGTTATTTGTTCACACTTGCAGGAGAAGCGATTAGCTGGTTATCCAAATTACAGTATATCGTAGCTTAATCTACCACAGAAGCTGAATACACGGCAGCTACCCAAGCATGCAAGGAAGAAATTTGGATTCAAAGGTTATTGGAAGAACTCGGGCACAAGCAACAAAAGATTACTGTTATTGTGACAGTTAGAGTGCCTTGCACATTGCAAGGAATCCGGCCTTTCATTCTAGGACAACTTACATAAGGGGTACAGTATCATTTTGTCAGAGAAGTAGTAGAAGAAGGGAATGTGGATATGCAAAAGATTCATACCAAAGAAAACCTAGCAGATGTGATGCCGAAGGCAATCAACACTGATAAGTTTATATGGTGTCGATCCTCATATGGCCTATCGGAAATCTAAGCAGTATGGAACTAGCAAGTTAAGAAAGGTTTTTTAAGCTCATCAAAAATGACTTTAAGTGGGAGATTGTTGTCGACCCTGTGTGATTGTTGGCTGCCGACCTATGTGATAGTTAAAGTCATTTTTGACTTTGCAACCAAGTGGAGGCAGGCACCGAAAGCACATCTTGTTAGGCAGCATGACTAATAGAAGAAGGAGGAGGCTGAAGCTCTCTGTAAATGGAGGCTTTAAGCCTTCGTTTCATCTCAACACACAAATCCTCAATGTTCCAAACACATACAATAAATATATCCCAGTGTAAATTACTTGTAGTGTCTTCTTATTATTTCTCCTATAATTTTATATAGAGAAAATTGTATTCTCCTAGTATAAGAGAGGGTGTTATTATTCTCTCCTTATATTTAGAGAGAAGTTGTAATATTTCTCCACTTAGTGAAAACCTTCTATACTTGCTTCGTGGTTTTTTCCCGAAAGGGTTTCCACTTAAAATATATGTGTCAGTTCCTAATTTTTTTCTCAAATCTATTTATCTGCGTGATATTGTTTCCATGACTCCGATACCCCACAGTTGGTATGTGTTGCCTTGATCATGATGTATAACTAAGCAATGATCATGATAGTTGTTGACAACATTGTGAATCAGTTCTAGTATTATAGATCCATGCTTGGTATAACAATTTCTATAAAGTATGGTATTCATTCTTTGGTATAACAATTTCTCCATAGCATGACCTCGTGTCAATTATAGAGAAAGGCATCAGTATCATTGTCATTCTCAACAATGCTCAATTTAAAGGTTGATTCTCTTAATGCTACTCAATATCTTGCTATTGTGTATATGAATAACAATTGTATTAGTAAGTACGTCAAGTATTGACATTTTATGAATATTGTTTGATAATGAAATTTAAATGAGTGATCAATGATTCTATCATATGCACATAACCAAACTTTTTTTTTTTTTTGCTAAACAATATATATGACATCTAAATTATAGCATGTGATTATAGGGCAATTATCACACCAACTGTATTGGCTAAGATATAACTATTTAATATAGAATATATAAATGGTGTTACACATATGAGTTCAATTAGAAGCATAAAAAAATTGCGAGATTGCGTTACTGCCCTGATCGTGTTGCTGGAAAGTTTATCAATGATCATGGTCTTTTTTTTTTTTTTTTATCCAATAGATGGACGCCTATATTCAACAGTTATCGGTAGATAGATAGTGGGGTGTCATGCTTTATGGCTAGTCCTAACCAGAGAGTTCTATTCATTCATCCACCCATTTTGCATATTTTTTCTCCATTTCTTTTTGTTTAGCCAATAGACCACTCTTCCTTTTTTTATATGATTGGGCTTTGTAGCTTTTTTTTAATGTATGGGCTAAGAGCCCATCTTCTTTACCATTATTTTGTCTTCATCTACTATCTATTTATAAAAATGCCACCACGTTTGTCGGACAATTTTCGAGGCACCACGTTTGTCGTGTGAAACTTTCCTCTCACCAGAGCGATTGCAGGGAGATAATCATTATCTATATGAAAAATAATTATTCTTAATTGTTGAAATAAATAATTCAAATTTATTTAATCTTATTCGTGAAATCATTATCCTTAATATTAAAATTTATTTAATCTTATCTGTGAAATCATTATCCTTATTTTTATAAGTTTTCCAAATCATTATATATAGTACACAATATTCATTAAATAACTCCTCAACAATATTTTAGCATTTATGTGAATTGACTCAGAAACTTATGGATATTCAAGGAAACAACAATCTCACAATTATATTCGCCTTCAATTTTTTTATTTTTTCTTCATTAAATTTTTCTAATTCTAATAATTCTCGCTCATTTTAATTGTGCGAACCATTAATCAAAATGTGGTTTGTTCAACATTTTGATCTGGGTGTAACCAAGTGTGCTATTTGGGAGTGGAGAAAGACAAGTGGAGAAGTCCATCCCGGAAAAGTAAATAATGTTCAACCAGTTTTTGTTTAGTGATTGATTCTTAATAGCAGGTGACAATAGAGTGCATCAAAATCTAATGTTGGATTGTTTCAGGGTGGCTATCATAAAGTACTAAGGAAGATGGTTATTTATTGTTATCTACACCATTGGCCTCTTCAATCATGCAAATAGTGGAAGATGGCGTGTGACGGTGGCCGATATACCCAATCCTACTGTTTCATTTTCTTGAGAGATTCAAGCTTTAATTTTAGAAGACTTTATTTATGATTGCGGCAATATAATAATAGGATTTTATTTTTCTTCTACAATATATTTTGTCTATTGTAATAGATAAAAATCATCCTATATAAAAATAGGATTTGATTTTATGCTTGATGTAAATATTTTTTTTTTGTTTTTTAGTTTTTTATTGTAACAAGAGAATTAAAACTATTAATAACAAACCAAATGTAATCATCCTATATAATAATAGGATTTGATTTTCTTTCTATAATATATTTTGTTTATTGTAATAGATAAAAACTATCCTATATAAAAATAGGATTTGATTTTATGCTTGATGTAAATATTTTTTTTTGTTTTAAGTTTTTTATTGTGACAAGAAAATTAAAACTATTAATAATAAACCAAATGTTTTTAACAATATTATCTTTTTATTTTTATTTTCTCATATGATAATGACCATTAGTCCGAGATCAAATAATAATTTTAAATATCAGTTGCGAAAAAAACTAAAAATTACGTTGATAAACTAAATTTATGTTTGATCGCTCACACCGCTACTAAGATTTATATTATTAAATCTTTTCTATATTATGTTGTTGTTGATTTTTATATTAATTTTTGTTTATATTGTTGAGTTCCAGAAAAAAAGTCTTTCTCATGCGCATATTCTTCTATTCCTAAGCTCCAATAATGACAAGTACCCAATTGCTCACTAATAGATGACAAAATCTTTGTAGAAAAAATTTAAATCAAAATGATTAGAACAATAAGAATAAAGATTTTTAGGATTCAATCTTATTATTAATTTGAGATAAGATAATCGATGAAAAATATATAAATATTTAATTATGATTAATAAGAATAGATGTGATAATCATATTTTAAAAAAAAAACTAATTGTAAAAAAAAAACTACTCCATCCATCACATAAATATAAGATTTATCTCGTAATATCATTAAACAAAAAAAAAATCAAAATGTTTAATTTTGATTTATCATAATAAAGTAGATAATTATATAGAAAAATGTCAATTTATATATGACATAAAAAGTGTTACATTAGTATTAGGGTCTTCTCTCTTGGAAACCTAGGGTTTTTGTAGCCACCATTAATGGCCAAGAAGAGAGGGAGGCCACCAAAACAAACACAAACGGGTTCACCAAGTACGATTAATGAGTCGATTGTAATTGACTTTTATAAGTTGGATGAGATTGACTTAGATAGCTTGCCGCCCACGCAAGTGGAAAAGGCGTTGGAGGTTCTTGAAGAAATTAGAGGGCGATTGGAAGGAAGAGTGGCACTTCAGGAGGGAGGAGATGGCGCGCAAGAGGGTGCGCGTGATGTGCCCAACGTTGCTGGTGCTGGTGCTGGGGAGCAAGGCGCTGCGTGTGATGCGGTTGGCGCGCTAGGGTCGGCGCTGCATGGTGCGTCCGGCGCTGCTACAGCGTTGGCTCTTAGCGCTGGCGGTGGTGCTGTTGGAACGACCGTGGAGGACGCGCGTGGTGCGGCGCGGTTTGGTGCTGGTGGTGCGGCTGGACATGGTGGGCGTGAATCCAGCGGAGTTGGTGCGAATGGTGGCAGTGGCATGGTTGATCTTGGAACCAAATCAAGTGCTGACGCAAAGGAAGGGAGGTTTCCATCAGTGTGGGACAGTTTTGACATATCCAAGTTGCGTAATACTGGGGAGAAACTCAAATTTTACAAGCCGGAGTTGAAGGAGGGTACTTCTTTTGGGAAGATTGTAGCTAGTGATGTTGAACAAGAAGTTCAGTATTGGCAGAATGCTATAGTATGTTATGTCCTTGGTTCGAGGCCCCCTTATGCGGTGATCAATGGGTATATCAAGAAGGTGTGGGGCAGCTATGGGATAGACAAGGTCCTGATGAATAATGATAGGACGATTGTTGTGAGGTTCAACACTTTAGAGGCCAGGAACACAGTGCTAGAAATTGGTGTTTTTCATTTCGATAAGAAACCTATGATCCTGGCCCCGTGGACTGGAAGACCTGTGACAAAGAGTTTTCTGGATCGTATGTCCATATCGATACAGTTTCCTAATCTGAATTTGAAGTTCTGGGGTATTGCAGCATTGAGCAAGATTGCAAGTTTGGTTGGCACACCGATAATGGTGGATCAGGTAACCCAAGAGAGGAATCACATCAACTACGCAAGAGTGCTAATAGAGGTAAATCCTGCTGTCCTTCCTGATGAAGTTTACTTTGAGGATGAGAAGGGGAATGTAATTAGTCAGAAGGTTGTGTATGAATGGAAGCCAATTCTTTGTACTAAATGTTCTACTTATGGTCATGATGCAAAAATGTGCCGGAAAGGAACGAAGGAGCAGTGGGTGGTTAAAAATAAACCTACCCAAGAGGATGTGAATGTTTTGGTTGATAAGCTGAAACTCAAAGATAGCCTTAAGAAGGGTACTATTCCAGAGGAGAACATTGAGAGAGCAACGGAAGCTATTCAGGAGGTCCTGGAGCAAACACCCTCTAAAACAGGCAAGGGGGAGGATAAGGGTAAAGAAATTTCTAATGCTGTCAGGGATAATGGGGAAGATGTGTATGAAGTTTCTAATGATGAAGAAGGGTGGACGCCAGTCACATCACGAGGTAGAGGTAAATCTAAAACTATGAGTTTGCATAAGGGGGAAACCTCTAAGCAAATGTCTAATGGATAGGATTGCTTCCTGGAATATTAGAGGGTTGAATCCCCCTCTAAAACAAAAAAAGTAGTAGTAGACTTTTATAATAACTATAATGTAGGTTTGTTAGGAATTTTGGAGAATAAGTTGAGAGCTGTCTCTTTTCAATTTGTTCAGAATAGGATTGCTTCTGGTTGGGGTTCTTTCTCTAACCATGATTTATGTCCGGTTGGCCATATATGGCTGATTTGGAGGGTGGATATGTTTGATGTTGAGATTATTAGCTGGTCGACGCAATATGTACATTGTTGTGTCAAGTTAAAGCAGTCTAGTATTGTTTTTTATGCTACTTTTGTCTATGCATCTAATGACTATGAGCACAGGAAGGAGTTATGGAATGTTTTGAAAGGGATACATGGTTGCATTCAAATCCCTTGGATTGTTCTGGGGGATTTTAACACTTTTCTTTCTCATGATGAGAAGTTTTGTGGTTTGCCAGTTGATGTTCAGATGCTGAGTGACTTTAATGACTGTGTGAGTACTTGCCAGTTATTTGATATGAGGTATAAAGGGTGCTATTATACTTGGTGCAATAAGCAGGATCAACAGGACATAATTTATTGTAAGCTTGATCGAGCTCTTGTGAATGATCATTGGTATGTACAATGGCCGAATGCTGAAACTGATTTCTTGGTGCCTGGGATTTCTGATCATTCTCCTATCCTGGTTGATTGGGGGACTGGTTGTATGCCTAGGAGATCCAGCTTTAAATTTTTCAATATCTGGGCTAAACACAGTGATTTTGAGAAGATTGTGCGTATAGTTTGGTCTATTGAGTATGATGGGAGTAATATGTACAAGGTCTGTAGTAAACTGCGTCTATTGAGAAGACCTCTTTCTAAGCTGAATAGGGAGGCATTCGCTCATATAGACAAATAGGAGATTCAGCTCATGGATAGGCTTCATTATGTGCAGACAGAGATGATTAATAGGCCATTTGATGTGGGTTTTCAGGCTGAAGAAAAGGATCTTATAATTCGGTATCAGGCAGTCAGTCAGGCAACTTTCTCTTTCCTTAGACAAAAGGCGAAGGTGGATTGGTTGAATGAAGGTGATCAGAATTCCAGACTATTTCATAATTCTATCAGGCAGAGGTAATACAGGAATAGAGTTTTGAGTGTGGTGAATGAGCAGGGTGTTACTGTTACGAGACAGGATGATATTTGTAGTGCTTTTCAGGAGTATTACAAATTGTTATTCACAACATCTCATAGTAGTTGTGAGTGGGATCCCAATTTTATGAATGAGGGTGCCATTCTAGATAGTAGTCAGTAGCTGAGACTTATCAGGCCTATTTCAGATGATGAGATTAAGGAAACTTTGTTTGCTATTCACCATGACAAGTCACCTGGTCCAGATGGCTATGGCTCAGGCTTCTTTAAGGAGGCTTGGGAGATTGTTGGGACTGATGTCTGTGCAGCGGTGAAGGATTTCTTTCATACTGGCAGAATGTTGCGAGAGATTAACCAAACTAATTTGGTTATGATTCCAAAAATTGATAATCCAGGCAATATTAAGGACTTTAGGCCCATTGCATGTTGTAACTCTATTTATAAATGCATCACTAAGATTATTCGTAATAGGCTAAACTGTGTTTTGCCTAGCCTTGTACAGGATAACCAGACAGCTTTTGTGAAAGGCAGAAGCACTGTGCATAATGTTCTTATTACGCAGGACCTGTTAAGGCTATATGGTAGGCGCGGAGCCTCTCCCAGATGTTTGATGAAGATTGTTATCAGGAAGGCCTATGACACGTTGAGCTGGAGTTTTATTGAACATATGCTAGTGGCATTTAGGTTTCCTGAAAAATTTGTGACTTGGATCATGGCTTGTATCACGACGGTGACTTATTCAGTTGTTCTGAATGGCCAACAGTCTATGTCCTTTACAGGTTCCAGAGGTATCAGGCAGGTTGATCCTGTCTCCCCCCTTATTTTTGTGTTGTCTATGGAAATATTAACTAGAATTTTACAACATGCTACGCATCATAGGAATTTCAAGTTTCACCCTCTTTGTAAGGAGTTGAGGCTTGTCAATTTAGCATTTGCGGATGATTTGATGATTTTTTGCGAGGGCCATCCAGCTAGTGTTAATATCTTGATTCAGGCATTTAATAAATTCTCTTGTATGTCAGGATTGCATGCCAGTAATGAAAAGTCATCTATTTATATGGCAGGTATTCCTCAACAACGCCAAGATGAGCTTATTGAGATAACATGTTTCCAAAAGGGGGAGTTCCCATTCAGGTATCTTGGCCTTCCTATATCTGTTAGGAAATTGTCTGTTTCTACTTGTCATTTGCTAGTGGAAAAGGTGACCAAGAGGATTAATATCTGGAAATCCAGGAAGTTGTCGTATCAGGGGAGGTGTTGTCTCATTAACTCTGTTATTGAGTTTGCACACTTATTGAGCCACTATCTTTATTATTCCTAAATCTGTTTTGAGAGATATTGAGAAGCTTTGCAGGGGCTTCCTTTGGGGGAGACAAGATACAGGTCACTATTCGGCTAATGTTGCTTGGAATGATGTGTGCAAAAGGAGGAAATTTGGAGGTTTAAACATAAAGGAAAGTTGCATTTGGAACATTGTTACAATTGGTAAGCAGGTTTGGAACCTGGCTATGAAGAAAGACAATCTTTGGGTCAGATGGGTTCATTAAGTATACATTAAGGATCAGGATTTCTGGGATTGTAATGCGATTCAGGGAGCAGGCTGACATTGGAAACAGGTGTTTAAGGTCAGAGATAAGTTTCGGGCAGGTTTTCATAATGATAATTGGATTGGAACCCATGATGGTGTGTATACTATCAAGAGTGGGTATCTTTTTCTTACTAATCAGCAAGGACATTTTCCCATGTATACGATGGTTTGGAGTAGTGTGAATGTCCAGAAGCATTACTCTTGGCTTGCTACTCTTGGAAGGTTGCAAACTCTGGATAGGTTATCTTGTTTTATGTTCATTACTAATCATTGTTGTCTTTGCTTAACATGTGCTGAATCCAGGAATCATTTATTCTTTGAATGTAATTGGAGTCGTAGTCTCCTTAATGCTGCTGTATGTGGATTGGAATTGACATGTGGCCTTACAAGTATCATAACTGGACAGGTTGGATTCGGTCAGCCTTTCGTGACAGGACGAGGCGCAAATGTGTGTTTGCTATGTATACAACATTAATCTATCACATCTGGGAGGAGAGGAATGGTAGAACTTTCATGGATCGTACGAGGAGTATGCAATTTGTTTTTAGTACAATTAGAAGAGAGGTGACTCATTGAATTAGTTTTTGTTTTCCAAATTATGTAAATTGGACTAATTATTCTTTGGTAGATACGATTAGACAGGAACTCTAGCTTTTTGTCCTTAGATTATGTTTGAACCCTTCATAGAAGGTGGCAAAGTTTCCTAAGGATTGACGTAGTCTTTGACTTTGAACCCTTCCTAGAAGGTGGCAAGGTTTTTGATTGTGGCCATTTATTTTTGTTATTGAATTTTGCACGTTGGTAATGAATTATTCTTTTACCGAAAAGTGTTACATTTTTATTCATATGAGAAAGTACAAAATTTATTAACAAGATCATCTAAATTAATTTTTTTTAAGTGTAGGGTTTGGTTTGAACTCCTACCTTTTTTTTATATAATTATTTTTTGTTGTTATTTAATAATAATCTTTAATTTAAAATATTTAATATACAAAAATTAAAATATCAACAACTCATGCATTGCACGGGGTAAGAGCTAGTTCTACGATATGCAGTGCAACAATCACAATAGAGAGTCGACGTGTGACATCCTCACTTTTAATTAGTTAAATTAAGATTTATTAAAAATGGTATTTGAAAATTTCGACGAAAATCCTGCAGAGTTTCCTCTGTTTTTCGGACTTTCCCAAAATTTCCTGTTTGTACCTGTTCAGACCAGAGGTATTTTAAAGCGTAAAACATAATAATATAATAACCAGATAAAACCTGACACCCGATTAATACAATTTCAGGGCATACACCAATTCATATTTTTAATTTCCAAAATAACATTTATAATATAAATTATGGTCCCTTCATGACAACACTACACTCCACGTGATGAAGTGTGATCCTACTCGGCTGTGACTCGTGTAAACTCCTTTTGTACCTGTAATAAAAATAGCAAGAAGGGTAGCATTACACAGAACGTAGGAAATAACCTCAAAGAAGACATAGTAAATAAACTAGGCCTACATTATTATTAACACACAACAAATATACCATTTTCATACATTCATTCACATTTATTTTATTTTAACTTTTTTTACTTTTCTTATTTATATTGCCGCATTTAGTTTACTTTACTGCTCTCTTATTCTCACATTTCTTTTCGTTCTTAGTTCTCTATTCATTGTATCTCATTTTTTTCTTTTGTTCTCTTTCTTTTCTTTCTTTTGTTTTCTTTCTTTTCTTTGTCATCTTTCTTTTCTTCTAATTGAGTCCAACGGACCATCAGTCGTTCTCTTTTCTTTATTCTTTTTCTTTTCCTTTTCATTTCTCCTCCCCATAGTCCAGCGGATTGTTTGGGATGAGCCTAACAATCTCCCGAAGTTCAACAGACCGTCAGGGTAGATAGGTTATCCCTGGAGTCCAATAGACCGTTCGGGTTGCGCTTCGACAGAGTCCAAAAGACCGTCCGCCGAATCCCCAAAGTCCAACAGACCGTCTGGGTTGCGCGTCAACATAGTCCAATAGATTGTCTGCCGACAATGTTCTTTCTTTTGTTAATTAGCCCCAGAGTCCAATAGACCGTCTGGGTTGCGCTTCGACGGAGTCCAATAGACCGTCCACCGAATCCCCAGAGTCCAACAGACCGTCTGGGTTGCGCATCGACAGAGTCCAACAGACCGTCTGTCGATATCATTCTTTCTTTTCTTTTTAAGTCTGTTTTTTCTTTGTTCATTAAGTCTTTTTCTTACTTATTCTTTTACTCATTTTTAATTTCTCTTAATTATTCTCTTCTCTCATTCCTTTCATTAATAACTTATTAACATTTTCATATTATTCCCCTAAGGGTTAACAAACAATTTATACATTCATAATAAACATACATACACAAACATTTTCCATAGCACAAGTCCTTACGTCCTCTTCTATATTCTTACCTATTAACTTGGTTCTTATACTTATCTATGTCTCGTACTATCATCCTACGTTCTTTGGTTTTATTCTCATTATCATTTCAATTACAATTACTCAACTAAACTTTTAACATCATTTACTCACTTCACATATTAGTCCTTCATGCACATTCACATACATAGCATCTTCAAACATATTAAAACAAATCATTTATTCATGGGTTCATAAATGCATAAATGTATTCATTTCCTTTATTTAATAACTAACTTATTATCAACATAAACTACCTTATTGTTTATTGTCCTAATAAATCTTTTTCTATTCCTAGCCATCACTATAAACAACCTAAAAGTCATGTCCTAAATAGAGGTAAGGCCACCTTCTTACCTCAACTAAGTATAGAGAGAGGAGAGATACCAAACCCTAGCCTTTAAAGCTTGAAGATTAAGACCGTATGAGCCATGTGCGGTGAAGAAGGAAAGTGGCTAGGGGGCACAATGAGGATGTCTTGATGGTCTTCCTCCTTTCCTTGTAGAGAGAGAGTGGACCATGCAGCAAAAGAAGTGAAAATAGTTAGAGATTGTGGGGAAAAATTAGTACAACACTAAGGAGGAGATGAGGAAAGTTGGAATCATCTTACCTTGAGCTTGAAATGGTATAAATCAAGAGTGGGTGATGGATCTCTTGAACCCTAACTCATGGTTATAGCTTTAGAGAGAAAGCTTATATATAAATGGTGTAAAGGGGGTTAGTGATGACGGGGATGATGATTGTTGGCCACAAAAGCTTGAGATTCTAAGGTCTCAAGGTCATGGAATAAGTGTTCTTGAGGAAAGAGGAGAAGAGGATCGAGTTTTTGGGGCATATGGCATATGGGGCTGAGATTCGCGTTTTATTTTTGCTGCAGGACTCGTGCTACTCGAGTAGCCAATCTGCTACTCGAGTAGCCTACTGCTGTTTGACTTTTTATTTTTTCCTATTTACCTTTTATTTTTTTTCTTGCTTTCAAATCTCCATAACTTCTTTGTTAACCGTCGGATCTTGCTCAAATTTGAGAGCAAGCTTCCTAAGATCCTTATTTTCGTATCCAACGGTGGAATTTTTATTTAGAGTTGTAAATATTTTATTTTAAATTTTCTATTATTATTTGTTTAAAACACCGAAAACACCGTTTTTAACCCTCGTTTGGTCTTCTTTAAATTTTCTTTCTGATGCCAATGCTTCTTGACTCCTTCATGGAACTCAAAGAACTCCTAATACATCATATTAAATCCTTTTTAGAATAATTATTATTTCCAAGTCTTATTATTATTCTAATTACTCTTGGAATTAAAATTCGGGATGTTACAATGAGCCTGGGGAGTAGTAGGCCGATATACGTAGTCAATGTTTGTGTAGAGTACCTCTTGTACTCTTTTGTTTTGTTAATAAAATTATCTCTGCTGATAAAAAAATAAAAAAAAAGTTTCTAATTATGTGACATGGAGAATTGTAATCTTATGCTTAATCTCATGAGCTAAAAGAGCAACCAATTAATGATAATAGGTATGTGGAAAACCAAAATTTATAACCGAAAAACCAAAATTAAAAAAAAACTTCTTGTCATTGGATCTATTATATGGGTATATAGGCATTCAAATGTTATTCCTTCACCACCATACGATTTCTCTTGTTCTCAAAAAACTTCAAGTTGGTCAAAACTTTTTGGATGACATCAGCCTTGATTGTGTTATGTGAATTGAGTACCAAATTTATGGCAATCATGAACCTATCATCATTATCAACCTGCCAAATAATGATAATAGGTAAGTTTCAAGACATTCAAAACGCAACAATATTGTTATATTCTGGTAGTTTAAAAATGAAATTTCTTAACCTCAGCCCTTAAGGTTGAGGATAAGTGCCTTATAAAGTATTTTTGTATTGAAAGAATAAATATATAATATTTCAAAGTTAGTGCGTGGGTTAGTTTTCCAAGACCTTTTTTATACTTTTTTACTTTTTATCCTTAGCCGCTAAAGTTAAGCGAACCCTTTAAAAATTCATTACCTGAATTTTATAGTTGTTATTGTTTAAACACTCCATCATACATTTTGCTACCCAGACGCCGCAATCATTACTGGAAATGAGGAATGTTTTAGATGACATAATGAAGAGCAATTATGTATAATAAAAAGAATATTTCTAACATGCAATCTAAATTTGGATGGTTGCTATGCAACCTTTTGTTAGACTAATAAGAATTTGCCACCTAATGCATGTATGTCATGTCATTGCTTAAAGTAGTCAAAATTGATTTTTGCAATCTAACCCAACATAAAAACTAGATTATTTTAATTTAGTCCTTTGTACCTTTACACAAATTATAATTTTAAATTTTCAAAAACATTATTTAAAAAACAATTAAAGTTGTTTCAATTTTGCTAGAACTGCTTCTTCTTCTTCTTCACATTCTCAATATTCTGCTTTAAGCAATGACATGTTATACATGTATTAGGTGACAAATTATTATTAGTCTAACAAAGGTTGCATAATAACCATCCAAATTTAGATTGCATGTTAGTAACTCTCAATTATGTTATTCGAGGAATATATATCTTACGAGTCATATCGTTGTTTCTCTGTGTCAGCGAGCTTAACCAATTTGATATTTGAAATGATTGGTTTTGTTGTAAATCCATATTCATAGAAAGAGACATCTTTGAACATCAGCTGTAAAACTATTGCCTGCATCAATTTAATCCTCTTTTTAAGTACAAGAGATTATATTGAAATTAACAAAAAGGTAGGAACATTACCAATATTTTGACATCTATTTCCCTATTGTATTTTCTATCGTCACATGGGAATGAGTCAAGTAAGACGAGTTGTCTTTGAATCATGTCTACTACCAGTAGTAACCAATGGTTGTTGATATCATTTATAGGCACAAAAACCTAGTAATAAATATAAAAATCATATTGTTTAAGTGGTTATGAAAAGCATATAATGATAATATGTTTTAAATAATAAAATAAAAAGGTTATTGACCATTTAAAAAAATTGAGATGGATGTATATAAACCTTGTCTAGATTTTCTATTTTTCCCATGAACCTTTGTTGATATCAGACCATATTGCTTTCATATTATTAAACATCAAATTCCAATAGTGATTGGAAAATATTAAAAAAGACAAAATATATAGTTATTCTTACAGAAAACTCCGTTTTATAGAAACCAATATTCAAAAGGTCTGGATTTAGCTCGTTCGTTATGTGTGAGCATGCTCACAACTAAATTAAGGACCTATTCATTTAAATAACCACAACACGAGTATTAAATAATTTATGTAATCATAATATACAAATAGGAAAAAAATTTTAAAATGTAATATTTGATATCAATTATACGCTGGTTTACCTCTTGGTCCACATCATATTTTGTCATAAGAGTCCTTAAAGTAGCTCTATCAACATGAAGTGAACCACATGTTTTCACAAGAATTTCTTTGCTGCAAAAAATTAATAATTGTGAGTTATATATATATATATATATATATATATATATATATATATTTGATGATTCATCAATGGATACTGTACTCAAATCTAACCTATTAATTTTATCATCCATGTTTATAAGCAGCAATAGCAGATTCAAATTGATCGAATATTAGACATGGTGGGAGTAAGCACGACATGGGCACCCACTACATATGTCAATGTAAATCGATTGTAAATGTATATTCATAGTTTAATATATATATATATATATATATGTATATATATATATACTAAGGAAAGTATAATAAAAAGGCTTAATTGCATAATTGGTCCTTTATCTTATTTATTAGATTCACTTTGGTCATTTATCTTTTTTTTTTGCAATTTACTGGTCCTTTATTTTTTTAAAAAGATTCAATTTAGTCCTTCCGTTAAATTAAAGTTAAATGAGAAGGAATATTCCAAGAATATTTCCCTTCTAGGCTTAATTGCGTAATTGGTCATTTATCTTATTTATTAGATTCACTTTGGTCCTTTATCTTAATATTTCAAGAATATTCCCTCTTCTTCTTCTTCTGCTCTCTCCTTACAACGGCGGCAGCCACCATGGGCTCACACCCTCTTCCATCGAAAATCATCAAATTTCTTCAAATTTCTTCAACATTCTTCAATTTTTCACGGTTTTTAAGCTTTATTTTCATTATTCCTCAAACAAATTCGTGTTTTTCGTTCTTTTTTCCTCAAAATTCGGATTCTAGGGTCCCTTTTCTAAAACCTTTGGTTATCAACAATGGTCTCCTCGTATGAACCTGCTGGAAAACGTGTGAAAACACGTGCAAAACGCTTCAACAACTCCGATTAATTTCTAAAAATGGCGGCGACGGTGACATGGGCGGTGGCGGCGACGCCCATGGTGGCTGCCGCCGCTGTAAGGAGAGAGCAGAGGAAGAGGAAGAAGAAGAGGGAATATTCTTGGAATATTAAGATAAAGAACCAAAGTGAATCTAATAAATAAGATAAAGGACCAATTATGCAATTAAGCCTAGAAGGGGAAATATTCTTGGAATATTCCTTCTCATTTAACTTTATTTTAACGGAAGGACCAAACTGAATCTTTAAAAAAAGATAAAGGACCAGTAAATTGCAAAAAAAAGATAAAGGACCAAAGTGAATCTAATAAATAAGATAAATGACCAATTATGCAATTAAGCCTAACAAAAATAATTACCTCTGGGATTCCAACTCCAAATTTTGTTTTTCCAAACCTTGCACATTTACCTTTAATTGTATGAGAAATGAATTTTCTCTTAGTGGTGCCTTCTGTTTTGGTATTACACATTTCATATTCTTCTAAGCTAAAATCTCGTCTCTTATCAGCAGTAAATTTGCTCAAACTAGGTGACAATCTATTCAAAATTTCATCAGCTAATTTCTTATCATCCAATGTAATAGGAGTTGATTGGCCACCGGAAACTTTATTAATTGGGCAGATCAACGGATTATTGCTCTTGGCAAAATCAGTTAAGTTTCTAAGGGTTTGGTTAATCAGTTGAGCAGTAAACCTTGATGCCCCTTGTAGGAAAAGCTGCAAATTTTTTTTTGTCATATACACAAATTGGTTAATTGTGTAATATATACATAAATTGGTTAACTGTGTATTATGTATATTTTATACCTTGTCCCAGTTCTCTTCTTTTGCTGTTTGTGAAGCATTATCTGAGTTAAAACCGAGGTTACTATAAAAAAGACAAAACAGAATGTTTTGATGTTAATACGTAATGAATTGCCACGGGTAAAGTAGTGTTGGAATAAAAACAATTAATATAATGTGCTTAATTTGATAAGCTATTGTTTGGTCTCGTAAATAAGTTAATTGAAAGTGAATTTATAAACAATCTATATATCACATGCATAATTTAACTCACCAATATATAATACAAAATAAATTGTATTTTTTGGTAGGTGGTAAAGTTAACTCATCCGTGCGTATAATAATTCCTTAAAAAAAATAATTAACTCATCTCATAAATTAGTATACTTACACATTTGTAGTTGGATAATTTTTAGTTATATTTAAGACCATTAATGAAATTTTTTTTCTTATAAAGGAGACCGGATGAAGTATTTAGTAGAAGATTATAACTGGTTTTTCAGCTTCTTTCCTCATTATTAATTTTATTTGTTCATCTTTATTTGGTTGACAACAGTCATAAATTATATAATTTCAATTTTTTTACACTATGATTACACCACCTATTAATTTTTTTATTCACTATATATGTTTAACAAATAGAAGGGAATTCTTTTTTTTAGATAAATAAATTATTTCCATCGTCAAATTTTTAAGAGCATACTCCATCCGGTCTTATTTTTAAGAAAAAAAATTAATTTCACAGCTATTAAGAAAGTTAGTTGAATGCATTTAATTTTCTCAAATTCATAAAAAAAATTGACTTTATAAAACTTGCATTGGGAATGAAACAAAAATTAAATGTTACAGCTACTTTCTAGGGATATTTTAAGAATGGTTGTATTGGGAATAGATAGTTGGTTAAATTCTGATTATATTTAACACCATTAATGAGATATTTTTTTTACTTATAAATGAGACCGGATGAAGTATTTAGATGAAGATTATAATTGGTTTTTCAGCTTCTTTCGTCATTATATATTAATTTTATTTGTTAATCTTTTATGCCCAAACACTCATGAACTGTCTGTGTTTACCAACCACCCACTAGCTAGTAACCACCCAAACACCCACTAGCTTCTTTCGCCATAGTAGAAGATTATAACTGTTCTACTAACCCAAACACCCACTAGCTAGTAACCACCCATGAACTAGTCTACGACATTCCATTTATTTAACTCTTTTATGCCAATAACTGCAACATAATACTTGATGCACTCATGCAACATAACTCTTTTATCACCTGAATTTGTAACAGCCCGATTTTCGAAAACCAGATATATTTAATTTTACTTATTAAAATTACAAAAATTTAGGCCAGATTTTTTTTTTTAAAACAATGTTTAAGTGTTTGAAGACATCCTGGAAAATTTCTTTATGATCTTCCATCCACTTCCCCGAAAACCGAGTTGTTACGCATACGGTTCCTTTCGTAAAACGTTCGTTTTCTTAAAAGAACTTGGTTCACAATTATCTTAACAGTTTTCCAAAAACTTTACATGAATTAACTTTGCAAAAAGACGTGTTCCACAAGTCATATTAAAAACTTAGCTCAATTACATCATGGCTCATGGCATCGGTAATCCTTAAATCAAAACAATCACCACTAACTACATTAACCCCACTAATCTTAAACTGTCCTATTGAAAACTATGGGATGAAGGTCTTTCTTCTTCTTGCGCATTTCCCTTGCTCCCGAAGATGATGCCCTCCTCGTTGTGATTCCCTCCTTGCTAGTAGATTCCGGCTCTCCTCCATTGAGAGTGGTGGAGTTCCCTCGAGCCTCATGCCGAATCTCCTCTTTGTAGTTCCTGTAGCCTCGTACGGCGTCTTCCATCCAATGCTCCATCTGCCCGTTGAGATACCAGCAGCACCGATATGCCAACGAACAGGAGAGAGTAAGCGATCCGAACGACGCATTGTCAACGGCGTGGAATTACGATAGGCGAGATATCAAGACAATACAAACATACAACACACCACATACATACAGCACAAGGATCAAACATTTCACTATTATCATCATTATTATTATCATGATTTTTCTTACTTTACTAAACTTATCCACATTCCTTCTTTCTCAAATACTTTCTCCATCTCTTTTCGGTTTTCATTATCACGTCTTATCAAATCATAACCTCCGATGATTAGGGGAGAGATCATAATATCCTCGAAGTACTTCCTTTGTTACCATCGTCTCACACGTCTACATCTCCTCGGTCATCCATCCAGCCTAGTCGGAAGCAAGCAGAAGTACAGGACCTTTACCACGCGGGCACGACAGCTGTCACACACATAAATGGTCCCAGACCAGGAGGATCTCGTCCTCAAATCATTTCAATAATATCAAGGCTCACTGCCCACGCAGTGGCAAAACACAATGCCCCATTCCAGTCCCTCTCACTGCTCTCGATTTGCAATCTAGGGGGCGACAGTATGTTTCTAGTGGGCCCGCAGAACTTACCACGGCATTAGACCCAGTCCCCACCACGTTAGTGCGCCACATGTGGAGTTCGTTCTGCCTAGAAAACATACTCTAGACTTCTTGACATTTCACCGTCATCGTCCTCCCCTAATGCAATCTCGTCCTAAGTATCCGCAGATACTTATCGTTCCTTCCTCTCCACTACTTCGCACTCTCATACCTTACCGCGTATGTCATTTAAGTCTCACTACTACAAAGACTATTTAAAATACCTGAATTTTAATGCCGGTTCCGTGTTGTAACTGGGATTAAATACCCTTTTTAATTAAAAAATTAATAAAAAAGAAGTAAAAATATATTTAAAATTACAGCGTTTTTTGATCCCAGTTAAAAAAAACACGGAACTGGGATCATAAATGTAAATTAAATTTTATAAATAATGGTGTATTTTTAATTCCTGTTTTTCTATGGAGCCGGGATCAATAATGATAAAGTTTTCATGCAGAAAGTTTTGGTACCAAAAGCAAAAACACTTAAAGCCCTCCGTTTCCCTTGCCTCCTACAATATCTTGCCGTTCTCTCTCTTCCTCCCTCTATTATCTCTGTCGCAAAACCCTCCCTGCCGCCGTTCTCTCTCTTCCTTGCCCAAGCTCACTAGCCGCCGCTCTTCCTCAACCACTGTGAGTACCAGTGATTCTTCTCTTCCTCGAGCCCCCTTTTTCTCTCTCTCTCTCTCCCGCCTCTCCGAACCCCGGAACTGCCGCCACCGCTGTTCGCATCAACAACCGCCGCCGCCGATCTCTTCCTTTCCCAAACTGACAGTGGCTGAGGAATAGCGGCGGCGAGGGAGAAGCTCACCGTGATTGGCACCCCCCGTGCTTCCTAGCGCATCATCTTCTCCATCGAGTAGAAGGAAGAGAGACCAGGCAACGAGGCCATCCATGACTACAGATCCAAGATCGGGGACGAGATCCCCGGCATATTCGACAGATCCAAGACTCAGGTATTCATATATGATCCTTTTACACTCCCAATTTCGTGTTGTATTCTGTTCCATGTGCTTGCCAAATGCTATCTTAGGAAATACTAATAAGTTAGTGCCTAGTGTGTTGTCTAGATTTTTCACTTGATCCAATTTGGTTTAGTGGAAGTTGGAACTACGGTTTTCTCAATCTCAATGTGATATTATATTGTTATTGTTGGAAGTACCACATCGCCTGCCTCATAATATGTAGTATGGTTTAAATACCTATTGGGCTACTCCACTCATTGCCAATTGATCTTGAGATGGTACCTTAACAATTATCAACTTTCAAGGATGTTCAAGTTGCAAACTTTGAATCCCTGTAATGGTACCACCAATCAGTACAATTAAGAATGCTTTTGTTGTTTTTATGGGCTATCTCTCTGATATGTTTTTTTTATGCGATTTTAACTGAAAGTTTTGATGCTAGATTGGGGATGAGACATTTATAATCGCAGCTCTTATGGCTATGCGTCACCCTAAGTCAATTGTCTTGTCTGGTGCACTCTCTGCCCTCATTATAATGACAGTAAGTGCAACACTAGCCATGTTTTACCTTTAATGTTTTTGCTTTATTGTTCTGATCGCAGGATGCTTTTTAGATGAGGGTTTATATTACTTTAATTGATTTGGCTTATGATTCTCAAAAGTGAATTGAAGAACTTGGATCCTTTCTGGACCTTATTGATTCTCAGGTTCAGTTCAGTTCTGACCTTATTGTTTGAATGATTATTTGTTTGCGTGTTTGACTTTGAGGTATCACCGTGGAGGTTGAAATGTTTCCAATACATTTATAATTTGAGAAACTTTCGTAATAATGAATAATGAATAATGATGAAAAAAATTGCAGAGCCATGGTCCTTCAGCATCATGCATAGAGGTAAAATTACTTGTGACTGTGACAAGAGTAGAGCGTCCCAGAAGTTAAATAAATTAGTGTTTGGTTTAAGGAATGCACATTCATGTAATTTGATGCGACACTATGGTTCTTAGGTGTGAAGTTTTGTGGAACTGTTGAAATCTGGATTTTTTCATTCCTTAGATGTAGATGTTTTATAGATGATTATGCTTCTCAAGTGGAAAATAGAGTGATGCATCTGTGTCAGGGAAAACCCTAGCATTGTACTTGAAACTTCTGTAAGCATAGGCTAATCTTAGGAGAAATTGAATATTCCCTTAATCCTCCCTATCAGAACATTTTTTATGATTCTTTCCTTAATGTAATTTTAGTTTTTTGATATGACTTGAAAATATCAAAAATCTCACCCAGATACTGTCATGTTTTCTTGTTCATAAAGTAGTACTTGCTTATATGAGTAAGCTGTTATTAAGTGCCTTTTATATACATGTTCTTAGATCTAATTGTTATTGCTGAAAATGCTTTGTGGTTCTTTCTGAAACAAATGAAGTTTCTTGCAAATCTGGCAGGTGAGCTCTTATTAAAAAATACTCATATCTGTTATCTTATACTCCCTCTTTCTCTTTCTTCTCTAAATTGCAAACTTCCTCGTTCTCTCTCGTGCTAGGAATTTCTCGTTCTTTTCTCTCTTTCTCGTTCTCCATTGACGCTCTCTCCATTGACACTCCAAATGATTAATGTTTAGGTACAATTGAATTTCTACGTTGGCTTTACTGAGATTTCTGTTTCTCTTGTCTAGAAAGAATGGAGAGTCATATGATTGGGTACGCTCGTGGAAGGAGACGCCGTTTTTGCTGCTCGAAGACGTTCCACTTGACCTTCGCAAACACATTGTGTCTATTTCTCTTGATGGCACTTCTGCAACTACTATCATTGTTCATAGGTGGGTGGATGATCTGCAGTTTTATAAATTTTGTTATTTGCATGTGTTAATTAAAAATAGCTTAAGATTGCATCTGAATTCTGAAGTAGGAGTAGGAATATGAATCTTGTATTGCAGTGACACAGGAGAACCATTGTGGAGGCCTTTTCTATACAATGAGAGTTGTCCTGATGCACTACCAATGGTAAAATCTATTGCCCCTCCGAACCATACAGTTTGCTCTGGATCCTCCACTCTGTGTAAGCTAGTGTCGTGGTGGAACAATGTTGGTTCAAACCAAAAATCTGCTTTGCTGATGCACCAAGCAGATTGGCTTTTGTGGCTTCTTCATGGAAAGCTTGGAGTTTCAAATTATAATAATGCTTTGAAGGTTTCACTCAATAAGTAGCATCTAGTGAATGCTCATAAGTCATACCTGTGTTGAAGTTTCAATGTTAGAAAATTGAATCTTTGTTTTATGTTCTGCAGGTTGGCTATGATCCTGAAGCTGACTCGTATCCATCATGGCTAGTCCGTCAACCATATTCTCACCTCTTACCTTCAGTTGTTGCTCCAGGAACTCCGATCGATTGTTTAAAGGAGGAAATTAGAATTAAATTTGGTATCTTTTCTTTAATTAATTACAGTTGTAATGAGAGAATCAATTCATAAGAACCATTTAGGGTAATATATTCCATTAAAGACAACCTTAAAAAGAAATTCAGTTAAACTTAATTGGCTTGGTTGTAATGCCCAATTTTTATTGCTAATGCATAGTCATATCTAATATCTTCTTACATGAGTACATCTTCTTGATATTTATTCTCTTTGACTCAGTTCCTTATTGAGAGTTCAGACACAATGTTTTAACAACTTGGCCACCAATGAATTCAGTGCCCAAGTGACACGACATTTTGTTGTTTCCTGTTATTCACCATGTAGTAAACTTTTAATGGCTTCATAATCTCTCTAAAATCCTGGTTATGATCTTTTCTGCGATGAAGTTTAAAATCATATATATTGTGCATATCCTTTCAGGATTTCAAGAGGATTGTGTTGTATGCACTGGAACCACTGACAGTATAGCCGCATTTCTAGCAGCTCGTGCCACTCAACCTGGGAAAGCTGTATGTTTTTCTTACCATTATCATCATTCTTTGCAACTTTAATATATGGAAAGTAAGTTAGAGGTTTTTCCTTCCAAATTTTTATATTCAGTTTAGAATCTGAAAAGTATCTATAGCTTCAAGTATAGAAAATTTATTGTGCTTTTATTTTTCATGATTTTCCATCAAAGTCTTTCTACTAAACCACTCATTTAGACATTCCTTGATTAGGTCACTTCACTAGGTTCAACACTTGCTATTAAACTATTGAGCAACACGAGAATTGAGGATTCTCGGTTTGGGGTGTATAGTCATCGCCTTGATGATAAGTGGCTTGTTGGTGGTGCTTCAAACACTGGTGGAGCTGTTCTTAGGCAGCTATTCACTAACGATGAATTAGATAAACTAAGCGAACAGATCAATCCCTCAGAAGTCTCTCTTCTAGACTACTATCCTCTGCCATTAGCATATGCTGTTAAATTGGACATTTTATTACAATAACATGTGCTGTTAAATTGCAGAATATAATCTGTCTTTTAGGCAAGCATATGATTTCCTTCTATTCACTTTTTAATAATCATTCATATTTGTGTTTTCAGTTCATCAAATTTCTCAAAACCAATTATCGATTTTATAAACAAAATAACGCCTTAGTATTGCAGGCGTGTATGTGTGTCTGCTGCCACACTAATGCAGTATACTCCTCGAAGTACTTCCTTTGTTACTATCGTCTCACACGTCTACATCTCCTCGGTCATCCATCCAGCCTAGTCGGAAGCAAGCAGGAGTACAGGACCTTTACCACGCGGGCACGACAGCTGTCACACACATAAATGGTCCCAGACCAGGAGGATCTCGTCCTCAAATCATTTCAATAATATCAAGGCTCACTGTCCACGCAGTGGCAAAACACAATGCCCCGTTCCATTCCTCTCACTGCTCTCGATTTGCAATCTAGGGGGCGACAGTATGTTTCTAGTGGGCCCGCAGAACTTACCACGGCATTAGACCCAGTCCCCACCACGTTAGTGCGCCACATGTGGAGTTCGTTCTGCCTAGAAAACATACTCTAGACTTCTTGACGTTTCACCATCATCGTCCTCCCCTAATGCAATCTCGTCCTAAGTATCCGCAGATACTTATCGTTCCTTCCTCTCCACTACTTCGCACTCTCATACCTTACCGCGTATGTCATTTAAGTCTTTTATCTTTTTAAATGTCCTAAGGTCGGCCCGTCCTTCGTGCAACCCTTCAACGAGTCCCGACCACTAACTTTACTCAATCTTTCTCTCAGTAAATCTCATATGGCACAGAGCTGGGATTACAACCAGGAACTCACATCTCATTTCACACTCTCATTCATCAATCCTTCCTCAAAACATCCTTACAAAAGCTTTCACCAACCCTCATTTCATACACTTTTTCATAAATCCTTCTTTCAAAGCTTTTCACAAAATTTCATTTCACACCTTTTTCAAAAATCACCTTCTACTGATCTCTTCAAAATCTTCCTTCACAACCCTTTCAAAAATCACTTTTCAAAAATCACTTCAACAACCTCTTTCTAAAAATCCTTTCAAAAATCTTATTCTAAAAATCTTTTCAAAATTCTTGTCTCACAATCTTTTCAAAATCCTTTTCTAAAAATCTTTTCAAAAATCCTTTTTCAAGAAACACAGCTTTGCTGAGCGCTAATGGAGGAGCAAGCTCAACTCAACACTAGCCCCAGACTAAAACCAAAAACCAAGGAGCCCAGTTCCGCTTAACGCACATCTCACCAACAGCATCACTCTCCCCAGCTCTGGCTCGTCATCAACATCATTCTTTTCATTCTTTTCCCCAATCTCAACTCTTTATCATTATTCCTTTCTCATCGTGTCTTTACTTCAAATTTCATTACTTTCTCCACTTATTTCTTTTCGCTTACATTTCTTATTCAGGACGTAACAGACGTCCATCAACCGTTTACGCATTATAGTCATCAGCAATGAACATCATCAAACATAATTAAATAAATAGATAAAAGCATGCTATCAACACACAACATCACACAATAGCATTGTGGTCGTTGTCACCTTCGTATCAGTGGCCACACAATTCACACAATTGCCACTATACTACTGACTCCGAACCACTTAGTTCCGACCTTTGAGATGGTACAGAACGTCCTAATAAATCACCTAACTACCACGGTGTCTTAGGAAAGCTTCTTTCTCACCTGAGGTCCAACTATGCAATGCGTACCGTCTCCTCGAATCCTTCTTGTTGCCGGCTGCCCCAATCCCTTGTCTTTAAGATTCCTCGTACTAAATAAAATATACTTATGTTATTTTCTTGCATCAAAAATCTTTTCTTAGCTCGTAACTTTCTGTTCCTTATTAAAAAACTTGAAACATTATCGTTTTATTGGAACAACTCTCATTCTCTCTAGTACTGTAAATCTTTTAAAACCGTTTGAAAATAATTCATAAAATGATTTAAATTGATTTATTCGGCTGCTGGTCCATTTTGGACAGCACCCCAATTACGTTCGAAAACATCGAAAAATTGCACCTTTCAAACCAACTTTATCTTAGATCCAGTACTCATAAAAACTCAACTTTAAAACACTTTGAAAACACTTTAAAACAAGAAATATAACTTATAAAATTCTGGACAGCATCATGTCCTAAGTTTTAGATTCATTTTCCATTGTTTAAAACCAACTCAAATCCACAAACAAACCAAGAATCTTGAGAACAATCAAATAAACACTTTAATTGATAATTTATCAAGTTTAAACACTTAGAATCATATGTGGACAGAAAGGTACTCAAGTAAAACAAATCATCTAAACACTTCTGTGCATTCGTGAAATCACTCTTGCTTCACTTAAGAATTCTAGGCAAACATTCATTTATTTCGAACATTGCATATTCTCAAGCTATCAAGTTAAACATGAGCATGTTCACATACTCATTCATGCACATATCTTCATCAAATAAGGAAATCAAGCTCTTAAGCTCAAACAAGCCGAATCATGCATCACATAGCCATTTAGACATATTTTCGTTTAGTTTACATTTAATCTTATCAAAACCATATGCCTCATAAATTGTTTAAAAATTATTTTCTCAAAGAATGGCTTCACAAATCATCACATAATTTCATGACATGAACACTTATATATTCAAGGAAATTTAACTCAAAGTCTAAGGTCCAAACCGTGACCTTGGCTTAGTTTTCTTAAAAACATTTTTTTTTCAAGAATTCAGGACTTAAAGACAATTCCAAATCCGACAACAATTTCATATAATTCATCAAGCAAATAGAAACATAATCCTAGCATATGTTTACTCATGAAACCGTGAGCATACATAGGTTTCCAAACAATCTTTTTATTTCATTTCAAACACTTAGAATTAACTTAAAGTTCATGGAAATCATATATTCATAACTTAAACCTAAGAAAACTCTAGTCTTTTCAACTAAGTATGTAGAACCGTGACTAACACATAAAGATCACAATCATCACATAAATTTTATTCACCTAAAGCATCACTAAATCTCAAGATCACAACATGCAAGAGATCATACGAAAGGAAATCAAACTTTCACTCACAACAATATCAAACCGTGACCATCATAAAGGAAAATCATCAAGAAACTAAATCATCAAACATATCATAGTTTTTAAGCATGGATATAAACATGCATGCAACCAAAATATTAGATCTTTAAAGAATCTTTCATGGAAATTCAAAACCAAGTTCTTTTCAAAAACATTTTAAGAAAATCAAAGGAAAAGTGGATGAGTTTAAAAGGTCTTGAAAAGAAAAACACTTTCTTAACATAACTTTGAGATCAAGCTCAAAAATCATCATGCATGTTAGTAAAATCTTTAGATCTAACCTAAAAACAAACATGCATCAATACTTTTTCAAACAAAAATCAAAGCTTTTAGGAGGAAAGTGTGAAAACGAAAAAGACTCAAAGAAAAAGGTTTAAAACTTTTAGATCATGAAATAGGATTCTTACTTAATTAAAAGTTTTCAAGAATCAAGTCCAAGTCTTCGGTTTTCTCTCCTATTCCTCATGGTTTCCTCTCTCCTTTTCCTAAGTCCATGGTTCTCCTTCTCTCCTTCACTATCTTGGTTGATCTTGCTTAGGTTATGAAGAGTTTGGTGTTGAGGTTTGGTTCTTCTTCCTCCCTCTTCTAACTCGGCCACTCTCTTTCTTTCACTCTCTCACTAAGAGCTTGATGGTGCTCTTAGTGTTGTGTTTGGTTTTGGAAAAGAAGTGAAAACAAGGGAAGTGTAGGTGTTTGGATCACTCTCTCTTCACTCTCACGGTTTGGAGAGTGTTGGTTGGTGGTGTGTGGTTGTAGTTTGTGTTGATGAGGAAAGAAGAAAGGATAAAGATGAAAGAATGGAGAATGAAGGGATGAAAATGAACTCACTCTTTTTCCCACACGGTTTTGGCCCTCTTTCTTTTATCTTTCTCTACTTTCACTTATTTGCCATCAAGGGTTTGCATGGGGGGTTTAGTTGCAATTTCCTTAACTTTGGTACCTTCCCACGGCTCCTTCCTCTTTCCTTCCTATTTCTTTTTCTTTTATTTTTCCTTTCCCTCTTAAGTCATGCTTTGGTCATGTAGATGATGTCATGAGCTTGACTTTAAGGCATGCATCTTGGTGACTAAGCAAAGCTACTTGGTGACCAAGGAATGCACCTAGGCATTCGGCCATGGGTGATTAGGGTAGGTTAAATTAGCTTAATTAGGTTTTGGGCACTAATTAGGGTCTAACCATGATTAGGGTAGGATTAGGAAAATTAATTTAGATTTTGTCCGCTAATCCTTAGAGATTAGGGCTTAATCAAGGGTTAAGGTACTAATCAAAAGCTTAATCTCTTCTAACAAGGGTTTATGGGAAAACTAATTCTAGATTAGCTCACTAACCTTGGGGGTTTAAGGTTTAAGAGAGTGATTATGTTCTTAATCAAGAATTAAGAACTCGATTAGGGTTTAATCAAAGATTAGGATACTAATTAGGGTTTCTAGAATCGATTCTTAATCAAGATGATTTGGACTTTGATTCTCGAAACTTAGAGAAAATAATTTCCCATCTTAAAATCATATGAACGCATCTTAGGCAATCAAACACACATTCATAGAAACTAAATCGCCTTTCCCAAAATAAATTTCAAGACCCATAGCATTATTTCATGAAGAAAGTCATTCTTTAAAATCATTTACCATCTGGAAATCGTGAATAAAGAGATTTATTTAAGAAGATACCCTTCTCCAAATTCTTTTCTCAAAAATGATTCTTTTAGTATTTTAAATTAGTACGAGGAATTCGCGGGGTGTTACATTCTCCCCAACTTAAAGATTTCTCGTCCCCGAGAAATACATTGTGGATTTGGCAGCAGGACACAAAGTCCTTACGTCACTTTGATTCTTATAAGAATACTCTTCTCTCGCCTCGTGGTTATATTCCCCTTTTGTCGGTCTGACTCACCTTGTCGTACTCATTGTTGGTTGCTTTCAGACGAAGAAGTCGCACTCGTACCACCGCTTACGTGTCGAATCGGGTTAAGTCCATCGGACTAACCGAAGAAGATGCCGCTCCCTTAGTCGGTCGTCATCACAGAAAGTCCAACCATTGGTACGGACTTGAGGGAAATTCAAACAAACAAGCATTCACACATCTCCAAAAGTATAGGATTTTACCTAAAAATCCTTAAATATTTGCTACTTTCTACAACTCGGGTTTCTACTATCTCACAATGATCACTCCTGCTTTCAATTCTCCTTCTAATTCTAGGGCCTTCATCAATTATCCTTCTAACGTAAAGGGATCCCATTACCACTTAGACTTGCTTACTCCTTCTAGCATCCTTACCTTCCTTCCTAAACTCATCCTAAATATTCATCCAACTCAACACCTGTGACCATCTAAACTCCTAGTTAGGGTATAAGGCAATCCTAATCCTCGAGTTTTCCTCAAAATTCCTTTAAGGACCGGTAACATACGCCTCTATTCTTTCTTGTGACTCCCCAACTTTGATCAAACTTATCACTAAGTCCACTATGTTTTCACTTCCTCACTTTACTTAAACTACTTATCCTTCCTTAATCGTTCAAGCCTAAATTATTCGGGTAACTATGGCACTCCTAAGTCCACAATTTGGACTAAAGAGTCTTAAATAGGATCAATAAGGTCACAGAGGAATAAAAGGCTTATGAAGAAAAGGGGTCGAATCTTAACAATACTAACCGTTTTGTTGAAGCAATTCAACAAGCACGAAAATTTAGAGGTAACAAGCTACATTCTTAAGGGTAGTAACTATCCTTATATAAAGGCATGCTAAGGTTAACAAACTTAAGTCTTAATGGAACATCAAAGGGTAGGGGTCTCAACCTTAGATTATATTCACTGTCTACTTTAGTCTACGTTTCTTCAAACTACAGGATGAACAGATTCTTTAGACTAGCTCGGCCGGCATTAAACTTCACACATGGTCTTACATCCTAGAAAGATGAAAGCCTAAACTTATGTTCCTATCATTACACTAGCAAGCACACAGAGTCACACAAACAAAGCATGTAAGCCCATGCTTAAGGCCACTAATTAGGGTCTAACCATGATTAGGGTAGGATTAGGAAAATTAATTTAGATTTTGTCCGCTAATCCTTAGAGATTAGGGCTTAATCAAGGGTTAAGGTACTAATCAAAAGCTTAATCTCTTCTAACAAGGGTTTATGGGAAAACTAATTCTAGATTAGCTCACTAACCTTGGGGGTTTAAGGTTTAAGAGAGTAATTAGGTTCTTAATCAAGAATTAAGAACTCGATTAGGATTTAATCAAAGATTAGGATAAACTAATTAGGGTTTCTAGAATCGATTCTTAATCAAGATGATTTGGACTTTGATTCTCGAAACTTAGAGAAAATAATTTCCCATCTTAAAATCATATGCACGCATCTTAGGCAATCAAACACACATTCATAGAAACTAAATCGCCTTTCCCAAAATAAATTTCAAGACCTATAGCATTATTTCATGAAGAAAGTCATTCTTTAAAATCATTTACCATCTGGAAATCGTGAATAAAGAGATTTATTTAAGAAGATACCCTTCTCCAAATTCTTTTCTCAAAAATGATTCTTTTTAGTATTTTAAATTAGTACGAGGAATTCGCGGGGTGTTACAGAATTGAATATATTCACGAACCATGTTTCAATAACTGCAACATATATAATACTTGATGGAATCTTCAACAAGAATGAATCCTATAACACCTGATACACCTGATGGGGAGGAACAACCAACAAATCTAGGTTCTACGACACCCTCCATTGGTGCAAAAAGAAAACTAACGACTGATCAACATGTAAGTTATTACTTTAGTTTGTGTTAGGTGTGTAATTGGATTGGTTTCTAATTTTGTATCATGGCCACTAATATTTTTTTTTCACTTTTTCTTGTCATGTTCACTTCATGTTCGATCAAATTAATAAAAAAAGGAGGATAAATCCACTGGATTTTATATTGGTAGGGGCTTCCCACCAATGATCATCAGAAGATCTCTCCCATATGTAAGATTAAATATTTTATTTCATTTTAATATGTAAAAATATTTCCTGATCAATACTGTTTTTTTTTTAAACAAGTGGATTGCCTCATCGTTCACTCCATCACAGCTAATACGATTGAGTGATGAGGAAGCCGCTGTTGCAGCTTACATCTTTGGAAAATCATCCAAACGTGAGACCGATGAAACTGATAAGACCGATGAGTAAGACTTCTATTTGTCATGTGGCAGACAATAATTTTTTAAAAGACAAAAATATATTTTCTACTATATTTTTCCAAGTTTAATTATATATTATTTTTTTTATGAAGCACTGAGATTTTAGTGAGAGCAAATGTACGTAAAGAAATTGCATTGACAACACATTTAAAGGCAAAATATGCATTTGAAGAATTTGCATTAAGATCAGGTTTAAAGACAATGATGCCAGGGAAGTTGGTATCCAGAGATGTAATACACTACTTTATCATCGGATAAAATATATATTTTTCATTTTTAACATTTTGTTTAATACTAACATATCATTGGTTATAGATTTTGGATTTGGTGGTTTGCATGCTTACTGAAGAAGAAAGGTGTAGGGCAAAGTGGATAGAGTATTGGTTCTTCCTAACCAGCTTTTCGGTGTGTATAAGTGTTTTTAATAAATCAATCTTTTAAAACTAGAAATTTAATTATGTAAGGCGATAAGTAACATATTTATTATGTGTCGTTGTAGCAATATTTAATGTCCCCACGGGGCATAAGTGTAGAAGATATGAGGTCATTTTTCAGCGCTCATTCATGAGTCACATTGATTTCCTTAAAAAGGTATATAAATAATCTATATATAAATATCATATATTTATGTTGAATTCAAATTCTTGTTAAATATCTTATCGATTTATGTACTTTTTTTCTGTCTGTGTTTGATAAGATATACATCCCTATTGATGTGGGCTGTCATTGGATTCTCCTGGTAGTTGACAAGTAGCACAAGAAATTGTTGAAGTTAGACTCTCTCCCAGTTTCATGCAAAACTCGCGAGAAAAAGATGAAATTAATACATATAATGGTATAATAATTAATGCATTGTTAATTTAATTTAACATACAGTGTTACATAATTTTTTTAATAACATCAATTTATCCAGGTTTCATTCATTGAAGATATGTTGTTGGATGAGTCATTTTGTGACTTTGAAACTCCAGCAAGAGCTAAAATATCTGATTTTGAAATGAAATCGACATTCCAGAAGAAGGACAACGAGAGGAAGATATGTCGTAAGTTGAATTTTTGATGAAATTATTGTTTTAGGATTATAAGCATTATATTCATTTTTGATCGAGCGATTGTTATATGTATAGTAATGACTGTGGGGTTTGGGTTGCTTCGTGGATGATGTTGCACAAGGAGGAGAATCATTACAACGTTAAGGTCAGTAATTGAACTTGTTTAAAACATTTTTTTATCACCAAATATAAATAATTATGTTTAAATTATGACACTAATATTATTTAAATTAAATCCTTAGGTGGATGCCATCACAAGACTTAGACTAGCCTTGGATCTCGTTATCAAGCCATATAATATCATTCACAAAGATATTATAAGCAAGACATTGAAAGCACTTTGAAGAAGATGGTGTAGATTGATTTTTAGTTGGTTTCCATTTTTTTTTAGAAAGTTTTTTTTAATTATCGAATTATGGATTGTAATGGAAGAGCACTGAATTTATTGCTTTTTGGGAAGAAATGTTTTTTTTTAAATTGAATGCAATTCATATTGTCGCTCGTATAAAACTTTGGAGCCTTACTATGTTGTCATCCCAATCTTCCTTACGTGAATTTGAAGCATAAATGTTGAGATATGTTATTAGTGTATTACGATAAGTACAAAGGAAGTAATAATAATAATAAATCATGGGTGTTTGAAAACCTTAACACCATCACGATGTTCAAGATGAAGCAAAAAAAATTGATTTCAGTAGGATTGGGATTAGAGTTATAAAAAAGCAAAGTGATATCATATCGGACTTGAACGTGGGCTGGAATTGAGTTTAGAAGTAAACCGTGAAGGGGTAACAAAAATATTACTTCTGTTGTTCCAAGTGAATGTTTTTGTGGAGTACATAGGTCAATTTAAAATTAGGAAATAGACAATTATTTGTGCTTTGCTGTGCCTATCTTTAATTTTGGATTAACAACGAATGTATCATGTCCTTGAGAACTACTGGTACTATAATTTTGTGCACCAAAAAATGAGCATAAAGATCAGCAAGTATACATGGAGTAATTTCAAAAACAGACTCATTCACCTTATACAAAGTTATAAAGTTTCACATCAAAATTTGTTGTGTGAAATTCAGAAATGACATGTCTAACTGCCTATTTTATAGTAAAGACACTTAAGAGTCAAGACCAACTAAAGACGTGTATCTGTTTTATACTAAAGACACATAAGACCAACTAGTATTAAAATACATATTAGCATTCTAATTGGAAATCTTGTGATATCACACTTGAATAAGTAGAATCTAAAGTTCTTTTTAGGTTTGAATCTTGTGCTGGCAACAAATGTTTATTTGATGCACTAAGAGGATGTGATCCCAATAGTCAAGATCATGCCATGTAGCAAAAAAGTTATATCTTGACAAATCTCCACATGGGATAATGCATTTCAGGTCCAGGTGTACTCGATAAAGAAGGATACCGTAGGAATAAAACTAATATTACTGCAGATTGTAAAAGAAGAGATAACATGGGTAAGCTAGCTACAAGTATGTCTTGATCTCTAATATCAGCTAACAACTCAGATGGTTTCTCCAATACTCGAACTCAGAAATTATGGAAACAGAGAAATCAAATTTTGAACCCTAGAACTCAAAAATGCCAAAAAAAAAGTATGGAAACAGAGAAATCAAATTTTGAACCCTAAAATTAAAAGCTGAACTAGCAGAAGGAACTCACCAATCCTCGTATATCTAAACACCAGGCAAAACTCATGGATCAAAAACAGAGACAAGAATCGAACAATTGCATAGCTAAGAAACAGAGACTCATATCTAAATGCTTCAAATGATTCATTGATAAATGTAATGTGAATCAAACTTCCATAAAGTATCAATAATGACTCATTAGACTTCGGAACACACAATTTCAATTCTTGAACACTTAAATACTTAGACGTATATCTAATATGAAGTGCAGTAAATTCATGTGATCTCAATAAAGCCATAAGCATATGTCAACGTGTTCAACCGTGAAATAACTGGAATACCAAGTATTAATGCCATTAAGTCATTTAAGTTATATTACTATCCAATCCCCTTAGGGCTAGTGGCTCCTCATTCCATGCATACGTCTTGTGATCCAACTTGGCTACTACTGAATCAAGAAGTTGGTAACAGGTTCCTCTGGATTCTGGACTTGTGGGATCTTAGGTTGACTCCTAGTAAAATCAAGACAAGTAGCAATAATTTAATCAACTAATAACAAGCGCAGAATATAAGAAAGCCATATCAAATCATCGTATTAGCAATTTACTTGTTGATAAAAGCAGAAGCATTGGACCACAAGAACAAAGCAGCCAGTGCAAATATCAGGAGGTGACAAACCAAAGTAAGGAGGTGGTATTCAAGAAATTCAAACAAAACCCACACGGTTACCGCAACTCCAAGCACCCTTCCTGATATCTTCTTATTTCTCCAAAGAAACACATCAGCTGTTGTTGCACAACAAGCAAATTAATATGTAGAACAAACACATAAGGCAAAACAAGTAAAAAAATAATCTGATAACTCCACTTATGTAGCACCAATAATTCAAAATGGTTGCATATCTACAAGAATCATATACGACACTTCAACACTTCATTAGACATTTTTCATCAACATAACTTTCAATCAATCCATATATAAATCTTTCTGTGTAAAGAAATCTCTATAGAGTATGTGCCATATTCCCTAGCCTTGTTCGTGTTACCTGCTTTAACTCCATGAAATTAAAATTAGGAGTAATTAAGAAGCAATGTTAGTTAATGATAACATGATTAATGATAGTCAAACCCAGTCATCAATTAAATTTCCTGATAATAACAATTTAAATGCAGCAAAAAAGGCAAACTTTAACAAAACCCAAACTCAAGCTACGGTTGCAGCTAGGAAATTCAATATTCTAACAATGATATTATGTCGGGGAGAATAATTATCTTACTCCACTACTGAGGCGGACTTGGATTTTCATCTATAATAAACATAATCACAACCAATTAATACTTGGATAAAAGTTAATAATACATACCCAATACAAGCCATAATACAAGACCACACTTACTTGATCCACAAGCATTTTTATTGACATTTTGAAGCATATCAACCCAAGTTCTGTCGCTGATGTTGTCCATAGGCATTCCACCAAAATACTGCAACATGTAATTTACATGTCATAAAACATGTAATAAATTCAAAAAAATATTTTGATCTTAGTTCTTGAGCAAACTAACCGTTGGCATCTGAGTTGGAAATTGGACTTGGGTTAATGGTGGGTATGAAGGAGCTACTCCATATATGGGAGGCATAGGCATCCCTTGCCATGGTGTGCCATAAGCATATGGTGAGATGTGGTTGGGGGGTAACACATAGTTCCCATGACGAATTCCTACATTGGGCATACTGCAAGGTGTATTAGGTTTCATTTCCTAAACCAATTTAAAAAGAGCAAAGCATAAGTATTTGGATTTATATACCAAGCTTTACATCATTTCATAGTTGAGATCAACATTAACTTACACAATCCCTTGCAAATTTATGTAACAAGGACTTTTGCTTCTTATCTTTCCCACGGGATCCATCAATCACTCGTTTTTTCTAATTTAAAGGTAATTTTTAAAACACACGCATCTTATAAATAAAAAAACCAAACAAACTACAACTAGAACACACCAAATGAACAAACATGCTAAAAAATAGAACTTTATGCGTAGACTATCATATATTTAAGAAATTTATCCTACATTTCCTTGGCAACAACATAAATGTATACTTAGAGAGTTATACACTGATATCTGTGTCAAGCACTTCGCCTTCATCGCCTTCTTATGTGTACTTTGATGATTTACTGTTTGTTTCCCCTACTGAAAATATAAGAACATTAGCACAAATTAAGCATATGACTTTCAACCAATACAATAAATTTATACTTATGGAGTTTCCAAATGACATATGTGTCGAGTACTTTTAGTTTACATTATTTCCACTTCTCACTGTTTGTTTCTTCGAATGCTAAAATTTAAAAATATATATATACTTCAGGTAAAAAAAAACACTCAAATGGCAAAAAGAAAACAAACAAACACATGCACAAAGATAAGTAAGCACTGATATCTCTATACATTATAATTACATACACTGTTTTCATATAAATGTGACGTCTCATGAATGTTATTTTCATCACTTGACATGTCTTCGTTGTCCTACAAGAAAATCAGAATAATGACATACACAAATAAAATTATTAATAAATGAATTTAAAATTAAAATAATTGCATGATAAAGTAAATTACATTAATCTCTCGTCTTCTCGTACCAAGGGAATCAGAACTTGATGAATCATCATTAATATATACATCGTCATCTTCACAACAGAGCAAAGGGCATGTCCTATATGTGTGTCTGGTATTTCTACAGTTAGAACATTTTCTAATCTTTCTGTCATACCTTTTGTTTGCTGGAGCACCTTTAGTCTTTACCACATTCGGATCATAAACATCATCTCCATGTCCATTGTGTGTGGTATTCACATTACCTAGTTTTTTTAACTTATCATGCAACATCAGGATTTCATCTCGAATAAAATTAAAATGCTCCTGCTTCCTGACAGCATCATGACACAATCTATTACAACACGCAGATAAAACCCCTAAATGGGTAAGCATCATCATATCAAAATCCATTTCCTCTATCTCCGTTGACGCAATAAAGGAACTTTTCGCATCCTTCAACCACCGTTTCATAATCAAACTAGCAGGAAATGTATCAACATGCTCATGCCTCATGGCACAAATTATATGGCAGCAGGGAATGCCACTACTTTCAAACAACATACATACACATGAAAATTTATATTGCCTTCTATCGTAGACAACAACATGTTCACTGTTGGGCTGACAAAATTTGTTTGACTTGATTACCACACTCTCCCCAACTTCTTATCTGTCATCCACATTTAACTCTCCTGCCTTGAAAATCTCATCTCTTACTTTTTAAGAAAACCACGAGTATACAACTTCGCAGCATCATGCTAGATTTTCTGAAGAGAAGTTGTAAGCACGAGCTCAGTGTAGAAAGTATTAAAATCCGCAATCAACTCACTGTACCTGTAATCCCTCAATGATTGCTCGAAGTTGAACATGAATTACACAATCGAATGTTTACTCCTACTGTATGACTTTATCAGAGAATTAATGCCTTCACATTGAGAAGTAGTCGTAATACGAGCGAAGAACTTATCACGAAGATAGGCAATAGCCCACATCGTCCTCTTCTCATACATTTGCTCAGCCCAAAGAGTTTCTTCAATCTCGTATTTACCAACGAACTCTTTCCAGTAATGATCAAGCTCAGAAGGGGTAAATTTGCCATACATAGCTTTCTTGAAATCCTTCAAAAATTCTTCGTTTTTCCTGTAAGCAAAGGCATTCTTTTGCTAATGCCAAGCACAAAGTCTATGTGTAGCATTCGGAAAAACCTCCTTGATAGCTTCCCTCATTGCATTAATCAGTTGCGACTGATGTTGGATGCTTGTTTCACATTGCAACCAAAAAGGTTTTCAACAACCAATTATACGTAGCGGTAGTTTCATCACGGACCAATGCACAACCAAACATAACAGTTTGAGCATGATGATTTTTACCAGAGAATATCACTAGTGGAAGGTTATACTTGTTCTTCTTGTAAGTGCTATCGAAAGCTACGACATCTCCAAAACATTGGAAATCAACCCTGCTAGTTCCATCAGCCCAAAACAAGTTCTGCAATGTACCATTATCTGACACTAAGTACTCTGGAAAAAAAACATTGGATCATTGTCAGCCTTCCCTTGTAGGTAACTCACCGCAACCCTTGCATCCCCATCTTTTATCAAAGCATGCTTCTGCCTCTCGAAATGATTGTACAAATCTTTCTTGATCCACCTAAGACCTTGATATATATCCCCCTTTTTGAGCCAACATATACCCCATTATTTGACAGGTCCTAACTCCCTGTGCATGTAACCTATTCACTTGGGCCTTGTCTGCATCAGTCAACTCGCGATAAGTAGGTATTAAGGGTACAAGCTTTTCAGGCACTAAGTCATGGTTATGACTTTCCACGAAGGACCGAACTCTCCATTTCGATGTTGACTTACATAGGGCTACCCGAAGCTTAGCCTTGCACTTTACACGGGTTAGACCTCTGTGATCTTGAACTCTATCTTTTGTCACACGCCTCAAATCCTCCTTGTTGCATACAATCTGACGCATTATTATATTCCCATATTTATCCCTTTGAACATCATCTTTCCTTAAACCGAAATCATGACACCTTGCATACAAAGAATAAAAATCATATGCATCCTTTTCACTAGAAAACTCCATACCCCATATGTCAGCTTCTGTCAACTCTAAGATATTAGTGTACACATCAGGTGCAACATCGGCATCTGCATGCTTAGTAGGCTCATTTTGATCATCAGCGCTTTCATGCTCTTCACTACGCACATCCACATTTTTGTGCTCCACATTTCCGCACTCATCAATGCTATCAGTGTCACTAAAACTAAACTCTTTATCATCTTCCAAATCAATATATGATTCCCCATAATCATCATCCATCTAAGTTTATAAAACATTAAAAATAAGCACACTAGACAATAAATTTATGTGACAAATAATACAAATTTAATTGGATATTTTTATCCTATCTTGGATTGTTATTATTCAAGTACATGGTACGACACTTGATTGTATATGTCATACGAAATGTACACTACGACAGTACCCTATACCAGGACATGGTTTCGAGTACCATCAGTTGGACATATGATGTTTCCCATTTCGAAACAATGTTAATGGCTGTTGTTGAGCTATTGATCTCCTTAATGAAACACCCTTGATTTTTATTAACAATTACGCAATGCCTCAAGATCTGGAACAACAATGGCAGGGATTCAAAGGGAAATCACAAGCTATTTGTGGACTCAATCTCCAATCCATGGTCATGTCACTTTGACAAAGTATGAGTTGAACTAAATATGAGCCCAATCTTTTGTACAGTCAGCACTCACATTCCAAATACTAAGGCCGGTCAACTCAAATATATTAGTAGTAAAGAACAAGTAAGCGTGCCTTTGAATTATTGTTATCAACATTGATTTTTGACTAAACTCAGATGATTTCCACTTACCTAGTTCTACTAGAAGGTTCACCACTTGACAAAATCAAATCTCTTGCATTTCAAAGATGTTGAAGTTCTTTTTTATGTTGATATCATGATATCACAAGTAAAAATGGGTGTGAGAATTTTATACAGTATTGTAACAAAATCAGTAACTCTCTCGTTTGCAATAAATTTCAATAATGAAAGCAACGATGACTATCCATTTCTAGCACCTAGTAAACGTACTAAGCATTGAAAATTTTCCGTATATACAATACAACTCCACTTAAGAAAGATAAAAAATGGAGTAATGGTATGAAATTAAAAAGAAAGAAAGTATGACTTTAACCCCCTCAAAAAATGATTTAATACAGGTACAGACATTAACTGAGGCCTGATTAATAGAACAAAGGCCAGGAATTAGTGAACATGACACCTCAAAAATCATAATCTATATTTGTTACATTCTGTGATGTAGAATGCTTGACCAGCTGTCCTTGCTCATTGTAACGATCGAGGTTCTCACAAGGAGAAGGAAAGATGGTTCCTATTACGCGGCCTTGAACAAAGGCACACTGAAAGATATGTTTTTTCTTATAGGTTAGACCGATTGACATATCGCGAAAACTCACATTTCTTACAGGAATGGATTTAGAGGCATAATCAATTATAGAAGTAAAATATCTAAAATCATTGAAAATGCATCAATTATGAACTTCTTCTCATATCTACTGCTATTGAAGAGAAAAAATTGAGCTATAACGAAAAACTAAAATCAGATAAAGCATAAAGAAAATAAAACTAAAACCAAATAAAGCATAAAGAAAAACTTTACCTCGATTTACTTTGACTTTCGATGTTAGGGTTTGTTTCCGTGTTGATTGAAGGAGGGAGCAGTCGGTTCGTTGATTAGGAAGGCTTGGCAGCGGAGGAAGAAGGATTTGTGACGGAGGGGACAGTGGGGCGGAGGGAGAAGGCGGAGGGTGAAGCCAGATCAAGAAAAGAGGGCGGAGGGAGAAGGCCGAGGGATAACGGAGGGCCGAGGGAGGCGGCGTACGGTGGCGGAGAGGGCGACCGAGAGGGCGGAAGGGGAGCATAGGATGATCGAAGGGAGAAGAGAGGCATCCGGAGAGAACGTTAGAACGATAGAACAAAGGAGGAGATGGGGAATCAATGGGGAATGGCTTATTTTTGGGTAATTTTGCAAATTGGGTTTTTAGGACTTAATTGCAAACATTTTAAATAATTATACATGGCAACTGATGTGGCAAGGCATACCAAATATCATTTTTTTTAATTGGAACACTTATAAGAGGGTACCCAACCCTTCCTAGACTAAGGGGTTGGGAAGTAGTCACCCTAATTAAGACCATAACTACATTAGCATCACAACATCAAACTACGTTTGGGACCAAAATAAAAAAGAAAATCTCTCCATGACTTTTTCCTCATTTTTTTCCATCCGAAAACTCTAAAATATGACTACCTCCACATAACACCAACCACCATGCATCATCACCTCCAGCATGGTCATGATTTATAGAGAAAATGTGATGGCATACAATTTATAGAGAAAATGGAGAATGTAAGATAGTGTAAAGGTTTTTTACACCATCAATGTATCATTCATCCTTCATTCATGTATGGTCGTTGACTTTTAGATTAAAATAATACAAATGAATGATGGATGTTGAACTGATGGTGTACAAAACTTTACACCGTAAGTGCATACCCATTAATCTCCAAATTATAATATTGAAAAATGCATTTATTTTTTTAATTCAATTATTTTTTATTATTAAAACTTAAGTAATAATTTTTTATTTTTTGGAGACCCTTTTGATCCTTGATCCTTGATCCTAGGCAATCATTCTTAAACACCAAAGACTAATCCCCTTCGAGGCGTAGAGATCATCGAAGTGAGTTTTGTTTCTACCATACCTACAACAGGGATTGAACACCTGACATCATGCTTAAGGAACTCAATCATTTACAAACTGCGCTAAGCTTTGTTGGTAAAAATGGTTTGTTTTTAATTCTTTTAAATTGGGTTTTTATTTTTATTTTTATTTTTATTTCTAATGCCACAAATCATTGATGTGGCGACCCTACAACGTTTTTCGTCTAATTTGACATCAGTCACCAGGAATGAAAATAAAAATCGAAAGGAAAGTTAATGACTAATTTTTTTTAAATAAAATATGGGAATAAGTTTTAAAATAATAAATATTATAAGAATATAAAAACTACTTTTAAGCCTGGAAATTAATCTAAAATAAAAATTTCATAAATAATATATTATTTTTACAAATCATACAAGCATTTTAATGTATATTTTTACTCAATTTTATGGTTAAGAATATTTACATAACTGTATGCCATCACATAATATATCATGTCAATTCTATTTGTATCTACATTATCTGATCATATTTATAAATCATGTTTTAGAAGATTTTTTTATATTAATTTATAATTTATTTTATATTTTCTACAATGCATTTAAATTATTTTTTTTGAACTATCCTAGATATATTAGATTTTTCATTAATTAAAAATCGTTTACTTTCGACATGTTTCCAAATACTTAGGTATATGTGAAAGATAATAAAAATGTAAAAGTGATAACATAAATTTTGAAACTAAGGAATTAACTTACTTCAACTATCCACGTTATAAGGTTAAGTATTATTTATAAATAAAATAAAGAGAATATATATTTCTATTAAACATTTGTTCACTACTGAATGGTCATATTAGTCATCCAATTTTTTTTAATTGTCATATTATTTATCCACATGTGCAAAGTAAGATTTGCTGGTGTAAATGGAATTGGCAAATATAATTTTTGAAGTTTTATTCATCCATACTTTAAAAGTAAAATTCTTTTAATATGTTACTCCATCTGTTTTATATGTTATGTAATTAAATTTTTTTTTTTATATTGATTGACATATATTTTTATTTTATAAACTCAATACATAATTATTTTTTTATCAACTATACATATACTAATCACATCTTTTTCATTGTCAATTTTTATTCTTTCATCAATAATAATTATATTAAGATATTATAATAAAAATATTTGAAATTTTTATCTTATTTAATCATTTATTAGTGGTGTCAAAGGGCGAGTTCCTTTCTTGTCTTGCCCAAAAACTAGCTTTATTCAATATTTGTATAAAACCTTAAACTATATTATATTAGATATACAATGGAGAAATTACTATAAAGTAATTATGAAAAATGCAATGATAACTATTAACTAATGAGAGAATATTGCTTTTATGTCATTTTTGGTGTGTGGTGTTGCATTGTCTTCATTTCATAACAATCGATCACTCATTCCCTCCTCAATCAGTTTAAATTTTAAAGCAATATATATAGCAATGGTCATACATACCAAAAAGTTCAGACAAGATGACACTGGGGCACGTGAACCCAACGTGAGATTCACGTGGATGTGGTAGATTAATAGCACTCTCACATTTATCTTTCCCATGATTGAAAATTTTGATATGATACCTGAAGTGAGGCCTCGTATCATTTAGTGGTCCAGATCCTCTTAGCAAACAGACAAAACCACTGGGCCTCACACTCCACCAAAGCCATAGATGCCATATATACGTACGTATGGGTTTTAATTTCTTTGGGTGAATTGATTTTTTACTCCTCTTCTTGATGTTTGATTCTCCCTAATCTTTTTATATTTAAATTATCCCTGAGAAAAAAAATAATCTCCCTTCAAAATCTCTCTCTCTCTCTCTCTTGGTTTTTTTTATGCTCCATAAGGACATATAGTACGTTTTATATAAATGAGATTAGGATGAAATCGGGTAGAGAAAGTGGAATGGGTGGAAGTGTGGGAGAAAATGAAGAAATGGAGAGAAAGAAAAATGACGTAGATGAAGTGGAAGAAATAAATAATGGAGGAAGGATTAAGTGGGTACAATTGGGAAGAAGATGAACAAACGATAATTTAGAGGAGAAGAGTAAGAAGAAGAAGAAAAAGAATAAGAGGATGAAGAAAAAGAAAGAGAGTTTTGGAAGAAGATTATTTTTTTTATGGGTAATTTATTTAGATGTAAAAAAAATTAAAGAAGAGATTAAGTGATTGTCATCAACAATATTTATCCTAAGATCCAAAAATTCTTGAGCAATCTATCATATATGTTTAAAAAAAAAAGTGCTAGCATTCGTTGGTGTAAGTAGTCTTGAATACTTACATTTCCAAATAACTTTTTATGCATTATAAAATTAATCAATTCAATCTTTAAGTTCAACATTCTAATCAAATAAATCAAGTTTACGAATTTTTATTGAATATAAAACTTAGTTTACATATTTTTCTTTTAGATATCTTTCTGAGGCTTGAGTTGTTAACTTAATATAATACATGTTGGATCCAAGGAATTTATTTCATCTTAATATTATATTGTTTTGAAGGCAATGACAAGGGTCATAGAGAATAACCATATAACATTCATATTCTCTATACATATTAGGTTATTTGTTACTTTAGTTCATGGGGTACAAAAAATAGTAGTTTTCACACTTTTGCTCCACGTACCATTTGCTGTATTTTATTGTTTCTTGTCGCAGTTTTTTTAAATATTGTACGATAAGACTTTATTTGATTTGATGTTTTGGTTTAATTTTTTTTTTTTTGAGCTACTTATCCCTTTGCTTTGTCTAGATTCGTGTATGTTCTAGATTTGTGTATGATATTTTGATGTCATTTCATCTATATAATGATTGTGCCGATGATAACAATAAGTGTCAATTATTTTTTTTTAAACAAAAAAAAAGTTTACAAGGGATACTTTTTTTTTTTTTGAAAGGAAGTAACAAGATACTTATTGTTGTATACTTTAAAATAATAATTTAAATGCATAAGGAATAACGTTATGCTAGCTAGCTTAACTAAGATTTCTCCACAAGATGACTTAGCATCTGTTTGGATTTGCGGTACCTCACCCCAAACGCACAAACTGTTTTCAGTGAGCTTTGTGCTGGACGCGCGTTTGACAGCCCCTAAATGCTAAAACAAACGTGCTCTTAACATATCTCATCTTACATTATATTTGGGAATGCGTTACCAGCTGTCAAACTCACATCCAGAGGATATATATTGTAACGTGATTTTCTCACTACAACTCCTATCTACTATTTTTCTAAGGTGAGTTTACCCAGTCACCCAAGGCAGAAACAAATATACACTCAATCTTTTTGAATAAATAAAAACAAGAAATGATAATGTTGTGACTTGAATAAAAAAAGCATCCACAAACATAACCATACAAGTTTATCAATTGATTTTTTCACTTTCATATAATTTAAGCACATTAATTAATATTTTGCTCCATAAAAAAATTTTAAATAAATTTCAGAACCCACTCATACTCTTATATATATTACACACTTTTTCTCTCATGACAATAAAACACGGTTCTTAAATAATGCTGCACTCTCCAACGGTAGTGAAAAATCATAATATGAACCCACTTTCAGAACAGCCTTTAATTTGGAGCTGCTGTACGAATACTAGATAGCTTGTATGTATCGTATAACAAAAAGAAGTGTTTGTTTAATTTCAGCCCTTAGGGTTGAAATAAGAATTTAAAAATAGTAAAGAAACCTAAAATAACTAAGTCCATTATCACTTGAATAATTAAATATATAGTTTTTCTATAAAAATGCATTTGTTTTAGTCTCTTATTTTCAGTTAAGAAAATTGTAATGTATTCGAATATATTCTTTTGAAGAAGGAATATGGTCTGCCGCAGAACAATTATTAAGACAAACAACCTATATGTTATTTTCCATTTCTTGATTATAAGTTTAGACAAGGCCAGGGAACATACACTCATGTAAGATTGAGGAAATAATGAGTGCAAACCACATCGATATTTTATGACTAGATTTATATATTGTCTTCTAATAATGAACAAAAATTAGAATTGGTCGTGAATAATCTATGATTGAAAAAAAAGGTCGAGAAAAAAATAATTAAAAATATCCTATCTTGATACTAACTTATATATATATATATTTACACCCCAAACGATATTATATTATATGACTTTTATTCTGTAAAATAATGAATAATATATTAAAATGTGTATGCATATGAAAATATCTTAGTTGAAATATTTCTCTATTTACATGTGTTTTTGTATGGGCCCCACAACTGAAACCAGTGGGGTGGTGGGAGGAGACTATATACATCAAAGTGTGGCACACAAAAACAACATAATACCAAAGGCATGCAAGTTAAGTACTGTTTAGCTTTTGTACGCACCCGAGTTTCTATATTCAATGAATAAGAAGATGCTTTAGTCCACCCAACAAGGCAAAACAAGAAGCTCCTCCCATCAAACTTCCGTGTAAGTTATACTACTCACTATTGTTGTATTAATTGCAATGGAAAATTTTCATCATAAACAAAATATTTATTTTGAAAAATAATATACACATATATACTTTGCTTGTATTTTATGAGATTTTGCGAATTTGCTCGATTTTGTTTAACTTTTCCTTCGTACATATGTTTTTATTATTATTATTATCCAAAGTGAAAGTGATTTTTTTGTTTCAGGTATGCCAACGATTTCATTGAGCTAGTAATGGAAAATGGTCAAATTATTGCACAAGGAGGCTCATCATCAAATAGGGATGCAATATTGAGATCAAAAACACTATGCTCAAATTCTCATCGAAGCAATGACCAAGATGATTTTCGATTCTCACAAAACAACGAGAGTTCTTCCAACAAGCTTGAACAAGAATTTGCAAAAGAATCCACTAATAATAGTCACTTATTATCCACATATCCCTCACATGAGTCTTTATTACCTTCATCAAAGAAATTGAAGTACTTTGGAAAATGTGATCAAAGACCAGCCAAGGTAGTGAACAACTTCTCAAACTTTGCAATACCTAAAGTTTTTATCAAATCTACTCAGCCAAAAAGGAATAATGCATCTTTAACAAAATTGGGGGAGATTGAAGCAGCAAAAGGATCAAAGGGTCTCGAAGGATTTCAAGATCAACACACATCTTTAAATGCTAATAAATCGAATAATCCGGTGGTATCCCTTGTTGCAAGAAGTGATGAGGAATCAGCACCACTTGATGAGAAATCTGAAGCTGTTGATCATAACAATGCAAGTCTTAGAGCAAAGGGTAAAGCTGTTGATCATAACAATGCAAGTCTTAGAGCAAAGGGAAAAGCTGTTGGTCATGGCAGTAACTTGTGTAATGAGCCCTTGCTGCCATCTTCTGTATGCTCTCTTGAAGCCTCAAATAACCCAAATTTTTGTATCACGAAACATGAAGAAGAAGAAGAAGACAGTGATGAATCAACTTATTTTAGTGATGTAAGTGCAACTAACCCTATGGCCCATACTATTTTTCTCAATTACCACGATTATTATGAAGCAGGATTACTTTATTTAATGCAGAATGATGAAGAGGCAGAAGATGCAGAAGAAACAGTAGTAACGGAAACGCCAGCTCGAGAGAGTCTTAAGAGAAGCAGGAATGGGGTGATTCATCATTTACATGAAAAGGTAAGGAAATTAAGTAACATTTTAGGAGATGAATATTAATAGATGAATTTTTTTTATCAACAAAGAAAATTTATTAATATCAAAATGAGTATAAAAAATACTAAAAACAACCAATATAATGTATACATCAAACACTAGGGGTGTAACGGGTTGGGTTGGGTTGGGTTTTGAGGAGATTTAGCACCCAACCCAATCAAAGTAAATTGGGTTGGGTTGGGTTGGGTTGTGCTCTATTTGAGTGTCAAACCCAACCCAACCCATAAAAATGCGGGTTGGGTTGAGTAAACGGGTCTTTGACCTTATTCTCCATAAAATAAAATAAATAACAAAAAAATCTAAATAAATATAAAAATAAAATTAAAAAAATCCCATAAAAAGCTGTTCCTTCAAAATTAAACAATAATTAAACATCATCCAACATAAACAACAAAATTACACAATTTAGCATAAGTCATTAACCAGAACCAAATTGTTCAATGACATTAATATAAATTCTTCTAGAACTAAATTGTCAAAATGTTTGATAAATTCTTCTAGCCTGTGTGGTGCATATAGGGGTGGACCGAAGAAAAGTAATGCAAAATGCCTTATTGGGACTTGCTCCCAGACTGGGAGAATGAAACGTCTTGTAATATAGTTAAATTTTTTTTTAATCTGATAGAGTTAAAAAATTAAGCATAAACTATATAAATAAATAAATAATATATATATATTTAAATATGTGGGTTGGGTTGGGTTTGGTTGGGTTTAAAATAATAAACCCATGACCCAACCCCTACTTGATTGGGTTGCATTTAAAAAATCCGACCCAATCCATTGAACCGACCCAACCCGTCAAATGTGGGTTGGGTTGGGTTAATCGGGTTCGCTGGTAAAAAATGACCCGCTTACACCCCTACCAAACACCACCTGCAACACTACACCCTCGTGACATACAATTATATGAAATTCATGATCAAAATAAACTAGCCAGTATGCTAAAAACACCTTCAAAGAATTGAAGTACTTGTATATTAAATAATTTCATCCAACTGATATTGTTTTGTGGCTGTATGTTTGCAGAAGCGTAGAGATATAATGAACAAGAAGATGCGTACACTGAAAGAGCTCATACCCAATTGCAATAAGGTTTGTGAGTGTGAATGTGTTCTTAGTTCATATTGCACAAATAATTTTTCTTATCATGGCCTTTAATTTCTTAATTGTACTTGTGTTAATTCCATTTGCCTTGTGTGGCTCTTAGGTGGACAAAACTTCATTGCTTGATGATGCCATTGACTATCTTAAGATCCTCAAGCTTCAGTTACAGGTAAATTTTGGGGATATGTTATTTTTTGTTCATCAAATTGGGTTGAAATCTATTATGTCATTCTAAGGAAAAATAGAAAAATTTTGGCTAAATTATGTATTTGGCCGGTCTCTTATTTTATTTTTCGATTTTAAATTGATCCCTTACGTTTTTTTGCATATTGGTCCTTCACATTTTTTTTTCACTATCAATTTGGCCCATGAATAATTGTTCATGCTATATGGACCAATATGATACGCACACGTGTCATTTCTCTCTCCAACATTGCAAATGTGGATTAATATGATGTCGATATGTGTAGGATGATCAGTGATTTAGAAACCAATTCGATAACAAAAAGAAACATAAGGGACCAATATGATACCTACCAATATGAGGGATCAATTAGATAAGCATTATTGTCTTAAATAAGGGTTCACCGCTACAATTTCAATAATGACGTTATTGTTTTATGAGTCTCCACAACAATATTGCAATTATGGTTACATCGATAACATTTGACAATATTTTTTTCAATTGCCGAAAATATAGTGTAATCAAAGTAGCGACTACAGCTTCAATTTAAAACATTATAATTATAATTATGGTTAAATTGTCTTTTTGAAATATCAATATTACTTCAATTATTGTAATATTTTAATGAGTACTATTAGATTAATTATGATAATAGCAGGCATCATGTCTTTGTAAAATTTATTCTAATAATAAAGTGTGTTAACGAATGTATTTATAGCATTGCATCATGTCATTAGTTTTGTGAACCATTGTGTGTCCTACTTATTAATAAGTAATAAGTACATGTTCAATGTTATTATATTACATCATTTAAGCCTTGTGTTATATCGCAGATTATGTCAATGGGTAGTGGGTTTTGTATGCCACATCATCAACTAATGGGAGCTGGAATGGGTTTCATAACGCCAAGTACAGTAGGCATCAATCCTTGGAGCCCACCACCTCAGTTCCCTATTCTACCACCACTGCCTAGTAATGACAACAATACACTTCAGAATATGTTTGGTGCTTTCTCCAACCAAATGCCACACATCCCAATTCCTCATCATGCACCTAATAATTTCTTTCCTGTCATGATTGGAAACTCAAACAACTCTTCTGTGCAACAACTTATTATGCCAATCACCACACCTACCAACAAACAACATCATGCTAATTCTAATTCCCACTTAACAACACTTGATGTCTTCTCATATCTTCATGCAAAGGCTGAATCATGTGGCCCAAATCAAGCAGAGAATCAGGTTTCTCTTAACCACATTCCTGGTTATCCCTTTTATTTTCCCACAAATATAGAGAGGGAAGGAAATAATGGAAAGGAAAGGAAGCTAGAATAATGCATGAAGTAGGAAAGATATTTATTTGTTTTTGTGTTTTTTTAATTTTTCTGTATGCAACTCAAATGTAACATTTTTGTAAGATTCTAACAATGATGGAAGCTAAGTGTAGTTTAATATTGCCATGTATTATATTCAAAATTATCATCCAGGTCATAGTTATTTATTGGAGTTTCTCACGATCATTAACACAACTGTATATTCCTTTTGATTTAAAAGTCTTTGATGGTACGAAAAATATACGAATTTTAAGAAATTGTTAAATAATATAAAAATTTTGGATAATTTAACTAAAATACATTTTTTAATCATAAATTATTGAGAAAAGAGGAGATCGAGAACAGAGGAAAATATTGTAATTGAAAAACAGTTAGTTATGAATAAGAGTATAGTTAAAAATAAATAAGTAATTAAGTATTGAATTCATAAACGATCAAGGCATATGGATAATAAACAATATGATCAAAACTGTTGGAAGTCAAGCTTTCCTAAGGATTTCAAGTGCAATCATTAGATGATTTTGATGATAACAAACTCAAGTTTCTAAAGCTCTTATCAAGTGCAATCACAAGATCTTCAAGCTTCAAGTCCAAGCAGTTGAAGATTCAAGCAAATGAAGATTTTAGCCTTTTCTCTTAGGACATCATGTAAGGTAATGAAGTCAATGTTTATATTATGTTAAAAGACCAATATAAGTTTTTCTAAATATATTTTTCATAATTAAGGAGAAGAAAAAGAAGTCTTGTGAAAATCAGTTTTTATATCTTAGTTTTGGTGAAAATAATTGATGTTACAAAACTCTGAATATTTTTATGTTATGCAAGAAGGAGTAATCGATTACTTGCCTAAGTTAATCGATTAACTTTGTTGCATCATAGAAAAATCAGAGAGTTTGTAATCGATTAAGTGAACTTTGCTAATCCATTACTTTCTGTATGAGAGTAATCAATTACCTGGATCAAGTAATCGATTAAAATTGTTGCATCATATATTTTCCTGAGACAAAGTAATCGATTACATGTCTTGTAGTAATCGATTACATGATGTTGCATCATACAATTATCAGAGGCTCAGTAATCGATTATTAGATTAGTGGTAATCGATTATATGAGTTGCATCATACATTAAACAGAAGTGAAGTAATCGATTACATGCATGATAATCGATTACTGGTTTTTAAAATGAATTTCAAAATTTCTATTTTTAAAGGGATAATCGATTACCTCCCTCAAGTAATCGATTACCTCAAGTTTTATTGAAAAACGTGTCAGAATCACTTTGATTTATTTCCATATTTGTTTTTACATAATTGATTCTGATTTATTTTCAAAATTCGAATTTGATTTTATTTTTGAAAATATTCCTTATTTGTTTTAAGAATCAAATCTTTGATTTATTTTCTAAATCTTTTTTATTTGGTTTTGATTTTAAAACTTATTTCAAAATCTTATTTTATTTTATTTTGATTTCAAATTGATTTTAATTTGTTGGTTTAAATCTTTTTGATTTGATTTTGATTTCAAAATTAACTTTATTTATTTATTTTTTTTTTTCAAAAACCATTTCAAGACTTTAACATTCTCTGATCATCACGTTTCTTCTTCTTCTTATTTTTCTCTGGTTTTCACGTTCATACATTTGTGAAGAAAATCTAAACCTTGTATTGGCCTTGTAACTCTTTCATTTGACTTCATTATCCTAGTGCTTTATTGTTGTATCTGTGTTGCTTAGAACACATCTTTGTTAGAGTGTCTAATTGTTGTATCCGCACTATCAAGAGTGCATCATAGTGGTTGTACCCAATCAATCATACCTTAACCGGTGTTGTAAGGGGTGCGTAACCCTTAGTGACTAGGGAGTGAATCTCCTAGTGCGGACGTGCTGCGTTCGTGGTTGTAGGGTGAGGAACCTTGTTGTGTTGGGTAGTGCTAGACGAACGGTGGGTCACCTAGTAGTTAGGCTATCTGGAAATCTAGGAAAAGTTTTCCTAGTTGTGTATCGAGGTCCCTGGCGAAAGGAGGTTCCTAGTAGCTTGCGGGGCGCTCTGGTTGTACTTGGGGACGCGTGGCGTCTTTGGTTTAGTGCAAAGCTCAAGAGGGTCGCTTGGGGACTGGATGTAGGCCGGGTTTGCCGAACCAGGATAAAAATCTCTGGTGCAATCTCTTCTATCCCTCATCTCTTTATTTTCCGTTGTTATATTTATTTGTTGCGCATCATAACATCTATTTTCATAATAATCTATTTTAAGAGAATTTAAAATAATAAGCGCGGTAACGGCTTTCGTTGTTCTTATTTTATGTGTATCCGCGTATATTAGTTTTTCTATTATTATTAATATTATTCGCTTCTGCGCTTTCGTTTTCATCGTTATAATTGTTTTCCGCTGCAAATCTCTTTAAATTTGTTGAAAACGTTTTAAAGCAAATATTTTCCAATGTTTTCGTAATCACCCAATTCACCCCCTCTTGGGTGACGGCTGCCAATCCTATCAATAATTCTAACAAAAACTTATGGATCAAAGAGCACTATATATGAAATTCACTCATATATCATATTCATCTTAAAGAAAAACATAAAATAATAATATAAGCAGTGACAAAAGGACATTTGTAACTACGTGCCAACCGCTTCCAAGTCTAGAAAAATGATACCTATTCATTTTATAAATATAAGAATTTTTTGATATTTTTATATTGTCCCTTTTTATAAGATTTTATACAATTTTTTTTTGTGTGCATCATGGGTATCCGACAGCCGAAGACTAAAGTTGATTTTGCTTTTACTTACAAAGTTTTTTCCATACCCACGGCAGGGATCGAATATCTGACATCATGCTTAAGGAACCTAGTCATCTACCAACTGTGCTGGACTTTGTTGGTAGCTAGATCCTAGATAAATTTTCAATGATAATTAATTTACTTCTTTCCACAAACACCCATATTTATTTAACACTTGTTAGATTTCCAATAACATTTATACGGATAGTTTTGAAAATAACATATCAATTTTCATATTTCTAATATCATTAACTAAATTAATCAACTTTCTCAATGAATGTAAAGTTTACCAAAAGAATCTTATATATAAAGAAACAAAAAAGTAAATAAACTAATAAATTTTTATCACTATCAACCGCTTGCAAGTCTAGAAAAATAATACATAGACTAATAAAATTAGAGAGTTTCTCATGTCTCGTTGTAAAAGAGTGGGTTTAGGTGTTGTTATGGACCATGACTCCACTCATGTACTAATTGATTTAACGGTTAGACAACCCTAACTGATTTACCAGTTACATGATCCATTCACCTAACTAATAACTTGCTAACGCCAGACTAATTGATCGACAACATTGGACCTGAAGGGGAACCAGTTTACCCACCTAAGATAGTAACCAAATTATCGGATTAATGACCCATGATGATCAGTTAGCGGACGAATCGTTGACCCCATATTATCGGAATATCGGTTTACTGGCCCAACTGGGGCATGGGCCGGGCCTCAAGGTCCTACAACCTGCGGATCCGGAGAAACAGATTCTTGAGATAAAGGAACGTTGGATCTCTGGTCAACAAACTATCCGTTGAGAAGACGTAATGGATATTTACTCTTAGGGATGGCAATAAAATCCACACCAACGGGTACCCACTTGAAACCGACTTGATTTTTGTGGGGAAAATTCGCTTTGATTGGGTTTGGGAAAACCCGAAACCGAAATCCGCTTTGAAAAGATGAGGTTGGGGCGAGTTTGGTATTTTCAGTCATAACATCCCATTATTACCGTTAGGCCTATGAAGACAAGAAAGATGCAAAGATAAGGACTGAATTTTGACACAAAGGCACACACACAAAATTTCTAACGGGAGAACGGTGACCTTGTTTCCAAGGTGCTCTCAAAGTCGTCATATGGAAACAATGAGGCTTAATCGCTTGACCATTTAAGCTAGGTCCAAGAACCTTATGACATAACAGGTATCGTAGAATAATCAATCAATAAAAATGTGACACATGTCACATCAATAGCTATGTCATAATGTTCGTTGTAACATCCTACGTTGTATAATTATGTAGAAAATGTTAGAAATTAGTAATTTAGTGTTTATAGCCTTTAGTATGCTTTAAATGTGCATAAGGATCATTTAGAAACACTTTATATTAGAAAATTAGAAATAAAATATTTAAAACATTAATTACAAATTCCACCATTGACGAATGAAATATGAGCAAGATCCAACGGTTAACGAATGAAATATGTCCTTTTAAATGTAAAAGAAAAGGAAATGTTACAGGTTCCAATCGATTAAGCTAATAGGCGAATCGATTAGTATAACTGATTAGTAGAATCGATTAGACCTGCTACATATAGCTTAAAAACGTGTTTCTGGTTCAATCTCATTCATTCTTTCATTTTGTTTCTCTCTCTTACAGCTCGAACCTCCCTCTTTCTCTCTCTAAATTCTCGCTTAAATCATCACATAAATCCATGGATAAATCCCCAAAATCAAATCCCCATCACACATACACATCTAATCCGTCCTCAATCTCTCATATTTCCTTCTCCAAGTACAAAACCCCCAATTTCCCTCTATGGCAAAACCCTAGGTTTTGACTTTTGGAGATTAACATACATGGAGCAAGGAATAGAAATCATAAGCTAAGGATTTAAGGAAAGCAAGTGGGAGAAGGATGTAAGGCTTAAAGGGGAAATCTCTCTCTCACTTTCTCTTTCTAGCCAATCTCTCTCCTGAAAACTAAGGTAAGAGGGGAGATATTTGTATAAATTAGGGAAGAGATATGATAATAATAGTAGGAATATAATTATATGCATGTTTGATTGATGTATTGGTTATGATTTTGGATAATGGATTATATGAATGAATGAATATTATTACTGATATTACCATTGTTATTATGATTGAATGGTGAATTATTTTATTATTATGTATAATTAAACTAAGTTGGAGAATTATCTAAATTGATATAAATATATAAAGGCTTGATTATCATAAATCACTTAAAATGGATTAGAAACACGATAATTATGAAGTGAGGAAGGACGTTAGGAATTGGAAAAGATACTGTTAAGATTCTATGGACTGAAATACGTTTCGTGAAGGTTCATAGAATTGACGGACGAGAGTGTCATAGTGACTAGATTGTGTTATTGAAACAATCGCGGGAAACTATTATAGAGGACTTTGATCTACTAGAGGACCTAATGCAGTATGAGGTATTCTCATAGGGATGAAGTACTGGATAAGTCGGGGATTGGTCCTGTGCACACTATAATAGCTTTTATCGGTCACTTAAACACATCATGACTAGTGATGGTGGTCTCTGCTATAGCCAATTTGGGTAAAACGACCCAAATTGTATGATGGACGATTCGTGAAGTACTGTGCTAGCATTGGTTGAGGGACACTTACTCCTAGTTGGTCTTTTCCAAAAGTGGAGGGTGATGTGAGGAAAAAGGAAAGTGGTAAGTAGTAATATCTACTTTAAAAGGAAAATGGAATGCAGTAATAGCTGCATCAAAATGGAAACTAATGGAACTACATGGTATTGCTTATGTAATGTATTATGGAAAATGGTTGATGAATATGGAATAGGATAATGTGTATATTTTATATCTTATTATTGTTATTATGTGTTTTCTTTGATTTATGAATAAATATTTCACCCTCTGTGTTGTCAATTTAGGTACTCAAATTGGAGAAGAAAGTGATATTCCAATAACCGAGGAGGATTCCACTCCAAAGAATGGAGTGTGATTTCTAATTATGACTTGAGAGTCATATGTATGCAACCATATTAGTTCTGTAATCATAATCAGAGATTTAATAATAAATTATGAAGGATATTCAATTATCCCCTTATAATGACATATAAGTTTTATAATTGAGCTTTTGTATAAGGAAATTACTTTCACTTTAAATATAAATTAGGTAATTCTGTTTCTGAATCTAACAGGTGAAATGTTTTATAAGGGAAATATCAAATTTTAAAGTAAACCCTGTCAAAATTTTCCCAGAAATTCACTACTTTTATATAGGGGTGTTCAAAATCGAACCGATCCATTGGATATTTGGATAACCGAAAAACCGAACCGAAAAACCGAAATAAAAAAAAACCGAAAAAAATAAATAAATCTGGATCAGCTGATCCCAAAACCGACCGGTTCGGTTCGGTTTTCGGTTCTTAATTTCATAACCGAACCGAACCGGACCGAACCGGCCCTTAATGTGCAGCACTTGATTCCTTCCTGTATGGCCCAAGCCCAATTCTTTCCAACAACCCTAGTAACCCTAGTTTCACTTCCTCAAACCTCATTTCCTCCTCAGCCGTCTCTCCCTCACTTCCTCCTCAACCAGACTCGCCGTCCCTCACTTCCTCCTCAACCAGACCCGCCGCTCACTCCCGCCACTCACTTCCTCCTCACTCCTCAGACCAGACCCGCCATTTCTCGCCTCTACTCACTTCGTCTCCGTCCCTCACTCTCCTCGCCTTCGCTCACTTCGTCTCCGTCCGCTCACTCTCCTCGCCTCCCTCACTCTGCCAATGTTGAATCCAACACCAACAACATGTCTTTTGTGGTTGCTGTGAAGGACAACGATGAGGTTAAGTGCTGCTGTGGTTTGGTGCTGTTGTGATTGGTGCTGCTGTGGTTTGGTGTTGTTGGTGCTGTGAAGGACCTGCTGGCTGCTGTGGCTTGGCGCTGCTGGTGCTGTGAAGGACCTGTTGTGGTTGTGCCTTCAAGTTTGTTGAATTTTGTTTTATAGAATTTGAATTTAGTTCAATTAACTCTTTGTGGCATAGTGTTCTTGAAGCATGTCCTGTATTTTGAGAAATGGTGTTGAATTGAATTGAATTCATCATGGTGTTGTGCTAATTTTTTTTATTGAAAAGAAAAAGAAGGAACCGAACCGAGCCGAACCGAAACCGAATGTATTTTTTTTGGATCGGATCGGATCGGATTGGATATCTTAAACAAAATCAACCGAACCGAACCGATGTTAATTTTTATCTTTGGATCGGATGATTTTTTCCACAAAAACCGAACCGAACCGATCCATGAACACCCCTACTTTTATACATTAAACTTTATTTAAAAACGTAGGATGTTACATTTGTTGTTGTAGAATCTTATTTTGATTTATTGCATTTTGGTCCTCCATATTTTACGCAAGTTTACATCACTTTAATCACTTTAAATTAAATAAAAAATGTATAAAAATTAAAATTAGATAAAAAAAAAATAGGATTTCTCCTCCTTCTTCCCTCAACATCTTCCTACTTCTAAGTTCTCATCCAAACCGGCCTCCAAAGTCAAAACTCCATAATCACCCTTTCCCTCCCGGCCCCCTTCCTCGGCTTCATTATGTCACAAGTCCCTGAAGTTTGAGGTACTTTTGTTAGATACCCTTATTCTTTTTTTTCAATGTCTGACTCCCCGAAGTTACTTCTGGGTTTGCCATATACCCCTACTACCAATTCTAGCCAATTTTATTACTGACATGTAACATCGGAATCACAGTCAGATGCAGGAGGTTAGGCACGTGGTGCCACATGGGCGTAGATCTTTTTTTTAATTAAAAAACTAAAAAACTTAAGATTTTTATATTTTTAGTTAAATAAAAAAGAAAAGAAAAAGGAAGGAAGAGAGAGGTCGTCTTCACCCGTGTGACATCACACGGCACCACATGAACAATCTTCTGCGTCTCATGAACAATCTCTTGCGTCTGACAAGGATTCCGATGTTACATGCCAGCAAAATTAGCGAGAATTGATAGTAGGGGTGTATGAAAAACTCAGAACTTCGGGGAGTCAGACATTGCAAAAAAAAAGAATAATGACAAAAGTACCCCAAACTTCAGGGACTTATAACATAATTAAACCCCCTTCCATAATCACCAAAACATACTAACACATATCATAAACAAAAATTTCTACACCCATAAAAAAAAATAGAATTAATAGTCACATAGGTCCCCAAAAGATACTTGTGGAATCAGTTATGTCCCTGAAAGTTTTGTGGAATCTCTTAAACCCTCAAAGATCATTTTGGAATCAGTTAGGTCCCTGAAAGATTTGTGGAATCTTTTAAACCCCCTGAAAGATCAATTTACATCATGTTAGTCCCCCATGAGGGACCTGATTGGGGTCTAATATGCGATGTTTTTGTACCTTTTTTGTCTTCCTTTTACATAGTAAGTGGCTTGTTTCTTGAGTGAATTGGAATAAAACAATGGAATTTTGTCATTATAAGATTTCTGGAACCTTTTGATGTGTTTGGTTTGTTTTCAGCTCTTAAAACAATGATTTTTGCAAAGGAACGAAGAAGGAGAGCTTGGTACTTGAATTGGGAATAAAAAGAGGAAAAAATGAAGAAAAGTTGACCGTGGCGCCCAGACGCGGGCTGGCGTCAACTGGCCAATAATGGGGCGCATTTGGTTGATTTTTTCAGACAACCGCACGCCCAGGTGCATGAGTTTCACGCCTGGGCGCGCAAAATGCGAGAAAGTGACACTGTTTGCTGTTTTGATCATAACTTGAGCTACGCTTATCCAAATGAGGGGATCTAGGTATCATTTTAAATCTAAGAAAAAGATCTACAACTTTGCTTGAAATAGCCTTGCTCAAATTCGTCCATCTTGGGGGTCAAAATTAGTGCCGAAGTTGCTGTCAGACACAAATACGAGATTCTAGAAGGATTTTAATGATAAATTCTATTTGTAGATATGATTCTTAGAGATTAGTTTATTCTAATAGGATCTTATCATATTATATTCAGATTTAGGATTAGTTTTATTCAAATAATAATCTTATCACATTAGATTGAAAATTAGGTTAGTTTTTATCTATATAATAATAGGATTAGGATTCATTCAAACCAGAAAGCTTTGAGAGAGGGAGTTACCACGTTTTTAGAGAGAGCAATAGTGAGAGAGCTTTTGGAGGCAAGTTGAAGGATTGCACTTTGTGATTGGATATTGGGGTAATTCCATGTCTCTCATTATGATTTTCATTATTCTTCTTCCTTTTTCTCTAAATTATGTGTAACTAAACTCCTTTTTGGGAACATGTGGATTTGTATGGAACCTTCATAGTTTTTGTTTAAGGAATTAATGTTTTTCCGATTAAGTATTGTGTTTGATTATGTTTTAATTGTTCATCATCAATTTGGTACCGTTTATGATTTGGTAATTCTAATTGAATAGGAATATTGAATTAGGATTTAGACCTTTAATCAAACAATTCAATTACATAGGTATAGGAATATGTCTATGAATTGGATAACCTTCTAACAATTTTGATTGAACATTAATTGGTAAGATTAGGATTTAAAACTCTGCTTAAGGAATTAAGGGAGATTAAATTACTAAGAAACAGGGTTGACCTAAGGAATTAGGCTGCTTTTACCTTTGCAAAATTGGTTCAATACTTAGGAAAATCATTGATTCGTTAGCAATTATTATAGGAACCTACAATGAAACAAGTTCCCAAGATTTCCCAAATTCTTTCACAACCACTTTTAATTTGTGTTTTTGTATTTCTTTTTAATTTCCTTTAAAATTTCACAATCAATTTAATTTTAATTTGAATTTCACGTAATAACTACGACTTAGGTGAGAATTATTATAATCGATTTTAGTCCTCGTTGGGAACGACAACTCACTTCCACTTTATTACTTGTCACGAACTGGTGCACTTGCCAGAACGCCAACAGGACCTAACGGAATCCTACGTGACACGTTAAATGTTTTGTTGGCCGAAACGTACCACCTTTTTAAAAATTCCAACATGACATTACGGCTAACAAAGCATTTAACGTGCCACATAGGGTGCCGTCAAGTCCCTCTTGACGAAATTGGATGTGGGACTAACATGACACCAAATTGATCTTTGGGGGATTTAAGAGATTCCACAAATCTTTCAAGGACCCAACTGATTCCACGTGTATCTTTTGGGGACCTATGTGACTATTAACTCAAAAAAATATATTAATCACAATCAAAATTAAGAGAGAGAGAGAGGGGGGGGGGGAGAGGGGGGAAGACATAAAGGGAATTGGCTGGAAACTTATCGGCGAAGTGATTTGAGAGACCTATTAGTCGTGGAAGGGTTAAGGAAGGAGGCGGGGAAGGATGAGTATGGAGGTTTTGGTTATGGAGATTGTTTGGGTGATAAGTTTGGAGTGGGAACAATGATAAGGGAATAAGGAAGAAAAATTCTATTTTTTGGTATAATATGATTTTAATTTTTTAAAAATCCATTTAGTTCCAATAATCTGATGAGAATCAGACCTAGGAACAAGTTCCTAAACCTGGTTTCTTTCGAACTGGTTTAATTCTTCTTGCATAGCTAGCAGCCAATGTTCATAAATTGAAGCCTCAGAAATATTCTTAGGCTTCACTTGAGAAACGATGACCATATGATTACACAGGTTACTAAGAGAGTTACGAGTACATACACCTTTTGAGATACCACCTGTTACTTAATCAATCGGATGGTGTTGTGATGTCTTCCATTCCCTGGGTAAGTCCGAATTGAGTTCATTGGAATCTCCTTGAGGTTGTGCTTGTTCCTCATTAATTTCATTTGTCCTTTCATTGCTTTGGGATTCCTTCTTTTCTTTCAAGGATGGTTTATGATCCTCATCAAGATATAGGTTTAAAAGAATACTTGCAATGTCATTAACAGATACCTTTCCCAGCTTTCTGGGATCGGATTCATTAAATGATACATGAATAGATTCTTCAATTGTATTACGAGATTTCTTGTAAATCTTATAAGATTTGCTCGATGCAGAATAACCAAGAAAAATACCCTCATCAGCTCTGGCATCGAAACTCCCTAGATTGTCTTTACCATTATTATGCACAAAACATTTACAACCAAAGACTTTCAAATGGGATATATTTGGCTTTCTCCCCTTAAATAGCTCATAGGGGGTTTTCTTTAAAATGGGCCTTATTAAAACACGGTTCATAACATAGCAAGCAGAATTCACAGCATCAGCCCAAAAAATATGCTGGTAAATTCATGTAATTAAGCATGGTTCGAGAAAGTTCTTTTAAAGATCTATATTTCCTCTCCACAACCCCATTATGCTATGGAGCTCTTGGAGCTAAAAAATAATGCTTAATGTCATGTTTTTCGCAAAACTTTTCAAAAAATCGATTTTCAAATTTACCGCCATGATCAGTCTTAATGGATGCAATGCTTAAATACATTTGGTTTTGAACAATCTTTGCTAGCTTTTTAAATTCATGGAATGCATCATTTTTATGAGCAATAAATAATGTCCATGTATACCTAGAATAATCATCCACAATTACCAAACAATAATAGTTGTCACCAAAGCTTTTTGTTTGACACGGTCCAAAAAGATCCATATGAAAAAGTTCCAAGGGTCTTTGAGTTGAAACAAGATTTTTAGGAGAAAAAGGTACCCTTGTGAGTTTTGATTTTGAACAAGGATCACCAATCTCAGAAATAGAAAATTTATGCTTTGGCAAACCAACTACTAAGTTTTTAGAAGACAATTTATTTAAATGGTTCATGTGGATGTGACCTATTCTACGATGCCATAGCCAGGATTCATCCTCTTTACTTAATAAACATTTAGCATCATTTGAGGGAATTGAATTAAGATCAATTAAATAAATATTGTTTACCCTACGAGCAACAAGCTTAACAAGATTATCAATTTTTCCCTCGACAATATAACTATCAGAATCAAATATAACCCTATTGCCCTTATCACATAACTGAATGATGCTTAGCAAGTTATGTTTTAGGCCTTCAACATGTAATACATTTTCAATGCAAGGGTTAGGGGGTGTACCTACATTACCAACGCCAAGTATCCTTCCTTTGTTGTTGTCACCGAAGGTCACGTGTCCTTGGTCCTTGGGAGTGAGATAAGAAAATTTGGATTTATCTCCAGTCATGTGTTTAGAGCATCCACTGTCCAAGTACCAGCAAGACTTTCTATCCTCCGGAGTGACCTACAAAACAAATTCAGGTTTTCTTTTTAGGTACCCATATCTTATTGGGTCCTGGTGAGTTAGCAGTACCATAGTGCCCCTTGTGCCACCTTGCAGCATCATCGTTCTTTTTAATGAACTTAACTTTCCGGTGTTTGCACTCATGTGCACCATGACCCTTCTTACCACAATAATGACATATAACAAGAGGTTTCTTATAGGAGCTAGCAGGGAAAAAAATGGTACTTAAATTCTTTTGATGCCTACCAGGTTGATAGCCTAAACCTGCTCTATTGAAAAAACATTTTTGTCTCCCTAGCATCAAATTTAAGGTATTTCTTCCTTTTGTAAATTTCGCAAGAGTTTCTTTTAAATCTTCATTTTCTTTCACTAAATCCTTGCAAAACTTACAAGAAGATGAACTAGCCTTAAGTTTGATTTCATTACTAGAAGTGTTTGAGGAATTTTTCGAAGTAGAATTCAGCTCTTTGTTTTTATTTTTCAAAATTTCATTTTCTTTAGATAAATCAATATTCTTTTGTAAAGTTAAAGCTGAATTTTTCTTTTCTAGAGCAACCAATAAGGATAACCTCATTGATTCCTCATGCAATTCCTCAAATGCCTCTTGTAATTCACTATAAGAAGGTTCAATATCAAGTTCAGAAATTACCTCTTTTACATGTGCCATGAGACATAGGTTGGCCGTTTCGTTTTGCTCGTCTGAATCTTCATCCGAGCTCTCCTCATTGTCCAGCCATGCAATGTAAGCTTGTCTCCCTTTCCTTGAGCTTGATGCATTTCTTTCGGAATTCTCCTTCTTTTTCAGATATTGAATGCAATCCGCCCTAATGTGACCCGGCTTGCCACATTCATGACATATGACAGAAGACTTCCACTTTTGTTTGCATCTTTCTTCATGGGAGTATTGAAGTTGTTTTTCTTTTTCAGAAATCTCCCAAACCTTTTCACCAATAGTCCCATGTGCTATCACTAATGGATTCTTTGTCGGAGTCTCCTTCAGATGTTGGTGCTTAAGCTTTGAGCGCAAGACCTTTCACCTTTTTGTTCTCCTCTTCGTGCAGTGCTAATCTTTGAAGTTCACTTTCATGCTCCTGAAGCTTTCTGAAGAGGTTTGCAAGTTTCATTTTTGAAAGGTTCTTTGACTCCATAATTGTCGTCACTTTGGGTTGCCATTCTCTCCCTAAGCACCTCAGCACTTTGTTGATCAGCTCCTCATTAGTGAATTTCTTCCCCAAGGTTACTAGTTCATTAACGATCATTGTGAACCTCTTTTGGATTTCTTGCACTGATTCTCCTTCCTTCATCCTGAACAATTCGTACTCTCCAGTCAAGGTGTTGATTCTCGACCTCTTGACTTCATTGGTGCCTTCATGTGTGTGACTTCTAATGTATCCTACATTTCCTGTGCTGTCTCACATGTAGATATCCTGAAAAACTCATCATAACTCAAAGCAGATGTTATTATGTTTTTCACTTTCAAGTCATATTGGACTTTTCGTTCCTCCTCTTCTGTCCACTCACCAATAGGTTTGTTGACGGTGATTCCATTTACCACATAGGTAGGAACGTAGGGTCCATTTACAACAACGTCTCAAACTTTTAATCCTACTCCTTGAATAAAAATTTTCATTCTCGCTTTCCAATAAATGTACCCCACACCATCAAACATGGGGACCTATTAATAGAACTCCCTTCACCACCAAACGGAGAGTTCGAAGCCATCACTCTTGAGACTGTTAAGTCCTTTAACACGAGAGACTAGCTCTGATGCCAATTGTTAGAATCGGCCTCAAACCTCGAGAGAGGAGTGAATCGAGTTTTATTAAATTTATTGGAAATTACTCGAACGTTAAAAAAATTGTTTTATGGAGAGATTAAACTATTGAGCATGAAGGCGAAGCGATAGATATTAAAATAAAATAGAGTAGCGCGGAAACGATTTAATCAAAAATAATGCAGAAAATAAAGAGATAAGGGAAGAGGAACACGCAAACCAATTTTATACTGGTTCAGTCTTTCCAACGAAAGACCTACGTCCAGTCCCCAAGCGACCCGCTTGAGCTTTTTATATCCTTTGAATTGAGCCGCACCCAATTACAACCAAGAGTGTCCAGCATACTACTAGGAACTTTCGTTCGATAGGGACCTCAAAAATCACACAAGGGTTCCTCGCCATAAGAACGTGTCACACGTTCCTCTAGGAGATTCACTCCCTACAACTATGGTTTGAATATAATGAATATGAGAGTGATACAATTTCTTGTGTTCTTAATAACACAGATATAACATGTAAGCTCTATGATAATGAAGATTTAATTCACAAGTGTAAAGGTTAAAGGGTTTTCTCTTTAGAAAAAAGTATGAACGATGAAGAACTGGTTCAAGGAGAAGAGAATAAGAAGAACGTGAATTTTTTCAGAAGAGAATAATAGAGTTCTAGGATTAGTCAAATGCTTTTTGAAAAAAACAAATAAATAAAGTTATTTTGAAAATCAAAAAACATATCAAAAAGAATTTCAGAAATAAATTAAAATAAGTTTTAAAATCAAAACCATATCAAAAAGATTTAAAAAATAAATCAAAGATTTGATTCTTAAAACAAATAAGGAAATATTTCAAAATAATATTTAAATTCGAATTTTGAAAGTAAATCAGAATCAATTATGTAAAAAACAAATCTGGAAACATTTAAGATTGATTCTGACACGGATTTCAATAAAATTTAAAAGTAATCAATTACTTTACAGATGTAATCGATTATTTTTAATTGAAATTCTCAGGTTACAACTCAAAAACATAGTAATTGATTATCCAGGAGAGGTAATCGATTACTTCTGCTTATTTTCATAAAGTTAATTTTCTAAAGCAGAGCATGTAACTATAGGTTTTCAAAAACATTTTGAGTGAAGGAACACTTTGGTCTCTCAAGTTTTTCGACAGGGACACTTTAGTCCCTCAAGAAATTTAATTCATTTTTAGTCCCCATGTTTTCCAAAAGTACCAATTTAGCCCCTCATGTTTTCTAAAAGTACCAATTTAGTCCCTCAACGAAGTGGCTAACGGAAATAAGACAGAGACTAAATTGGTACTTTTGGAAAACTTTAGGGACTAAAAATGAATTAAATTTCTTGAGGGACTAAAGTGTCCCTGTCGAAAAACTTGAGGGACCAAAGTGTCTTTTCACTCAAACATTTTTAACAAAAGATCTAACTTAAAACGATTTCACAAAAAGTTCTTTTCTTCTCCTTAACTTTGAAAAACATTTTGGCCTTATGAACTCTTGAAATTATAACTTCATTACCTTACACAGATTCTTATGGGCAAAGCTAAACTTAATCTATTTGCTTGAGAGCTTGAGCCTTGAGCTTGAATGCACTTGACGCTTGGAACCTGTTTGTTATCATCAAAACATTTTTCTAGAAATCTTCTAGCATAACTATTTACGTCCTTTCGGGAAAGCTTCACTTTCAACAATTTGTTAGCTAAAGCCATATCAAAAATAGTTCTCTCTTGCATCAGAATTTAAAAAGATGATTTTGTCTTTATTAGGCAGTGTTTCTGATTACAGATTTTCCTGTTGTTAGATAGTGTTTGAGGACATATTTGCTGCAAGTGATTCAGCAAAACTTGAACAACTAAAGGAGTTAAGCTCAAAGAGGAGAGCAATTAAGAGTCTATTAACGAAAGCAAATCCATTACAGAAGCTATCGCTAGAGAAATGTCTGGAGGGCGGGTAACTCGCTGTGAACAGGTAACTGCATATGCTGTTTGTTTGAGCCTACCTAATCTATGATGTTATTGATAGGCAGATTACAATTATATTGATCCTTGATTTCAAATGTTTTTATCCTTTTAGCCATGTGATTCCAATTGTGTGAATGGTATCATTTTTTGATGTGTTCACTATGTCTTGTAAGTTAGTCTAAACATTAACCTCGTGAGAAGGGAAAGGAAGGGAAGAAGTCCACTCTTCCATTCCCCTTTCTGTAAAATGTTGTCATTATGTAATGACTAATGACTTAATAATGGCCTTATGGAAGTGATAAATTGTTCATCACATTCTCATTATGGCAATGAGTCAGTTTGTAGAATTGTGATTGTGTGATGTAACAAATAATGGTATAGCCCAATAACTAATCGTCAGCATATGGTAAATCATCAAATTTCTGGAAATACCAATGTATTTTTCTCATTCTGTGCAAATGATTTAGTTTGTTTGTTTTCCTTGTTTGCATCAGGATATTTACAAAATAGAGCAGTATCTACCGTTATTGGAGAATTTATTGTTCTATGTTGATGCAATAAGCACCAATAGCCAAATGGCTCCATGGATTGCTGCTCTTAAGATACGCTGGAGTAGTGCTCTGAGCTCCTCTTCTTTCTTCAATTTCTCTGGTCCAAATTTTTTCCAAATCGACAGTTTGCTATTCGAGCTTGGTATGACCCTTTTCCTTTATGGTGCAATCCTGCGGAAGAGGGCTTTAGAAGTTCTATCATCTGGTATGTGTTGAAATCTCATTTTCTAATATAAACTTCACATTATTTCCGAAATATTTCGTACTAACTTTCACAGATTATAAAGGTAGAGTAGATAAAGTTTTTTATTGTTAATTACTGATTTGTAATAACTAATAACTGTCTAATAGGCGTAACCGTGAGGAGGGCGGAAGAGAAAGGTACTTCTCCAGTTCTTCTGGTAAAGTTGCATCATGGTGTTGCACTTTTTCTTGAAGAGGCTATTGGAATTTTATCTAAAGTTTTCAGACAGTGCAGAGACATTTCATCACGTTTATCGGTAAGGCTACTGCCTTTTCACATTGGTAGAAATCACTGTCATTGTCTCATTGTCCGCTCCTTATCTCATTTTTTTATTTTTAGTTATCTCATCGGTACCCTTTTATTATGTATGCAGGAATTTATATCTTCATGCAAATCTTCACGAGTTGAAAAGTCAGCAATATCTTGCAGAACAAGAAAAGGTTAATGATAAAATAGGAGCCGCTATTGGCATTCTTCGTTATGCGTTGATTAATGCAAGAAGGAATGTACCAAGAGAAGAATCATGGAAATCCCGAAATCTATTTACCAAAAGCAAATTCATGATGCTTCTGAAGTGCTCAGAAAGTTAGAACGTGAGAACGATTTTGTTTTGTCTGCGAGGATCCCATCAGAAGATGAGTTACCCTTGCCCGAAGGTAAAAAAATAGTGACCATTATCCGTTATAATCCGGCAAGATGGGAGAGAGAACTTGCTTTCAGGACACAAGTATAGAGGAAAAAATTATGTATGCCTGGTCTAAAATGTGGCCATGGCTCATTGGCTTGTCCTGTATATCTTGTTTCCTTTCTGTTTTAACTCCCCTTTAATTATTGGCACGTGAAAATGAGCCTAATATCAAACTTAGTCATGTTCCTCTTTGCACGTATTTTTTTTGTGTAGAGGTTTGGCTGGCCCAAAGTTTTTCCAGAATTATGTTACATGAACATTTTTTTTGGTCTAAATTGCTACTGTTGATGCATGGAATATGCTTTTAGATTGGATTTTTGAAACACCTATACTAACTATTGTATTATAGACTAAATTAGCAGTTTTCTCTAGAAGTTTATTCTTGGCATAATTCATGTTTGGAAGCCTTATTTTCTTATTCACTTTAGCTTTAAAAAATTTGTCCTGCTTTTAGGCATGTATGAGTTTTGGCAAATTAGGCTACTCTCCACTTATTTCAGGAAAATCACTGAGGAACTTATCTGCAGAAACTGGTCATTTTATGGGAACGATATTACCATTTACCAGGATATCAACAAGAGTGATGACAAGAGTAGGATACATAGTTTAATTTTCATTTCATGTTTCCTAGAGCTCAAGCCTCAAGCCATTCATAAATCAGAGAAAAAAAAAGAGTATTGTGATAAATTGATAATTATGCTTTTGGTTTTATACATTAGCGAGGACCTCTTGTCACTAATTAGCGAGGGATGAAAATGCGCGAGAGATTTGCGACAGATTAAGCCCTCGCAAATAGAATTCAACAGCGAGGAATTTTTGGTCGCTAATTAGCGACGGCTTCATGACAAAATTGCGAGAGTTTTGGTCACTAATTAGCGACGGATTGATGACGAAATTGAAACAACTTTCTAAACAATCAATTGCAAGAGATTTGTGAGTGATTAAGCCATCGCAAATAGAATTCAACTACGATGAATTTGCGAGGAGCGATTGGTCGCTAATTAGCGAGGGCTTGATGACGAAATTGAAAACAATTCTTTTGTGAGGGCTTTGCGAGGGATTAAGCTCTCACTAAGTAGCGACGGATTGATGACGAAATTTAAACAATTTTCTAAGCAATCAATTGCGAAAGATTTGCGAGCGATTAAGCCATCGCAAATAGAATTCAACTACGACGAATTTGCTAGGAGCTGTTAGTCGCTAATTAGTGACGGCTTGATGATGAAATTGTTTAAAAATTGTTTGCGAGGGATTATGCTCTCGCTAAGTAGCGACAGACAGATGTGAATTTCTTGAATGACTTTAGCGAGGGATTTGCGAGGGAAATTTCCGTTGGAGATCATATTTTGGCGAGAAATTAGCGAGGGAATATTTCGCTCGCTAATTAGCGATAAATGAGACGCGACGGACACATTCCTCGCAAATCCGTCACAAATCCGTCGCTAATTCGATTTTGAGAGGGATTTGCGACAGAGTTTTTCGACGCTATTTTGCATTTTTCTTGTAGCGAAGAGGCTTAAAATAGATTAAAGCCTATGCATGATCCACTGCCAAATAAGGATTATCGATTACGTTCAATCCCAAGAACTTTACCACATAAAGGGACTGATGTATGCAGCCAATATGAAGAGATTGGCTTTCCCTCATATTAAAGATATTTTTCGTGCTGCAAAAAAAGTGTGCTACAGATCTCAGGTTGTGGCTGTGGTTGCGTCTGCTTGATTTTACTAAAATTTTTCATGTCCTGGAGTTACAGATGCTATATATTTTTTCTCTTCTCAGCAGAGGAACTTCATGTTTAATAACTTGGATAACAAAGGCACAAAGCAGTAAGGAACAGGGAGTGGGAGTGAGATGGTGTGATTGGGAGGTTTGAGTATGGGAGGGAAATGGGGTTTAAAAATATTTTAATGAATTGAAGAAAGGAAAGGGGTTAGAAATATAGATAAAGATATTTTTGAGATTAAAATTTGTTTGAGGGTTTGAGATTAATAGCGTCTTTGGATAAGCGTTTGTAACTCCCAAACGCAAAAGCTTCAAAGATGGAGCTTTGTGTGAAGTGCGTACAAAGCATTGGAAACGCCAAAGCAAACACGCTCTAAAGAGTAGGAATTGGGCACTAAATCTCGTTGATCCCGGGTGTTTTATTATAAGAGCATTGCAATAATTTTATTTGACCAAATAAATATATATATATATATATATATATACTATCTATATATAAAAGGATCCCTTTTCGAGACACTACGTTTGGCAGAGAAATTTTCGAGGCATCACGTTTGTCCTGTGAAGCTTTCCTCGCACTAGAGAATTTGTAGGTAAATAATCATTATCTCTAATCAAAATTATAATTTAAAATTAAATAAATTATTTAAATTTATTTAATCATTATATATTTGTAGGTAAATAACATTATCTCTAACCAAAATTACAATTTGAAATTAAATTAATTATTTAAATTTATATAATCATTATCTGTATGTGAAATCATTATCCTCAACAAAAATATTTAAAAAATATTTAAAAAAATCACTATATATATTTATATATATAATAGGCTCTCCCATTCAATTTTTAAAGTTCTATCTAATTCTAAGAATTCTCTTCTCCAAATTCTTTCTTTTATTTTTATTTTTTCCCTCATTCCTCTACTTAAAGCTCTTAATTTTGATTTTTGAGTGTTTGATGAATTACTTATTAGATGATGCATTTTTTCTTATACTTTTAATACTTATATAAAAACATCTCTTTTCGAGGCACCACGTTTGTCGGAGAAATTTTCGAGGCGCCACGTTTGTTCGCTTAAGGAATACTCGCACCAAAGCATTTGTAGGTAGATAATATCGTCTTTAATCAAAATTATAATTTAAAATAAATAAATTATCTATATTTGGAATATGTTGAATCATTATCCTCATTTTGTTATAAAAAAATCATTATCCTCAAAAAGATCAATAAACACAAAGAGATGATGCTTGAACATTATCTGTCTCTGAAATCATTATCCTCAGTTTGTTGAAAAAAGAAGTAATCATTATTCTAAAAAAAATATTTATTTAAAAAAATCACTATATATAACATGATCTCACATTCATTCTTTACCTTTGTTTCACCTTCAAATCTCTCTACTTTCAAGAATTCTCTAATTTTATTATTTCGTATTATTTCTCACTCTGACACTATCACACTCACTCGCATCCAACTCTTCCTATTTTCATGCTTAGCCTCGACGGACCCAACCAAGATCATATCGTAGCTATCTCTCTGTGACCCGAATTTTCATTTGGATTTTTCATTCCGAATCTACTATAGCTTTGATATTCATTCTGTAAACTCTAGATGCTATTTTTCATTTTTATTTTTCAATGCTTCTAATAAAAGTAGCAACCTACTCATCTGAAATAGTTCAGTATCACTTATCAACCTCTACCTCGCCCCGCACCTATCAAAAGAAGTAAAAACACTGGATTAGATTCAATTCACATGATCTATGCTATGTAATATGCTGGATGGGATGTAAGCATGGGGGCATGATTTATTTTAGATTTAATTGTTTATTGAATCATATATAATACCTTTAGCCTCTAGGTCTGTGTTACAGGACTACAATGGGATTTTATTTTATAACACATACCTTCTATCTATCTACTATGGTATAAACTTAAACTCCAAATCCCCTTCTTTCCCTTAAACATCAAAACAAGGGAAATTATTTACTTTTTACATTGGCGAAATATTTGGCCCATGAGGAACTCATCCAAATAAAATAAAAGGATAATTACATCAGTAAAAATTTGAGGGATGCAATAATTATTAGAAGATGCACAGTATCCGTTTGTTAAATTGTTTGTGTCAATTGAAGACCTCAATCTGTGTCAATTGAAGACCTCAAAAGAGCGTGAATGGTAACATAAGGAAAGTCACTCAAAAATCTCAAACTGTTCAGCGTGGAGTTGCAGTTTCTTTTATAATTAATTTTTTTTATTTTATTTGTTTATAAGGTATACTTATAATCTAAATATATAAGAAAAAGGTAAGTATTGTTACATTGTTAAATATTATCGTCCTCAAAACATAATTCATTATTTTTAAAATAATATTTGAAAATCTTGCTTTCACGACAATTTGGTACCTGAAAAAATTAAGTTAAATAGATTATTCAAATTTTCCACATCATTCTTCCAACAACATTAAAATATCATCCTTAATTCTATTTAAAAATTAATTTAAAATTAAAATCCTATAAATAAGTCTCATAATATATTAAAAGATAACAACAACATTAAAAAAAAAAACAAGATACAAACTACAGACCCAAAAATTTTGGGGAAGCTTGACACACAAAATTGTTAACCTCGAGGGTGCAATGATCCCGGTCACCCTTAGCATGGCTCTATGATTTTGGGTAAACAAACTTCATTCAATAATCATATAATACTCGATTCAGTAAAATAGTGCAAGTAAATCAAACATAAATTTCACAGAGCCAATTAGAATGAAAACGCGTGTCAAATATAATAGGACCCAAATTCATTTTACGAAAATAACGCTCAACCAGAGGTATCAAATAAATTGATGGCAAAGACAGAGGAGTGGCAGTGTTTCTGTCACATGCTGAAGAGAAATAACACGATAATGATAACATATGACAAGGAACTAGATGAACAACAACAACATTAAAAAAAATTTATCTAAATGTTAATGTATATTAAAAGATAACAACAAGATACAAACTACAGACCCAAAGATAAAAACAGCTAAAATCAATCTAAATATCTTCCTACTTTTTCTGTAACCATTTTGTCTAAATGTATTATCGAGATAAATTTATTTGTTTTCTTTATCACAGTAACTATGAAAAAATAATAATTAATATAAAAAGTGTTATATTAAAAAACTGAGGGATTAATCTATAAAAAAAACTTAGGGATTATTTGGTTAGGATATTCGAGAATAAAAAATTTTGATGCTATCCACAAATTACAAAAAGGAGATAGATTCAATACTTATAAAACATATAAGAAAAAGAATTTGTATGTCTCATCTAGAAATTTCCACGTAATCCATGGAGAGATCATAAATCTGTATAGGTAGATGGGTTTGGAGTATACGCTTACAAACTTCCCTTAATATTTGGCACAGTACGTCAACTCTAAAGCTAAACTAGAAAAAAATATATATATATTTAAAATTTAAATGATAATTATAATAAAAAATATAATAAAGGTAGATTATCTTATAAAAATGAAAAAAAAAATTTACATAATTTTATATTATTTATTATTATGAGCTTATTTTTTAATTTCACCTGAGACAATTTTTAAACCAAACAATATTTTATCATTATTGCAATATCGAAATTGAGATCTTCCAATATTTTTTAAAAGTAAAACAAATTAAATACTAATATAGTATAGATTTTTTTCAAACATTACAAATGTAGAATCAAAAAGGTTTTGATGAAGACAAATAAATCAACAAGTTGTCCTTGATGAAGACAAAGCAACAACAACTATTTTAGAAGTTTTCTATTTCCCGCTCCCTTGTAATATTTTATATTTATGTTGAGTGTGGGTGGTGGACTTAGGCAATTATGAGTTAGTTAGCATGAATACTAGTTAAGCTAAATATTTGAAAAAGCTTAGAAAGGGACTAGGTCTTTTGGAAAATCATTTTTAACATTATTCTTTAAGAAAGTAGCAGTGACTACTCGAGTAGTTTGTGCACTACTCGAGTAGCCTGCAAAGAAGTAAATTGGTCTGCTCACTGTTTCACCAAACTACTCGAGTAGTCTGTTGACTAATCAATTAGTTCTCAACTAATCGATTAGTTGCTGCACTAATTGAGTAGTTTGAGAAACAGTAAGTCCACCAATTTTCTCACTACTCGAGTAGTGCTCCAACTACTCGAGTATTGCGAGTCAGATCAGTCAATTTTCAAATTCTTATATGGCTGTTGAAGAGGCAATCAAGGGAGAATCTTTCCTAATTAGTTTTCTCAAGCTCCTCCCTGATTCTGGCGGTTCGAAAACACATTATAAGGATTACCTCTTCAACAAGAGCGAGAAGACGGATCTTGAGCGAAAAATATTTTTGAAAACCTTGCACCCAAAAAGAACCTTTGATCCAATCCCTTTCTAAGAATCAATCTCATTCTAGTATTCTAGCTTTCTTACTCATTGTCAATTGAGATTGTTTGGAGCCGCTTCGCTGTGATTTGATTACTCCATTGAAGAAAGGAAGGAGCACTTGAAGGTTTCAAGAGGCTCTATTGCTAAAGGGAGAAGGTGTTCTTGAAGGTTTCAAGAAGCTCTCTTTTTGTGGAAGGTTGAAGAGGTTCTTCTACAGAGAATCAATTGAAATTGGGGTAAAGTTCAAGAGTTTGGTACACTCTTGAAGGGTTAGGATTAGATTGAGTGAGGTTCACTAATTAATCATGTTTGTATCCAATTTAATTGATTATTAGTAGACACTCCCTAAGGTTTAGGGGGGACTGGACGTAGCTCTCAAGTGGGTAGAGAGTGAACCAGTATAAGAATTCCCTGTGTCTATCTTTTATTGCTTTCGTTTATTTCAGTTATTTAATCTTTCTTCAGAACCTTAAGTTAGCAAATCATCCGCTTCTGTTCTTGGATTCGTGTTAGTGAAACCCCTCTTTTGAAAACTCTGTTCTCTGTCTGAAGTGCCTCGTACTACTCGAGTAGTCTCTGAACTAATCAAGTAGATCATCACATTTTGGACAGAAAATTAATTTTGTTTTAAAACAGTAAGCGTGTTATTTGTTAATATCAATTACATTCGAAAAGTTAATATCGTTACTTCAATTTACTATTCACCCCCCCTCTAGTAAAGTGTTAGGCCGCTTGTTGGTTTCCAACAAGTGGTATCAGAGCTCGGTCGAAAGATCGAATGTAAAAACTTTTTCGAAAAGATCCTTAAGGAAACCATGGGCTCTAACAATCCTTTTGGAGGGGAAGGCTCTTCAATAAACTGTCCTCCACTATTTAATGGTGAAGGATATGCTTATTGGAAAGCCAGAATGAAAATATTTATTGAAGCGATTGATATTGATGTTTGGAATGCAATTGAAAATGGTCCCTATATACCTAAAAGAAAAATAAATGATGAAGTTGTAGAAATTCCTAAGGCAAGTTGGAATGATGATGACAAAAAGAAAGTTTCCTATGATTTAAAAGCTAAAAACATCATCACATCCGCCTTGTCTTATGATGAGTTCTTCAGAGTTTCACATTGTAAAAATGCGAAACAAATGTGGGACGTTCTACAACTTACTCATGAAGGGACAAGCGAGGTTAGAAGGGCTAGATTAAATACATTAATGCATGAATATGAGTTATTTCGCATGCTCCCTAATGAGTCAGTTAATGACATGCAAAAGCGATTTACTCATATCATAAATCATCTCATTGCACTTGGTAAAACATTTCTTAATTCTGAAGTTATTAACAAAGTATTGAGATGTTTAAGCAGGGAATGGCAACCCAAGGTCACAGCTATCATGGAGTCAAAAGATTTAGACACCTTGGATCTTGCAACCCTCTTTGGAAAGCTTCAAGAGCATGAGATGGAGCTAGGACGTCTAACTTTGCATGAGGAGTCGGATAAGAAAAAGAAGGGAATCGCACTAAAGACCACCACAAAATCAACTAAGGTATGTGATGATTCCTCTAGCTCTAGTAATGACTCCGAATCTAGTTTAGATGATGAAAGTTTTCAAAAACTAACAAAGAGGTTCCATAAATGTTTTAAAAATAAAAATGAATTAAAAAGAATAAAGGAACCTAAGAACTCCTACCATAGAAATTGTTCTTCAAAAGATAAAATTAAATGTCATGAATGTGGTAAGAGAGGTCACATAAGACCTCATTGTCCTGAGTATCTTAAGAGACACAAAGATGAAAAGAAAAAGGGCAAAAGAGCCTACATAGTGTGAGATGCACCGGATGAAAACAGAGAGACAAGCTCAAGCACATCAAGTGATGAGGAAGAAGCCAATATTTGCTTGGTGAGTAGATTTGATGAAGGCGCATCATCAAGTTTCACTTCAAGTAAGCAAGGAACCGAGGTAAATTCCGATTCCGAATCTGAGTCTCATGATTATGAAGAATTATATAATGCTTATGTTGAAATGCATAAAGAATTCAAGAAACTTGCTAAATTAAATGACAAAGGAAAAAGAGCTATTTTGAAATATAAAGAGCAAGTCTTGAATTTAGAAAAATGCATTGATGAGCTAAATAGTAAAAATCTTTGAAAATTCAAGAAATCCCTCCTTGTGAAAGTTGCAAAAGTCATGAACATGAAGTTACAAATTTGAAAAACACTATTGCAACTTTATCAAGAAGTGATCAAAGAGTAAATCAACTTCTTGAAAATCAAAGGAACAATACAAATAAAACTGGCTTAGGATACATGAATGTCAATAAAAAGAATTTTAGAAAAGTTGGCTCTTTTTCAAATGTTAATTATTCTAAAAATCCAACTTGCTTTTATTGTGGCATTCATGGACACACCTCAAATATTTGTAGAATTAAATCTCATGGTGTGCCTAACGGTTATTATGTTTGGATTGTGAAAGATGAAAATCCCGATAAGCCCAAAACAATTTGGGTACCCTCAAGCAAAACTTAAATTTTTCAAGTACTTTTGAAGGGCTATGTGCTTAAATGTTTTTTTTTTGCCTCTTTATAAGTATATTTGTTTTAGGGGGAGAAAAGTTTTCTTTTCGGGCTATAACTCAACAAGTGCTATCATTGCTCATAATCCAACAAGTGTTATTATGTTCTTCCTATGGCATATTGCTCTTAATTTAGGCTCCTTTTTTATCATGCCAAAAGGGGGAGAAATGGTGTTGTTGTTTATGCTGTGCAGGTTTCTGATGTTGCATAAATTCAGGGGGAGTTTATGCAAAACAACAAGGTTTATATTATCAAGGATTTGTCATCATCAAAAAGGGGGAGATTGTAGAATCAAAAAGGTTTTGATGAAGACAAATAAATCAACAAGTTGTCCTTGATGAAGACAAAGCAACAACAACCATTTTAGAAGTTTTTTATTTCCCGCTCCCTTGTAATATTTTATATTTATGTTGAGTGTGGGTGGTAGACTTAGGATCTTACTCAAGCGATTATGAGTTAGTTAGCATGAATACTAGTTAATCTAAATATTTGAAAAAGCTTAGAAAGGGACTAGGTCTTTTGGAAAATCATTTTTAACATTATTCTTTAAGAAAGTAGCAGTGACTACTCGAGTAGTTTGTGCACTACTCGAGTAGCCTGCAAAGAAGTAAATTGGTCTGCTCACTGTTTCACCAAACTACTTGAGTAGTTTGTTGACTAATCGATTAGTTCTCACCTAATCGATTAGTTGTTGCACTAATTGAGTAGTTTGAGAAACAGTAAGTCCACCAATTTTCTCACTACTCGAGTAGTGCTCCAAGTACTCGAGTAGTGCGAATCAGATCAGTCAATTTTCAAATTCTTATATGGTTGTTGAAGAGGCAATCAAGGGAGAATCTTTCCTAATTAGTTTTCTCAAGCTCCTCCCTGATTCTGGCGATTTGAAAACACATTATAAGGATTACCTCTTCAACAAGAGCGAGAAGACGGATCTTGAGCGAAAAATATTTTTGAAAACCTTGCACCCAAAAAGAACCTTTGATCCAATCCCTTTCTAAGAATCAATCTCATTCTAGTATTCTAGCTTTCTTACTCATTGTCAATTGAGATTGTTTGGAGCCGCTTCGCTGTGATCTGATTACTCCATTGAAGAAAGGAAGAAGCACTTGAAGGTTTCAAGCGGCTCTATTGCTAAAGGGGGAAGGTGTTCTTGAAGGTTTCAAGAAGCTCTCTTTTTGTGGAAGGTTGAAGAGGTTCTTCTACAGAGAATCAATTGAAATTGGGGTAAAGTTCAAGAGTTTGGTACACTCTTGAAGGGTTAGGATTAGATTGAGTGAGGTTCACTAATTAATCCTGTTTGTATCCAATTTAATTGATTATTAGTAGACACTCCCTAAGGTTTAGGGGGGACTGGACGTAGCTCTCAAGTGGGTAGAGAGTGAACCAGTATAATAATTCCCTGTGTCTATCTTTTATTGCTTTCGTGTATTTCAGTTATTTAATCTTTCTTCAGAACCTTAAGTTAGCAAATCATCCGCTTCTGTTCTTGGATTCGTGTTAGCGAAACCCCTCTTTTGAAAACTCTGTTCTCTGTCTGAAGTGCCTCGTACTACTCGAGTAGTCTCTGAACTAATCGAGTAGTTCATCACATTTTGGACAGAAAATTAATTTTGTTTTAAAACAGTAAGCGTGTTATTTGTTAATATCAATTACATTCGAAAAGTTAATATCGTTACTTCAATTTACTATTCACCCCCCTCTAGTAAAGTGTTAGGCCGCTTGTTGGTTTCCAACAACAAATAATATGAATATATGATTAAATATAATGATTATCATTTTGTAAAAAGTTTGCAATAGATAAATACTTTAGTTGTTATAATCTCTCAGATTAAAAATAAAGGTATATACATTTCAAAAATTGAAAAAAAAATAATTCAAGATGATTAGAACAATTAGGATAAAGATTTTTTAGGATCAAATCTTATGATTAATTTGAGATAAGATAAACGATGAAAAATATCAAAATATTTAAATATGAATAATAATAATAATAAATGTGATAATCATATTAAAAAGATGATAATTTATATTCAAAAAATACTAAATTATCATGTCTCATGAAATAGGAAATATTTTTATTTATCCTTAAATATACTCATAATACCATCAAACAAAAAAATATTAAAAACATTCTTTACTTTTTATTAAATAAATAAGGAAAATATCAGTTACTTTTTATTTATACAAGAAAGTACAATATTTCTCAACAAACTCATTTAAATTAATTTTTTTTAAGTGTAGTGTTTGATTTAAGTATCTGCCTTTTGGTATAATTTTTTTTATTGTTGTGTAACTTTACTTTAAAATAAAAACAATCTTTACTCTTAAATATTTAATATAAAAAATTAAATTATCAATAACCCGTGCATTGCACGGGGTGAGAGCTAGTATATATATATATATATATATATATATATATATATATATATGTATGTATGTATGTATGTATGTATATATAATGTGAGGTTGAATTCAAGATAGTACAACAACCATCTAACGGAGGTGCTATTTGCACCATCCTTAATTATTTGCTATTAGCACCATCCTTTCTTTGTTTCTTTTTTTTAAGCTTTTGCTAATCATTTGGCCTCAGAGGAATGTTTAAACAAAATAAAAAAAATTCAAATATTGAAAGTTAAAAAAATATATTAAATACAACTATTTTAATTTGAATAGAGTTTAATTAATATGTATTGATGGTGTAAAATTTTTTATACTGTCAATGCAACATCCACTATTCATTTACAAAACTTTTATTTAGAAGTCAATGATCATAAACCTACAAAACGTGGATAATGCTGACAGTATAAAAACGCTTTACACCATCAATTCACAAACTTTTTCTCTTTTGGATATTGATTTTCATTTGTTTAATTGCTTAACCATTGACAAAGGGCAAAGAGTTAGCAAAATACTTTTTCAGTTTGTTTCTGCTCCGGATACCCTCATCTAGGGCTGGAAACGAGTCGAGTCGAACTTTAACTCAATTCGGCTCGACTCGTTAAGAAAAAGCTCAAGTCAAGTTTTGAGCCGAGTTCAGTTCGAACTATTTTGCAAGCTCAAACTCGACTCGATTTAAGTTCGTGAGTTTTCAAGCGAGTTAACGAGCTCAAATGTATACAGCTCGTGAACTCGAATAATGATTGTTGATATATATATATATACATACACTCATACATACATTTATATATATGTCATATGTGTGTGAATAAATAAAGATAAAAAGAAATTTAAATCACATTTTATAATTTTTTTTTTCATTTTTAATATATATTATATTTATATATTAATATAAAAAGTATTTACGTATATAACAATTATAAAATATTTTTCATATGATATATATATAATCGAATCTGCTCATGAATCTAACGAGTCGAACTATAGTTGACTCGAGTTTAGCTCGTTTGTTTAACGAGCTCAATTTTTAGCTCAAGTTTAGCTCGCTTGGTTCATGAAACAAGTCCATTGAGCTAAAGTTATCTTTGATCATTCTTGCTCGGACCACTTAACTCTGCTTTAACATTAGCTAGTGTTATCTTTGATCATTCTTGCTCAACTTTAAACCTTGGTGACTTTCTTGTATTACCAAACACTTCTACTCTTCTCTTTTCCACTATGTCTCTCGCTACTGTGATATCCGAATATCCGAAAGGGCAATTGATTTTGTTCTCCAAAAGTGTTTTTATCACCACCTATTAATCACCCATACTTTAATTTGCGTCACGTATCCGGTACCGATACTTCACCGATACGTATCTATGAAATATCGAAATTAATTTTAAAAAAAATAAATAAATATTAATTGGATACACTAAAAATATCTTTCGATACCTTTGTGAACATTAATGTATAGCATAGAGAAAGATAGAATAAAAAATGCCTATACATAAAGACGCGCTATTCCTTTCTTCCTTTGATCATAAATATTAAATTGATTTAAAGCAATCCTAATAATAGTAAATGAGAGAATGACATTGATAATATTCCTATTTGCATGCAATAGGCATCAATTTCGAATAACAATATAATTTTCGTTGTTTACTTAGTAATCTCAAAAAAGTATGTTCATAACCTGAAACTTTGGAACAATTATATATTTGGTATGTTTCATAAACTTTTTGTTCATATTTTAAATATGTATCATAAACATATTGTATCCTCTATTTTTGAGAATTGATATATCGCCGTATCAGATATGTATCGTATCCAATACTCAGTATCGTATCGGTGCTTCATAGATCACAACATCAATCCCTTCGACAGCTTGCCCTGCAGCAGCAGTGCCTTGACCTACCCCCGGTCCAATAGAAGCAAGCCCAACGGCCAATCCAGCAGCAATAAAGGAAGGCTCAAAAAGATGAGGGGGTGGTGACTCAGCCCCATTTAGCTGAATGATTTTAAGGTGCTCTCTGCACCAATCCTCTCAATTTTCACAAGCTATACATAGTCAAGTAATTTTCCAGCACTCAACCACTGAAATTGAGAGTAACTGAATATTTGCTATTTGCTACTGGAGAGAGGATAAAAATAAATAGCTGCAAATTCAGAAAGCTCCCTTCATGAGCTTCTTGCATTCCGGTATAGGACGAGAAGGAAGGTTCTCAGGAGTCAAGTTACTATCTAGTAAATGGAACTAAACTGCATAATATCAACTGGATCCTCTGCTGACTAATTTCCAAATTGTTTATCAAGAGAACAATTAAAACACAGTTATCATAGAATCACTGATTACGGGATGAGTCAGCACAATGGTAAAAGACAATTAACATAATAAAGAACAGAAGAAGAAAGTGCTCTGAACATACAAACTCATATCAGCACTTTAAATGGAAACAATTGAAATACAGGCAAACACCATTGAAGTTCCAGTTGGCCATACTCTTACACTCAAAGAAGAAAGGATCATTCTCATCTTCATTTGGCTTATTAGTGCAATGGCAAATAGGCTCATGTTACTTCGGGGCATAAATCAGCAGCCAGACAGTAAAATAGGTAAGATATATTCACAACCATACCATAGAACGGTTGACGTATCATTAATCTTTTAATCCAAGTAAAGAATATTCATCATTCCAATTATTGTTGCACAGAAAAATGAGATGCCCAGACAAAAATCCTCATCAGTCAAATCTTCAATTAGCCCGCTTTGTTTTCTATTTTAATTTTAATTCATGCTACAAAACACTAATATTATGACAGTAAATTTAAAATATAACTTTTCAAATTCAATCTCACTTTTCATTGGAAGAGGAAGCCCCATCCTTTGATGCATTGTTCTCAGCTTGTGCTTCCTTTTCTTTCTCTAATTCATCGATTGCTTGCTTCTCGGCAGCCTTCTCGGCCCTCAAGATGGGTTCATAATAATCAGAATGAGCCTCCATACATTCCTTCAAGACCGCAGTGATCCGAGCGCACTTGTCTACGAGATCCTCCTTGTTCTTCTCCGCCTCTTCCACGCACTTCTCCCAATCAATGAATGCCTCTCTGCACCCGCCCCCTTTCATGAACAAGCAAAACCCGCACTCCCCTTCCTCTTCCACCTCATCATCTTCTTCTACTTTGGCTACGGGAGACTCCAAATCTGATTCAACTGGAGGAACACCTTCTTCGGCATCAGGTTGCCCTGTTGGGGGTTGATTCAAGGGCATTTTGGAATCAGGTGCCGACATTGTTCAGTGGAGAGTGGGGATGGTTTTCCGGTTTATTTGACAATGGACCAATCAACCAAATACAGGAGGAAGATCTCCAGAAATTTTTTTTGAATTGTAGATCCCTGCAATATTGAAAATGAAGGCAACATTCACCTAATAGAATCAATCTCAAAAATAGCTATCAGTAAATAATACTTGCAAACAACAAATAACAATAAAATCCAAAGAATTATACAGTTCGAATAGGAAACTCTTTGACACTTGAATGGATTCCCACTGGAGCATAAACTCAGTATTATTAATCTGGTATACAAATTTGGATTCTTGTATGTGATCACTAGAAAGAATTGTAAAGGATAAAAGCTTCCATAAAAGAAAAATATACTTCATTACTGTCAGTTCCAAAAAAACCTACGACTATTGTTGTATAAGTTGCCCTAACCTTTCCAAACCCACATTAAGAATTAGTTATTTGAAGTAAATGAACGTCGCCCATCAAAAACAAACGAAACAGCCTTAAACAAGGAAACTAAGACTAGAATTAATATTGATTGAACTCTCATTATTTTGAAACTTGGAAATCAGATGCTTGTGATTTAGGTAGGCAAGCATCCTAGAGTAGTCACATGAGCATTATTTTCTTACACAGAATAAAATGAAAATGAAATAAATGGTGGGCTTACAGGCTATATGACCAATAATCAATTAAGTTACTTATTCATTATCCAATTGTCTTTATTCATTATCAATTGTTTAATGTTTAGTAAAACTAAGATATTACACATGAAGTTACCTGAAATAGGTACATTGACCAGCTCACCAGCATACTTAAGCATACTACCAAATGAAAGAGCGTGTGAAATGATAATGAATGCATGTTTCCGTATTTGAAAGTGGCAAAAACCAAAGCGATTCTTAGCCTTAACTCCATATTATTACGTAGCAGATACAATGTAATAAAATAGATGAGAGAGGCAGAGCAAATCAAAGACTGATCATAACGAGACTGGTGTGGAAACAGACCAGACTAGGCCTTGCCCTGAACAGGTCCCGCCTGCATCCCAAATGTAAGGCTTGACCTTGGCTTGTATACATGTCATAGGTTTCTAAGGTCAGAAAGCCTGTTTAAAGGTCTACTTTACAATAACACCTTTTCACTAGGCCAGCAGGCCTAACTCTTTAAAGTACGCTTAAAATTCAAGAAAAATTGCTGACGATTTATTTTTCTAATAAAAAAATATAAATATAATTCTATAAACTAATTTTTGAGTAGATACATTCAACTACGTAGGCCAAAGAAGGACGGCCCACTATAGGAATTTGACGATCCTATTTGGTCAAATACCTGGCGAATTTCTGAACAAGTTCCTGGATAACAAGCCTAAGGGTTTTCTTATTGATGACAGTGATGATACCGACCGTGACATTATACGGAGTTGGAGCTTCTAACTACGATGAATGGGGTCTGGGGAGGGTAGATACACGAAACCTGACCCTCACAAACAGAGAGGCTGTTTCCAGGATTTTAACCCGTGACCTCTTGACCACTGAGCAACAACTTTTACTGTTGCGCATTGTCAACACATCATCCAGCATTATGTATATGACTCTCATTAAGAAGTCAAAGATGTTAAAGACGATGATGGCCAACGGTGTATAAATCTTTACAGTGCATTATAGCGGTGATAACGAATAAACCAAGAATAATAATACAAGAAACTTGACTGGATCAAAGAATGATCAAAACGCTTAACCCATTTCATCAAAAGAAATGAAATTGCCCTCAATAAATCTGCGAGTCGGACCATTCATCAAACACTTGAGAAATGAGAAATATGAAGGGAGTGACAGTGGATACCTGAGATTTGTGGCGAACCCTCGGCGTTGGTGGATGTGAATGTGACAATAAGTGGCGGCTTTGGCGGTGGGTTTCGCAAATTGGAAGCTCCGGCAAGCTGCTGCTGGCTTCAGGAGTCAATAACAATTCCAAGGGTATATTAGGTGAGGGTTTTAGCAGGGCCCGAACAGTGGTACTCCCATCTTGTTAGCCTACTTAACCGAATTACACATACCAAGAAAAGTGGTTGGTTTTATGAATTCTATGAGAATATATTGTAACATTACAATTTTACCCCCTCAACTTTTCTTGGAAAATTACAAAAAACACATAGATAATCAAATCATTTAATAAGGGCAAAAAAGAAAAAAAATCAATAAATGATGCATAGAAAATATAAAGTGACTTATAATTAGGACAAAAAAACTTTCTAGAATGTGCCCTATATATAGGACCGGAGAGAGTATATTCTTAAGTTTCTTATTGAGTAATCGGTGAGATTTGATCTATGAACTTTTTAGGCGTCGGTCAAGTTAGTACCTGACTCTATCGAAATAGCAATTTAGTCCTTGAGATAAGAGAACGTCGATCAAGTTAGTCCATGTCGTCACTATCGCATAGATGTATTTGCTTTAAAATGGGCTAAAGATAGAGACGTATGTGAATTAAAATGTTATCTCAGGGACTAAATTGCTATTTTGATAAAGTCGGGGACTAACTTGACCGACACCTATAAAGTCAGGAACCAATCTGACCAATTACTCGTTTCTTATTATATGTCTTTTTTGGAGAGATTTTTTTTGTTTCTTTTTCTGTGTTTTTTTTTTAGGATTTCAAGAGTGTAATAAATGTTATTTTCACGGGTTCTATTTTCACGGGACTAAACAAGTTAGTAATTTTTTATTCAATTTTATTCTTATTCAAAAACTATGTAAACAATTGATACAAAGGTTTTCTTAACATGGGCTAAAGATAATACCCTAAGATCATATAGTTTTTATGATAATATGTGTATTTAAGAAATTAAAAAATTTTATATATTAAGTTTTTCAAGAAAACACTTTCACTCTTAGGTGTTTAAGGATTAAGGCCAAGAAAACTCAAAATTCAAACTCATCTCAACCTATATTTATTTATGTGTCTTCCGAGCAATGGTTACACACCAACTAATTAATACATATATAAAGATGATTTTGATACGGATTTAATTGTAATTTGTTGTAATAACAGCTAGTAGTCGTTGCCAACTATTCATAATTGCTTCATGTAGTTAGTTAGGCTAGCATAACTAATTACTTGCATTGTGAATAACTTATCCATCCATCATTTCTTTAAACACCTCTCTCATCTAAGATTGCAACTCTTTCTTCTTTTGTGATTCAATATTATCATTCGGATTCTTTTCTTCTCTAAGAATCCCTATTCATTTGATTTCTTTAATTTAATTTCAATTCCTATATTTCTTCTACAACCCTAACAATTGGTATTTAGAGTTTTTTTTTTATCTGGTAATGACAAAATCAACTTGCACTCAAGCAGCAATCAGAGAAGTTGAGAATCGCTTACAAGCTAAGCTTGTAGCTAAGATAGAATCGAAGATGATGGAGCTTGCAGGTTTGATTCAGAAGTCGTTAGTTGAACCATTGAAACAAACCATTGAAGAATTGTTGAAGAAACAAACTGACGATGACAAGAATCAAGGTTCTCCTCGTTGCGATTCTCCACATGCTGATTTAGAAGCACATTGGCATTAGGGCTCTAAGCATTGGCATATAGGTGATAAATCTAATAAGACTTAGCATTATGCTTGTGGAACTAGGTTAGCACGAATCGATTTCCCTAAATTCAATGGTGATGGGGTACAACAATTGCTATATCAGTGTGAAACCTATTTTCTGATTGATAATAATCCTAATGACTATAAGGTGTAATACATTTTGAAGGAAAGGCACTATAGTGGCATCATGCTTTTGTTAAGTCTATGTGGAGTAATTTTTGGCCTAGTTCCAGTGAATATGTAGAAATTCATATGGAAAGGTATGGAGAAGTTTGTGATGATCGAAAGGCAAACCTTATGAAACTAAGACAAACAGGGACTATGACAAAATATTATGATGATTTTGATGCTATCATTTCTGGTTGCAGTTTAGGTATGGAGAAGTTTGTGATGATCGAAAGGCAAACCTTATGAAACTAAGACAAACAAGGACTATGACAAAATATTATGATGATTTTGATGCTATCATTTCTGGTTGCAGTTTATCTAAGGAGTATACACTTAGTGGTTTCTTAGGAGGGCTAAGGCATGATATTTAGATGTTGATCCAAATGTTCATCCAACTAATGTGAGAAAGACTTTCACCTTAGCTAAACTCTATGGGTATGCTAATCTCACTAATTCTTTAGTCCAAAAGATATATAAACCTTTCAAAAGCAAACATTGATAATAAATCCATATTAGGACCAAAACCTAACATACCTAAGCCACATATTGAAGCTCCTAAGTTCAATCCTAGAGATAACAAGAACCTTACCCTTGCTTTTATTAGTGATAGAATGGGTAAAGGTTTATGCTACTTTTGTGATGAGCTATTTTACACCAGAGCATGCAGCTACTCACAAGATATTGCAGTTATATGTCATGGAAATTAAGGAGAATGAATAGAAACTTTAGATGAAGGAACAAATTTTCAAGGTATTGAAACTCATGAATGGAGAGCCTTTACCTTTGTCAATGCACTCACTGTTACTTCTAATTTCAAGACAATGAGAGTAACTAGTACTCACAGAAGAAATCATTACACATTATAATTGACATTGACAGTACACATAATTTCTTAGACGTACAATTGGCTAAGAAATTAGGCTTCAGAATTGAAGCAATTGAATCTTCGTTAGTGGCAGTAGCTGGTGGTGACAAGCTACAGATTTCTTCACTAGTGAGAAACTTTGCTTGGGCCATTCAAAACACTACATTCACTTCTGATATGATGCTCATACCAATGGAATGTTGTGATATGGTGCTCGCTGGATTTTTTTCCCAGTACATTGAACCCCTTTCGTACCCCCTTCGTATTTGTAAATTATACGTATGCTGGAAGGTCAGCGTACGTGAGAAATTAAAAAAAAAAAAAAGTCTTACACTTATACAAGAATGTACAAAGCATATATGTTTCGAGAATAAGTATTATTGTATGTTAAGATCTTATTTTCCTATTTACATTCGTTATTTGTTAGTTTTGTTAAGATTTAACATTTCAATTCGAGTTTTACTCCACATTTTCTTATTCTTGATGGAGAGAAGAGAGGGAGAGAAGTGAGGGAGAGGGAAAGGAGGTTAAAGGAGAGGGAGAGGGAAAGGAAAGAGAGAGGAAAATAGAGATTGAAGGAGAAAAATAGAGAAATGGAGGTTGAAAGAGAGTGCAAAGAAGAGGGAAAGGAAGAAAAAGGGAAGAGAAAAGGAGAATGAAAGAGGTTTTTTTTTATATAAAAAAAAAAATAAAAAAATGGAGGGGGTCAACAAGGATAAAAGGGGTAAAAAAATGAATTCCCTGCAACATTGCTGTACACGACTTAAAATGCAATAACATGATCATTGCATGTACTTAACCCAACAAATAATCAAGCCATGGGTCACTAATGAGGCCAAAAGCCCAAAATGATGTTTCATTTTGCCATAAATAAAGCACAGCCTTTTCACTTTCAGGCTTCCACAGCTTCCATTTCTAATTTTTTTGTTTCTTTGTCTCCCTCTGACACCACCTGAGTGATTCTAAGCTTCCCAGCTGAAGCTGGACCATCTGAAAGCTTGAGATTTGAGAAAGCGTCATTAAGAACTTCAGTGCCTTCTGAAACTGCTCTTCCTTCTGCATTGGCAAATCCCTTTTCCGGAGCAGGAACTTGGGCCTCTTTCTCAACAGCCACCTCCAAATTCTTGAATTCCTCTTCAATATCTTCATCATCAATATCTGCGTATGATGGAGTTTGTTCTGCAATTTCCACAAAGCAACATGTTTAAAAAAAAAACAACAAATCCTAAATACATGGGCTCATGGACAACATTGCCACCATCCTAAATCCTCTCAAATTCAATATCTATCACGACCCATTTCATCATAAAGCCTTAAAAACACAGTTTAAATGCACAACACGAAAGATAAGACAATATACCTAGTGCCTTTTCCACCTCCTTCTGAGAATCAATGCTCTCTTGGAGATCTCTTAAACAAAGATCAACATCTTCTACGCTGATATTATTTTCTTTAATCGCTCGGGCTCCAATCTGCATAGCTTCAGATACCTGCCAATATAATGGGTCACAGATGTAATGACAAACTGCAGTTCCATACAATCTTCAGATTCTGATGTAAACTTATCTGTTCGATACAACATTAAGTTATACCTTTTTCGTAGACTCAGCATCAGCAATAACGCCAAGAACTTCCTCTACTCTGTTCAACAGTGATGAGCATTTTTCTCTACTCTGGTTGAACAACTTCAGTTCTCTTGCATACCTAAGAGCCAATTTTCGGTTCCCAGACTGTAGAGAAGCCAATGCTGATTTTCTTGACCTAAGAGAATCAATCTTATGAGGAAACTAAACTTTTTCTTAAGAGAATCAATCTTATGAGGAAACTAAACTTTTTCTTGACTTAAGAGAATCAATCTTATGAGGAAACTAAACTTTTTTCAGCAATAGTAGTATAGCTGTAAACTGGGAAGGAAGTGTATAATATGTAAGTCACTCATACTTTTGAATTTGGATTGGTAACACCATTCTTCTTGCGCATAAATATGAACAAGTATATAATCAACCAAATAATTTTGTAGTCATATCAAATACACTTCAGTTAATCCTTGTTATAAGAATGGGCAACCGACAAACAACCACCAGGAATCCTAAAAGGTGTAAAAGTATATGCTAATAAAGTCTTTTTCAATCCCCCCAAGAAAATGGAAAAGTATAGTCATATAATTGAAGACCAAACAAGGAGTTTAGCACATCCTTCACACTGACAATGTTATCAGAACATCGACACAGAATATAACAATATACTGTAGAGTAAGAAAGGGAAAATAGTACAATATATGAGGGAAGCTTCTCTTTCATTTTACCTAGAAACTTTGTTCAATATCTATTTATATAGAAGTCCCTAAGGATGGCCATACAAGTACATAGATACATGAAAACAACTTACAATTCATAACGCCTTTCAATCACATCTAGTTGTTGCTGAAGCTTCTCAGTTGTCCGAATCAAGTGCAGGACATCAAAATCTAAATTTGAGATACTGGACAATGCTGCTCCTGAGAGAGAAATTTTTACACCCTGTAGAACACAAACTTGAAATAAGGCAAGCATTTAAGATATAAAAGTCAAATTCTTGCCCACAGCAAGGGAAACAATCTGGGACAGCATTGATAAAATCCAAATTTATGATATATTTGCTTTACCCGAAATATCCAAAAATGAGTTTATGTGCCATCAAAATCTCGTATTAGGGAAAAAATGCTGGGATAGAATATTAAATGATGCCATAGATCATGGATCTTTTTTTCTCTGATGGGAAGAATAACCTAGGTAAGTTTCGTTACCTCTATGAATTCTTTCTTATGCACTGACAAATATTGTGCTGTTCCACACCCTGACATATACCTCAAGATTGCAGATGCTTCTTCAGGCCCTCCACATATGTCCTGGAATTTCTTCATAGTAATGATACATGATGAAGTCCAGTGACTTTCAGATAGATGTTTCACAATTTCAGCAGCCTTACCCTACATATAAAAAAACAGAATGATAATTCGAGTTATAGTAACAAAAGCATCCAGCCAAATCAAACAAGGAAAATTTAATCTGTCTCCCTACAAAAATTTAATTGACTTGCTGACACAGGCATTGCATCAAATTAAAGATGAAAAATTACAGACATTGGAGATCATACACCACAGAAATGAACCTATGCATACTATTCTGCACTAAATAATTTTTAACCATATGACAGAAATAGCAGCAATTTATAAGCAAATAAACTCCAAGGAGAATATATTTGTTGAGCATTAACCCTAACCCTGAGTTTCAAACACATGAAATAATTTACTTGTATGAAAATTGCTTGGAATTATAATACTCTGAAAATTCTGTTGTTTACAAATCATGTTGTTTGTAATATCTTATGATTGGTAAAGATGTAAGACACCGTAAACAAAAATATAAAGAACATTTATTGATGTTAGAAATATTTGATATATCTAACTAAAATATCACATAATGCCAGATTGCTCAGAACCCAGAGGAACCAGACACCATGCCTTCTTGGAAAAGTTGACGAACCATTCTTTAATGAAATATTAGAATACACTTCTTAAGGGTGGCTGTGTCAAGGTGCAAACGATAAATTAAGAACCCAGAGGGTTAAAAGAAGCAAACAGAACAAGAAAAGAACAAAAGCTCTTCAAAATTGAAAAAGAAGGATGGCTAATTACCTTAAGCAGAGTAGTCACGATGACAGATTCTTCAGTCATAATATCTGGAGTTGCTGGTCTTGTTATTAAGCTGCTTACTTTTTTGAATAGTTGGGTCAACCGTCCATTCGTTGGATCCCCAAGATCCACAGTTCTAGTTATGTCACCTTCATTATACATTAAAGACTGGAAAATGAAAAAATGTAAACACAAAAATAAACATGAACACAAACAACTGATTTTAGGTAGCAAATTATAAGTTCTGACCATCATAAATTCTTCATACAAAATATGTTCTACAACCCCCTTTCCCAAAGAAAAGCTCTAAAATGTCCCAAGACACAGGTTGGGAGCACAAGTCACTAAACCAACTCCATAATTAGTAAAACTAGATTTGACACTCCACTTGACGCCTCACTAACATTTGTATATAGTAGGTCTACTCCAACTCAGAATATGGTATACCCTAGGTAGTCAATGCCCGATAGCGGGCTGCGGAGCAGAGCGGCCGACCCCTAAAATAGGATAGTGGGATAGCAGAAAGGCCGCTATTGAGACATATATGAACTAGAGAATAAAGAATTTATACTACACATATATATATGATGAAAAATAAAAATACACAAAATTAAATGCATAACTCAATTCCAACATAAGTCATAAAAATTATATTATACCAAAATAGTTGCTGAGATGGCTGAGTTGGTGGTTGAGAATGGGAAGAAAAGAGGAGCATATGGTTGAGAAATGGAAGGTCTCAGTCCCACTTTCCCTCCAATTTCTCATGCAGTGTGACTGTGTTATGCGTGAGAATCAATTTGTGACTCTGTTTTATGCTAAAACTGAATGGCCTTGGCATAATGGGCCTCTCATAGGTATTAAAATATAAGGGTTTTTTGGGTAAGGGTGAAATGACTAAAATCCAAATTAAATTAGATCTACCGTTTAAAACAGGGGCTATTTACAGGATTTGACACTCCATCCCTCAAACAGGGCGCAATTTGGATGCAACGGCCACGTTTTGTGCCGCGAAAGCGGCCGTGACGGGGAAGTGCGACACGAAAGACATTTCCGTCTCAGCAAGCGCCGCTCCACTCCGCCCCTTTGCCATCAACTCCATTATTTCTACAGCCACATTTGAGTATTTGACAGTTGACACTCAAATCAAATTGACACCTTCCTCATATTTGCATATAATACGACCATTGTACTCACTCACTTACATAACATCAATATACAGTGTCTATACGAGGTGTTCAACATCAACTCCATTATTTGCACAACTAGACTTTGACACTTTAATTGACACCATTCTCACATTCGCAAGTAGTATGCATACTTCACCTCAAAATACACACCCACATCATTAGACAATGCCAATCCTACGTGTCCAACATCAACTCCATTATTTGCAAAACTAGATTTGGCACTCTAGTAGGGATTTTTTTTTTATGATTAAAAGTTTAGGTGACTTGGGTTCCGAGGGTTCACCAGGGCCAGAGCAGGCCTCCAAGCTCAAAAAGCGCTTACAAATGTACTAACAAATTACCCACCACCGTCCTCACATCAGTAGGTATCGAACCTGGGATCTCTCACAACCTCGGACTAAACCCTTGACAACTAAGCCAATGGTTGTTGGCCACTCTAGTAAAGATCTTTCTCACATTTGCATATAATACGTCCACTCCACCTCATAATACGGTATACCTCAATACTCACTCACACTCACATCAACATACAGTGTCTATACCAGGTGCCCATCAACTCCATGATTTGCACAACGAGATTTGACACTACGATTGACACCATTCTCACGTTTGTACATAATACATCTATTCTACAACAGAATACAATATACCTCAATACTCACTCCCACTGACATAAATATACAATGCCAATACTACGTGTCCAACTCCAACATCAACTCCATTATTTGCACAACTAGACTTTGACACTCTAATTGTCATCTTTCTCATATTTTGTAAATACAGTCTATTTTCACCTCAGAATACGGATACCTAATTAATCACTCACACTAATATCAATTCATCAATATATGGTGTCTAAACTCTACACCGGTATCCAACCCAGACATTTTCCATCATTAAACATTTCCAATAAATCCCTACTTGTTTTTAACATCTACTTAATCATTCTATAATAGAACTAAAATCAATCAAGGGTTTAACTTTGTTCCACTTGCAACATAAACACTAAATACTAACGTGAGAAACTCACCAGTACATGGTCAAGGCATAATGGGGTTAACCCTCCACGATTGAACCAATCATTTTTCACCTGGAAAAAAAAAACAATTCAAGGTCAAAGACAATTTTTTTTTTTTTAAAAAAAAAGGAAAATTGAAAATTGGAAATGGAAATAGATAAAGATAAACTCTAATTGTTACCTGGGAAGGTGAAATTAGGAGGAAACGAAAATGGGTAGCAACTTTGATGATCAAGTCTCTCCAGAAAACGAATCTTGGTTCCCAATCGGAACGTTGACCGGAAAATGCTTTGAATCGAGCATTCGCAACAACTTCGTCGTCCCAATCGGGCACTTCCTTCACTATGAAATCCCTAACCCTAATTGAATCCATTTTCATAAAACAAAATTAACAAGCAGCAATCATAATTCTTCTGCGATTTGCTATCGCTGATTCTACCATGTTCTTCATCAAACCGTTTCACATAAACAACTGTGGTGACGTGTTTCTGCCCACACTAGCTACTTGTTTAGATCCAAACTGATAAAAAAAAAAAATATATCAAACCAATAAAAAAAACCGAAAACCAAAAAAAAATTATTTGATTATTTTTGGATTGATTATTAAAAAAACCGATTAATTTTTAGTTTTAGTTCTAAGAACCGATTTGAACCGAATTGGATCGGTAGTTATGAATATATACAAAAAACACATCAGATTAGGCTTAATATTTAAGCACACAGGTAAGAGTGGAAACAAGCCAGGCCAGGTAGGGGTGTTCAAAACCGAACCGATCCAATTAAAAACTGCAAACCGGTCCAAAAAAACCGAAAACCGAAAAAAACCGCATTTATTGGTTTTTTTTTGGACCCATTCTCTGAGAACCAATCGGTTCGGTTCGGTTTTCGGTTTCAGTTGAAAAACCGAACCGAACCGAACCGCTTCATGCCTACAGGTATGGAACGCTGCGTTTTATTATTGTGTTGTACATTGTACTTCATAGACCTAATTTCACTTCTCCTACTCCAGTCTCCACACATTCACTTCTCCTCACACCCTACCGCCGCTCCTCACACTCGACGTTGACAAACCCTACCGCCGCCGCTCCTCCACCATACCGCCACCATCCTCGCCTCCTCCCCTCGCTGCCGCTGCTCCTCCTGGCGCCTCGTTCCTCCCCTCGTTCCTGCCACCATTCTCGACGACTCTCCGCCGAACCCGCGCCGTCGCCGACTCTCTGCCGAACCCGACGCCGTCGCTCCTCCGCTCCTCCTGAAGCTTCATCCCTCGCTGCTCCTGCTACTTCAATGGAGGTAATTTCAACACCCATTTCTGATTTCACTAATTTTTTTTATTTTTCATATTTAATAAGATCTTAATAGGTAATATTCATGTAAAAAAAAAGGAGCCAAGAAACATAAAAAAAAAAAAAGACAAATAATTTTTTTCAATAAAAAATAAACATGAAACTCTAATGTCCTCTGTACTCATGCATAGATCCGAACTCAAACTGAAATAATAGCTTATTTTTTTCCTTCTATATCTATGATTAACGATAGTAATTAAATATTGAATGACATTATAGAAATTGTTTTGCTAGTTTAGACAAAAATGTGACTCAAAAGTGTGTTACCATCTTTAGTTTGTGTGTTAGTAAGATTCCTTTTCTGCAGGGATGATGCAGTGAAAAGGAGAAAGAAAATAAATACTAGTTTAATATTAGTTTTGATCTATAGATTTGTTTTTGCCTTTTATAGTTTAATATTAGTTTTGATTTATAGATTAATATTAGTAAGATTCCTTTTATACTAGTTTAATATTGGTTCTGATTCGTGGTGTTTCATTGTTTTGCAGACCGGAAAAAATCAAACAAATGAGAACATAGTTTCAAATGTTGATTCCAACAAGTCATCCACTGAATCAGTCAAGGAGGGTCAAAATAATCTCAATGAATAGGAAGCTTCCAAGGCTGTCAAGAAAAGGAAAATTGAATCCAAGGCCAATGATTCCACCGCTGAAAATGAAGGTAAATCTTCTAGACAAAGATCTTGGACTTGGGATCATTTTACAAAGAATAATGATCAATCAAATCCTAGAGCCAAATGTAATTGGTGTGGGAAAACCTATGCATGTGACTCACATAGAAATGGTACTAAAAATCTTTCTAATCATTTAGAACAACGATGTAAGAAGTTTCCTAGAGAACGTTTTGATGCTACTCAAAAAACACTTTCCCTTCAACCATTAAAAAAGGAAGAAGGGAAAGGAACTGGTAGTTCTCTTGTTGGTATCGGCTTTGATGCGGATGCTTGTAGAAAAGCTCTAGCTAGGATGATAATTGTAGACGAGCTACCTTTTAAGTTTGTTGAGGGGGAGGGATTTCGCTACTTCATGAGTATTGTGCAGCCTAGACTTTCAATTCCAAGTAGGATCACAATTGCTAGGGAATGTTGGGGCCTTTACACTGCTGAGAAACATAAAGTGAAAAGCATTTTTTCAAAATCCAGCCAAGGCGTGTGCCTAACTACCGACTGTTGGACTTCGGTTCAAAATTTGAATTACCTTTGTCTTACTGCGCATTTTATTGATAATGATTGGAAGTTGCATAAACGAATTCTTAATTTTTGTCCAATTGAGGATCACAAAGGAAAGACAATTGGTAAAAAAAATTGAAAAATGTCTGGAGAGTTGGTTGATAGGTAGAGTTTTTACCATCATAGTTGACAATGCGTCCGCAAATGATGTTGCTATTGCTTATTTAAAAGATAGAATGGAGGATTGGAATTCACATCCCCTAAAAGGAGAGCATATGCATGTGAGGTGTTGCGCACATATCATCAATCTCGTGGTTGGTGATGGGTTGAAGGACTTGCATGAGTCAATCAACAAAATTAGGAGTGCGGTTAGACATGTTCGTGCATCTCCGAGTCGAATGGATAGGTTTAAAAAATATTGCAAGGAAGCTAGAATACAAGACGAGTCAACTGTGCAATTGGATGTTCCCACTAGGTGGAACTCCACTTATATTATGCTTGAAAGTGCATTGAAGTTTCAGAAGGGATTTAAAAGATTGAGTGAGAAAAATGATGAATTTAAAAATATGCCTAGTGGGATCCCGGAGAGTGTTGATTGGGAAAATGCTAAATGCTTTGTTAAATTTCTGAAAATTTTTTATGATATCACCAAGAAGATGTCGGGTTCAACTTACGTGACTTCTTCTCTTTATTTCAATGAGCATTGTGTGATCATGTTGACATTGGAAAAATGGATTGCAAGTCATGACCCATTGCTTAGTACTATGGCTGTAAAAATGAAAGCAAAGTATGTTAAGTATTGGGGGAACACTGAAAAGATGAATGTCATGATTTTTATTGCTATCATACTTGATCCTCAAAACAAGTTTCATTTTGTTAAGTGGGGTTTAGAGAAGATTTATGAGAGCCACGAAGCAGAATTTTTAATTGAAAAGATAAAGATCAAATTATATGGAATGTATGATAGGTACAAGTTATTCCTTGGTAGTGAAGAAAATTCTGGACAGCATTCCCATGAAATGGCAAATTTAAATCCTGATGCAAATGTTGAAATTTCTGTTGCTATGGAGTTTGAGAAGGATATGAGTCTTAATGAGACAATGAGTAAAAATGAAGTAGATTTGTATCTCATGGAGGCTAGAGAGAAAAAAAGTCTTACTTTTGACATCTTAAATTGGTGGAAGGTAAACTCCACCAAATATCCAGTACTTGCTCAAATAGCTAGGGATGTATTGGCCATGCCTGTGTCTACAGTTGCTTCAGAGTCTGCTTTTAGTACAGGAGGTAGAGTCCTTAATTGTTATAGGAGCTCTCTTTCACCAAAGACAGTTGAAGCCTTGGTTTGTTCACAAAATTGGTTTCGCTCAGCCTCAGTTGCAACGGATGTTGAAGAGCTCTTGGAGGACTTGGAAAAACTTGAGAAAGGTAATTTTATTTTAGTATATCATCATCTATTTTTATTTTTCAGTTTATAAATATTATATCTCATTCCATTTTTTTTTAGACCTTGAGCCAATTCCACAACTAAATGAAGATGATTGCAGTTTACAATCTGATTAGTCTTCTAGTTGCAGCCTTCATTGTTGGTATGACATTGTTCATACTCATTATAACTTCTTTTTTCTTTTCATTCTTTAGTATTTAAGATTTCTTTATCCCATTTTTTGGTTTTTTTCTAGGTGTGCAAGCTGTGCAAATTATGATGGACATGAAGGCAGATGCATTATTGTAATATTGTTATGAAATATCTTGCAGTTCACTAAATTTCTCATTGTTTAAGTTTGTAACTTTGTTAGACTTTTATTGGAGTAGCTGATTCAAGTGACAAGTATTGCACTATTGTTAGACTTGTATTTGACTGTTTGTTGTGGATTAAAGTATTTGCCACTGTACAATGTAAGGGATTAACTATTCAAGTATTCACTATTGCACTATTTGAAACAGGGGGAAACGAAATTTGATTCAAAACAGGGGGAAACGAAATTTGCACTATTGCACTATTCAAGTATTCAATATTGATTCAAAACAGGGGCAAACGAAATTTGAAACCGATCCAAACCAGACCGAAACCGCAAGGTTTTTTTTGGATTGGATCTAATTGGATTGTCTAATATAGTGGACCGATCCAAACCGAACCGCATGTATATTTTGTAATTGGTTCGGATCATATTTTGCCTCAAAACCGAACCGAACCGATCCGCGAACACCCCTAAGGCCAGGCTTAGGCTCGGCCTATATAAATTATTGTGGCCTGGCCTGTTAACCTGTTTAAATTAATTTTTCAAGCCTGAGTCTGGCCTGTTAAAAAGCCTGGCCTATAAGCTTGTTACAAAGCTTACATAAACTAAAATTTTTAAATAGGCCAGTAGGCCTACTAGTAAATTGGTGAACCAATCATGGTACCAATTTCCAAACCGAAAAAACCAGTCAAAAACCGAAAAAAACCAAAGGGTTAGCGGTTCAACCGAATTTCCTAACAAGATAAATTATTGATCAAATATTAAAACTTTTAAATTAGCCATGTGGCCCAATTAGCCATTGAGGCCCATTGTGACTCCATTTATCACAAAAGCTATGGAAGTGGTCCTTTTTATAAGGAAAGACACAAGCTTTTCCTTTCTAATAGGCAATGTGGGACTTCATAAGGATTACAACAAGGGGTGGAAGGCCTATTTCTTATTCTTATGGAATGAACGATGTGGGCTTTTTTCTTATGAAATGAACAATGTGGGACTTGCATAATTACACATAACCAAGGCAAGGCAAGCTTCAACATATTAAGTCTCACATCGACCAACTCTTCAACAAATGCAAGCATAGATGCATTATATTAAGTCTCCTTCCTACCCTCATATAGCCAAACATTTCTTCAGAACCAAAGAGCATGCACCATGTTAAACAATGTGGGACTTGTTTGCATTTTCATTTAATAAGTGTGCAAGTTAAATTTTTTTATTGTATTTTTTTATAATATAATAATAATAAATAATAAATAATAAATAATAATAATATAAATTATATAGGCCGACCTGTTAAGTTAAATAGGTTTTATACATAGCCTGGGCCTGGCCTGTTTAGACTATATAGGCTTTTTTAATAACTTAAGTCTGTCCTGTTTGCAAAAAAAGTCTGGCCTAGCCTGAGCTCTTATTAGGCCTGTTATAGGCCCCTGTAGGCCGGCCTGGCCTGTTTCCACCCCTACACACAGGGCACATATGGACAATGTTACCTGGGTTTATGCTAATTAAAAATGACAATAACAATGATAGTTGCTTTCATGCATATATGTGTATGACTTGGGAAAAAAAATATATGTTTATCAACTAATAATTAATTTTTATAAAAATTACATAAAAGTTTTAATGTAAAACCGGACCGAAATCGAATGTTTTATTTTGGATCGGACGGTATTGGATTTGATATTGTAATTGCACTGAACCGAACCGCATGTATATTTTATAATTAGATCGGATGACTTTTTATCTCAAAACTGAACCGCATCGAACCGCGAACACCCATAGTAGCTATAACTCCTTCCATTCCAAATCTTTTGCATTTTAGATTTTTTTTAATTCATTCCATAATTTTTGTCTTTTCACAACTATAATGCATAAATATATATTTTTTCAATTTTTATCTTTACACAATTATTTCTCTTTAATTCTATTTTTATCTTCTCTCTCATCCTTAAACCATTATACATTAATGGTTTCAATACCAAAATGGTCCATGTAAATATTGACTCGTTTAAAATTGGTTCTTGTAAAAAAAAAAGATTTTGATCTCTGCATTTACAAAACGTTTTGGTTTCAGTCTCTCATGTTAAATTTTAGTCCCTATAATTATGTTAGTAGTTTGTTTAGGCCCCTCTGTTATTAGATTTGATAGGTTTTGGTCCCTCCACTGTCATGGTTTTTTAATTGGTTCTCTTATGTAATGGAAGTTGTCTTTTTACCGTTGATAATTATTGCAAGAATATAATCTTTAATTGGTCATAGGATGTAATATATTACACTTTCGGCATTTTCTATCCACATTTAACCGAGGGATCACAATCAAATCGTTTTGTAAATGCAGGGACCAAAAACAAAACTTTCTTTTTTGCAGGTCCAGTTTCAAATTGATCAATATTTATGAACCATTATGGTATTTAAACCTACATTAGTTAATGGACATTATTCCTAATAAAAATTAAATACTACTACAATTTTTAATAAAGATTAAACATGGACATTTTAAACAAAACACATTATAAAACTTACAATAATTAATACTTTTTTAATATGTGTTCAAATCTAAAAGGCTAAAAGATTTAGATCGACGGGTATGAATTTGTTATTTGAAAAATACTTGCAAGGGTATGAGTTGTAACTCTTTTACTAATAATAAAAGGATTTTTTTTTAAATAGTAGAAAAATGGATAAAATAATAGTGTATTTTTTAATTTTATAGACCACGGGTATTATTTTTCATTGAACGAAAACAATCCTACTCGAGTAAGTATAATCATTATTTGTGTCAAATTATTTAGCGCAAGTACATTCTAAAGATTCAAACTCGAAACTTTTGATTAAAAAATGACAAAATTGTTCATTTGATCCCTTGAGTTATTTGTATTTTTCAAAGTGGTTAATTAAGTATTTTTTGTTTGAAAGTGATCCCTCAAGTTAATTTTCATTTGCATCATTAATTTCTATTATTAATTTTACCTTAAATTGAATAAAATAATATTTTCTCTTTCTTCTTCTTCGGCTACCTCTATTCTTCTAACTATGTTTCCGGTCATCTCTTCCCTCCCTCCCTCTGTGGCTGCCATGGATGATCCGACGCGCTCTCGCCATGTGGGTCCTTAAACTTTTTTTTCAGATGATTTGGGTCCTTGAACTTTGCTCAAATTTTGGAAAATGTCCTTTCATCAGTTAAGTGATGATATGATCGATGACATGCCACGTCACCTTCGCCACATCGATAGTTAATGTGTTAGATGGTGCCACGTGAATTTTTTAAATTAAAAAAATTCAAATTTATTAAAAATAATTGAAAATTGTATTTTTTTTAAAGAAAATCGAATCTTTTTATAATTTTTAAAAGAATTAATTTTTTTTATTTAAATCATGTGATGCCACGTGACGCTACATAACACGTCACTCGTCGATGTTGCTAAAGTGACGTAGCATTTTGCTGGCCATATCAACACTTAAGTGACAAAAGAACCAATTCCAAATATTGAATAAAGTTCAGGGACCCAAAGCATCGAAAAAAAAGTTCAAGGACCAATTTCAAAAGAGCACATAAGTTTAGGGACTAAAAACTTAAATAAGCCTTAAGTGTTTTATATTGTTTTATAAATTTAATATATAATTATATTGTTTTTTCAATTATACTTTTATTTATCATAATCTATTCTTCGCCTACAATTTCTCTCTCGCTCTCTCTTCAATTATATTATATAAGGATATTATAGTCAAAATATCATAAATTCTTACAACATTTAATCATTTATTAATCTTTGTGTGTAATCTTAAACTACATTATATATAAAAGGCTGAATCTCATTAGATTGTGGTAGCAAGGTTACTTTGCTACTTCCAATACCCCGTCATGTATTTATTTTGTGAACTCTTCTTAACAAGAGTGGTTAGTCCTATAGTCAACATTTGGGCTCAATCTTAGATTTGGATCGGTATGAGTGATAAAACTCTTCTTAATATAAGTATTTATTAATGCAAATGCCTTTTAATAAACTCGAATATGAGACTTCTAATTAAACTAAAACAATTCATTACCAGTTAATCTTAATGCTTACTGGTGCAATATTATAAAGTTCTTTTTTAAAGCCAAGGGTATGCTCTCGCCCTTTGACCAAAGAAGTAATCCCATTTAGGATATGTGATTATCCCTCCTTGCAATTTTTTTATTATAGGCAAAATATTTTTGATTTTTTTTTATGGGATAGGGGAATGAGATTTAAATTTACCAAATGATGACGCTCAAGATCGAACCCGGGACTTCCAACTCCCAAGTCTTAAGACTTGGTACATGACCACGTGGGCTACACCCACTAGCCATCCCTCCTTGCAAATATTGTTTCCAAAAATTGAATATCTGACCTTTATATAACTTATTATAATAGAGTAATATGTTAGATTAGTCAATGTCATTGTGGGCACTGTTCAAATTAGTCATCCCTGATATTATCGAAATTCCAAATTAGCCCCCGAGAAAGGAACACATTAGTCATATTAGCTAGTCCCTGACGTTATTGATAGTCAGTGGTGGTCCTTAACGTGGACTAACAAAATGGTCAAAACGATGTCATTTTGGTCAAAAGAATAAACAAAGACTGTTGAGTATCGATCAAATTAGTCCATGAGATTATCGAAATCGGTCAAATTAGTTCTTGACTTTATGGACCATTGATGTTAGGGACTAATATGACTAACGTGTTCCTATCTTAAGGACCAATTTGAAATTTCGAAAATCTCAAAAACTAAATTAATTGGTACCTACAAAATCAGGGACCAATATAACATATTAAATATGCAGACCTAGTCATGCCTTACATCACCATACCATCTCATTGTTGATTACATTGATTAAAGTTGATATATATATATATATATATATATATATATATATTTAGAGAATAATTAAATTAAAGTAAGCTGATAAGGGAGATGAAAATTCACTCAAAATTATCGCTGACTTGTATCTTCACAATTCACGTGACAAAAACAAATCCATTAGCCCCCTTCGGGGTGGTTGCCAATTTATGGTTTTTGGTTTCGAAATTGTATTTTTAAAACAAAACTTGTTCGGCAAAATTTGAGCTGAAAAGGTTTTTTATTTGTTTTCAAAACTATTTCACATCTATTTTCAAAACAATAAATAATTGTTTCATAATTTCAGTTTTGAGTTGCAAACTTATACCACCTCATTTTTCGTGTCACTCAACCATGACCACCATTATCATCGCTCCTCTTACTACCATAATCGCTGCGGTCACTGCTACCACCATGACTATCACTCAATTAAAACCATTGAGACTGCCTAAACCCCAACCACCACCTTAACAACCACAACCACCCTAACCTCTACGTCCCTGATAATAACCACCATGACCACGTTTTAGCCACCACAACCGCCATCAGATCTTCACCTGCTACCATTCCCCCTCATTGTACCACCATCATCATCAATTAAACCACCGCCACCCAACCACCATCATCGTGACCACCCCAGCTACCATTACCTTCACATGACCACAACCATCATTGGGACGATCACTACCACCTCAACCACCACCATCCCTCAATGACACCACAGTTGACCCTACCACCACCTCCATGTCCTTCCCCCTGACGCACCATTTCCCCCTCTACCAACACCACAAATTAAAAATTACTTCTCTGGTCACCATCCCACAAGGAGCACCACCATCACCACAACCACCATTCTAGACTATAGCTACTACAACAACGATCGCCACCTCCAACTAATAATTATAACGATTACAAGGAAGTTGTTATTAAATAGTGGTGGTAGTATACAAGATGGTGGTGCATAACATGATATAAGCGATATAAAATTATAAGTTTGAAAATAATTTTGAAAACTGTAAAAAAAAAAATGAAACCGATATTATAAAACTGGAAACTAGTTTTGATTTTTTAAAATTTTAAAACTCATAACTAAAAACCACATCGAACTTGACCTTAATATATCAAAGTTAAAATGGCACTACAAGAATTGGGCATTTTATCCACGAGATTTAGTTCCCAGCCCCCATATTTTATCTCCAAACCCCCATTTTTCCAAATATTCCAATACTACCCCCACCCCTTCTACTTCTTCTTCCCTTATCCACATCAAACCCCAAACCCCACTTTTTTCTCTCTCTTTCAGAACCTCAAACCCCACTCTTCTTCCCTTCTTCCAGTTCCAGATCCGCCGCCGCCACCCTCCGCCGTCGCCAGCACCATGACTCCTCTTCTCACTGTTTTTTTCTGGTAGCTGATTATTTCCGACGAACTAGTGTTGGAATTGAAATTCCGACACGGGGTTCTCGGAATTTGTTTTTTTTTTTGGGTTTTTGATAAATTCCGATGAACCAGTGTCGGAATTTTGAAATTCCGGCACGGGGTTCTCGGAATTTTAACCAGATTGTTCATATTAGATCTGTTTTTTTTTGTTATTTTTTTAGATCTGAAGAAGAAGACAATAGTAGCAGGTTTTTTTTGTTGTTATTTTTTTTAGATTTGAAGAAGAAGACAGCAACAACAACATGTTTTTTTTTATATATTTTTTTAGATCTGAAGAAGAAGAAGACAGCAGCAGCAGCAACATGTGTTTTTTTTGTTATTTTTTTTTAGATCTGAAGAAGAAGAAAGAGGAAGAGGAGGAGAAGGCGGCGACGACGGTGTGGAAGTTGAGTGGGTGGAGGAGTTGTGGGGTGTGGGGTTTGTGAACTGAAAAGGGAGTTGTGGGGTGTGGGGTTTGTGAAATGAAAAAGGAGAAAGGGGGGTTTGTGAATGTGTAAGGGAAAAGTGGACATTTCCACTTTAAAATGGGGTTTGGAAATAAAATATGGGAGCTGGGAACTAAATCTCTTTATCCACCTCAATTAGTCACCACAGGCCCATTGGTTGCAAATAGCAACTTAGTTTGCAACCAACAATATTACTAAACGCAAAAAAAAAAAAAAAAAAAATCAATCGCTAGTCTCGACTTCTTCTCACTTCACTCTCAGTCTCTCGATACTTCTCCCTTCACTCTAAGTCTCGAGCTTCTCCTTTCACTCTCTCTGTCACGCTCTTTTTCTCATTTCAATCTCAGTCTCGAGCTCTCGTCACTCTCAGTCTCGAGCTCTCGTCACTCTCAGTCTCGAGCTCTTCTCATTTCACTCTTCTCGCGCGATCGGTGCCACAAGGAGCCACTCTTCTCAGTGTTCTCTCGCTCTCCTCAACACTCTTTTCACGCGATCGGTACGTCTCTTACCTTTGGTCTTCTCTCTCAGAACTAGATTCCGAAACTTGTTATGTGCGATTTGAATTTTAGGGATTAGGGTTCTAAATTTGTTTTGCAATTATATTTTAGGGATTAGGGTTCTGAATTTCTTTTGCAATTATATTTTAGAGATTAGGTTCTGAAATTTGTTTTGCGATTTTGATTAATGAAACTCTTACTTTGTTTTGCACAGCAACGGTGACGTACCTTCTTACCAAGGCGAACCAGCTTCTCTATCGAAGGTAAGTCTTCTCTCTCTCTGTCTCTCATTTTGTGATTTTAATTTTAGGGATTAGGGTTTTGAATTTGAATTTTAGGAATTATTGTTCTGAATTTGTATTTTAGGGATTAGGTCATGAAATTATGATTTGTTTTGTGATTTGATTAATCAAACTCTTAATTAATCGATTAATTAGGTTTCATATCTGAGCAAGTTTCAGTGTCCATTTTTGATCTTCTCTTCTTGTACTTGCTGGATCTGTTAGCTACTACTTAAAACTAAAATTCATTAGATATGTTGTTCATGAATCCGAGCAATTCCATCATTATTTATGGACTTGTTTACATTATTATTACTTGTTTGAATTTGTTTCAGATTTGTGAATTATGTTCCTATGCTTAGTAGTAGTAATGTTATTTAACAATATCTGGTTTTAGTAGGTTTAGTATCTGGTTAAAAGAGTGAATATTGATGGACTTTTTCATTTGTGATTCCACTAACCATAAGCTAACTTATAACTCTGTATATGCCTTAAGATAAGGGAAAAGGAAAGAACAAAATTGAGCAGAGAGTTTATCTAGTTAAAGGATAAGTGGCTTCATGCGGTTGCGGAATGTGCAGGCTGGTAGGAGGCTCAGCGTGGATCTGTTACCTGGTAGCTAGCTGAATGTCAATAGTTTCTACAAATTAGAAATTTAGAGTTATGAACAGTTTTGTTATCTGTTATTTTGTTCTTTCTCATCTCTGCTTCTTTTGCCTAATCTGGTGAGGTTGGAGGATGGTAAGTTGGAAATATCATGGGTTTCTTACCATTCTTGCTTTGCCAAAGTGTTTTATTTCAATAACATATGATAAATGTATCATTTTTTATCTTTCATTTCCATGTTTTCCAAATACCTAACATATCTTTGCTGTTCATTTTTTTTATATCAGATATACATCCTTCTAAATGTGTTGGAGCTCCTTATTTTGGCACAAAGGTACCTGCAAAAATGCTCTTTGTTCATAGCTTGCTTTCTTTATTTATCATAGTTATTGCAAATATGACTTGTATCGAGTTGTTACACTGACATCTGGCAAAACCTCTTGTGCTTATATAGCATCAAATTTGATGATGAGCAGAATAGTAACATACCCTATATTTTGCATTCATTAATATAATTTTCATTTTCTTTGGCTTAAGTGGCAGTTTTATAACATGTTTGTCCCCAATGTGGTGTCTTTGATCATAGAATTATATAACCTTGTTATGCCTAATGCTCCCAAGATTACTCAACTTGCTATTACTCACTGTTGCTACTGCTAAACATATTCATATCATTCATTCGACATTCACTTTACTTGCAATCCTGTTAGCTGATTTTTTTTACTAGGTGCTGCCAAATAATTTTCTTGTTAAGAAATCCTTTACCGTTTGGTCAGGTAGAAATGACAAATTATTTGCCTCTAGTTTGGTATCATTTTGAGTATGTGTGGCCATGTTTTAGTTCACACATGAAAGGAATCTAGAGAGTTATTGTAGCATCTAGCTTAGCTGTTTTAATATAAACTTCAAATAATTTTTTTGCCTGGAAAGCATGGCAGAGAATGCCACCAAGGCAGTGATGATGCCATTGGATTGTGTTGATACTTTGGTAATGAAATGATTAATTATTACCTATTAACAACTATTATTAATATCTCATTTTGCATGGTTTTGATTTAAATTTTGGTTCTCTTATTGGTTGCAGATAATGGTTATCGACTTCAAATTGACATATCCAAATGGAACTGCAAATGCTCATCTCATCTACAGTTTCCACACTCCACAAGGAGCCAAGCTAGCTAAGTAAGCGCCGTGGCAGACTCTATGTTACTAACTTACTATTGAAATGATCGCATGAGAAATTAGACACCAAACTAATTTAATGTTTCTTTTCTACTCTTCCAAGAAGCAAGTGAAAGAGTTAGGAAAATTCTTCAGTTTGAGTTTCTAATGGGGTTTCTTTCAATGGTTCTATACAGCTACTGATGATTGTGGATTTCAAGCCTTCCCTTCACTTGGGCTCAAAGCATATGAAAACATGTATGTTGTCCCGAATCCTTAATTCAAGTAAAGTTTATTTGTCTTCAAAGGAAAATGTACATAAATCTAATAGGAGTGGTTAGTCCAACCTTTACTTATGTGCAAGTTCTATTTTGATTACTCAGCAATCTATACTGGCAAACCTTGATAAAGCAGATAGAGCCTTACGCTTCGCCAGTGGAATGGCCGCTTTAAATGTTGTTTCCCATCCTGTTAGCACTGGTGTAATTTTGTTTTTATCATGTTTTTATCTATCTTGTAATTTAGTTTTAGTGTGAATGTTTTGGTTGGATTGCGAAGAAATAGAAAATTGTGGCTTCATTTTAGCTACAAAGGGATGCTTATGCCTTAAGTTCTTGTGTGTTGGGCTGAAGACCAATGAAGAAAGAACCAGTGCATTGGATACATAGTAGAGCATGTGTTGCAGCTCTTTATTTTAGCCCAAAGGTACCAAGAGCACTCTTGGTTCATAATAACTTGCTTTCGTAATTTATCATAGTTACTGCAAATTTTTGATGACTTGTATTGAGTTGTTATAGTGTTGAATCTGTTCAGGCCTTTTGGTATTTAAAGGTTCAAGGGGAAGGCTTTTGCTTTTGTATGGGACATTTTTAGTTCTAATAGTAGTATGCACTTCAAACTTACTAACATAGTGTTACAGGACTGTTGTCCCTACTACTGGATCAGAAACTACACTTACAACACACGGATGCAGTGAAGGCCCTCTTAGGTATGTGAAGTTGGAGAATCTTTAATTCTTTATGTAACTTAGAAAACCAGTGCTTCTCTGTTGTAAGATTTATGATGCCAATTTTTTAAATCTCAAGTGGTAAAAAGGTCAAGTTATGTGGCCTGATCCATTATGTAAATTTGTTTGGAGTTGCTATTGGTATAGAATTGCTGCCTCAGTCAATATGGTGTGAGTTTACATTAAATGCCCTTAGTTATTCTTTTTCTTTGGCTTAAGTGGTAGTCTTATAACATGTTTGTCCCCCATGTGGTGTCTTTATGCAGTTATCATTTTGTAGGTTGCAGCTATGCATTAGTATTAGTACAAGGTCTGGTTCTGTGGGATAGTTTCTACTGTTTAGTTTTAAGTCATCTTGGTGTTTTTTGGGCATAGAAGGAATAGTCCACTATTAACTTACCAAATTTAATATATATAATTTCTGGGTTTTTATTGAACTCTTTAAAGTTCATCGATTCCCCAGGTTTCGACGTTCTTTATGAACAAATCATTTAATGACTTCATTATGAAGAATCTAAATAGGAGAAGTGAAAAGAAAGGAGAAAAAATATAGCAGAGCAACCGATTACTCAAATGCAAGTGTGTACTTAGTAATATATAACCTTGTTATGGCTAATGCTCCCAAGATTGCTCAACTTGCTATTACTCACTGTTGCTACTGCTAAACATATTCATATCATTCATTCGACATTCACTTTACTTGCAATCCTGTTAGCTGATTTTTTTACTCGGGTGTTGACAAATATTTTTCTTGTTAAGAAATCCTTTACCGTTTGGTCACGTAGAAATGACAAAAATTATTTGTCTAAGTGCTGATATGATTTTGCATTAGCTTTTTAGCTAGAAGCTGTTGGAGGAGAAGTAAGACGTTATATATTCCTTCTTAGCTTTCTTTTTAAGTTGGTGTCATTGATTTTTATTTCCTTTTTTAAAAATAATTTTAAGCTTTACAATCACAAATATTTTCTACCTTGGTCTGGTCTACATGAGTTCTCAAACCTAGTATAGTACTTTCTGAGTTTATATAGCTTCCTATATTCGGCATTCATATATGTAGAATTTTTTTAAGAAAAATGCTTTTTGTTGGACTTGTTTATATTATTATTACTTGTTTGAATTTGTTTTAGATTTGTGAATTATATGTTCCTATGCTTAGTAATAGTAATGGTCAGAAACTAAAAATGGATTAATTTTCTCAGCTTGCTCAGTTCAGTGCTACTTAAATTAATCTTCGTTACTTTAACTTATGGTTTACGTAAAAGGATTTTATTCTAACATTTTCCTTGACATGAGACAAGGCTAACCAAATTCCCTTTTTCTTTAAAGGAGTCCGAGGTAAATGGCTGTCGGTGCCCAGTTGGGTTTTGCAGTGATGGCAAGAAATGTGAAGGTAATATTGTTCCATGGTGCCAATTCATAGGATTCAATTCTCTTCTTTATACGATCTGTTTTGCAAAAGTATAACTCTATTCTAAGACTTATCTTTCGATCTGATTCAGATATTGATGAATGTAAAGAACGAAGTGCTTGTCAGTGTGATGGCTGTAGCTGCAAGGACACTTGGGGTGGTTACGATTGTAACTGCAAGGGAGATCTTCTGTATATAAAAGAACAAGATGTCTCTTTGAACAAGATATCCCCTTGCTAATAATAACTTGCGATTTGTTTATTCCCCTTTTTACATTAGAGCTACCTGCTTTAGAGGTTTATTTTAAGTTTGTGTTAAATAGGTGGCTAATTAAGTTTTATGTTAATGTGTTTTGAGATATATTGAACCTTTTGTTGATTGTCAATTAATCTAATGTTTGATTTTGAATTTTTTAAGTCATTTTATTTAATATAATGTTGTTTATTATATTTTGCAGCAGAAAATTGGAAAAATATAAAATAAAAAATAGTGACGAAATAAAATCATTGCTATTCTTCAGTTGTAGCAAATAACAGAAAAAAAATTTGTGACTGAAATAGCGACGGAATAAAAGCAGCGACGGAATAAAAGCGTCGCTAATTTTTCAGTGGTTGCATTGCTGGTGGGATAGCGACCAGACCTAGCGACCTTTATTTTAACAGTTGCGACGGAAATTTTCCGTCACTATTTGCGACTACATTGGAAGCAGTTGCAAAACGGTTTGCAACCCCACTTTTTGCGACGGAATCTAAGCGTCGCAAATTCCGTCGCAAACTGGTTTTGCAACCGAAAAAATTAATGATTTTGCGACCGTTTTTTCCGTCGCTAAAACGCGTTTTTTTTGCAGTATGGCTTAATTATTGATAGAATAAAGATGCTTCATCCTCTTGTAGAACTTTCTTTCTTCGAGTTAAAGTCATCAATTGGTAATAATGACTTGCTATTCTAAACCTCTTTTATCTTTATATTCCTAATTTTTATATTATTTTATCCTCACTTGACTACGATACATTATTCATGAAATATGTCATGCCTTTCTCTCCTTGAATAGACGAGCATTCCCCCCCTTTTCTAACATATTTCACTGTAGTAAATCATAATCAACTATGAGAAAAAAATTGACAAGGTTGCAAGGACGACCACATTATGATGAAAAGTAACGGACAGTATTATTAGTATTACACTAATTATGATAGCAATTAAGTTCACCTGACTATAATTGATCCGATTCGGATTTGATGCATTGAACAAGAGACTTGGGGTTTCTTTTCCTTCTTTCTTAATAGCCAACATACAATTATATATGTCTTATCAAACAATCAGATTGCTAATCTAAACAAACTAACAAAGTATAGTGAAAGCATGCATGTGCTAATGTCAACTCTAATAAGCCTTCATTTAGTGGGTTACAACTTACAACAAGCTAAGATTTTTCATGAATAATAGACTCATGAATAGACCCCCATTCCAAAGTGCTAGAGCTTATTAATTAGTTCTCATAGGAACATGGGGTGTTTACTAGAATAAAATGTGGGACTTGGGAGATGTTGATCTTTTGGATATTAACACCAATTAGTCCTTATTAGAGGCCATGTAGCAGCCAAGGTGATGTAAAATGTCCAATAAGGCAATAGAATACAATTGAAACTAAATAAATATCAATAAAAGATTAAACATAATATCTAATCCCATTATACTAAGTTGTGGTTGATATTTCTTGTCAAAATTGGTTGTCATCTTTTGATATTTCTTGTCAAAGCTAATGAACCGAGGCAATTAAAATGAAGCATCTCACTCATTTTTTGTTGAAGGCACATCAATAATATAATGAACGATGGCCCATTAGGACCGCTAACTCTTTCAAGTAATTATGTTGGTTATAATAATCTACAAAATTTAGTTGTATTATTGCTGCCAACATCTTACGGGATGATTTAGTTGGAAATGGTTAAGGGTGGCATAATATATAGTTATATATTGAGTTTTGCTTTTGCTTTAGTTATGTTGTGAGTTTTCAAAAATTTATTCTAATTTTTATCGACAATGTTCTTATGTGATAGCCAGAAGTCCCATTAGTGGATGCCATGTGTCAGTAATTAACAGCAGCTGTCCGGAGTGAGAAGATTTAAAAATATGGACACAATTATTGGATTATTTTTTGGGTGTTACTACCATGCAATCAAAAATTGAATGTTTGTTATGCAACCCATTGTTAAACCAATAAAATCTTGCCACCTAAGACATATATGTCATATCATTACTTAAATTAGTCAAAATTAAGTTTTTTAATTTAGTCCAACATAAAAATTAAATTAAGTTGTGCTCATTAGAACCACCAGCAGCATACTTTAAATTTTTTTTTAATAATTTTTTTTTTTTAAAATTAAAACTTATAATTTATCTATAGGTACAAAGGACTAAAATTTTAATTTACTATTTAAGTTGGACCAAATTGCAAAAAATTAAATTTGACTACTTCAAATGGTGACATGACACAAGTAAATTAAATGACAACTTTCTATTGGTTTAAGAGAAGGTTGCATGATAACACTCCAATTTTGGATTGCATATTAGAAATCTCCTTATTTTTTTCGTTAGATCAAGTCTATTTTATGTCAACCAAAATAATGTATATATTTGTATGGTATTGATGTAAATATCCTTTATATATATATATATATATGCGGAGGAATTCATTTACACTAAGTTAAATTATACTAACTCTTATACCAAATAATCAAATAATTTAATCGAAGCAATCGGTGAATTGAGATTTCTTATCTTGTAAATCATCTATATCAAATTTCACAAATATCCAAAATTATTTAGTAATATATATATATATATATATAAATTATAAGTATATGAAAATAGAGTTATTTGAATGTATATTCAATGATGATTAAATTTTTTAAAATTTGACACAAATAATTTAGATGACTTAGCTTATCATTATTAGTCAATAGATAAATTAGTGAAATACACATTATATGAAAAGTCATGAGCGGTGTAAAAGCTAGTGTAATTTAACTTCATGTAAACCGAGCCCTCCTTTCTTTGATCTCTCTCTATAATTTAATGGGATTTGATGATATGCGTAGAGTGATTTTTTAGTTAAAATACTTTAACATTATGTACCAGATTATAGATTATTGTAGACAAAAATAATCTTATGTGTTGTGTGAAAACAAACGTTAACGATATATGGTATTTTAATAATTTGATTTTATGGATTATAAAAAAAATTGATTTTATGAAATTAAAAAAAAAAATTGCCCCCTTCCCACCTATCAATTTCTCTATTTGCTTCTCCCTCTATATGTATTTGCTTCCACACCAACCAACCCTGCAGCACCGCTGCCAATTTTAGCAACCCTCTTTGTCGTCGCCACCACCAACTCCAGCAACCCATATCCACTACTCACGCCCACCCGCAGCCACCAACACTCACTCAGTCTTGGTGGATAATCAGTGACTCGAACAGGTTTGTGAGAAGTGAGAAGCTTAGGTTTTGTGAGAGAGAGAGGGGGGAGAGAGAAAAGTGTCAATGGGTTTGGGGGTAGGCTTAGAGGTGAAGGACGATAACAATGGTGGATACGAGGTGGAATGCAACAACGACAACATTTAAACGTGGTGATGATGGTTGCGGTGAATGGCAAGCAGTACCTCTATTAGTAACGTTTATTCTTTTATGAGAAATGAAAAACACGAGAAGGATCAGGGAGAGAGGAGAGAGAAAATGTTATTTTTTGTGTTTTTTTAATGGGTCTTGCTAACAAGTGCCCTAGGGCACTTGTTAAGGTTACTAAGAGTGGAAAAATAATCATAAGTCCATGTTTACTCTTCTCTCGAAAACATCAAAAAATGCATTTTCCAAAACCTTTTTACTCCATTAAGATCTTTAACAAGTGCCTTAAGGGCACTTGTTAGCATTTGCCTTTTTTAATTTATAATTTTAACAAAAATTCATTTTACAAAAATAATCTTAGCAAATAACTTGTTCCTTTAAAACAAAACCATATATTTTTGACCAAATAATTGGGTACACACTACTGACATTATATTTATTGATAATGGGATGATATATGTTAGCAATATATATATATATATATATATATATATATATATATATATATATATATATTTGCTATGGCTTGACTATAAAGTTGGACAAAGTAATCATGTTTTACCATCAAGGAGAATTGTTGGGTAAAGTTCCATTGGATCTTTAGTTATTGTACAAAATCAAAAGTTAAGATTCGATCATGGGAACCACGACATTTATTGAAAGAGGCAATCGCTCATTCAAAAAATGAATTAATCTTTTTATAACTGATCGTGTTTTTCTTATGATATAGATTTTCCTTTGCCTTCGGCCTAACAACTAGGAAGTTGGTGTGGGTGAGTTTGTAATGTTAGCCAATGGCCCCATGAACAAAACACCATTTCCTCTTTTTGAGTGGGGATTTACACACTCCACTTAAGATGCAAAATACCTAAAATACTCTCTTTTTTTTTTTACATGTAACGTATGGAACGTGAATATAAGTCACGATGCAAACTGTTTAGGACTGGAAAATAAAATGATATTGGGCCTTAGCCCAATGACATGGAAAAGAAGAAATAAAAAGAGGAGACCCGTATAGCATGCCCCAATAATAAAAGGTAGGATCTCACATCAACAAATGGCAGAAAACGTGGAAGCGTCCTCAGATCAGAGCATCCTCAACCTACAACATCCCTCTGAAACTGAACAAAGTTCTGAGAAATCACCCCTCCTTGGGCCCAACGCTCAACCAGCCATGTCTATCAGAAATACCATAAGTAGGAAAGATGCCATTCCACTCAAGTGCCAAATGAAGTATGCCAGGAAGGAAGATGCTATTTCACTCAAAGCTAAAAGGTATTGTTCATATCTCTGGCCAAGGCTGAAGGAAGAAGCAACCAGTGGACAAAGAGGAGAAGCAGTACAATGACCACTAGACCAAAAGGAGAAGAACGTGGAGACCAAGTTATTGGCCAACTATAAAAGGAGAGTATGATACAAGGCAAAGACAATTCAATGGAGGAGAATAGAACCCAATCAAATACAAGGCTAAGGAAAGCCAACTCTATCAGAACCAAAAGAGAGAATAAACTAGAAGAGAGGAAAAACATTGATACTGTAAACACTGTAACGTAGCATTGAGGAAGACAAGAGAAGAGCGTCCTACCAAAAGTCATCATTTCTTGTCCAAACACAATCTAAAGCAAGCAAATACAAACCCAGCATATTCAGAAGACTACAACAATGCAACCAGAGAGATATCTTAGGGAGCTTGGAAAAGAAGAACGTGAGAGCGTCCTAGAAAAACATAATCACTGTACATGTTGTTATCTGATAACTGCACTTCCCTACCTCCTTCATACTCCTCTCCAGTATTCAATGAAGGAAAGCATCAGTTAGCAAAGCTCATACACACCAAGAAAGTCCAGAACAAACTACAACGACCCAGCTTGAAGAGAAAGCATAAGAGAGAGCAAAAGGGGATAATCTTCACTATTATTGTGTCGAACTAATCCTCGTCGCCTTCGTGCAGGGGTGACGCTTAGGCAAGGATAGCCCGCTTCGGGAACTCCGCAGAGTGGCGTGGCTTGGAAGGCTTTTAGACGAAAAGTCTTCCCACAAGGCGTGTCAAGCCTTGGAAAGGGAAGGCGTCCCTGTTTTCATGGAGAAACGAATCTGGAAGGAACTAGTTTGTTAATGATGAGGACGCTCTCGAGTAACATGCCCAGGCCCCCTGGCCAACCTGTCTGGATCTTCTAAGACATGCAGTAAAGGTAAGTCACAGCTCCATCATGAGCTGGGCGTCCTCATCATCACTTTCAAGGTTCCTTCCTCATCCGGTTCATCACCCCTCCCAAGGAACCAGGGACGCTCTCGTCTGTTCACCGCTCCAAAGCGCCCTCCGGGGAGTTCTCAATATTTCCTTCATTTTTATTGTATTGAAGCCATTGATTTCACTAAGTTTACGAACCCATCCCTTTATTTTGCATTCCTGTTATTTTCTTTGCAAAATATAAAATCCTGGCAGAAACAATTGGCGCCGTTGCCGGGGAAATCATGGCTTCAAATCTGAAAGGAGGTACACCAGGAGATGCTTAGAGGGTGATTCTTGATGGCACAAGGATGACCACTGGAGGAACTTCCGAGGCACCAGTATCACATATCACTAATTTGGGAAGCGCTTCATAGATATCAACCTCAACAGTTTCCAACCCAAGAAGCGTTGCAGCAAGGAGGTTGTCTTTCAGCCACAAAAAGCGTCCTTTCCAAAAAGCGTCCACGTTCGCTTTTACTCAGCTTTCCAGAAAGCGCTCAGGCAACCGGAGGAGTGGAAATACGCTCTGGCTAAAGAAGGCGCTCCAGTACAGAAAGTAAAAACTCAGCAGCAAAGGCGCACCTAGGAAGTTCACATAGCAACACTGCTATCAGTTATCTATGTCATAAGCTAAGTACATGCAACTCTCAACTTAGTCCAATTTACTATCATGCCTATTATTTATATGTCGGTATGCCTTTACATGAATTTGATTATGATATATATATATATATGTCATGATGAAAGAAAATATGTACTATATCAGTTACTGTGTGTGCAGTTAAAAAATAATAAAAAATAAAAAAAAAAATAAAAAAAAATATAGTTACAGTATGCATATATGCTCATTATGTTGCTAGTTTTTGTTTGCATCCATGTCTAAGTATGGCTTTGGTAGGGTCACTTTCTTATGATATCATGTTCTGCCTAGCTAATTTCATGTCTAATATTATCCTGATAGCAATGATTTATTTTTACCTTGACTGGATGATATGAAGTGATATGGAGATGATTTGAACTCTGTGTTTGTCATGGCAAGGAGCTGTATATGTGTATTTCATTATGTAATGTACTGCGTGCAGTTAAAAAAAAAGGGGTTTACAGTATGTGCTTTTGTATGCATCCATGACAACTTTGGTTTGATAGCTCTAATATGATATCATGATTTAATTTACAGCATTATACTGATATAGTTACCTTGTCCTAAATAACAACATTATCTAACATTGAGATGAATAGTCTATCATGATAGTTATTATTGCCATAATCTTGCTAACTGTTCTTTGCTCAACCACTGCATGATTTGAATAAACTATTTTTTCATGATTTCAACATGCGAACACAGTGTTTCATGCTATAAGCTGCATAGACACTTAGAGAGCGTGCTTTTGAAAAAGTTATATGAAAGCATGATATTAACAATGTTACATACTGATGCATGATTGATCTTGTAAATAATTTACTAAGAGCTGACTAACAAAACGGGCATGCACAACATGAAAATATCCGAAAAGTGAGATTTGTTTATGTAGGAACAAGAAGTGACCTCTTTCTAAGATTTGAGAAGCCCTTGGTACGCTCTCAAGCCATGATTTACCAAGTTTTGCTAAGACGCTCAATGCTATGGGAGGACCGCTTCCCCCACCGAGAACAAGAAGCACCTGATCTATCCAGAATAGAAAAGCGCTCTCACCCAGTGAGAAGGCAATCAAAAGGTGAAAAGTCAGAAACCGAATAATGAAACAAAAGACAAAGTAAACACAAACAGAAAGATCAGTGACAATCAAGCAAACAAAACCAAGCAAAGAGAAAAGATGAAATCATACTAGAAGACGACGCCCTGCCCAGAATCATCCGTCTAAGGGCATCCTCAGTTCAGAACCAAGGGAGACACCCTGTCCAAAATCAGCAGTCTAAAGGCGTCCTCAGTTTAGTCCCAAGGGCGACTACTTGCCCACTATCATTCGGACTAAAGGTGTCCCCCGAAAGGGAGAAGAAAGTGTGCAAGTCCAAGAGCGACTTCTGAAGGCGCACCCTTGTCAAAAGCGCCCCTGTTCAGTGTTCATGTTCAACAGAATCAGTCAACCGAAGGTGCACCCTTGTCAAAAGCGCCCCTGTTCAGTGTTCATGATCAACAGAATCAGTCAACCGAAGGTGCACCCTTGTCAAAAGCGCCCCTGTTCAGTGTTCATGTTCAACAGAATCAGTCAACCGAAGGTGCACCCTGATTTGTGCACCCTGATATGTGCAAAGCGTCCAGTTATTTGCGCTCTGAAAACCGCACCCTGATATGTGCACCTTGTGCACCCTGATATGTGCGAAGCGCCCAGTTATTTGCGCTCTGAAAAAATTGCACCCTGATATGCGCAAGAGCGCCCTGATATGTGCAAAAAACTTAAGTTGCACCCTGATATGTGCGAAAGCACCCTGATATGTGCAACCTAAGTATAAATCAAGAAATTGCACCCTGATATGCGCAAGAGCGCCCTGATATGTGCAAAAAACTTAAGTTGCACCCTGATATGTGCGAAAGCACCCTGATATGTGCAACCTAAGTATAAATCAAGAAATTGCACCCTGATATGTGCGAAAGCACCCTGATATGTGCGAAAGCACCCTGATATGTGCAATCTGAGTATAAATAAAAAACCGCACCCTGATATGTGCACCCTGTGCACCCTGATATGTGCGAAGCGCCCAGTTATTTGCGCTCCGAAAAAAAATAAAAAATAAAAAATAAAAAATTTTGCACCCTGATTTGTGAACCCTGATTTGTGCTCCGATAAGCGCCCTGATTTGCGCTCTGAAACTACACCATGTTTTGTGCAACCCGAAAAGCGCCCTGAAAAGTGCACCATGTTTTGTGCATCCTGATAAGCACCCTGATTTGTGCTCAGAAAAGCGTCCAGATATGCGCTCTGTTTATGCCAAAAGCTGCACCTAGACTGAATATTGCAAATACTCAAGAGCAAAATGCCAAAGTATCAAAGAATTGCAAAACTCACAAGAAGTCAGCCTCCAGTAAAGGGAAAAAGTTACAGTCAGATTGACGAAGAAGCACATTCACTGTCATGCAAAAGAAAGCGAGTCTTACAAAGGGGCTAGAAGATATCCAGAAATACACAAGAACAACAAGCAACAAGCAAAAAACTGCAAGAATCACAAGTGTACAATTCAGAATGTAAAAGAAGAGAAGAAGGAAAGAAAAGGAAAAGAAGAAGAAAAAGAGAAAAGAAGAGAAGCATTTGACAAAGAAGTACACAAACAAGTAATCTTGAAGCTCCAAAGGAGATTCTATTCAAAGGAATCTCATTCAAAGAAGCAAGAAAACCATATAGCATGACAAAGACTTCAAGTCAAAAGAAAGTCGTTCCTCAAAAAGTCAAGTTACAGCATGATAGAAGCAGAGAAGGCAAAGCCATTCCTCCAAAGGCTAAGTCAATATAGCAAATACAAGGGTCCTATAAATCCAGTAAAAGGAAAAGTGGAGCAACAAAATACAAAGGTCCCAGTCTGATGAAGCAAAAGCAAAAAGCAAAGTGTTTTAAACAGACACAACAACTAAATCTTGAACAAAGTGGCCAAAGAAGAAGCCTTGCAGTATAAGACTCTTGTTGAGCGTCCAGTTCAGCATCCACACACGACAAATTAGTAGTGGCTTTGGACAAAGTGGCAGATATATCACTAATCAAGCATTCCAAATCAGCACGACGCTCCTGTGATGAACAATCACCAAATCTTGAAGAAGGCGTCCTGTGATGAAGTTCTGCAGACATCCTCATAACCAGACGCATCAGATGACAAAGCAAAATAGCAAGCAGCACATCACAGCCTGTACAGTATAAAAATGATCCAATCCAAGAGCATGATCCAGGTTTCCAAAGACAGAATTATCAAAGCAGCATGGTGCAAAATGCATATTTCAACAGCATAACAATATCAAAATTGCATAAATGCATCATTGAACAGTATGAAGGCAGTAAAGTGCAAAGTGCAGAAAAAGAAGTTCAAGTAAGTACTATCAGAGCAAGTAACCCAAATTTCCAAGAGTCAAGTATGCTAAAGCGGCACAAAGCTCAGCGACCACAAAGGCGCACAAGTTTTTAATAGAAGTATCAGTGCCTTCAGCAGTAGACATAACAAAAGCAACAAGCGTAAGATCAACAGCAAAGTAATTCTTTCAAGCTCGGTCATGAGTACCACCCAAGGCGCGCTGCAAGACAAGAAAAGTTTCCTCTATTTTCTGTCACCGTCCGCCTTCATGTTAATTAAAGGGCTTTGACTATCAAGCCAGTAATCAGATCACAACTATACCGCCCAAGTTGGTCACTATATTCATTCAACACAAAAGGTGTTCAAACACAGCAGGAAAAATACTGCAAAAATTTGAAGATTCAGAACGCACGAAGTACAGAGAGTTGAGTTTGAGTATGGAACTCAAGCATAAAGAAACATACAACAAAGAAATTTCAGGAAACAAATCAAGAACTCAAAGTAAAAAGAAGCAAAGTCCGCCAAGTCATTGATCAGTATGCAAGGTAGCACAATCCAAAGGCGAGGTTGCACATGCAATAGAAAGAAGAGCCCGCTTCCCTTACAAATTCACAAAAAGAAGATCAAATTGAATGAGAAGCAAGTGAAAAGACAAAATTCAGTTCACAAGGGGGCTGGCCCCTCATATCATATGCAGAAAGCAACCATGCACTGCCAAGGGCGCCTTCATGGTGTCTGAACGGATAAAAGTTCAATAGTGGTACGAAGCTCGAAGCGTCTCCAAAGTCCACATCTTGATGTGCAAATACCCACAAAAGAAAGAAATGCAAAAACAAAGCAAAGCAACAGCTTGGAGAATCTTAAAATGCACTCACTAAAGGCGACATGGCATGACAGTAGATGACGCTCAACAAAAACGAAGGCGGCCCTAACAAAGGCGATCCCATCTAAGAAAAGAAGCTTACAAAATCACCAGCCAAGAAAGGCGTACTCAGACGCCCTCAAGGAACGAAAAGCACAATCAGATACTCACAAGCAGTAAAATATTTAGAAGCAAACCTAGTTCCTGACGCCTTTGAAGTAGAGCAGAAATAAAAACAAGCATCTACAAAAAAAGCAGTTCAAAAATCAAAGTGAATCCAGTCCGGTAGTCAGCAATCGCAATCCAAGTGATACATGAGTACCAACGAGCTGGTAACAAGTTTTAATCACAAAAGCATTCACTCATGAGCACTCATGACACTCATTCATGCATGACATTCATGACATTCATTCACGCATAGCACTCGTGACATTCATTCATGCATGACATTCATGACATTCATTCACGCATAACACTCATGATATCATAAAAGCATACAAGAGCTCGAGTATCAGGAGACAGCACAAAACCAGGGGGCTTGCCCTTCCAGAAGAAATCTATCTCCAAGATGAATTCAAAAACACCTTGGGAAGTTCCTGTTTGCTCTCAAAATGTATTCTGAAATATGAAAACACATTTATCTGCTAACGAGTTTTGTGCAGAATTAATAGTCACAGGAAATGAAGTTGTCAAAATCAACCCCGACAGAAAAGCAAGAAGTACAGTCACCTTCCAGGAAGTTTTGCATCAAAGAGAAAAAACTTTTCTCTTTCATGCAAAAGGGGGCTATTGTTTAGGACTGGAAAATAAAATGATATTGGGCCTTAGCCCAATGGCATGGAAAAGAAGAAATAAAAAGAGGAGACCCGTATAGCATGCCCCAATAATAAAAGGCAGGATCTCACATCAGCAAATGGCAGAAAACGTGGAAGCGTCCTCAGATCAGAGCATCCTCAACCTACAACATCCCTCTGAAACTGAACAAAGTTCTGAGAAATCACCCCTCCTTGGGCCCAACGCTCAACCAGCCATGTCTATCAGAAATACCATAAGTAGGAAAGATGTCATTCCACTCAAGTGCCAAATGAAGTATGCCAGGAAGGAAGATGCTATTTCACTCAAAGCTAAAAGGTACTGTTCATATCTCTGGCCAAGGCTGAAGGAAGAAGCAACCAGTGGACAAAGAGGAGAAGCAGTACAGTGACCACTAGACCAAAAGGAGAAGAACGTGGAGACCAAGTTATTGGCCAACTATAAAAGGAGAGTATGATACAAGGCAAAGACAATTCAATGGAGGAGAATAGAACCCAATCAAATACAAGGCTAAGGAAAGCCAACTCTATCAGAACCAAAAGAGAGAATAAACTAGAAGAGAGGAAAAACATTGATACTGTAAACACTGTAACGTAGCATTGAGGAAGACAAGAGAAGAGCGTCCTACCAAAAGTCATCATTTCTTGTCCAAACACAATCTAAAGCAAGCAAATACAAACCCAGCATATTCAGAAAACTACAACAATGCAACCAGGGAGATATCTTAGGGAGCTTGGAAAAGAAGAACGTGAGAGCGTCCTAGAAAAACATAATCACTGCACATGTTGTTATCTGATAACTGCACTTCCCTACCTCCTTCATACTCCTCTCCAGTATTCAATGAAGGAAAGCATCAGTTAGCAAAGCTCATACACACCAAGAAAGTCCAGAACAAACTACAACGACCCAGCTTGAAGAGAAAGCATAAGAGAGAGCAAAAGGGGATAATCTTCACTATTATTGTGTCGGACTAATCCTCGTCGCCTTCGTGCAGGGGTGACGCTTAGGCAAGGATAGCCTGCTTCGGGAACTCCGCAGAGTGGCGTGGCTTGGAAGGCTTTTAGACGAAAAGTCTTCCCACAAGACGTGTCAAGCCTTGGAAAGGGAAGGCGTCCCTGTTTTCATGGAGAAACGAATCTGGAAGGAACTAGTTTGTTAATGATTAGGACGCTGTCGAGTAACATGCCCAGGCCCCCTGGCCAACCTGTCTGGATCTTCTAAGACATGCAGTAAAGGTAAGTCACAGCTCCATCATGAGCTGGGCGTCCTCATCATCACTTTCAAGGTTCCTTCCTCATCCGGTTCATCACCCCTCCCAAGGAACCAGGGACGCTCTCGTCTGTTCACCGCTCCAAAGCGCCCTCCGGGGAGTTCTCAATATTTCCTTCATTTTTATTTTATTGAAGCCATTGATTTCACTAAGTTTACGAACCCATTCCTTTATTTTGCATTCATGTTATTTTCTTTGCAAAATATAAAATCCTGGCAGAAACACAAACTAATAATTATGATCGTAGTTAAGGTCATGACCATGTAAAATAACATGGTCCTGAGTTATTTTGCGTACCCAACCAGGTCGGGAGGGAATATAATATATAGGACTGGAGGAAGCATATGGCAAGAGGTGTGTGGGGTCATATCACTCCATTAATCACATCTCCCGGCCAAATGCATGACCATGTTTTTTTTTATGTAGTCATGACATTAACTCACGATCACAATTGTAAATCACAACCCATTAAAAAAAATATATTTTAAGCATTTCGTATCCCAAGTTAGATGTATTTGTCCAACAGTAAGTTGTGTAAATCTTCATTCCTTAACTTTTTTTTAAAATTTTTTTAAAGGCTTATTTATGTGTTTAGTCCCTAAAAGTTTAACGTGTTTTGGTTTTAATCCCTAGAAGTTATTTTCACCGGAATTACTCCTTAAATTTTCAAACATTTTGGTTTTGGTCCTCTCCAGTAGTAAAAATATGTTATTTGTTTGTGTAGCTAGCGGAACATCACATTAGTAATCCATGTGGTCTGAAGTGACGCCAAATAGGTGACATAACGTGGCTTATACAGATCCACGGACGCAAAATTGTCCGATACGCAAAATGATCTCGTATGCAAAATTTTGAGTTCATAGGCCTGAACATCTATGTCACATCACCAATTTGGCTCTGCGTCACACCCCATGGTAGCTTGTGTGGATTTTCGTTAACCATGTAAGCAAATAACTGATTTTTTGTAATTAAGGGACCAAACCAAAACCAAAATGTTTGAAAAATTAAGGACTAGTCCCGGTCAAAATAACTTCTAAGGATTAAAACCAAAACACGTTAAACTTTTAGGGACTAAACCATAAATAAGACTTTTTTAAATGTTAAGGAAACTTTTCTTCACTATATTCTCCATTTGATTGTAAGCCCCTATGTTTTTTTTCTTCAAATGCTAACAAGCACTTAACCAAATATAATATAAAATTATTTAAAAAAAATACTTTTTTTATAAAATTTCCAAGATATGGGACAATATACACTTATGGTTATTTTTAAGAGATTAATGGATATGCACTGACGGTGTAAAGTTTTTTACACTATCAGTTCATCATCCACCATTCATTTGTATTACTTTAATCTAAAAGTCAACAACCATAAATGGATGAATGGTAAATGATACACTGATGGTGTAAAAAATCTTTACATTGTCGGTGCATTCTCCATTTTCTCATTTTTTAATTACAGGAACCTTTATATCAATTGCTGATGACACCTTCTTTTTAGATTTTTTTTTTAACATCAATCTTTAGGACTAATAAAAATACGATGTTATAAAGATTATATATATATACATTGTAATAAAACTAAATACTAATATTTTAATAAATAATAAACTTAAAATTCCAATATATCTTTTCTATTTTTATTTTTGAACTTTTGTCTCCGCTGATGGTTGGAATTTTGAAATTTTTGCTCTAGCTTTTTCAACATGTGGTTGAATATTTAATGGTCAATTGTCCATATTTATTCAAATATACATTCGTTAATCTTCATGTTGGTCAGACGCACCATTGTCCATTATTGGCATTTATAATTGTCAGGACTATATTCATTGAATATTTGAATATCAATATAAGCAAATTATACGGTGTTTTACCAATAGAGCCTTCTAGCTTGGTGGTCTTAGACATGGTCTAAGAATATTACCACCAAGTCAGAGGTTCTATTCTTGGTACCAACAAACAAACAACAACAAATTATACGGTGTTTTCTCTTCGTATCACAAGGATGATAAAATTATTTGTTCTAAACTAAGGTTGAAATAATGAATGAAAAACTTAAAAATTGTAAATTTTGAATTGTGATTGGTTGATCAATATAAAATGCATTAAATTAAGTATTTGTTAATTTGTTGATGTGTTAGACAAATCATTAAATGTGCGTCTCTTTAATTTTTTTACTTTTTTATTTTGTTACTATCCTTGTGGGACAGTTGGAGTAGTTGTTTGTATAAAAAAATAAACTATAAAAATAAATGAATATAATGTTAAGGGACATGTTATTTGCACATTTGTCATTACTCTATACACCCAATTTTTATAATTTTTTACACTAAGTTTCCAATATTACCGTCCTTCTAAAAAACTAAACATTCTTTTCATTTTTACTTACACACCCAATACTATTAAACTACCCATTTTCCTTCCACACTCACTCTATTCAAACACTAAACCTTAAAAGGTTTTTCTTGTTCACTACTACTTCTTCTTCTTCTTCTTCTTCTTGTTCGCTGCCTCCTCTTCTTCTTCATCCCTTCCTTCAGCATTTTAACTTCTTCTCTCTTAAAGGTTAGTGTACATGTCCTTGTTCTTATTTCTTTCCTACTTTACTTTATATTTTAGTTGCATGTTTGTAATGGGGTGTTTTCATTTTTTTTCGTGGTCTTCTGCGTTGCCTTCTTCATTATGTTACTGCATGCTTGTAATGAAGGCTTCATCTGTGCCCTAATCAGATAAGTCGTTCGTCCAATTTCACGGATTCAGAATCCGTGCCACGAACGGATACGTTATCTGTCATCTTCAACAGATGAGGCATCCGTACAGACTCACGGATGAGGAATTCGTCCCATTTTATGGATTGGGCATCCGTCCCCTTTGATGGATGGCTTATCCGTCCCATTTCACGGATGGCACATCCGTTCTCCTTGACGGATAGCCCATCCATCCCAGAATAATATTTTTTTATGTCTTGATTTATGTCTTAATTTCTTATGTTCGTTACATTATAATAATGTTTGTCTATTGATTAACTTTGATTCGTTATCATAATTGTAAATTAATTTTATTTATTGAATGTTTATTCTTCTATTTATCATACTTTTTTCTTATTATTAAATTTTTAAAATTGCACTATATGTGTATTTAGGATCTATTAAATGTGAACTATCAATGTAACAATTCATATGTTTGTTTTGTTCTATTCAAACATGGTGACTACTAGAATTTCCGTTTTCAGACCTGGATGTAGAGGTAGAGGTGTAGGTTGTGGTAGTTAAGATGAACACGAGCAAGCGCAAACTGGAACTAGAACTCGAGCAGGTCGCCCAATTCCCAATGTGTCTAACCGAAAGCGTCGAGCTGATGGAAGGTATACTAGAGACGAAGGTGCTGGAACATCTGGGACGGCGGAAATGAGTGGCGATACATTACCACCTATTGATACAGGAGATGAGTCTGCACCTGTTGATGAGCCTACCGAGGGACCATTTGAGGGGGGTCCTGAGGATCTTTCTCTCGTAGTGAGGTATGTACTTATGTTTTCTTCGTGTAATATTTTTTAATCATTAATTAAATATAACATATGTTCATGTTAGTTGACGTTATTTTTTTTAATTTTATGAACATTGGGTTGTTTTTAGTATATGTTAAAAAGTTATTATAAACATTGGATTATTTTATGACTTGCAGGAGCGTGAGATCTTGAAAGCTAACTCTCACAACTGGAAATCCAATCTCGGTTTACTACACAATTGGCCAGCTCTGGTACAAGATATTGTGGTAAGGTTTGGATTAGCACCACTTGTGGCGAGCACATACACCAACTGTGACAAGACACTGTTGACCGCTTTTGTGGACCGTTGGCATCCTGATACCAACTCCTTCCACTTACCCTTTGGTGAGATGACGATCACGTTGGACGATGTGTCATCGATTATGCATGTACCTGTCAGCAAGCACTTCGTTAGTCCCAGAGCAATTAACAAATAAACCACTGTTGAATCTTTAGTGCAATTTCTGGGAACACCACTTGATGTAGCAGTTGAAGAGATTGTTGTTGTTAATAAATGGAAGTCTATCGTACGCTTTTCTTGGTTGATTGAGCGTGTTAGTGTTATGTTAGGTGCGGATCCGCCACGACATGATTGCATTGCAAGGGGCATCATGCTTTATATGTTGGGTACGTGTCTTTTCCCAAATAAGAGGTTTATCACTGTTGGTGTTCAGTTTTTGGAGCTTTTTCGCGATGTTGATGCATAGTGTTTATTTTATCATTTTTTAAGGTTACACCATGTGGATTAAAAAATATATTTAATGTTTATTTTGTAGTAAATTAATGTTTATTTTATCATTTTTGTCCTTTATCTCTTTATATTAATTACTCATTTTTTCTGCTTATTATCTCTTCTATTAATTTGATAAGGGTAGAGTTGTAAAGTAGTAATTAATATCATCTCGGTGTTATAGAATGACAATTATTTAAAAAAAAATCATTTTACTAAATTAACAATTATTTATAAACGGAATGATTATTTTTCAATTTCTATGAAAAACTTAAAATAATAATAATAATAATAATAATAATAATAATAATAATAATAATAATTAGTCTGTGCCAAAATTGATAAGTTCTTAAGGACCACCAAAACTTAAGGTACTTTCTAAAGAATTTAAAAAATTAAATTGTTATCGAAAAATGTTATACTCCCTCCTGTCCATATTATAAGAACCCTTTCTCTCTCACAAAAATGGTGCTTATAATATGGACCGGAGGGAGTATTTAATAAATTGATATGTATTATATGTATATTTCTAATAAAAAAACATTTTTAATAATTTCTTAACTACTTGTTAAGAATATATTATTTATATTGAAATTTTTTAGTATATGTCTTATTAAGACACATGTTAAGGCTAACTACTGCTCGTTTGGTTTCTTATCTTATTTTTTTTATTTCAATTTGGTCTCTTACCTTTATTTGACTTACGTTTTAAATCGTTAACACCGTTAGTCCCAACCGTCAGTTGCTGTTAATATTGCCGATTTTAATCTTACGTGGCCATTAATTATACACGTGGCTGCGAACACGTGTCCCTCTTTGTGTCCACGTAATTTCTGACGCAAAACACTATCGTTTTGAAGCCTACATTTCACCTTCTTCTCTAAGTCTTCTCAAGGAAGGGTGGAGAATATTTCAGAAACTCATTCATAGCCTTTTGGAGGGAAACATTTCCTCTGCTAAGACACAAACTGAAGAGAAAAAAAATGTGAGTTGGAACTTAGCTAGCTATTCACCAGGATCAAGTAGAAGGAAGACGATTTCGAATCAACAAAGAAGACTAATGATTGGGACTAATGGTGTTAACGATTTGAAACGTAAGAGACCAAATTGATACAAAATAAAGGTAAAGGACAAAATTGAAATAAAAAAGTAAGGTAAATGATGACCAAATGAGCAGTTTAGCTTACATGTTAATATATTAATTTATTATAAACAAAGTTTCGTTTGAAATTGAAGTATTTATCATTCTTGAAAAATGAAGTATTTAGTTTTCTCATGAAAATATTTGAAATTGATTTCTTAGTTTAATACATAGCTATGTGGACTACACTCACTTTGAAAAAAATTATTTATACTAGTTCTATCCATGCAATGTACGGGTTGTTAATATTTTAAAGCAAAAACTATTTTTTATATTATAAAGTAAGATTATTATTAAACAACAACCGAAAATAATTATACAAAAATACAGGGGTTCAAATCAAACCATGCACTTAAAAAAAATAATCTAAATGATCTTATTGATAAATTTTGTATTTCCTCGTATGAATTAAAAATAACACTTTTTATTTGAGATATTCCTTATTTATTTGATGGATAAATGAACATTTTTTATATGATTATCAACTTTATTATGATGAATCAAAATTAAATCAGAATTAAACATTTTGATAATTTTTGTTTGATGTTATTACAAAATATTCATTATTTATTTGATAGATAAATTAGTTCCTTTTTATATATGATAAATAAATTAGTTCCTATTTATTTGATCTTTTTTTTGTTTGTTGGTATTATGAGCATATTTAAGGATAAATTATAATATCCACTTTTTCATAGGACATGAAGAATACAACCCATCCGGTTCTCCATGTACTACCTAGGTAGGTCCGGATCCGACCCGGGTCGCGTGCCTGGCTATAGCAGGTGAGTCTCCCAACATGAATTTTCTGCATCCACAAGGAATCGAACTCGAGACCTTGCTTAAGCAAGATCGAGTCGCTTACCAATCGTCCCAACCCATGTTGGTATGACTACTCCTTTTTTTATATTAAATATTATATTGTTTATGTATAGATCAATATTAAATTAATGTATTCCTTATTTAGATGATCGATGAATTAACACGTTTTTATATACCATTATTACGTTTATTATGATTAATTAGAGTGAAATCAGTTTATTTTGATATTATGATTTCAAATTGTAATATTTTTGTCGGAGATAATGATTATTTACGTACAATCACTTTGGTGCAAGGAAAACCTCAACAATAAACATGGTGGTTCGAAAACTTCAATGGCAAATGTGGTGACTCAAAAATGTTACTCCCTTCGTCCCATTATCTTGGTAAAAAAAATGGCAAAGAATTTGTCTCATATTAAAGTAAAAAACATAAATGAAAAAACTTAAAGATTATATATTGCACCAATGATTAATAAGTAAATAAGGAAAACATATTTAAAGATTTCTTTTGGAAACAATTTTGCAATATGTATTAATTGTAATGGTATGAAAATTTGTATAATATCAATTTGTAGTTAATGAGTGAATCATGCATTATATTAAACAGATACTCTCTTATTTTCATTAACTTGTTTAACTTTTACCAAGATAATGAGACGGAGGGAGTAATTTTTATATAATTACAGGAGATTATCACAAAATCACAATATTGTAGCTGGCACCAATGCCCATCGCTAATTACATGTTGGCTCATTTAATTTTAGTACATAATACCCCATCGATATATAGTTGAGTCACTTTAGCAATGTCAGGTTTCAATTTCAGACACGATGAATAAAACATAAGAAATGATTTCAATACATGGCTATTTATTTTTTTAGTCTTTGAAAATTAATAGTGTTTTAGTTTTGGTCTTTAAAAAGTTTTTAACTTTGACTAATCATTTGTTGTATTTAAATAAGTACCTCTTGTGTGTGTTTTTTTTTTTTTTTGGTTTACATGGGAGGTCTGGGACTATAACCCATGACCTGAGGAGGGGGAAATCTTAAGTGTCCCTGCAGCCACCAACTGAGCCGTCTTATGCAGACGTACCTCGTGTTTCTATAAGTACAATTCTTTTGCTTAGAAAAAAAACTTTGACTCATCTTTAATATAATTGTTTTTAAATAAGTCTTTTAAAAATATTAATCTTTAACCAACTTGGGGTTGGTCAAGTGGTAGCTCATTTGGTCCCTTAACCAACTGGTCTCGAGTTCGAGCCTTGGGTATGGAGCAACCCCCGCTGCGAGACCCCTACCGCTTAGTGCGAGCTCAGTTGGGTCAGACCGGATGAGTCGGATTATGGATAAACCAGATCCGGGTATCGGTTGGTGTACACCAAAAAAAAATTAATCTTTAACTATCAATTTGGACTCATATATTTATATGATCTGTTTTGATTTTAAAGAATGATTTTATTTTTAATAGTGTGCCATTTAATCATGTCGGTGGTTTTCTTGATTTAGGTTAAGATATGAAATTTGATGTCTATTAAGGGGGCCGAGGTGCTAGGATATCTATTTCTTGGATTGGTGTATGAATTTGGTTGTATTAGATTTTAGGCAGATGCTAATTTGATGTCTATTGGATTGGTGATGCTAATTTGGTTGTATAAAATTATTATACGTCTTAGCTGAGACGTGAAGTATGTATTATTATTTTTAAATCCCTATATCTCAACCATGAACGTAAGTATTAATTTTTAGCTCTTACGTCTGAAACAAGACGTAGCTTTTGTAAATAATTTTAACACCTACGTCTAATCTTTGACGTATGTATTAATTTTTTTTAACTCCTACGTCTCAACCAAGACGTGGGTGTTAAAATTATATACAAAAACTACGTCTTGATTGAGATGTAAGGGCTAAAAATTAATACTTACGTCTTAGTTGAGACGTAGGGGTTAAAAAAATTAATACATACGTTTTATCCAAGACGTAGGTATTAAAATTATATACAAAAGCTACGTCTTGGTTGAGACGTAACGACTAAAAATTAATACTTATGTCTTGGTTGAGACGTAGGGATTAAAAAAAAATTAATACATACGTTTTATCCAAGACGTGGGTGTGAAAATTATATACAAAAACTACGTCTTGGTTGAGACGTATGTATTAATTTTTCCGATGTCGTATGCTCCCCGTACCCCAAGTCTATATATGTCTCTACAGAGGCGTAAATTATATAAGTCTTGGTTGAGACGTATGCTCCCAAGTTTATATTTGTCCCTACTATTACCTGTTATATATATATATATATATATATATATATATATATATATATATATTACCTACGCTTTTGTTTGGGCGTAAATATGTTAAAAATTTTCACCCTACGTCTGAGCTGAGACGTAGGGCGTTTTTAAAACATTTTACCCCGTCTTAGCTGAGACATAGAGTTAAATTTAAATTTAATTCATTCTTTTAAAAAAGCCTTACATCTCAACTAAGACGTAGTAGGTATTAGCTTAGTTTTTTTTAATGATAAAACCTACGTCTAAAGTAGGACGTAGGTATTAGGTTTAGTTTTTTTTTTTAATAATAAAACCTACGTCCAAAGTAGGACGTAGGTATTAGCATAGTTTTTTTTTAAATAATAAAACCTACGTCCAAAGTAGGACGTAGGTATTAGGTTTAGTTTTTTTTAATAATAAAACCTACGTCCAAAGTAGGACGTATGTATTAGCTTAGTTACCTATTCTTTAGTTACTCATGAATTAATCTGGTCCGTTGATGATTTTTAAACATCATCCAACGGTTATAACAGGGAGGAGCATTTTAACAAAACATGTTTTTCAGAAGGAGTATCGTATGCTCCAATTTTTTTTGGATGAACCAGGGTATCCACCCGCGCAACTGGGTGACTAATCCCTCGCACCACGGTCGGACCCTTTCGGGGGCAATGCTTCCAGTAAGGCTAGCTCCATTCACATGTGCATCGGGCACGACTCGAACCCGCGACCACATGCTTAAGGAACACAAGCCCCTTCCACTTGTGTCAGCCTCCACTGATTCGTATGCTCCAATTTAAAGGGGAACAAATTAAACGGAGCTTAGGCATGGATACGTCATTTTTGGAGGCGTACACATATGGGATATATATCAGGTACGGCCGCACGGGTACATTCAAACATATCATATGTGATATATATGGAAATTGCTTTTTGGCTTCCATAACTGACTTTTTGGCCCCCATTTCAAATTTTCATGGACCAAAATACCCTTAACAGTGTTAACACTTCCAGTTCTACGAAACCGGAAAAATCTTTCCGGTTTTGCTGAACCGAAAAAGAAATCCCGGTTTTCCTGAACCAGAAGACTTCCGGTATAATGAAACCGGAATATTTCCGGTATAACACAACCGAAACTATATGACAACCCTCGAATCATAATCCTAAATGGAGTTCGTGCACGCAATCAGATCTGACGACCACGGTGGTGAGCATCCAGAAGCAGCAGCAGCAGCCGTTGACCACCGGCACAGGACGAAGGAAGATAACAACAATAATAATAAATAATAATAATAATCACAGAACGATTGCTTGATCTGAACTGATGCAATATTAACTTCACAGTGAGTTTTGCCTTTGATTTTAACTGATTGCTTGATCTTTTAATATTGGAGTTGGTGGTTTTGTGGTAGTTGGTTCCTTTGTTCCATTGGTGCTATTTTGTTTTGCGGTGCTCTTTAGCAGACAAGAAGGAAATATTGTTGAATAGTGTGATTCGAGGGTCATAACATAGTTCCGGTTGTGCTATACAGGAAATATTCTGGTTTTATTATACCGGAAGTCTTCCGGGGAGAAATCGGGATTTATTTTCCGGTTCAGCAAAACCGGAAAGACTTTTTCGGTTTCGTAGAACCGGAAGTATTAACACTGTTAAGGGTATTTTGGTTCATGAGGGGGCCAAAAAGTCAGTTATGGGGGCAAAAAGCAATTTCCATATATATTGGGTATGGTACATTCAAGATATGTTGGGTTACATATCTCGTATGCACCGGATAAAAAAAAAAAAAAAGGCATGATTTTGGGCATGTTTTGATTCAAGTAAGTACGGTTTGGTTTAGCTAGATACGGTTCATTACATAGTTTACTTGGATATAGCCCTTTTTTTAAAAAAAAAATTTTTTTTTTACTTCTTTTATAGTTTGGCTCCGTTTTTTTCGTTTGGCTCAATTTTTTTTATTTATCGTTTTGTCTTTATTATTCTTTTTTATTCCCTATTCCTTTTTTAGTCTCTTTTGCGTATTCTTTATTTGAGTTTGCATTTTTCTCTTTTTTATTATATATGTCCCATACCCGTATCTATCAGGTATTAGTAGTAAAGTACCGTATCCATATACATGCGCAACACATGTGTAATCAAGTTTTTTTTTAACTTTAGATGGGACGTATACCCCTTGTATTCCATTAATTTACTTTTATTTATAAAAAAGAATTGAGGGATCAATACTCTTGATACACACTATTTTTTTTTTAAATATACTTTGCAAGACAATCGTGAATTAAGAAAAAAATCCAAAGATTTAAATAATAGAATCCTTTTAAAATTTGGAAACTTTTATTAGTCTTTCTATTTGTCTTTTTTATCCATTTAACCGAGAGAATGATAAAATCATATAATGTAGTGTTGGTCAATGTGTTCCTGAATAATTAATAATGAAAATGTGATATTATTCCTAATGGTAGCTTATAACGATAAAGTTATGAAACATATAATAGGATCTCATGATTTCGAATTTTAGCAGCACATACTTTCCTCTTATTTTTTCTCAATCAATATTTTGCCTATAAAAAAAAAATAATAACGAAAATGTCATGGGATATCGATGAAATTAATGTTACATTGTATATAAAGTGATGGCTATGCCAAAATTAGTTTTACAGTCTCATCAACCTCCTATGCATCACGTTGGTACATATACTCATTGATGAGGGGTCCCATGCGTGGAAGAAATTAAAAATGGACCCCTTGTGGTTTCTTAAGATTGTGTGTGTTTTAAAGTATTGGGGGACTTGGGGTACTGCATGAGCTAAGCTATGTCCCAGTTCTTCATCCATTCAAAGTACAATAATAGAACATGATAATTGATCAAATGGTTTTAGAATTTAGATACCCTATTATGTATGTATGGTTCAGCTGAGTGCTACCTCCGCAAGTTATCCTATTATATCGCTTTGCACATGTGAGTACTCTTGTCCTGAAGATCGTGACATTACCTTGGATTTGGTACCCACAATTGAACTTTTTGATTGACGAATTGAGGAAGATAGAACACTCACTTCGTCCAAGAAAAATAGTAAAAGCTAAGTTTGCTCAAAACATTATCCCAAAACATTACCGGTTATATTAATCAATAAAAATTTGAAAATAGCATAATATAGTTTCTGATTGAGTAATCGATGAGAACTGATTAAATAATGAAATTGATAATTTGTTGATTTGACAAACAAATATTGAAAAACATGTTTTAATTTTTTTTAATTTTACTATTATTGTGGTACTAATAAACTAAATTATTTTATTGCACTGTAAGAGTTTTTTTTTAAATGATGTATTAGTCCTTCACCTATTGTTGGATTGAATACTTCTTATACTTTTTTAAATCAATTTTGATTTTAGAAAAAAATTGTTAACCCTTCTATCTCTCTAATCTATGCGCTTAATCAAGAGTAAGGAACACAAATTTGGTGGATCAGTTTGTTGGATACCATGCTCTGAGAAGGTCGGAGGCAATGATTTTCGTTTCTATTTTCCAGTTTTATGAATCAAAGTTTATGTGAGTTGGATCTTGTGACTCACTAAAGTCGGGATAGAGTTCATGATTTCAAGAAGGTTTAATTATGTCACAAATCTCTAAAGTTTGGGGTATACTTTTGTCAAATACCTTTATTCTTTTTTTTTCAATGTCTGACTCCTCGAAGTTACTTCTGGGTTTGTCATATACCCATACTATCAATTATGATCAATTTTGCTAACATGTAACATCGGAATTCTGGTCAAACGCAAGAGATTGGTCATGTGGTGCCACTTACATATTATTTATAATCAATGAAGTTCTCACGCTGATAGGGGAATTCAAACTCAACTTTATGAGTTATGATTAATTTATAATCAAATTAGACCAGCATTTATTCATAATTACAATTAACCAATATTTATCTTGGAATTTGGGCATAGGAAAATGTTAACGTTTTCTTTAAAGAATCAAAAGAAGTAAATTCAAAATTGTTGTATTCAATAAATTGATAAGTGTTGTATATGTATTAGTTCTCAACTTGCATATTAGCATAAAAAGTGTGGGAGTTGTTGTATGGGTGGTTTGGTTTTACTTTGGTCCTGCATATGGACGGGGTGACACACTTCATGCAGCATATGCAATTGGTTCGGGGCAAAAATTGGAGAAATATTGTTCTTTAAATTGGTTGACTAAGATAATACCATATATTTCCCAAAATATTATCAAAGGTATCGAAGATTTGACCACCGTAATATTCATCTCTTAAAACTTCGATATAGAAAACACATGATGAGAAATCTTTTATGCCTATACGGGAATGAAGGAGCATGTGAAGACTGTCTATTTGGGAAGCAACATATATTACTTTTTCCAACTAGCAAAGAAGGAGAGTAAAATGCTTGTTGGAGCTGATCCACACTAATGTTTGAGGCCTGATGTAGACACCATCGCTTACTAACAATAGGTCTTCATCCTCTTCATTAACGACTCTTTTAGAATTTCATTAAAGAAAAATCAGAATTATTAGGAGAATTTAAAAAATTCCAAGGCCCTTGTCGCAAAAAAAGCATGAAACATACAAAAGTACTCATGAGTGATCAAAGCAAAAAGTACAACTCCTTCAAATTTGATAAATTCTACAAGGATGAAGGCATTGAGCATCAACTCACAGTCACATATGTTAGATCTAGTGTGTATGTGCATGTGGAGATTGTGAGATCTATTATGCAAGTGCATGGTTTTGATAATGACAAATGTTTTGAACAAGCTCAAGTCATGGAGAAGCTCACCAAAGAACAACAAACAACTATGATGAAGAGAGAGAGCAAGCTCTTTAGATTCAATATGTGTATTGTTTGTAATATCTTTATTTGAGTCTTAGAGTTTGATGAGTTTTGGGTAGAGTTATTAGAGGGTAGTGAATCTCTATCAAGTGCATGATCATATTATAATTTGAGTATTTCACTTAACCTAAAATCAATAGGTGGCTTGAAGGTTTTTAAGAAAATGTTTAGTTTTGAGAAAACAAGTTGTTAATCAACTTTTACAGCCAATAATCGATTAAGAAGAAGGGATAATCGATTAACAGGAGTTTTATCAATTCTTAATCGATTATCTAGTTTGAATAATCGATTATCAGCTTTTAACAAAGGGTTAATCGATTATCTGAAAGGCTTAATCGATTATCACGTACATAATAGCTTTTTAAAACAATTTTTCACTTCTCAAAATCAGTTTTTAAGTTTCCTAACTTTTGGGTATTTTATATAAACCTTTTTTCTATTCATTATGAACAACAACAACTTCATTTTTCATATCATTCTAGAAAGATCAAAGCCACACTATTCTCTCAACTTTCTCTGTCACTTTCTCAAAGATCAGAATTATTACTTTTTATATTCTTTGATCAAGAAGCTTTTTGAATCTCAAGTATAATTGTTCATATTTCTTGAGTGAGATTCAATTAGGTTTATTGTTTTAAATTGAGCTGTAATCATTGCAAGAGGCAAACATTATACAACAAAGAAGAAGTCTTGGTAGTTGTTCATCAAGCAAACTAAGAAGAATTGGAAGTCTTGTTGTGAGGAATCAACAAGCAAGTGGAAGCCTTATTGTGGGGATATCAACAAGCAAGGGAAGAAGGTTAGATTAGAAGTTCAATAGGATTGCAAGACAAGAGTGAGGTATCTTTTGGAGTCTATCAAGAAGGGTGTCTTGAGAGGCATTTGCTTGTAATTTGAGAATTCTAATTTCTTATTGAAGAAACTCTCTCTATTGTGATAGAGGGGACTGGATGTAGCTCTCGGTGGTTGAGAGTGAACCAATATAAATCTCTGAGCAAGCTTCTCTTCCCTTAACTCTTTAATATTTGTTATTTCATATTGTTCTTAATTGAAAACCTAGAAAAGATTGATTTTCTATAATTGAATGAATTAGAGTTTAATTGTTCAAATTGATTTGGAGAAAATATTTTTCATAACCTAGGTAATCATTAACAATCTTGGTGTTAATCAATTCCGTGTTATCTCTAATATTCTATGTTAATTGATTGATTTTCGTTTTCGATTGAAAAAGTGATCTTTCTATTTCTGCAGTGAATAATCGATTATCCACTTGTCATAATCGATTATCTGAAATTTGCTGTCAGGTCATAATCGATTATCACATGTCATAATCGATTAAGAGCTTCAGAATTTGTGAAAATCATTCGTTTTAATTGTTTCGATTTGTTTTATTCGAAAATCTTTCAAGGTTTGTTTAACACTTATTCAACCCCCCTTCTAGGTGTTCTCCTAGTGTTCTTTAGTTATTTCACCCACCGATTGTAGTTCTAACAATTGGTATCAGAGCTTGGTCGAAAGACGCGAGCATAGAGCTTTTTCGTAAAGATCCTTGAGGAAACTACAATGGGTTTTACGTATCCCTTTGGTGGTGAAGGTGTTTCAATAAACCGCCCTCCTATGTTTGGTGGAGAGGGTTATGCTTATTGGAAAGTTAGAATCAGAATCTTTATTGAAGCAATAGATGTGAATATTTGGGAAGCTATTGAGAATGGTCCTCACATTCCCTCAAAACAAGTAGAAGGTGCAGCTCAACTCATTCCCAAAGATAAGTAGACCGATGATGATAAAAAAAAATTCAATATGATTTAAAAGCTAAAAACATCACCACTTCGGCTCTACCTTATGATGAATTCTTTAGGGTCTCCCAATGTCAAAATGCCAAAGAAATGTGGGACACCTTGCAAGTCACGCATGAAGGCACTAGTGAAGTTAGGCGTGCTAGATTAAATTCTTTGATGCATGAATATGAATTGTTTCGTATGTTGCCTAATGAATCTATATGTGATATGCAAAAACGTTTTACTCATATTATTAATCATCTCATTGCTCTTGGAAAAACTTTCATGAATTGTGAAGTTATTAAGAAAGTGTTAAGATGTCTAAGAAGGGAATGACAACCATGTTGAAACTCATGTTTACCCTGATGATGACACAACACAATTTATTATAATATGTTTGAACAGGTTCAGGTGCATTGATGATGCAAGAAGTGATTGAAGATCTAGTCGCTTAAGACTTAGTTTTTTGTGTAAAGCAAAAATTAGTCTAAAAACACTCAAGTATATTTTTATATTGCTAGATTATGATGATGATACTTTTCGTTTTGAAAAACCTAGAAGAAGTATTTTTAAAACCTTTTGCTCCTGGAAAAGTTTTTGTGAAAATCTTTTATGAAAACCTTTGGTTACAATTTTTTTATGAAAATCTGATTTTACTTTTAGAGTAATCGATTACCCCTTCTGGAATAATCGATTACCTGCTGCAACTTGTAACCAGAGAGTAAGTAATGGGTTAATTAGGATCATGTAATGGATTACTTCCTTGAACTGGTCATTTAAGTGACAGTAATCGATTATTTGAAGCTAATAATCAATTATCTTTTAATGCTGCAACTTTTGTGAAAAACCTGAGAGCAAGTAATCGATTACAATGACCAAAGTAATCGATTACCTATTTCAAATTTTTGGAAAACGTGTTGAAATCAATCTGATTCTCAGAATGATTTATTTCCTTTTCTGGATGATCACGATTCTGATTTTTGGCTTCTTCTTCTACCTTTTTGAAAACACACCTGATATACACACAAGATAAATTCTTCTCCTTCTCTATTCTTTTGAAAAATCCTTTGGAGAAGAAATTTTATCATCATCATCATCTTGTTTATCTATTCTTAATCAAGATCAAAAACCTTGAGTGTGCTTTAGATTAATCCTTGCTATAGGACTTTATTGTAGTATCTGCTCTGTTTAGAGAGCTTCATTGTTAGTTGCACAAATTTCTTCGTGCAAACCATTTCTCTGTAAGGTGAGTGTTTACCCTTAGTGTTTAGGGAATGTTATCCCTTAGGTTGAACGTGCGTCGCGTTCGTAGGGCGAGATCCCTTCGTTGGGTAGTGCTAAACGAAAGGTGGGTCACCTAGTAGTTAGGCAACCTGTAAAAATCTAGGAAAGGTTTTCCTAGTTGTTGTTGAGGTCCCTTGCGAAAGGAGATTCCTAGTAGCTTGCGGAGCGCTCTGGTTGTACTCGGGGACGCGAGGCGTCTTTGGTTTATTGAAAAGCTCAAGTGGGTCGCTTGAGGACTGGATGTAGGCGTTGTTTGCCAAACCAGGATAAAATCTCCGGTGCAAATTTCTCTATCCCTTATCTCTTTACAATTCGCGTTTATTTTGTGTGTTAATCATATTTTGCGAATAATCCTATTTGAAATTATATAGCACGAGAATTGCATTTTCATTGTGTTAATTTATTCAATCTCGTGAATAATACGTTTTCAATATAAATATAAATATTCTTATTATTTTGTGCTTAAAAACGTTTTCATTCGTTCTTTAAGTCTTTCGCTTCGTTAAAACTCTTTAAATCTTTCAAGAACGTTTGAATCGATCGTTTTTCAATGTTTTTATAAACACCCAATTCACTCCCCCTCTTGGGTGACGTTAGCCAATACCATCAATAATTCTAACAATTGGTATCAGAGCTTCGTGCTCTGGTAACAAGCTTAACCGCTTGAGTTAAAGATCCATTGTGGTTTGGCATATTGGGATATTTGTTTATATCTTTTAAAATGGAGGGTTGTTCATTCGATGAAGCGCCAATGTTTGATGGATATAATTTTTCGTACTAGTGTGCGAGAATGAAAATATATTTACAATCTATTAGTATTCATTTATGGAATATTGTGCTTCAAGGTTTTGATTCTAAATCCAAAAATGTTTTAAATGATTTTGATAAAAAATCCTTTGCGTTGAATATTCAAGCTATGCAAATTTCGAGAAATGCCTTGAATGATGATGCATATGCTAGAATTAAGGATTGTATCAACGCTAAAAGTATTTGGGACACTTTAATGACACACTATGCTACTAATGATCTATGGGAAAGTGTTAGTGTCCGCAGGGAAAAAGGAACGCACATAAGGAACGATGACTTAAATGATGATGTCCTTGATGATGAGACAAAGAGTAACACAACAAGTGAAGATGATGATTTGGAGAGACTACTTGAAGAGTTCATACAATCTTTTGAGGAATTGAGTTCATCGGAAGAAGAGTCCACGGACAATGAAAGTGAATCAAATGGGCATATTCCTCATGAGGTAACAAATTTTAGTTCTCTCTCTAACAATCTACCCATTACTTATAATAGTTTGAGTGATGATAAGACAATTTTAAAAAACCATGACTTGGACTTTGTGCGAGAATTATCTTCAACATAAATTAATTTTGATACTTTGAAAATTGAAGATAATCTTGGCAAAGAAATATTTTTAGAAAATTGTTCCTCAACAAATTTTGAAAAATATTCTTTTCCTGAAAAACACGTCGAGGATACAAATTTTGAAACTCATGCTGAAAAACCTATTGACTCAAATTCATTACTTGGTCAAGCAAATTTTGATATTCAAAAACCAAGTAAAGATTTGAACAATAGTACCTTGCCTTTTCAAAAAGAAAAAAAATTCCAAGTTATGTAACCATGTTTGTGAAAAAGTCAATTCATCACCCAAACACATTATATGTAACTATTATGGATGTTCGGGACATATCTCTTATCTATGCTATTATAGGAAAAATCAAACTATGAGAGGTAACTTGAAATGGGTTCCAAAAGCTTCAAGGGAATCCAAGACTAACTCTCAAGGACCCAAAATGAGATGGGTACCAAAGGTTTCTCCTTGTAACAGGAAAGTAGAAAATCAATTGCCCAAGGAAAAACCAAGAGGAAATCAAAAGGAGAAAAGCCTCAAAATGACTCAGTGGATACCTAAAGTTAGATGGAGTTATCAAAGCAAGATCGTATCATCAAGAACCAAAGCTTTCACTAGAAGAAAGGGAAAATTCACATTGATGAAACATCAGAAAAGAAAGCAATGGTCTACGGCAAGATCTCCATGGCATAAAAGGGTTGAGGTAAACAAGTCATATCCTTATTATAACCATGATTATACAAGAGCATACTTTGACTATTCCAAGTTGTATTGAATCTGAAAATAAATCATGTGTAGTAAAAGTTTTTTTTGCATGATTATCGTATCTTGGAAAAGTTGAGTACTTCACTCATAATGTGTTATATAGTGAAAACTTGAGTTGATTAAGTTGGCATCTAAATGCATATTATGATTGAACTTGATATAACTCTTAGCTATGATAGAGCATATGATTTGGTATATTGTTTTTATGTGGTTCATATTAATTTCTTCAATTGCTCTAAACGCCTTATTTTGTCAAGTTACTAACTTGAGCGTTGGAGATATCCAGAAAAATCTGTTTTGCAGGTAACAGTGTTTCAAAAGGTAAGTTGACCACAAGTTAAATCCACCTATAATCCCTATCATCAGAAAAATTAGTCATAGCATGCAAGGAAGCTTGGAATATGTAGAAAAAGAAGAATTCTGGAAGTTTGGGTAGAAGTAATCGATTACTCTGCAACAGTAATCGATTACCCAGTGTTCAGTGCAACAGGTCTAATCAGTTGAAGGCAAGTAACTGATTACAGGTCTCAGGATAACCGATTATTTTTGCAGCTTCATACAACTCACCTGAGAAGATGTAATCGATTAACGATTCTAAAGTAATCGATTAAAGGCCATCATGTAATCGATTACAGCCAGCCTAGTAATCGATTAGAAAAGTTGCATCATGTATTCACCAGAGAGGAAGTAATCGATTACAGGTATGTAAGTAATCGATTACATGAGGGAAGTAATCGATTACATCCTGTCAGTAATCGATTATCAGCTACAGTATCTAAAAAAAAAGGATCGTGTGGACCAAGTTGGGCCTTTGACCCGATTTGACCAGAAAAGGACCTCTTGACTTAACCCTAGCCACACCTTAACCTCCTTTTCACTCTCTCACATTCTCTCTCTTTTTCTCTCTCAAATTCACGGCCTCATCTTCTCCTTCTTCTTCATTGTTTTCTTCTTCTTTCTTCCATCAACCAACCATCTTCCATAACCTCGTCTCCACCAAACCTTCACCATTCACACTAAAATCTCCTTCTCATTGAGGAAACCGCAATTGGTGGTTGAAACAACTAAGGAACCCTAGGAGAACACCTAGAAGGGGGGGTTGAATAGGTGTTTAAGAAACCTTGAAAGATTTTCGAACGAAATAAATCGAAACAATCAAAACGAATGATTTTTGCAAATTTGTCAGCACTTAATCGATTAAACTGAGATTTAATCGATTAACCTGCAATTTAATCGATTAAGATCAGAAAGCACAATTTCACTTAATCGATTACTAATCGATTATGACAGTTAAAAAAAAACTGAAAAAATCACTTTTCAAACGAATACGAAAATCAATCAATCAACACGTAAGATCAGAGATTCAACGGAAACAATTAACACCTATATTCTTATTGATTACCTAGGTTATGAAAATGATTTTCTCCAAGTTAATTTGAACAATTAAGATTCAATTCAATCAATTATGAAAATCAATCTTTCTCTAGGTTTTCAATCAAGAACACAATGAACAACAAGAATGTAAAGAGTAAGGGTTTAGAGATACAGCACAGTGATTTATCCTGGTTCACTTTCATCCACTTGAAAGCTACATCCAGTCCCCTCTTCAACCAAGAGAGATTCTTCACTATGAGGAATTAGAGTTCTCAAATTACAAGTAAATGCCTCTCAAGACTCCCTTCTTGATAGCCTACAAGAGATACCACACCCTTGCCTTGTAATCCTATTGATCTTCTCTCTAATCTAACCTCTACCCCTTGTTGATAATCCACACAACAAGTCTTCACTTGCTTGATGATAATCCACACATCAAGGCTTCACTTTGCTTGATTCACAACCAAGACTTCTTCTTCAATGAATGAACTTGCTTGATGATAATCGACACACCAAGTCTTCTTGTTTGTTGTAGATGGCTTGCCTCTTGCAAAGATTACAACACAATTGAAAACACAATGACACTCCTATGAATCTCTTCCAATAGCTATGACAAATCAACATAAGATATTCAAAGGTTCTTGATCAAAGAATGTGAAAATAGAAAACTTTTGATCTTTGAAATTGAGAGAGAATAGAGTGGCTTGATTTTTTGTAAAACTTGTATGAAAATGATTCTAGATAATCACAAAGATTAGGAAAAGGTTTATGTAGAATACCCAAAAGTTAGAGCACTTAAAAACTGATTTTGAGAAGTGAAAATCGTATTTTAACAATCAGATCTGCAGTACTTAATCGATTAGAATTTTCCTTAATCGATTAGTAATCGATTAGACTGAATTTTAATCGATTAACTCCTGTTCAAATCAATTAAAAACTTGTTTTCTCAAAACTAAACCTTTCCTTTCAAACCTTTAAGCCACCTATTGATTTTAGGTTAAGTGAAAACTCAAATTATGATTTAATCATGCAATCAAAAGAGATTCACTACCCTCTAAGAAACTCTACCCAAACTCATCAAATAAAAGACTAAGTCTAGAGAGGCAAATGATAAAACAATAATAAAACACAAACTAGATCTTCATAAGTCTTCATGAGTTGGCTCTCTCTTCTTCACTTGTTGTTTGTTGTTGTTTGTTGAGCTTGAAACTTAATCAATATCTTTGTAGCTTGTTCAAAACCTTTTGTCATTATCAAAACATTCTCAATGGAACTTACAATCTCCCCCTTTTTGAAAATGACAAACATGTTTTGAAGTTGTTGACGCTTTAACTATTTGATCACTTGGTGAGACTCTTGCTCCCCCTTAATCAATGCAATTTACATTTGAAATCAAATTGATAGAAGCTTGATTCTCCCCCTATCTTCAACAACTTTGCTCAAGCTACATAAAAACAACAAAAACAACCATTCTCCCAAAACAAACTATTTCTCCCCCTTTGGCATTATCAAAAAGTAATATATACCAATTGAAATATAAAATGCTTAGCCAAAATAAGAAGAGTAACAATGATCATTTCTTCACACTCATTCCTTTTCAACATTGATACCAATTGAAAGATAAGAACCAAAAATAATCAATGATACCAATTGAAAACCTAATTGTCACTAATTGACAAAAATATCACAAAAGCATGATAATCATCTAATCATTACTCAATGATACCAATTGAACTTTAGAAAAGTAATACCAATTGAGAACAATTCAATTATACCAATTGAGAAGACTATAATTGATACCAAATAAGAATATTCAACAATATCACTTGTACCAATTTTTACCACTTTGTAGGTCATTCACTTGAGATGCAAATGTAATACCAATTGAAGATGCAAATGTATGAATAACACTTGTAAGCCCTTTGCTCTTCAATCATACCTACAAAACAATCATGCTTTGCTTTTTGGTATCCAAATGGTTTTGGATCCATTTTTGTTAGTTAAGGGAATCTCACCCTTCTTAACCCAAACAAACTTTCCTTTAGGTATACCATGCACTTTAATATAACACACATTTGAAGTATGTCCATGAGTACCACAATAGAAACATGTTGGTGCATTTGAGAAATCAACTTTAGAAAAATCAAAAACATTTCTATGAGAATTACTCTTAGCATTAGTATAACCCAAACCAAACTTGTTTGAATTTCCTCTTTGAAAATTTAACAATGTGCGCAATCTAATATCACCACTTGTGAAACTTGCAAGCTTATTTTTCAAAATAGCATTTTCATCTTTAAGCAACTTGCAATTTTCACAATCAACCACATTATTCAATCTACTAGCACAATCACAAGAAGAACTAGCATAAATGAGATCAAGAGTTTCATTTTCAAGATTAAGCTCATCAACTTGTTTTTGAAGTTCTAAAATCTCTTTTTGATGTTTCAAAATGAGCTTCTTTCTTTCAATGTTTTTCAAAACTAGTTTTTCAAGTTGTTCATGCATTTCTTCATAAGCATTATATAACAATTCATATTTAGAAGAAATTTCGGATTTAGTATGACTTACATTGCTATCCTCACTTTGTTCACTTGATTCATCATTTGAACTTTCCTCTTCATTTACTTGAACAAGCAAGTTGAGATTAGCAACTTCTTCATCATCCGACGAACTACTCGATGTGCTTTTCTTCTCTTCTACATCACTATCCCAAACTATATATGCCCTTTTGTGTTTTGAATTTTTCTTGTCTTTCTCCTTCTTCTTGAGATACCTAGAGCATGAGTACTTGAGATGACCGGGTTTTCCACATTCATGGCAAACTACACCTTCTTTTGATGTCTTGGTCTAGTAGTGTGGGGAATCCTTCTCTTTACCTTTGTCTTTGTTCAACCTTCCTTTTCTCCTTAGAAACTTGTCAAACTTCCTTAGTAAAAGTTTCATTTCTTTTTCATCAACATCAGAATCGGAATCTTCACTATCATCATCATCGGAACTCTCTTTCTTTTTATATGATTTATTGACTTTAAGAGCAAGTCCCTTACTTCCATTGTTCTTATCCTACTCTTCATTGATACTTAAACGTCCAAGCTCCATTTCATGTTCTTGAAGCTTTCCGAAAAGTGTTGCAAGATCCATAGCATCCAAATTCTTAGATTCAACAATAGCCGTTACTTTTGGTTGCCAATTCCTGTCTAAACATCTCAACACTTTGTTAGAAAGTTCACCTTGTAAGAAAGTCTTACCAAGAGCAAGTAAATGGTTAATAATATGAGTAAAACGCTTTTGCATATCATCAATAGATTCATTTGGAAGCATTTGAAACAATTAATAATCACGCATTAAAGCATTCAATCTAGCTCTCCTAACCTCACTAGTTCCTTCATGAGTCACTTGTAAAGTGTCCCACATTTCCTTAGCACTAGTACATTGGGAAACTCTAAAGAACTCATCATAAGATAAAGCGGAGGTAATGAATGATATTCTTTGCTTTATAATCATATTGAACTTTTTTTCTATCATCATCCTTCCACTTATCCTCGGGGATTAAATGTACTATGCCTTCAACTAAACTAGAGGAGATATGAGGACCTTTTTCAACTATTTTCCAAATTTCACTATCTATGGCTTTGGATAAAGATTTTCATTCTAACTTTCCAATAAGCGTATCCCTCACCATTAAAGAGTGGAGGACGACTTATCGAAGCACCTTCACCACCAAAGGGATTCATGGAACCCATTGCGATTTTCTTAAAGGATCTTTACGAAAAAGCTCTTATGCTCGTGTCTTTCGACCGAGCTCTGATACCAATTGAGGAAACCACAATTGGTGGTTGAAACAACTAAGGAACCCTAGGAGAACACCTAGAAGGGGGGGTTGAATAGGTGTTTAAGAAACCTTGAAAGATTTTCGAACGAAACAAATCGAAACAATCAAAACGAATGATTTTTGCAAATTTGTCAGCACTTAATCGATTAAACTGAGATTTAATCGATTAACCTGCAATTTAATCGATTAAGATCAGAAAGCACAATTTCACTTAATCGATTACTAATCGATTATGACAGTTAAAAAAAAACTGAAAAAATCACTTTTCAAACGAATACGAAAATCAATCAATCAACACGTAAGATCAGAGATTCAGCGGAAACAATTAACACCTATATTCTTATTGATTACCTAGGTTATGAAAATGATTTTCTCCAAGTTAATTTGAACAATTAAGATTCAATTCAATCAATTATGAAAATCAATCTTTCTCTAGGTTTTCAATCAAGAACACAATGAACAACAAGAATGTAAAGAGTAAGGGTTTAGAGATACAGCACAGTGATTTATCCTGGTTCACTTTCATCCACTTGAAAGCTACATCCAGTCCCCTCTTCAACCAAGAGAGATTCTTCACTATGAGGAATTAGAGTTCTCAAATTACAAGTAAATGCCTCTCAAGACTCCCTTCTTGATAGCCTACAAGAGATACCACACCCTTGCCTTGTAATCCTATTGATCTTCTCTCTAATCTAACCTCTACCCCTTGTTGATAATCCACACAACAAGTCTTCACTTGCTTGATGATAATCCACACATCAAGGCTTCACTTTGCTTGATTCACAACCAAGACTTCTTCTTCAATGAATGAACTTGCTTGATGATAATCGACACACCAAGTCTTCTTGTTTGTTGTAGATGGCTTGCCTCTTGCAAAGATTACAACACAATTGAAAACACAATGACAATCCTATGAATCTCTTCCAATAGCTATGACAAATCAACATAAGATATTCAAAGGTTCTTGATCAAAGAATGTGAAAATAGAAAACTTTTGATCTTTGAAATTGAGAGAGAATAGAGTGGCTTGATTTCTTGTAAAACTTGTATGAAAATGATTCTAGATAATCACAAAGATTAGGAAAAGGTTTATGTAGAGTACCCAAAAGTTAGAGCACTTAAAAACTGATTTTGAGAAGTGAAAATCGTATTTTAACAATCAGATCTGCAGTACTTAATCGATTAGAATTTTCCTTAATCGATTAGTAATCGATTAGACTGAATTTTAATCGATTAACTCCTGTTCAAATCAATTAAAAACTTGTTTTCTCAAAACTAAACCTTTCCTTTCAAACCTTTAAGCCACCTATTGATTTTAGGTTAAGTGAAAACTCAAATTATGATTTAATCATGCAATCAAAAGAGATTCACTACCCTCTAAGAAACTCTACCCAAACTCATCAAATAAAAGACTAAGTCTAGAGAGGCAAATGATAAAACAATAATAAAACACAAACTAGATCTTCATAAGTCTTCATGAGTTGGCTCTCTCTTCTTCACTTGTTGTTTGTTGTTGCTTGTTGAGCTTGAAACTTAATCAATATCTTTGTAGCTTGTTCAAAACCTTTTGTCATTATTAAAACATTCTCAATGGAACTTACACTCACCTCATAAACCTTCATCTCCTACCTTCTCTCTCACTAAAATCCGCCCCTCTCTCTCTTCTCTTCTCCCATTCGGCTTCCATCAACAAACCACCACAACCACCATTAAAATCACCCTTCAAACCACCATTGCCTACCTTCTCAACCATAACCTTCACCTTTGCATATCCTTGGTTCAGAACTTGGTTCAACAAGGTTCATCTCTTTCGGTTCAGCATTGCTCAGTTCGGTTCAGTGAAGAAATTGGTTCAGTGTTATTGGTTCAGTGATCTTCTCGTTCAGTCTTGGTTCAGTGGTTCACGGGTTGATTCAGTTCAGCGCTTCTGGTTTGGTTCGGTTTTGGTTCAGTGGTTCAGTGCAGAGTATTCCGGTTCAGGTTCTCAAGTCTTCTTCATTAAGCTCTTTCTGCTACTATTTTTTGGTACAGTGGTCATGCTCCTGAATCTCCGGTTAATATTTTTGATAGTTTGAGATTAGTGGAATATTAGCATTGGTAGTAGGACTGCATTATCTGCTTTGGTGATATATGGTTTTTGAACTGCATTGTTGGGCTTGTGTCTGATCAGTTGAGTAGTTGGTTATATCGTCGCATTTGCTATCTATCTGGTTCATTGCTGAATATCTGGTTCATTGTGTTTGCTATCTGTCTGATATTCATCTGAGACTATGGCTACTCGTCGAACAAAAAGAAGAGCTCTAACCGTAGAATCTGAGGATGATGAGCCTTCACCCCCGGTTGTTCAGAATCAGAGATCAACTCCTTCTTCCAGCTGCGCTCCTACACCTTCTCGATCTCGACAGAATGAAGCTGGTCCGTCTGCTCCTCCACCTTCAGTTCCACAGCCAGTAGCACTTGAGAAATACAACCGTTGGTTTTCCAACCCGGCTCAAATTGTTGATTATGAAAAGTATTTTGTTGCGTGCTCAGTGATTTCTCCTAGATTCCTGGATGCAGAAACTTTTGTTGATGATGAGTGTAACCTTCCCGCGGTGAGGCTGCTGAAAGAAAAAGAGTTATTTGAATTCAACACCATCGGCGGAGACTTCTACGAGGATCTTGTCAGAGTCTTCTATTCTAATCTGAAATGGGATTCAGATGAAAATATTCTTTATTCGGAAGTTAAAGGAAGACAGATAAAGATCACTCTAGATACTTGGAGGAATATCACTCAACTTCCTATGGACGGAGTCTACTTCACCGGTTTTGGCAGTGACAGTCTTTGGGGCGATGAGTATGACAAAAAGGCTGCAAAAGAAGAGTTCATTGATGACAACATTCCAACAGGAAAAGTCATGACTTCCGGTAATTTGAAATTTGAGTTTCGTGTGCTACACTTCATTCTGAATCGTTGCTTGATCCCTAGGCAAGGGAATTACTTCAGAGTCTTAGATTCAGACTACATCATTCTATGGGCTTGGTTTCACGACATACCCATCAATTGGGGTTGGTTTGTTTTGAATCATATGACTGAAATTGCAAGTAAAGTACGTCGCTCGGTTGATCGTGATATCAAGCTGAAGACAACTCGCCTTCCTTATGCAACCTTGATCACCAACATCTTTAGGCGTTTCCGGATTCCTCTAAATGGAGAGTCGAGGACTGTTCCAAATGCGGATATGCGTATGGATACCAACTTTTTGGGAAACATGGGATGAGTGAACATGAAAGGACGTGGTTGGGCTCCTAAGACGATGCGACGAGAAAGAAAGGCAGCTCATAGGAATGAACCTGAAGAAGATGATGACCAAGATCAAGGTCCAGCACAAGATCCTGATTTCACACCGCTACAAGCTATCTTACCACCAGATCATATTCCTCCTTACATGTAGAATTTCATGGATGATGTTAGGGGTTATATGAGACGATCTGATGACCACATGCGTTCAGTTGACTCCACTCTTGCTCAGCTCACCTCCGACATGGAACAGATGAATGTGAACATGGAGGCAATGCAGTAAGATATCTATCATTTGAGGCATCAGAATCGGGAACCCTTCACCCGTGGCCTTTAGCTTGTGGCTCCGCTCCCTGATCTTATTATTTTTGCTATCTGGATTGTTTATCTTTGATTTATGCTGTTATTTTGACCCCTAGTTTTTACTCTTGATTGACTGAATCTGTTTCTGGATTTAGATTTTCTCTGACATGTCCTTGGATATTTCGTTGTGACTTTTCATGACAATTGCTCTTTTATTGGTTTGATATCTTTTCATTGTGTCATTATATTTTTTGGACATCTCACCTTTTTGATGATGTCAAAAGGGGGAGAAATATATCATGAGAAAGTATGAGCAAAACAGGACAACAGGAACAGGTTGCAAAACAGGTTTGTGAATGATTCATGAATTTAGGGGGAGAGATGCTAATCTCTTGATTTGATTCAGGGGGAGCTATGTTCGTTTAGATTGCGTTTAGAATATCATGTACTAACTTTGTTTTGCAGGTAGTGTTTGTCATCATAAAAAAGGGGAGTGTTGAACTCATGTTAACCCTGATGATGTTTTGATGATGACACAACACAATTTATTATAATACGTTTGAACATGTTCAGGTACATTGATGATGCAAGAAGTGATTGAAGATCTAGTCGCTTAGGACTTAGTTTTTTTGTGTAAAGCAATAATTAATTTAAAAACACTCAAGTATATTTTTATATTGCTAGATTATGATGATGATACTTTTCGTTTAGAAAAACCTAGAAGAAGTATTTTTAAAACCTTTTGCTCCTGGAAAAGTTTTTGTGAAAATCTTTTATGAAAACCTTTGGTTACAAATTTTTTACGAAAATCTGATTTTACTTTAGAGTAATTGATTACCCCTTCTGGAATAATCAATTGCCTGCTGCAACTTGTAACCAGAGAGTAAGTAATGGGTTAATTAGGATCATGTAATGGATTACTTCCTTGAACTGGTCATTTAAGTGACAGTAATCGATTACTTGAAGCTAATAATCGATTATCTTTTAATGCTGCAGCTTTTGTGAAAAACCTGAGAGCAAGTAATCGATTATAATGACTAAAGTAATCGATTACCTATTTCAAATTTTTGGAAAACGTGCTGAAATCAATCTGATTCCCAGAATGGTTTATTTCCTTTTCTTGATGATCACGATTCTGAGTTTTGGCTTCTTCTTCTACCTTTTTGAAAACACACCTGATATACACACAAGATAAATTATTCTCCTTCTCTATTCTTTTGAAAAATCCTTTGGAGAAAAAAATTTATCATCATCATCATCTTGTTTATCTATTCTTAATCAAGATCAAAAACCTTGAGTGTGCTTGATTGGGGTCTAATATGTGATGTTTTTGTACCTCTTTTGCCTCCCTTTTACATAGTAGTGGCTTGTTTCTTAAGTAAATTGGAATAAAAAAATAGAATTTTGTCATTACAAGATTTCTGGAACCTTTTGATGTGTTTAGTTTATTTTCAGCTCTTAAAACAATGACTTTTGCAAAGGAATGAAGAAGGAGAGCTTGGTACTTGAATTAGGAAGAAAAAAAGGAAAAAAATGAAGAAATGTTGACCGTGGCGCCCAGGCGCGGGTCCCACGTGCCCAGGCGCGGGCTGGGGTCAACTGACCGATAATGGGGAGCATTTGGTTGATTTTTTTCAGATAGACGCACGCCCAGGCGCAGGAGTTTCACGCTTGAGCGCGCAAAATGCGAGAAAGTGACATTGTTCGCTGTTTTGATCATAACTTGAGCTACGCTTATCAAAATGAGGCGATCTTGGTATCATTTTAAAGCTAAGGAAAAGATCTACAACTTTGCCAGAAATAGCCTTGCTCAAATTCGTCCATCTTGAGGGACGAAATCAGTGCCGAAGTTTCTGTCAGACACAAATACGGGATTCTAGAAGGATTTTAATGATAAATTCTATTTGTAGATAAGATTCTTAGAGATTAGTTTATTCTAATAGGATCTTATCATATTATATTCAGATTTAGGATTAGTTTTATTCAGATAATAATCTTATCACATTAGATTGAAAATTAGGTTAGTTTTTATCTATATAATAATAGGATTAGGATTCATTCAAAGGAGAAAGCTTTGGGGGAAGAGTAGTTACCACGTTTTTAGAGAGAGCAATAGTGAGAGAGCTTTTGGAGGCAAGTTGAAGGATTGCACTTTGTGATTGGAGATTGGGGTAATTCCATGTCTCTCATTATGATTTTCATTATTCTTCTTTCTTCTTCTCTAATTATGTGTAACTAAACTCATTATTGGGAACATGTGGATTTGTATGGAACCTTCATAGTTATTTGGTTAATGAATTGATGTTTTTCCATTAAGTATTGTGTTTGATTCAGTTTTTATTGTTCATCATGAATTTGGATCAGTTTGTGATTTGGTAATTCTACTTGAATAGGAATATTGAATTAGGATTTAGACCTTGAATTAAACAATTCAATTACATTGGTATAGGAATATGTCTATGAATTGGATAACCTTCTAATAATTTTGATTGAACATAAATTGGTAAGATTAGGATTTAAAGCTCTGCTTAAGGAATTAAGGGAGATTAAATTACTAAGAAACAGGGTTGACCTAAGGAATTAGGCTGCTTTTACCTTTGCAAAATTGGTTCAATACTTAGGAAAATCATTGATTCGTTAGCCATTATTATAGGAACCTACAATGAAACAAGTTCCCAAGCTTTCCCAAATTCTTTCACAACCACTTTTTATTTGCGTTTTTGTTTTTCAATTTAATTTAGTTAAGAATTTTCCAATCAATTTAAATTTAATTTGAATTTCACGTAGTAACTACGACTTAGGTGAGAATTATTTTAATTGATTTTAGTCCTCGTTGGAAACGACAACCCACTTCCACTTTATTACTTGTCACAAACTGGTGCACTTGCCAGAACGCCAACAAGTTTTTGGCGCCGTTGCCGGGGACTAAAATTTCTTTTTAATAATTTTTCGGTACTTTTTAGTAGTTATTTAGTGGAATCATTATGTCACATGGCTTATTCTCATGATGACATAGAATGTATCAAATTTATTTTGTCATCATCTATTCCATCCTGTTTTGCACAAAATATTTATGATGAGATTAAAGTTTTTGATGGTCTTTTAGAGGAGGTGGTACAAAAATCTTCTATTACGGAAGATCAAAGTGCTTCCTTTTCTAAACCCATAGAAAAAGAAGAAATTGTGCATGATGAGATTGAGGAAGTGAAACAAGATAAATTGAATAATGGGATGAGTCTAGGGATTGAATTAGGGTCCACTTTGCATGATGAATTTTCTGCTCTTGCTAAATGTATTGGATTGCATGAATATGTGGAACCCTCAAAATTTTATCCTTCAATTTACCCCTTAATTTTTTATGACTTCCCTGATGCTCATGATGATGATAAGCCATTGTTCTCCTTTTTAGAGCCTGAAACGGCAAACTTGCTAAGCCATGGAGTTTACACTTTCATAGACTCCATGCATGATGAAAAAGACAAGCACCATGTGATGATGCTTGGAGTGAAAAATGCACCATTTGACCCGGGAAGGTTTAAAACTATTTTTAAACATTTGCTCCAACATCATTCGTGCATATATATTTCCATGGGATCCAGGAATAACTTGTTATTGCTGCATAACATGGAAGTTGTGCTATAGGATTTGGGATCCTGGTGGATTCTCTTTATTTTTGTAGTAGTGTAGGATTTAAATTTTTAATTAGGAGATTGAATAAAGAGTTTAGAGTTTTCTATATGTAACTGTTAATGGGGTGCTTCTAGCACTATTTTTAGTTGTTCATGTGACACAGGTGAATAAGTTTGGGGGAGTCTCCTCCATGGTGCATCAAGAGAGAATGTTGTGCTACAAAGGGAAGTCTCTAACTCCTTGCTTTTGTTTTTAGTTTTTTATTTTTATTTTGTAGTTTAGTTAATTTAGTTTGCTTGAGGACAAGCCAACCTCTAAGTTTGGGGGAGTGGACAAAATAAAAATTAAAATTTTTATGACTTGAATTGTTCTCCCATATTTGGTGTTGGTTTGTGTCTTGGGTAAAGATAGATGATTATTCTAGAATTAGGACTATTTTTCTGATTATATATGTAAATACTTGATTTAGGATGATGACTCATTGATTGTATGACACTGTTTTTGGATTGAGTTTTAAGTTTTGTTGAGAACTGGTTATTTTGATAAACTGTTTTGGAACAAGTTATTAGTGAACTGACTGTTTAGCCTGTGAGATATTTGAGCCTATACACTTGACAGGGGTATGTGTTTTATATTGAATATTTATTTTGTGATTGAGACTCCTATTTCTTTCATGAGTGTGTTCACTTTGATTTTGTGTTCTAGAACTTGACCGGTGACCATTTTGAGATTGATAATTGTTTATATGCATTAAGATGATTAAGGCACCTAGGATTATTTTTCTGGCCTTCAACAGATTTTTGATACATATTATCCCTTAGTGGCCCACTTTGAGCCTATTGATATATGATTTCTTTGGTACCATTTTCATAAATGTTATATATTTTTGGTATCCTTTGAAATGTGAATGGTGCAATTGAGAATATGTTGAGCTGAAAGTATTAACTGTGATCTCTATTTCTCTTCCAAAAAAAAGAATAAAAAATATAAGGAAAAAGAGAAGAGAATAGAGAGAATGAGAATGAAAAAGAATGAAGGGGAATTAAATATTGGAGTTGATATTTGTTATAAAACCAATGCTCCATTCATATGTTAAAGGGATGTTGTTTGATTTCATATTTTTAACCCTTTGTATAATCCTTTGTTTCTTTTATCTCACCTTTCATCTTTAGCCATAGCCTCGTTACAACCAAAATTAAGACCTTTTGATTTGTGCATGTATTCAATAATTTCAGTGGAGATATTGGTCTATGGTCAAGCATATGGTAACACATTGTCATTGGATGAACTTGAGTGAATTGTTATAACCCTTGATACACATGAGAGATATACACAGTGAGGTTGAGAGAGTTCACTAGTTCGTGCTTCTTTTGGAGTTTGTTTCTTTAACCAGTTTTTGATGGAAGTTATTGTTTGTGAAGAAAAGTGTATGAGTCATGAGTCTGGAGTCTTAGATTAGGTGTTTGCATATTAATTTAGAAAATGGTCCTGTGTTTTAGAATTTTTATTTTACTTTTGCCTGGGACATGCAAAATGCTAAGTTTGGGGGTGTGATTGGGGTCTAATATGTGATGTTTTTTTACCTCTTTTGCCTCCCTTTTACATAGTAGTGGCTTGTTTCTTAAGTAAATTGGAATAAAACAATAGAATTTTGTCATTATAAGATTTCTGGAACCTTTTGATGTGTTTAGTTTGTTTTAAGCTCTTAAGACAATGATTTTTGCAAATGAATGAAGAAGGAGAGCTTGGTACTTGAATTAGGAAGAAAAAAAGGAAAAAATGAAGAAATGTTGACCGTGGCGCCCAGGCGCGGGTCCCACCCGCCCGGGCGCGGGCTGGGGTCAACTGACCAATAATGGGGTGCATTTGGTTGATTTTTTTTTCAGACAGACGCACGCCCAGGCGCAGGAGTTTCACGCTTGAGCACGCAAAATGCGAGAAAGTGACATTGTTCGCTGTTTTGATCATAACTTGAGCTACGCTTATCCAAATGAAGCGATCATGGTATCATTTTAAAGATAAGGAAAAGATCTACAACTTTGCCAGAAATAGCCTTGCTCAAATTCGTCCATCTTGGGGGCCAAAATTAGTGCCGAAGTTGCTGTCAGACACAAATACGAGATTCTAGAAGGATTTTAATGATAAATTCTATTTGTAGATAAGATTCTTAGAGATTAGTTTATTCTAATAGGATCTTATCATATTATATTCAGATTTAGGATTAGTTTTATTCAGATAATAATCTTATCACATTAGATTGAAAATTAGGTTAGTTTTTATCTATATAATAATAGGATTAGGATTCATTCAAAGGAGAAAGCTTTGGGGGAAGAGTAGTTACCACGTTTTTAGAGAGAGCAATAGTGAGAGAGCTTTTGGAGGCAAGTTGAAGGATTGCACTTTGTGATTGGAGATTGGGGTAATTCCATGTCTCTCATTATGATTTTCATTATTCTTCTTCCTTCTTCTCTAAATTATGTGTAACTAAACTCCTTTTTGGGAACATGTGGATTTGTATGGAACCTTCATAGTTTTTGTTTAAGGAATTCATGTTTTTCCGATTAAGTATTGTGTTTGATTATGTTTTAATTGTTCATCATGAATTTGGTACCGTTTATGATTTGGTAATTCTAATTGAATAGGAATATTGAATTAGGATTTAGACCTTTAATCAAACAATTCAATTACATAGGTATAGGAATATGTCTATGAATTGGATAACCTTCTAACAATTTTGATTGAACATTAATTGGTAAGATTAGGATTTAAAACTCTGCTTAAGTGATGAGCATTTTATTTCCCATTATTCCTTGCATTATTTTACTCCTATTATTGATACTTGTTGCCCATTTGACATTGATTAGCTTGATTTAGTGATTTTGAGTTTATTGGACTAATATCCGAATATTGTTTAATTTGGGATTATTTAGCCTAATTAATTCTATTTCTATTTTCAGGTAATATTTGGCACAAGGACACTTTGGGAAGTTTGGAAATGAAGATTGAAGCATTGAAGTGAAGATTGTAATTTGCATTTAGGTCCCTTTTTAATTGTAATTTTCAGAATAGTGTTTCTTAGGACTTGGGCCCATGTTTTAGGCCCATTTTCATAACTAAAGAGGGGAAATTCGTGTAACCCCAAGAACACACTCCCATTTTCAGATTTCTCACTCTCTCTCTAGGTTAGAACTTCTCTCTTGGCTCTCCCAAGTGGTGGTGGCTGCTAGGGTTTTGTTCTTCCCCATTTCTACTCGTTTTTCTTCATTTATGGCCATGGAAGACTAGACTTCAAGGGTTAATCCCTTTGGTATTGTATTATCTACTCTTGAGCTCTTGTTATTAATGCAATTTCGTTTTCTCTTCTCTGTTTTCATGTTTATCGATGTGTAGTGGTTTGCTTAATTCCATTTCGTAGAGATAATACATGAATATAAATGCTTAATTTGTATTAACTAGTAAAAACTCCAATTCTGGTTTCTGATGCTTAATTAGAAGTTAGGGTTTGGAGTGATAACTGAATTTTCGCTTAGTATTTGGTTATCACGAGTTGGACAGAGGAGAGGAGAGGAATCGATCTTTAGTGAGCTAGGATTGAGTAGTGTATGTAGCCAAAGGGGTTTGCCCGCTTTTGTTTCTGATTTTCTTAGTTTTTATATTCTGTTTATGTTTTGTTATTCACATTTGTCACACACAAAACCCCCCCCCCCCATTTTAATGCACACTACGTGTTTGATACTTTGCATAGACCGATATTCGCTGGGAAACGACCTAGGATCACCTTCCTAGTACTACAGAATAAACACCTTTTATTTTGATCGGGTACGACCTCGATCAAAATTTGGCGCCGTTGCCGGGGATTATCGGTTCTTGCCAAAGATCATACAGTAGTTAGTTAGATTAGTTAGTGTAGTTAGTGTAGTTAGTGTGTGAATAAGCATTCTGATAACTATTTGAAAGTTGCCTTGTTTGCTGATTTGCTGTTCTGCACAACTGATGCTATTCTAGTGATTCTGTGAGTGCCATTCAACATAGCTATGGGTGGAAATTTTGCACGAAAATTGGTATCCACACTTGTTTCATCATATATTAGCGTGTTGATGCATCACAGACACTCAGATAGGCACTGGTTGTGAGTTCCAGAAAAATTTTCCAAGTTTCAGCAGTATTTACTATAAATAGGCGTAACTTTTGATCCGTAAGTCGGAATTTGACGAATTTTATATCAAATCGAAGGGAATTTTCTGAATAATCCGATTTTTCTCACTTTGTCAGAAAACCCCTTCGTTTGGATCCCGAAAAAGCCTGTTTACTATTTCTTTTTTATTTTACAAGTTCTATTTTCTTAGTTTTTGGTCACTGTTTTAATTCTTTGACTTGGTTCCCTTTTGAATTTTGTCCTCAAACTTTCTGTGATATGTTTTCATGATTTTAGGGTGCTTAAAAAAATAAATAAAAAATTTTAAAAAAATAAAAAATTTTGTTGCCGATTTTGGTCATGCATATCTGTTACAGTATGCTATGGTTGATGCTGTTCTGTTCAGTACATGACTAGGGGCAACCCAAGTTATTTGCATCCTTACAACCCTGAAATTGATAGAACCTATCACAGATTAGTTAGACAAAATAGGAATCAGTCATTAGATAGTGAGTCAGAGTCATCTTATAGTCCATCTAATTCTGATTCTATTTCTTCTATTCCTTCTACTTTTATTCAATCTGATTCTATACATTGTGATAACATGGCTCAACCCCCACCAAGGGAAAGGACACTTAGGGAGCTGGCTGCACCTGACTTCACTATTGAAGACTCGTGTATCCGGTATCCTGATGAGGATGTTCCTTTTGAGCTTAGAACAGGACTAATCCATTTGTTGCCCAAGTTTCATGGTCTTGCAGGTGAGGATCCTCATAAGCATCTCAAGAAATTCCATATAGTGTGCACCACAATGAAACCACATGATGTGCAAGAGGATCATGTCTGTCTCAGAGCATTTCCACATTCCTTAGAGGGTCTAGCACAAGATTGGTTATCTGACTTGGCCCCTGGTTCCATCACAAGCTGGGATGACTTGAAGAAGGCATTTCTGGAAAAATTCTTCTCTGCAAATAGGACCACTGCAATCAGAAAGGAAATCTCTGGTATCAGGCAACAACATGGAGAGAGTCTCTATGATTATTGGGAGAGATTCAAGAGGTTGTGTGCTTCCTGCCCTCACCATCAGATCTCAGAGCAGCTTCTCATCCAGTACTTTTATGAAGGTCTCAACTTCATGGAAAGAAACATGGTAGATGCTGCAAGTGGTGGTACATTGGGAGATATGACACCCTTACAAGCCAGGAGCAAAATTGAGAAGATGGCTTCCAACTGTCAACAATTCCATGCAAGAAGCAACAGTGATGCAATAGTTGTGAGGGATGTAAATGATGTTGGTGCAGACTCGGGCAAGGTTGAGAAGCTTGAGCAGAAAATTGATTCTCTCACAACATTGGTCACACAATTGGCTGTCAATCAGAAAAAGATGATACTTCCTGCTAGAGTGTGTGGCATATGCACATCCATTGAGCACCCCACAGATGCATGCCCTTCCCTTCAGCAGCAACAGCCGATGACAAGTGGTGACCAACCCGAGGCCTATGCAGCAAACATATACAACAATAGAGGCCCACAACAACATAATCATGACCTCTCTTCCAATAGATACAACCCTGGATGGAGGAACCATCCCAATCTGAAGTGGTCTGATCAACAACAACAACCTCCTCCTAATGTTCCATTTCAGAACACCGCTGGACCGAGTAGACCACCATATGTACCTCCTCCAATCCAGCAGCAAAGGCAACAACAACAGCAGCAAGTGGTTCATCCTGCACCATCAGCCCCTCCATCCAACCAACCTACCTTGGAGGAGTTGGTGAGGCAAATGACCATGCAAAACCTCCAATTTCAACAAGAGACTAGAGCATCCATTCAGAGACAAGAGGCATCCATTCAGACTTTGACAAATCAGATGGGTCAAATGGCAACTTCTCTCAACAACTTGCAATCTCAAAATTCTGACAAGTTGCCATCCCAAACTGTGATCAACCCTCAGAATCAGAATGTGAGTGCCATCAACCTGAGGTCGGGAAAGCAGATTGTCACACCCACACCACAACCTCACCTCAACAATGATGCTCTAGCTTCCTCTAAAGGGAAGAGCCAAGTGGTAGATGAAGGTGAGCATGCTAGCACCAAAGAGAATCATCCAACTCAACCCTCCTCAACTTCAACCACAAGCCCTGCTGTTGTCCTACAACCTCCTCCCTCTTCCATTCCCACCAAGAGTGCCTCAAAACAAAAGGGTGGAAGAGGTGGACAAGGACATTCTTGACACATTCAGGAAGGTGGAAGTCAACATACCCCTTCTTGATGCAATAAAACAGATTCCAAGGTATGCGAAGTTCCTTAAGGAGTTGTGCACTCATAAGAGAAGACTCAAGGGCAACGAGAGGATAAGCATGGGAAGGAATGTCTCCGCTCTCATAGGTAAACCTATCCCTCACATTCCTGAAAAATGTAAGGATCCTGGAACTTTCTCTATACCTTGCATCATAGGCAATGTTAAGTTTGAAAATGCTATGCTAGATTTAGGAGCATACATAAATGTCATGCCTATGTCTGTTTTTAAGTCTTTTTCTCTTGGACCTCTTCAACCTACGGGTGTGGTGATTCAATTGGCAAATAGAAGTACTGCCCACCCCGCAGGTTTGATAGAGGATGTCTTGGTTCGGGTTGAAGAGTTGATCTTCCCTGCTGATTTTTACATACTTGATATGGAAGATGACTCTCCCCGTAATGTTGTTCCTATTATTTTGGGGAGGCCATTTTTGAAAACAGCCCGAACCAAGATAGATGTGCATTCAGGTTCACTTTCCATGGAGTTTGATGGCAGTGTGATCCGATTTGACATTTTCCATGCTATGAAACATTTTCCTGAGGATCACTCTGTTTTCCATGTGGACTTGCTTGATGATTTGATAGATGAGCATATGCTTGACTTTTTGCATCATGATTTTGAATTGCCATCTTTCACTGATTCATTTACTTGTCCATCATGCACTAACTCTGGATGGTGCACCGCATGCACTGAAATAGCTCAGTTTCTGGACTCTGCCACTGCATCTGATGATTCATATGTTATAGATTCAGATTATGCCAACCCTAACCCCATATCTGTTATGCATGAGTCTGATTCACTTGTTCAGGTGCAGGCAGCAGAATCCATTTCTGTTGTCCCTTTAGTTCCATCTATTATGCAGGCACCCTCATTGGACCTGAAGCCCCTCCCTCCTCATCTCAAATATGCTTACTTGGAGGATGAGCAGAAACTCCCAGTGATCATCTCTACCTCACTTTCTGTTGATCAAGAGGAGAAACTGCTGGATGTGATAAGAAAGAACAAGAGGGCAATTGGATGGACTTTAGCGGATATTCCTGGAATTAGCCCCTCCATGTGCATGCACCGCATTTTGTTGGAGGATGGGGCTAAACCAGTGAGACAACCCCAAAGATGATTGAACCCCCAGATTCTTGATGTGGTTAAGAAAGAGGTCACCAAGCTGCTGCAAGCGGGTATCATCTACCCAATTTCAGATAGCACTTGGGTGAGCCCGGTGCAAGTTGTCCCCAAGAAGTCTGGTGTCACAGTTGTCAAAAATGAGAAGGATGAGCTGATTCCCACTAGAGTGCAGAACAGTTGGAGAGTCTGCATTGATTACAGAAAGCTCAACCAGGAGACTCGCAAGGATCATTTCCCTCTCCCCTTCATTGATCAGATGTTGGAGCGCCTGGCAGGTAAATCTCATTATTGCTTCTTAGATGGATTCTCTGGTTATTTTCAAATTTGTATTGCACCAGAGGACCAACATAAGACCACATTTACCTGTCCTTTTGGCACATTTGCATATAGAAAGATGCCTTTTGGCCTATGCAATGCTCCTGCCACATTTCAAAGATGTATGATGAGTATTTTCGCTGACTTGCTCGAGCATTGCATAGAGGTCTTCATGGATGATTTTAGTGTTTATGGTTCCTCATTTGATGCATGTCTTGATAATTTGACTAAGGTGCTTAACAGGTGCATTGAACTAACCTTGTCTTGAATTTTGAAAAATGTCACTTCATGGTAGAACAAGGCATAGTCTTAGGGCACATTGTTTCGCACAAGGGCATAGAAGTTGACCCTGCTAAGCTGCATGTAATATCACATTTGCCTTACCCCTCTTGCGTGCGAGAGGTGCGTTCTTTTCTTGGTCATGCAGGTTTCTATCGCAGGTTTATTCAGAACTTTAGCAACATTGCCCTTCCTCTTTCCAAGTTGCTTCAAAAGGATGCCCCATGGGAATTTGGAGACCAATGCAAGAGGGCATTTGATGAATTGAAGAAAGCTCTGACCACCACTCCCATCATCCAACCACCTGATTGGACCCTCCCATTTGAGCTCATGACTGATGCTTCAAATTATGCTTTGGGAGCAGTTCTCTCCCAAAGGGTTGGTAAGCTGTCGCATGTGATTTATTATGCTTCTAGGACTTTAGATGCAGCACAGGTTAATTACACAACAACTGAAAAAGAACTTTTGGCTATTGTTTTTGCACTTGACAAATTTAGATCATATTTGCTTGGTTCTAAGGTTGTAGTGTACACTGATCATGCTGCTCTGAAGCATCTTTTGAAAAAGACAGATTCCAAACCTAGGTTGATTAGGTGGATGTTGCTCCTCCAGGAGTTTGATCTTGAGATTCAGGATCGGAGTGGTGCGCATAACCTTGTCGCAGACCACTTGAGTAGGATAGAGAGAGAGGAGGATGCATTTCCTATCCGGGATAACTTCCCGGCTGAGCAACTTTTATCTTTACATGTTTCCCATCCCCTTCCCCAAACTCCTTGGTTTGCAGACATTGTTAATTATCTGGTTGCTTCTGTTTTTCCTGCCTTGGCATCCAAAACTCAAAGAGACAAATTAAAGAGCGATGCCAAGCATTATGTATGGGATGACCCCTATTTATGGCGTTTTTGCAGTGACCAGGTCATTCGCAGGTGCATTCCAGACCAGGAGATCCAATCGGTTCTCCAATTTTGCCATGCTTCACCAGTGGGAGGCCACCTTGGTACTCAAAGGACAGCACGAAAGGTGCTGGATTCTGGATTTTACTGGCCTACCATTTTCAAGGATGCGAGCAACATCTGCAGCTCGTGTGAGCAGTGTCAAAGAGCAGGAGGCGCCCTATCTTGGAGGCAACAGATGCCGCAACAACCTATGTTGTTTTGTGAGGTGTTTGACGTCTGGGGTATAGATTTCATGGGCCCCTTTCCTGTTTCTTTTGGTTTTTATTATATCTTACTTGCTGTGGATTACGTATCCAAATGGGTGGAAGCTAAGGCCACCAGGACTAATGATGCTCAGGTTGTTGTAGATTTTGTCAGGTCTAATATCCTTTGCAGGTTTGGCATACCTAGAGCCATAGTCACTGACCAAGGCACACACTTCTGCAATAGATCCATGCAAGCTTCGCTCAAGAAGTATGAGGTTGTGCACAAAGTTTCTACACCCTATCACCCCCAAACCAACGGGCAAGCTGAGATTTCAAATAGAGAGATCAAGCGGATTTTGGAGAAGATGGTGAAGCCTAATAGAAAGGATTGGAGCACACGATTGGAGGATGCTCTGTGGGCCCATCGGATCGCTTACAAGGCACCCATAGGGATGTCACCCTATCGGGTTGTCTTTGGTAAGGCGTGCATATTGGGCTGTGAAGCAATGTAACTTAGCTCTTGATCAAGCGGGTGAGGAGAGGAAGCTGCAGTTGAGTGAGCTAGATGAGATCCGCTTGGAGGCCTATGAGAACTCCAAATTCTACAAAGAGAAGACCAAGAAGCTTCATGATAACTCCATTTCCAGAAAGGAGTTCTTGGTTGGTCAAAAAGTTTTGCTCTACAACTCTAGGCTTGGACTCATGAGTGGAAAGCTCCGCTCTAAATGGATTGGACCGTTTGTAGTCACCCAAGTGTTTCCTTATGGCACTGTGGAGATCAAGAGTGAGTCCACGAACAAGAGCTTCAAAGTCAATGGCCACCGACTCAAGCCTTTCCTAACCACCCCTTCTTTGGATGATGCACCTGTGGAGGAGGCCTCATTGGTCGACCCCACTTTTGAACAACCATGACTTAGGGAGTCTCCTTTTCTCCTTCCTAACTCTTTTTATTACACTTGTCTATATCTGTCTGATTCTGCTATTTGTGTTCCATTGAGGACAATGTGTGATTTAAGTGTGGGGGGAGAGTAGTTTAGGTTGCATATTTTGCTTTGATTTTTTTTAGGTTTTGCTTAGTTTTGGGCATTTTCTTGCATGTTTTTGCTTCATTTTAGTAGAGTTTTGGTATCTTGTGTCTGAATTCATGCATTTCTGTGTGTAAAGTTGCTTTTGATAATTAAGAGGTGGTAACACTGTGATAGAATTGTCCCTTTTGTGAGGATTTGAGCCTTAATTGTGGGTGGATTGCTATATATGCCACCTAATTTTCTTTCATGTGTGATTGCACTCTGGATTACTTGCACTCTAGAACTTGACTTGACTCTTGTTGATACTTGATTCCTCATGCACATTTTGAAATGATTTAGGCACTTTCTTTCTTGAATAAGCTACTAGCTATATTAGCCTACCTTGAATGAATGTATCCTTTGCTAGCCCCTTTGAGCCTTTTTATCCCTTTCCTTGTTCTTTAGCTCATTACAAGCCTATGACTGAAAAACCATGATTGTCCTAACCTTAGGGAATTTTGGAGCTTTGGAATTGTTTTGGGAATGGGTATTAGGTAAGAAGTGTGCTTTATGCTTTAATTGGTTGAGTTCTTGGTTTTGCCTCATTGGTTGTTATAGTTATGGCTTCATCTTCATGCCATTTGTGTTGTTTCTTCTTTTCTTTTTGTATATCTCTCAAAAAAAAAAAAAATATAGAAGACAAAAATACAAAAAAAAATGCAAAAAAAAAAGAAGAGAAAAAAAAAAAGAAAAAAAAAAGTGAATAAAAGGTTGTTGAGGCAAAGAGGATTGGAATTAGTGGTTGTTGATTTTGGGGTGGATTTTGCTTACTTTTTACTTATTCCTCATTGCTCCTCTATTCCCTTGGTTTTAGCTACATTCCCATATTTTTATCCTACCTTGTCCTTGGCCCCATTACAACCCTTAAAAGACCTTTTGATCATTTTGTGCATGTGTGTTGATGGTTGATGTTAGAGGCTTGTCAAGCTTATGGTTGTGTTTGTTTTTCATGATGTGCCTTGAGTGTAAATAATGATTAACCCCAAACACTTGAGTGTAAACACTTTTGAGTGATCCTTGTGAGTTTCTATCATCTTTGTGACTATCCTCTTGATGTCATTGGTTTCTTTGCATACTTGAAGTAATTGGATGATGTTCGCGGATGCTTTGACTCTTTGATCCTTAACCATTTTGTGTGCTTGAGTTTGCCCATTTCTTTGCATTTCCTAGAATTCATTGTGAAGTATGTAATCTCTTAGGTTTGCATTTCTTAGTTGTAGTCATCTTGTTGCATGATTCACTTTGGTGCATATTGATCTTCATAGTCCTATCTTTTGGTTTTGCCCAGGAGTGCAAAAGGATAAGTGTGGGGGTATTTGATGAGCATTTTATTTCCCATTATTCCTTGCATTATTTTACTCCTATTATTGATACTTGTTGCCCATTTGACATTGATTAGCTTGATTTAGTGATTTTGAGTTTATTGGACTAATATTCCGAATATTGTTTAATTTGGGATTATTTAGCCTAATTAATTCTATTTCTATTTTCAGGTAATATTTGGCACAAGGACACTTTGGGAAGTTTGGAAATGAAGATTGAAGAATTGAAGTGAAGATTGTAATTTGCATTTAGGTCCCTTTTTAATTGTAATTTTCAGAATAGTGTTTCTTAGGACTTGGGCCCATGTTTTAGGCCCATTTTCATAACTAAAGAGGGGAAATTCGTGTAACCCCAAGAACACACTCCCATTTTCAGATTTCTCACACTCTCTAGGTTAGAACTTCTCTCTTGGCTCTCCCAAGTGGTGGTGGCTGCTAGGGTTTTGTTCTTCCCCATTTCTACTCGTTTTTCTTCATTTATGGCCATGGAAGGCTAGACTTCAAGGGTTAATCCCTTTGGTATTGTATTATCTACTCTTGAGCTCTTGTTATTAATGCAATTTCGTTTTCTCTTCTCTGTTTTCATGTTTATCGATGTGTAGTGGTTTGCTTAATTCCATTTCGTAGAGATAATACATGAATATAAATGCTTAATTTGTATTAACTCGTAAAAACTCCAATTCTGGTTTCTGATGCTTAATTAGAAGTTAGGGTTTGGAGTGATAACTGAATTTTCGCTTAGTATTTGGTTATCACGAGTTGGACAGAGGAGAGGAGAGGAATCGATCTTTAGTGAGCTAGGATTGAGTAGTGTATGTAGCCAAAGGGGTTTGCCCGCTTTTGTTTCTGATTTTCTTAGTTTTTATATTCTGTTTATGTTTTGTTATTCACATTTGTCACACACAAAAACCCCCCCATTTTACTGCACACTACGTGTTTGATACTTTGCATAGACCGATATTCGCTGGGAAACGACCTAGGATCACCTTCCTAGTACTACAGAATAAACACCTTTTATTTTGATCGGGTACGACCTCGATCATTAAGGAATTAAGGGAGATTAAATTACTAAGAAACAGGGTTGACCTAAGGAATTAGGCTGCTTTTACCTTTGCAAAATTGGTTCAATACTTAGGAAAATCATTGATTCGTTAGCAATTATTATAGGAACCTACAATGAAACAAGTTCCCAAGCTTTCCCAAATTCTTTCACAACCACTTTTTATTTGCGTTTTTGTTTTTCAATTTAATTTAGTTAAGAATTTTCCAATCAATTTAAATTTAATTTGAATTTCACGTAGTAACTACGACTTAGGTGAGAATTATTTTAATTGATTTTAGTCCTCGTTGGGAACGACAACCCACTTCCACTTTATTACTTGTCACGAACTGGTGCACTTGCCAGAATGCCAACAGTGCTTTAGATTAATCCTTGCTATAGGACTTTATTGTAGTATCTGCTCTGTTTAGAGAGCTTCATTGTTAGTTGCACAAATTTCTTCGTGCAAACCATTTCTCTGTAAGAGGAGTGTTTACCCTTAGTGTTTAGGCAGTGTTATCCCTTAGGTTGAACGTGCGTCGCGTTCGTAGGGCGAGATCCCTTTGTTGGGTAGTGCTAGACGAAAGGTGGGTCACCTAGTAGTTAGGCTATCTGTAAAAATCTAGGAAAGGTTTTCCTAGTTGTTGTTGAGGTCCCTTGCGAAAGGAGGTTCCTAGTAGCTTGCGGGGCGCTCTGGTTGTACTTGGGGACGCGAGGCTGTTGGAAACCAACAAGCGGCTCAAAATAGACTAGAGGGGGGGGGGGGGTGAATAGTATTTTGAAGCCTCAATACAAATATTTCGATTGCTTAAGAGAATGGATTTGAGAAAACAAGTTTTCTAACAAAAAATATACTGTTTAATCGATGAACTTCAATATTAATCGATTAATGCCGAAGCTCACTCTTGTACTAATCGATTAACTAAGACGTTACTCGATTAAGACCGAATGATACTTAAAAACTAATCGATTAATTAATCACTTAATCGATTAATACGTGTAAAATCTGATAGAAATTCAGTCTTATTGAGAATTCAATGGGGATCACAATTCAATGATGTACTAACAAATGATTTATGAATGAATTAACAAAACTACCTAAATTTACCAAATCAATTTAGGTTAATTATCTAGGAATTGAAAAAGCCCCAAATTAAACCTAATCAATTATTTGTTCTTGATTAATGAAAGCTTGAAGAAAGAAAACAAAGAAGACAAGATTTTATCCTGATTCCCTCTCTACCACTTGAGAGCTACATACAGTCCCCTCTATCAAAGATAGGGAGTTTCTACTAGATACACAATTGTTAGATTACAATGGTTAAAGATGCAGCTCACTCTAGCTCTCCTATCTTAACCCCTTCAAAGAGAGTACCAAACTCTTTGAAAATCTACCCAGTTGTTTCTTGTATCTTGTCCTCTTGAATTGTTGAAGGATGCTCTCCAATCAATTCCTTTCCACTTGCTTTGAGATGCTTCAAAGACTTTCAAGTTGTGAATTCTTCACTTGTTTGTTGAATGCTTGATGTTACAACCTCTTGTTGTAAATTGCTTCAACACAAAGTACTAAACTCTAGAAATTTGAATCTCAATGAATCTAAGAATATTGAATGATTGAAAGTGAAGAAGATTGAAAGATTGTTGAATCTTGATAGAACAATTTGGAAAATAGTAATAGCTCTTGAAAGATTATGAAAGTATGATTCTCTATAGAAAAATGTGAAAGTGAAAGTAACCTTGTAAAAGTAGAAATGAAAAGCTTTTAAACAAAATATTATTTTTCTGATACAACAGTAATTAATCGATTAATGTACAAGCCACTAATCGATTAACCTTTGTTAACTCGTGCTAATCGATTAACGTATAACTCACTAATCGATTAACCTTTATTAACACAATCAGTGTTGTACAGTTATAACGTGTTAATCGATTAAGCCTATCGTGCTAATCGATTAACCACTGTAAAAAGTGATTAAAAATTAAGCTTTTCAAAAGTACTTTAATCAAGACTTTAATTAGAGCTATTTCCATCAAGATAACCTTTCTTCACTATTAATCAAACAATATTAAAAACTTAAATTGAAATTCCTAAGCTACCACCCACTCTCATGAAAATGGAAAATTAAAATATTACAATTGATTAAGAATAAAAACAAAACTTAATCTAATGCTCCATGAGTGGTGCTTTTGTTGTTGAATGTTGTTGCTTGGCGTTTTGGTTTGTTAGCATCAAAACATCATCAAACCTACAGAGGCGTCTTTGGTTTATTGAAAAACTCAAGTGGGTCGCTTGAGGACTGGATGTAGGCGTAGTGTGCCGAACCAGGATAAAATCTCCGGTGTAAATGTTGATTGTCTAGCAAGAGTACTAGGTCGACAAGTAATACAGATAGTAAGTGAGTATCGTTCCACTCGGGGATTGCAAATTGTTTCTAATAACTTTTCACCAATTCGTAATTATTAATGCAACTTGTTATTGAATTTCAGGGAGAAGGAGAATTTAAAATAAAATAAAATAAAAAGATTGAGGAGATAAGATATTAGAAAGCAATAGAAAAAGGTTAGGAACTTAGTTTCATTGTATGATCACTTATTTAATTATAATTTAGATTTTCCTTTAATTCATGGACAATTCCTCTCAAATAGCAATTATTAGATCTCTCTAACATTACCCTTATTCTCTAAATACTTAATCCTTGATCTCTCAACAAATTACAATATTAGAAAATATCAAATTCAGCACAAGGGAATTACCAAGTCAATAATCATTTAATCATATCTCTATAACTAAACTGATTATACCGTTAAATGCATGGCCTATTCAAAATCCCAACTCTCGTTGTGAATTAAGAAATCCAAAACATAAATTGATCAGGTTTACGTATGCAATAAAAACACAATTAACGCATAAATTAAAAACAGGAAAACACTAAATCATAAATTGAAATAAGCTACACCATACAATTTACACCATGTTCCTAACAAGAGGTTTTAGTTACACATATAGAAATAAAGAAAACAGAAGCAAAGAGAAAACCTCATATCGTAGACAATACAGGTTAACTCTCCAAGAGACCTTCAATCCTCACGCAGATCTCTCTTGTAGTGATGATCTCCAATCTTTGTGCCTTGCCTCCTTGCTCTCAATAGATGTTACTAACCTCTCTCTCTAATCCTAATTGAATTCTATGATCTCAAAACCTACTGAAAACTATTTACAAATCCTCTATTTAAAGAGTAAAAGAAATCCTAAAATAAATCTTAATTAAATCTAGTAGATAAGGTCCATGTTTATCTTCTAATTTCTGACCAAATCTAAGATATGAAGCCAAATTAGACTTCTCTTCTTCTACTTTGTTCAGAATCTGGTAGAATTGGGCCTCCAGCAGTACGCGCGCCCCAGGCGCACGCGACCTCGCGCCCCAGGCGCGCACAGGTCTGTTGCAATTTCATTTCCGCACAGGCGCGCCTCAGGCGCACCCGTCCCAGCGCCTCAGGCGCGTGGGACCTACTCCGGCTCCGTTTTGCTCCGTTCTTTTTCCATTTGCAAGATCTTTTCGTCCTCTTTTCAGGTCCATAAATATTTTCTTAATTTGAGCTCCAAAAAGTACCTGAAACACTAACAAACGGATCAAAACATTCAAAGGACCCTAAACTACTAAAAATAATTAAAATCTACTAAAAAGTCCTAAATTTGCTAGAGAAACAAGCCAAATACATAGTAAAAGAGAGTCCAAATAATGCTCAAATCACTATATATTGGACCCAAATCACTCCCCCAAACTTAGCATTTTGCATGTCCCAGGCAAAAGTAAAATAAAATTCTAAACAAAAGACAACCTCCCTAAATCAACATATATAGACCTCATCTAAGACTACGACTCAAGACTCCAACACATATTATCACAAACTATTTACACAATTGCAAACTAGTTAACGTAACAATCCCAATCAGAACTCAGGACTAGTGAACACTCTCAACCTCTCAGTGTATCTCTCTCAAGTGTATCCTGGTCATATTTTCAATTCACTCAAGTTCAACAATGATAATGTGTTACAATAGGCTTGACCATAGACCAAAATCGCCACTGAAATTATTGAAAGTATGCACAAATCAAAATGTCTTATTTTTGGTTGTAATGGGGCCAGGCTAAAAGTGTCAGGTGGGATAAAAGAAAGAAGGGATAAAACTAAGGCTAACTCGCAAACATATTTACAAAAGCAATTTTCCCTCAAAAACCATGAATGAGCAATGAATACAATAAAGACTCACACTCACATCAGGAACATTTTATTCTTCATTTCTTTTTCAATTTTTTTCTCTTCTATTCTCTTCCTTTACATTTGTTATTTTTTAATTCTCTTTTTTTTTCTTCTTTGGAAGAGAAATAGAACTCATACACTTTTCACCAATTACTTTCACTTTTTCTTTCTATATTCCTCTCAATTGCTCATTCAAAATTCCCAAGGTACTACAAAGAATATGCAATAAATGCAAGGTACCAAAGAAAAATCATAATGTCTCATAAGGCTCAAAATAGACAACTAAGGGAAAATTATCAATGCAAAACATCTGAAGGCCACAAAAACACACCCTAAGTGCCTTAATCATCTTAATGCATGCAATCAATTATCAATTTTGAAATGGTCACAGGTCAAATTCTAGAACAACAATAACAAAGTGAACACACTCATGAAAGAATAGGGGTCTCAAAATTAGAATATTTCAATAAAATTCATACCCCTCAATATAAGGCTCAAAATCTCACAGGGCTAAAGTCAGTTCACTAATCACAAGTTCTGAAAGCATTTGTCGAAATAACCCGTTCACAATCATATTTACAGCTCAATCAAATAGAGTCAAAAGTCAATGAGTTTCAGTCCTAAACTAAGTATATACATGCATCATTAGAGAAAAAGTCCTAAGGTTAGAAAAATTACCTACTCTTGCTAGGGACACAAACCAATACCAATATGGGAGAAAAAATTCAAATCTGAAATTTTTTTATTTTGTATATACTCCCCCAAACTTAGATGTTGGCTTGTCCTCAAGCAAACTAATCTAGCCTACACTACAAAATAAAAATTAAAACTACCTAAAAAAGCTGGACAATATTTTTGGTGAGGTACAGGTCCCGGGGTGCAATATTGAAAAAATTGGGGCTAATGGGGTCCAAATCCTAAAAATACAAATCTAATTCTAAAAAAAATCTATCCCTAAAAATATGAAATAAAAAAAAACGAAAATAAATAAAAAAAATAAAAAATCTATTCTAAAAAATAATCCTAAAAAGATAAATCTAATCTAAAAAGATAAAAACAAATTCCTAAAAAGATATAAAACTAATCTAATCCTAAAAGATAAGAATAAAAAATATCTATTGCAAAAAAAATAAGATAAAAAAAAACTTCCTAGAGATAAAGATAAATCTAATCCTAAGAGATAAGACGGTAAAATCGGAATTTGACCCCAAAACTGAACTTTTGCACCCCAAGCAGGAGTGAAATTCCCCAAACAGGGCTTGTAGCAGCCCGTCGCGCCTGAGGCGCGCGACCGTGTGCGCCTGGGGCGCACGAGGTCTGTACCTCAAATTTTTATTTTTTATTTTTTTTTACAATAACAACTACCTAAGAATTGAAACTTACACTACTGCTTATGTACAAAACAAATTACAAAAAGTACAAATTACACAAATAATTACAAAAAGTACCGACAAGAAATTAGAATCGAATTTCAATCCCCAGCAATGGCGCCAAAAACTTGTTGATTGTCTAGCAAGAGTACTAGGTCGACAAGTAATACAGATAGTAAGTGAGTATCGTTCCACTCGGGGATTGCAAATTGTTTCTAATAATTTTCACCAATTCGTAATTATTAATGCAACTTGTTATTGGATTTCAGAAGGAGAAGGAGAATTTAAAATAAAATAAAATAAAAAGATTGAGGAGATAAGATATTAGAAAGCAATAGAAAAAGGTTAGGAACTTAATTGGTTTCATTGTATGATTCACTTATTTAATTATAATTTAGATTTTCCTTTAATTCATGGACAATTCCTCTCAAATAGCAATTATTAGATCTCTCTAACATTACCCTTATTCTCTAAATACTTAATCCTTGATCTCTCAACAAATTACAATATTAGAAAATATCAAATTCAACACAAGGGAATTACCAAGTCAATAATCATTTAATCATATCTCTATAACTAAACTGATTATACCGTTAATTACATGGCCTATTCAAAATCCCAACTCTTGTTGTGAATTAAGAAATCCAAAACATAAATTGATCAGGTTTATGTATGCAATAAAAACACAATTAACGCATAAATTAAAAATAGGAAAACACTAAATCATAAATTGAAATAAGCTACACCATACAATTTACACCATGTTCCTAACAAGAGGTTTTAGTTACACATATAGAAATAAAGAAAACAGAAGCAAAGAGAAAACCTCATATCATAGACAATACAGGTTAACTCTCCAAGAGACCTTGAATCCTCACGCAGATCTCTCTTGTAGTGATGATCTCCAATCTTTGTGCCTTGCCTCCTTGCTCTCAATAGATGTTACTAACCTCTCTCTCTAATCCTAATTGAATTCTATGATCTCAAAACCTACTGAAAACTATTTACAAATCCTCTATTTAAAGAGTAAAAGAAATCCTAAAATAAATCTTAATTAAATCTAGTAGATAAGGTCCATGTTTATCTTCTAATTTCTGACCAAATCTAAGATATGAAGCCAAATTAGACTTCTCTTCTTCTACTTTGTTCAGAATCTGGTAGAATTGGGCCTCCAGCAGTACGCGCGCCCCAGGCGCACGCGACCTCGCGCCCCAGGCGCGCACAGGTCTGATGCAATTTCCTTTCCACACAGGCGCGCCTCGGGCGCACCCGTCCCCGCGCCTTAGGCGCGTGGGACCTACTCCGGCTCCGTTTTGCTCCGTTCTTTTTCCATTTGCAAGATCTTTTCGTCCTCTTTTCAGGTCCATAAATATTTTCTTAATTTGAGCTCCAAAAAGTACCTGAAACACTAACAAACGGATCAAAACGTTCAAAGGACCCTAAACTACTAAAAGTAATTAAAATCTACTAAAAAGTCCTAAATTTGCTAGAGAAACAAGCCAAATACATAGTAAAAGGGAGTCCAAATAATGCTCAAATCACTATATATTGGACCCAAATCAGTAAATTTCTCTATCCCTTATCTCTTTACAATTCGAGTTTATTTTGTGTGTTAATCATATTTTGCGAATAATCCTATTTGAAATTATATAGCACGAGAATTGGGTTTTCATTGTGTTAATTTATTCAATCTCGTGAATAATACGTTTTCAATATAAATATAAATATTCTTATTATTTTGTGCTTAAAAACGTTTTAATTCGTTCTTTAAGTCTTCCACTTCGTTAAAACTCTTCAAATCTTTCAAGAACGTTTGAATCGTTTTTCAATGTTTTTATAAACACCCAATTCACCCCCTCTCTTGGGTGACGTTAGCCAATACCATCAATAATTCTAACAAACCAAAGGTTACCACAATCATAGAATCAAAAGACTTGGACACCATGGACTTAGCTACACTTTTCGGAAAGCTTCAAGAGCATGAAATGGAGCTTGGACGTTTGCATATGCATGAAGAGTCGGATAAGAATAAAGAAAGAAAAGGAATCGCTCTTAAAGCTAAAAGTTCATATAAAGAGGAAGAAAGTTCAATAGTGAAGATTCCGATTCGGACATTGATGAAGAGGCTATGAAACTTCTATTAAGAAAGTTTAGCAAGCTTCTAAGAAGAAAAGGAAGGTTGAACAAAGACAAAAGGAAAGAGAAAAATTCCCCACACTACAAGACCAAGACAACAAAAGAAGAAGTGGTTTGCCATGAATGCGGAAAACCCGGTCACATCAAGTATACATGTTCAAAGTATCTCAAAAAGATGGAGAAAGAGAAGAAACATCCAAATCACAAAAAAGCATACATTGTATGGGATGAAGAAGAAAAGGAAAGCACATCAAGTAGTTCTTCGGATGATGAAGAAATCGCTACTCTTAACTTGCTAGTTCAAGTAGATGAAGAAGAAAGCTCAAGTAATGATTCAAATGAACAAAGCGAGGATAGTGATGTAAGTCAAAATTTCTTCCAAATATGAAATTTTATATAATGCTTATGAAGAAATGCATGAACAACTTAAGAAACTAGCTTTGAAAAATTTAGAAAGGAAGAAGCTCATTTTGAAACATCAACAAGAGATTTTAGAACTTCAAAAACAAGTTGATGAGCTTAATCTTCAAAACGAAACTCTTGATCTCATAAATGCTAGTTCTTCTTGTGATTGTGCTAGTAGATTGAATGTTGTGGTTGATTGTGAGAATTGCAAGTTGCTTAAAGATGAAAATGCTATTTTGAAAAATAAGCTTGCAAGTTTCCCATGTGGTGATATTAAATTGCGCACATTGTTAAATTTTCAAAGAAAAAATTCAAACAAGTTTGGTTTAGGTTATACTAAGGCTAAGAGTAAGTCTCATAGAAATGTTGTTGATTTTTCAAATACACCAACATGTTTCTATTGTGGCACTCATGGACATACTTCAAATGTGTGTTATATTAAAGTGCATGGTATACCTAAATGAAATTTTGTTTGGGTTAAGAAGGGTGGAAATCCCTTAACTAACAAAAATGGATCCAAAACTATTTGGATACCAAAAAGCAAAGCATGATTGTTTTGTAGGTACAAATGAAGAGCAAAAAGGTTTACAAGTATTATTCATTATTTGCATCTTCAAATATCAAAGAGAATGTCCTACAATTGGTATTATTTCTACAAAGCTCACATTTGGTATCAAGTGGATTTTCACAGGTGGTAATAAGTATTTACAATTGGTATTTACAATTAGTGTTGAAAATTCACAAGTGTTGTTATGATATATATTTTTTATTTACAATTGGTATCATTGTGTGTTCATTGTGTGATTATCGTGCTATTGTGGTTATTGTGAAATTTCTTTTCAATTGGTATCACATTTTAAAGTTATATTTCATTGATTAATGGGTATCAATTTGGTGAAGAAAGGATTGTTAATTTCTCATATTTTGGCTAAAGATTTCATTGTTATATTACTTTTTGATAATGCCAAAGGGGGGAGAAAAGGTTGTGTTTTGTTTTTTTATATAGGGGGAGCAAAGTTGTTGAAGATAGGGAGAGAATCAAGCTTAACTCAATTGGATTTCAAATGTCAAATGCATTTATTGAGGGGGAGCAAGAGTCTCACCAAGTGATCAAATGGTTCAACAATCAACAACGTCAAAACATGTTTGTCATCATCAAAAAGGGGGAGATTGTTAGATCTAGTGTGTATGTGCATGGGGAGATTGTGAGATCTATTATGCAAGTGCATGGTTTTGATAATGACAAATGTTTTGAACAAGCTCAAGTCATGGAGAAGCTCACCAAAGAACAACAAACAACTATGATGAAGAGAGAGAGAGAGAGCAAGCTCATTAGATTCAATATGTGTATTGTTTGTAATATCTTTATTTGAGTCTTAGAGTTTGATGAGTTTTGGGTAGAGTTATTAGAGGGTAGTGAATCTCTATCAAGTGCATGATCATATTATAATTTGAGTATTTCACTTAACCTAAAATCAATAGGTGGCTTGAAGGTTTTTCAGAAAAGGTTTAGTTTTGAGAAAACAAGTTTTTAATCAACTTTTACAGCCAATAATCGATTAAGAAGAAGGGATAATCGATAAACAGGAGTTTTATCAGGTCTTAATCGATTATCTAGTTTGAATAATCGATTATCAGCTTTTAACAAAGGGTTAATCGATTATCTGAATCGATTATCACGTACAGAATAGCTTTTTAAAACAGTTTTTCACTTCTCAAAATCAGTTTTTAAGTTTCCTAACTTTTGGTAATCTATATAAACCTTTTTTCTATTCATTATGAACAACAACAACTTCATTTTTCATATCATTCTAGAAAGATCAAAACCACAATATTCTCTCAACTTTCTCTCTCACTTTCTCAAAGATTAAAGTTCTTACTTTTTATATTCTTTGATCAAGAAGCTTTTTGAATCTCAAGTATAATTGTTCATATTTCTTGAGTGAGATTCAATTAGGTTTATTGTTTTGAATTGAGCTGTAATCATTGCAAGAGGCAAACATTATACAACAAAGAAGAAGTCTTGGTGGTTGTTCATTAAGCAAACTAAGAAGAATTGGAAGTCTTGTTGTGAGGAATCAACAAGCAAGTGGGAAGCCTTGTTGTGGGGATATCAATAAGCAAGGGAAGAAGGTTAGATTAGAAGTTCAATAGGATTGCAAGACAAGAGTGAGGTATCTCTTGGAGGCTATCAAGAAGGGAGTCTTGAGAGGCATTTGCTTGTAATTTGAGAATTCTAATTCTTTATTTCACCCACCGATTGTAGTTCGAACAACATATACTCTGGAACAAAATGGAGAATTTGAAAGAAAGAATCGCACAATCATGGAGATGGCCAGATATATATGCTCAAGGAGAAAGGTTTGCCAAACCCTTTTTGGACAGAAGCTGTTTACATTGCTGTCTACATAATCAACAGGTGCCCTACCAAGGCAGTTCAAGATAAACTCCTATAGAAGCTTGGAATTGCAGAAAGCCATTAGCTAGGCATCTAAGAGTCTTTGGATCTATCTACTACATATGTGTCGCATAAAAATGCGTAATCTAGAACACAATATGATAAGAGGCATATTATTAGATAATAGTTCACAATCAAAAGGCTACTGTGTCTAGAATTTACAAATAAAGAAACTTATCATCAGCCTAGTTGTTGTGGTTGATGAAAGTTCTGCTAGGAATCAAGATGAAGAAAAGGTCGAGAGGCACAACAACCCCTACACCAACTTAGCTATCGCAAGTAAGAGAAGAAGTCAAAGAAGCAACAAAGTATCCAAGTATGCCTATTTCCCTCTCACAAGAAGAAATTTCACCAGAATATCTACTCCAAGAGGAGTAAGATCCTTGGTGGATATCTGTGAGACATGCAACTCGGCCTTAGTCGTTAAACCTAGAAGCTTTGAGGAAGAATTAAAGCAAGAAATGTGGATCAAGGCAATGAAAGAAGAAATAAGAATAATAACAAACATTGTTGGAGACAAATAAGATTACATGACAAACCTCAACCCTGAAGGCACCATACAGAAGCACAAGGCGAGGCTAGTAGTTAAGGGCTACTCACAACAACCTGCTATAGACTACAATTAAATATTTGCCCTAGTTAATCGTCTAAATACGATAAGATTTCTAATAGCTCTTGCAACGCAAATATGAAGGACCACTTTTCAACTAAATTTCAAATCTGCATTCCTGAACGGAGTACTATAAAAAGAAACCTATGTGAAGCAACAAAAGGTTTTGTGAGCAAAGGCAATAAAAACAAAGTGATAAGATTAAAGAAAGCTCTATATAACTTGAAGCATGCTCCTCAGGCTTGGTGCAGTACAAATGATCAGTTCTTCATCGATGAAAGATTTGGATGGAGCAAGAGTTATCCAAATTATACATCAAGACCCAAGGTCAGTACGATACTCTCATTGTCTCCTTGTACGTGGATGATCTATCTCATATACATAAGAAACAATATGAAGATGATAACGTAGTTCCTACAAGATATGATGAAGACATTTGTGATGACAGGACTTGACCTACTACACTACTTTCTTGGTATTGAAGTATGTCAAATACAAGAAAGGATATTTATCTCATAAAAAAATATAATACACGAAAAAAATACTCAAGAAGTTCAAGGTGCATGAGGTCAAACTAGTCGCTACTCCACTTGTGACTAATGAGTACAAAAAGGCAACAAATCATCAAAGAAGGATCCATCACTCTACAAGAGTTAATTGATCGAAAGTCTTCTATATCTTACTGCTTCACGACTTTACATCATGTGTGACAAGTCTATTATCCAGGTTCATGAAGAGCACAAATCATATTCGCTTTGGAGTTGGAAAAGAATACTAAGATACTTACAAGGAACAAAACAGTTCGGTATATGGTATACAACCAATACCAACTCAAAGTGGATCAACTACATCGACAATGATTGGGCAGGTTTGACAAATGATACAAAGAGCACGTGAGGCTATGCCTTCTCATTTGGTTCGAGAGTATTCTTTTGGGCATCTAAGAAGCAAAATATAATTACATATTCAATAGCAGAAGCTATGTGACGGCTGCTAAGATGACAAACCAAGCTATATGGTTTAGAAAAATACTTGGTGATATATGATATTAATAAATGGAGTCGACTACAATCTACCAAGATAATAAATTTGACGATAACAATAATGAAGAATCCAGTCCATAACGAGAGGACAAAACATATCGCAATTGAAAAATAAAAGAGACTAAAGAAATAAAGCTCGAGTATTGATAGATCGAAGAAATAAGTTTTAGATATATTTATAAGGCTTAATTATGTCGCAAGTCCCTAAAGTTTGGAGTACTTTTATCTGATATCCTTATACTTTTTTTTAATGTCTGACTCCCCGAAATTACTTATTGGTTTGTCATATACCCTTACTACCAATTCTGACCAATTTTGCTGACATGTAACATCAGAATCTTGATCAAATGAAGGAGGTTAAGCACCCGATGCCCCGTGGGCGAAGATTTTTTTTAATATAAAAAACTAAAAACTTAATATTTTTAAATTTTTAGTTAAATAAAAAAGAAAAAAAATAATTGAAGAGAGAGGTTGTCCTCGCCCGTGTGACATCACGCAGTACCAATGACCAACCTCCTCCGTCTGACTAGGATTCTGATGTTACATGACACCAAAATTGGCCAGAATTGGTAGTAGGGGTATATGACAAACCCAGAAGTAACTTCGAGGAGTCAAACATTGAATAAAAAGTATAAGAGTATCTGACAAAAATACCTCAAACTTCAGGGACTTGTGAAATAATCAAACCTATTCATAAAGGCATTACCAAAACTAAAGTTCGAATAACTATGATTGATTAGGATAATATCATCTGCAAAAAGCATACAACAGGACACTAACTCTCGAATACGTTAAGTAAGCACATTTATAACTAGTAGAAAGAGGAAGGGCGGCTCAAAGTTGATTTTTTTAGTATAATAAGAAAATCTTCTCAAAACTCACCTTATGTTCTCAAACTATTTTTAACCCCATACACCATAAATATCCTTAATTGTTTTAATTTTTCTTTTTTTGAAAAAGTGCACCGAAATACCCAAACCTTGAATAGATAGGACCGAATCATAGCAAGCACACACCCGTGTGATGTGATTTAATTAGTTCAAGCAGTACCTATAGACATTATTGAAAGGTGACGCAGCCACATCCCAATACGTACGTCTCATATGAACCTTAGCTTATTAAATCTTTGACATGTTGGTAGGCCATAATACCATATGATATGACCTAGCTAATCTTCCATCGCTGGAAACTTCTTGTAAAATGCAGAGAGAGGGTCACAGCTGTCATTAGTTCGTACGTGTATGCTTTCTCTTCATCAATTTGACTCTGCTTGGAGTTCAAACTCTAACATCTTTCACTACTTCTCTATTTTTCTTAAGAAATTATACCAGCATTTTATTTGAATTCACTTTAAAATTAGATTTAGTTATTCTTACATTTATCAAAGCAAAACCTATATATCGAGCTTCCATAAAAAAAATTTATACTCCATTTGATTCGAATTATAAGCAAAAATAACTAATTTTACGCTTATTAAGAAAGTTAGTTGATTGTATTTAATTTTCTCAAATTTATAAAAGAATAGAGGTATTTTAGAAAAGTTGCATTGAGAATGAAACAAAAATTAAATAAGATAACACTTTTCTAAGGATGTTTTAGGAAAGTAGCATTGATAATGAAAAAAATTTAAGAAAATTGGTTAATTTTGCTTATATTTTAAACCAAAAAAAATATATATTTTTTTCTTATATTTCAAGTTAGGAGAAATATATATTAAGCTATTTATATATGAGTACTATAAGTAGGGAGTATTATTTATAAGGGGGTATTATTGTACATTTATCACAGAAGGACATAAAACAATGACTTTTTATTTTTATTTCTCCTTTTTCTGTTTTCCTTTTCTTTATCAAAAATAATGAAATGTGTCCCCATTTGATGTGGGAAAAAATATATTTGATTCATTCATAGTTTTTTTTTGTTTGCACGCTCTTAATACCAGGAAACCCTTGAGACTAATCCTGCACGAGGTCGCGTTTCTATGCCGCTCCCAGCGGGTGTTTTAACCAGGAATCGAACATGAGACTTCTTAGTCTCTGGTCTCATTCCCAAGTTCTCAAGTTGGCAGGATCACACCATTTGAGCCAACCACCGTTGATATTCATTCATAGATATTCAATCTTGCTAAAATCATGTTTCAAATATCGATCCAATCTCAAAATGTATAGAGTGTATTAGGTTTCAACTTACATATCATAAGTCTACGTTTTTCAAGTTTTGAAAGTTCTTTGTTTATCGAAACAGCTCAAACTTCTTTGATGTCTCTATTTGATGTCGGAAAAAATTTATTAATTGATTCATTCATAAATATTTTTTTTTTTTTGGTGAACTATTCATTCATAGATATTCAATCTTGCTAAAATCATGATTCAAATATCCAATCTTAAATGTATGGAGTGTATTAGGTTTCATCATACATATTATAAGTCTACGTTTTTCAAGTTTTTGAAACTTCTTTGTTTACAGAAACAGCTCAATATCAATTTCTCGTTTTGAATTCTTTTTTTCTTTTTAATCAGGATTCTCGTTTTGAATTTTAGATGAACAATCCAGACCAAGTATGTGTTTGGCAGTTATAATTGAGTTATTAAAAATGAATATTACTATTATTATCACTACAGATGTCAAACGGGACATTGCTAAGGTCAAGGGTGCACCACCCATAATGGCGTTGCAGACGGATGACTTAATATTTTAATTAATTAATATAGACCACTACACATGACTTAATACAGATTCCTAAACTTGACGTAGAAAAAAAAAATTATAATTAATATATATAGAGGAAAAGACCGACACCTTCTGTTTTTCTTTGGAGGATTCTTTCAAATGCTCTATAATGTGGTTTTTTTTTCTTTCAATTTTATTATTTTTATGATAAACGTTAACAAGTATGTTTAGGATATCTTAAAAAAAACAAAAATAATATATTTTTATAATATTTTTTTATTTTTCAAAAAATAAATAATATTAATTTATGATTATTTTACTATTTTTAAAAATTCTCATAAAGGAATGCCCACCCTATTTTTATATCTTCAATCTTATTTTTAGGAACAATGATAGAGATCATAGATGCCTCTTTGGCTGTCTGTTTGTTAACATGCATGACCTGTGAGAATATTTGCTTCTCCATGGCACAAGTGAAATGTTCTTATTTTGTTATTTGTTACTATTAATTAATTACTCCTCCGGCTTTATTGCACGTTACTGTTCTGTCGTAGGATTACTGGTCTTAGACAATCCGGCTAAGAATTCGGCAATCCCACTTTTGATATCAGACGTGAAGTGAGCACCTTGAACACCAAGATACCCACGCTCTTGTCGTTCTACTTTGGGGTGGTGTGTGTGTTTGTGTGAGATGAGATAGACCATACCTGCTTGCCTTACCAGACTAATATAAGCTTACCCACTTTATGAGTGTTGATTGCAGTCATCATGAAGCAGGTGTAATTCCTGTAAACGGTAGGAAATTATAGCGGGTATCATAACGTGCAGGATCCTTGCGCAAGGGGATAACGGATTTCCTTGGATTCCTTCACACGTGCAGCTGACGTCTGGCATGTATAACGGTATAATAGTGGGAATCAGATCGTTGGAGAAGGATACATGTATGATGACATGCGGGTATCAGCATCCGGTATGCCGGTATCAGCATCCGATATGCCGGTATCAGCATAATTGGGCCACTTAGACCTTTTACCGGTATGCCGGTATCAGCATAGTTGGGCCAATAGGCCCTCTTGCCGGTATGCCGGTATCAATGTAATTGGCTCACTTAGACCTCTTACCGGTATGCCGGTATCAGCATCTGGTATGCTGGTATCAGCATAATTGGGACACTTAGACCTCTTACCGGTATGCCGGTATCAGCATCCGGTATGCCGGTATCAGCATAGTTGGGCCAATAAGGCCTCTTACCGGTATGCCGGTATCAGCATCCAGTATGCCAGTATCAGCATAGTTGGGCCAATAGGGCCTCTTACCGATATCAGCATATCGGTATTCCGGTCTAATAGATGCGCTCCATAACAGTAGCCCCCCAAGTCATGGTTCATGAATGTGAGCCATGAGTTCTAAGTGGATTCATCAATCCTTCCACTCTTCAATCCCTAAGTTATTTCCTAGGTACATTGGACATACCGTTATCATGGCTTCGAGATACTGGTTTTGTATTTGTGTATCCATACAATTGTTGATCCATGGAAATCCTATTCTAGCCAACGAATGGTTTTCCATTTAACTTATTAGTCTTTTACATTCAAGACTAACAGGGACCATACTAGATACATGGGTGGTGTTCATTTTTATACAAGAACATCTTCTACCCATTTCTCTCCTTATCTGATGGCTAGTCAAATAAGTGGTGTATTTAGCTTTGGATACTGAATTCTAATATCCGGATTTGGATTTTTTGACCGTCTTACCGAATTCATGGTATTAAGAACTCATGTTTTAGACCGAGGTGCCGAATTCCTAATGCAGGTATGAGACACTCTTTGGTCCTGAAAAAGATTAGACTCGCTCATGGGGTCTTTGTTTGAAGGAAACCGGTTTGAGATGACCAGCTCATGGGGGTATAACACTTAATTCGGCTTTTCTATTAACCCTGCAACTCATGGAATTTTCACGATTCTTATTAATAAATGGAAACTACCATAACCTGGACGAGACAATGGTCCACATGACCTTCTTTCAAAACAGAAGCAAACTAAAAATACGACAGTGGTCTATAAGACTTTCTTGGAAAAACTATCCTGAGCTTTCTGGAACTCCTCTAAATTGATGTATTTTTCAGCCCTTTCCATCACCTCGTCCATAGTTTTGATATTGTGCATCACCAAATAGTCTGTAAAATTTCCTGGTCTCAGAGCGCGCATCAAGAGATGAAGGGCCACCGAAGCCTCTATGTCACTGATAGACAAATACTCTGTATTAAAGCGAATGAGGAAGTCTCTCAATGGCTCTCCCTTTTCCTACTTGATTTGGGATAAATGATGCTCGGACTTTGGTTGTGCTTTGCTTGTCGTGAAATGTCCCAGGAATTTGGCAGCCAAATCCTTCCATCCTATGACTGAATCAGGTTCTAGCTTTGAATACCAACGTAAAGCCGCTTTTTTCAGAGTCAAGGGGAAAGTGCGACACTTATACGCATCCTTAGCCCCTTGGCATGACATTGCAGCCAGAAAACTGTCTATATGTTCTTGTGGGTCTGAATTCCCAAAATACGGATCTACGTTGGCTGGAGCTTTGAGATTTTCAGGCATGGGGAAGGCCATTATGCTTTCAGAAAATGGGTGGCCCTTTTCTTCAGGCTCTCCAACTAATCCCACCTCATTCACTTTGCCAATACCTGATTGAGATGTTCCTTTCCTCAATTCCTTCAGCAACTTGTCCTGCTCATCTAATCGCCTACGCAGACGGGCCAATTCTGTCTCAAGGCTTGCCTTCCTCTGCGATCATCCACCAGATGATCCTTTACTCTCATGACGGGAATGTGAAGGGCTTCCTCCTCTAGTGGGGGGCCTCTATTGCGATTTCTCCTGTTCATGATGAGAAGGTCCCTCTTGTCTCGAACGCTCATATTCTGTCTGTCTTCTCCCTTTGCTCAACAGTTCCCTCAGGTCCTTCTGACGTGAAGGTGCTTGTTCTCCGCTAAGATGATTTCTCAGTTCCATCACGCTATGGTGACTGGGTTCAGCGCGTTCTCCTTGTGACTGGTTTGCCATGGACTTTTTTCAAAAAGCGGTGGGAATAGATTTCTCGCTCCCACTGTGGTGGCCAATGTTCTGTCGTAGGATTACTGGTCTTAGACAATCTGGCTAAGAATTCGGCAATCCCACTTTTGATATCAGACGTGAAGTGAGCACCTTGAACACCAAGATACCCACGCTCTTGTCGTTCTACTTTGGGGTGGTGTGTGTGTTTGTGTGAGATGAGATAAACCATACCTGCTTGCCTTACCAGACTTATATAAGCTTACCCACTTTATGAGTGTTGATTGCAGTCATCATGAAGCAGGTGTAATTCCTGTAAACGGTAGGAAATTATAGCGGGTATCATAACGTGCAGGATCCTATGCGCAAGGGGATAACGGATTTCCTCGGATTCCTTCACACGTGCAGCCGACGTCTGGCATGTATAACGGTATAATAGTGGGAATCAGATCGTTGGAGAAGGATACTGTTAGTTCCATGATGAACATGATGAATGTTTTGATAATGACAAAGTGTTTTTGAACAAGCTACATGTGTTGATCAAGTTTCAAGCTCAACAAGCAACAACAAACATCAAATGAAGAAGAGAGAAAGCAAGCTCATGAAGACCTAAGTTTGAGTGTATTTGTATTTCTTTTATCTTTTGCCTCTCAAGCTTCATAGGTTTTTTATTTGGGTAGATTATTATAGAGGGTAGTGAATCTCATTCATAAGTCATGATTTAATCATAATTTGAGTTTTCACTTAACCTAGAATCAATAGGTGGCTTAAAGGTTTTAAAGAAAAGGTTGGATTTTGAGAAAACAAGTTTTGAACATGTGCAGTACCAACTTAATCGATTAAGTGATTAACTTAATCGAGTACTACTCGAGTACACGACTTGCTTAATCGATTAAGTACTGCTGAACTGATTTTTAAAATACGTTTTTCACTTCTCAAAATCAGTTTTCAAGTGCTACAACTTTTGGGTATTCTATATAAACCTTTTCCAATTATTTGTGATTAATTAGAATCATTTCATACAAGTTTTACAAAGAATTAAGCCACTCTATTCTCTCTCATTTTCTAAAGATCAAAGTTCTCATATTTTCATATTCTTTGATCAAGAACCTTTGAATCTCTTATGGTGAATTGTCATAACTCTTGATTGAGATTCATAGGATTGTTTTGTGTTTTCTATTGTGTTGTAATCTTTGCAAGAAGGCAAGCCACTACAACAAACAAGAAGTCTTGGTGTGTCGATTTTATCATCAAGCAAGTGCATTCTTATTGAAGAAGAAGAAGAAGTCTTGGTTGTGAATCAAGCAAGGAGAAGCCTTGATGTGTGGTTTATAATCAAGCAATTGAAGACTTGTTGTGTCGATTATCAACAAGGGGTAGAGGTTAGATTAGAGAGAAGATCAATAGGATTACAAGGCAAGGGTGTCGGTTATCTCTTGTAAGCTAGCAAGAAGGGAGTCTTGTGAGGCAATCACTTGTAATTTGAGAACTCTAATTCCTCATAGTGAAGAATCTCTCTTGGTTGAAGAGGGGACTGGATGTAGCTTTCAAGTGGATGAAAGTGAACCAGGATAAATCACTGTGTCGTATCTCTAAACCCTTACTCTTTATATTCAAGTCATTTGATTGCGTTCTTGGTTGAAAACCTAGAAAGATTGATTTTCATAATTGATTGAATTGAATCTTTAATTGTTCAAATTGATAAAGGGAAAATCATTTTCATAACTAGGTTAATCAATAAGAATATAGGTGTTAATCATTTCCGCTGAATCTCTGATCTTGTATGTGAATTGATTGATTTTCGTATTCGAATGAAAAATTGATTTTTCTGTTTTCTGTCATATCTAATCGATTAAGTTCAAGTTTAATCGAGTACTACTCGAGTAAATTGCAGGTTAATCGATTAAGTGCTGTAGAATTTGAAAAAATCATTTGTTTTGATTGTTTAGATTTGTTTCATTCGAAAATCTTTCAAGGTATCTTGTACACCTATTCAACCCCCCCTTCTAGGTGTATTCCTAGGGTTCCTTTGTCTCTCCAACCACCAATTGCGGTTTCCTCAATTGGTATCAGAGCTCGGTCGAAAGACACGAGCATAAGAGCTTTTTCGTAAAGATCCTTTAAGAAAATCGCAATGGGTTCCATGAATCCCTTTGGTGGTGAAGGTTCTTCAATAAGTCTTCCTCCATTGTTTGCCGGAGAAGGCTATGCATATTGGAAAGTTAGAATGAAAATCTTTATCCAAGCCATAGATAGTGAAATTTGGAAAGTAGTTGAAAAAGGTCCTCATATCCCCTCTAGTTTAGTTGAAGGTGTAGAACAATTGATCCCCGAGGATAAGTGGAAGGATGATGATAGAAAGAAAGTACAATATGATTATAAAGCAAAGAATATCATTACCTCCGCTTTATCCTATGATGAGTTCTTTAGAGTTTCTCAATGTTCTAGTGCTAAAGAAATGTGGGACACTTTACAAGTGACTCATGAAGGAACTAGTGAGGTTAGGAGAGCTAGATTGAATGCTTTGATGCGTGAATATGAGTTATTTACTATGCTTCCAAATGAATCTATAAATGATATGCAAAAGCGTTTTACTCACATTATAAATCATTTACTTGCTCTTGGTAAAATTTTTCTTCAAGGTGAACTTTCTAACAAAGTGTTGAGATGTTTAGACAGGAATTGGCAACCAAAAGTAACGGCTATTGTTGAATCTAAAAATTTGGATGCTATGGATCTAGCAACACTTTTCGGAAAGCTTCAAGAACATGAAATGGAGCTTGGACGATTAAGTATCAATGAAGAGTCGGATAAGAACAAATCAAGGAAAGGACTTGCTCTTAGAGTCAAAAGTGCATATAAAAAGAAAGATAGTTCTGATGATGATGATAGTGAAGATTTTGATTCCGATGTTGATGAAAAAGACATGAAACTTTTGTTAAAAGAATTTGACAAGTTTCTAAGGAGAAAAGGAAGGTTGAACAAGGACAAAAGTAAAGAGAAGGATTCCTCACACTATAAGACCAAAACTTCAAAAGAAGGTGTAGTTTGCCATGAATGTGGAAAGCCCGGTCATCTCAAGTACTCATGCTCTAAGTATCTCAAGAAGAAAGAGAAAGACAAGAAAAATTCTAAATCTAAAAGAGCATACATAGTTTGGGATAGTGATGAAGATAACAAGAAAAGCACATCGAGTAGTTCATCGGATGATGAAGAAGCCGCTTGTCTCAACTTGATAACTCTAGTAGATGATGAAGAACAAAGTTCAAATGATGAATCAAGTTATCAAAGCGAGGATAGCAATGTAAGTGAATCTAAATCCGAAATTTCTTCTAAATATGAATTGTTACATAATGCTTATGAAGAAATGTATGAACAACTTGAAAAACTAGCTTTGAAAAACATTGAAAGAAAGAAGCTCATTTTGAAACATCAAAAAGAGATTTTAGAACTTCAAAAACAAGTTGATGAGCTTAATCTTGAAAATGAAACTCTTGATCTTATATATGCTAGTTCTTCTTGTGATTGTGCTAGTAGATTGAATATTGTGGTTGATTGTGAGAATTGCAAGTTGCTTAAAAATGAAAATGCTATTTTGAAAAATAAGCTTGCAAGTTTCTCAAATGGTGATATTAGATTGCGCACATTGTTAAATTTTCAAAGAGAAAATTCAAACAAATTTGGTTTGGGTTATACTAATGCTAAGAGTAAATCTCATAGAAATGTTGTTGATTTTTCTAAAGTTGATTTTTCAAATCCTCCAACATGTTTCTATTGTGGTACTCATGGACATACTTCAAATGTGTGTTATGTTAAAGTGCATGGTATACCTAAAGGAAATTTTGTTTGGATGAAAAAGGGTGAAAGTCCCTACACTAACAAAAATGGATCCAAAACCATTTGGATACCAAAAAGCAAAGCATGATTGTTTTGTAGGTTTGATTGAAGATGCAAATGAATGACACATGTTCTCAATTGGTCTCAACTATGAATGTCTATATTCACATTTTCAATTGGTATCACACTTGCATCTCAAGTGAATGTCCTACAAAGTGGTAATATTTGATATTGATATATTATCTCAATTGGTATCTTCTCAATTGATATTACTTTTCTAAATGTTTAGTTAATTCAATTGGTATCATAGAGAGATTATTAGTTGATTATCATGCTTTTGTGATTATTGATTCTTCTTTACATTGATATCTTCTTTGTTAAGTGATATTATGATCTTTTTAGTTCTCAATTGGTATTATATTTCATTGTTATATTCTCTTACCAATTGATATCACATTTCAAAGTATAGCTCTATTGTATTTGTTCAATTGGTATCAATGTTGTGAAGAAATGATCATTGATTTCTTACCTTGGCTTAGATCTTATATTTCAATTGGTATATATTACTTTTTGATAATGCCAAAGGGGGAGAAATATGATGTTTTGAATTGAATGAAATGTTTGAAATGTTTCTCAAAGAGGGAGAAATGGTATGTTTTGAAACATGGGAGAAATATGATATTATATTTGGAGAAAGGTTGTTTTTGTTGTTTTTATGTAGGTTGAGCTAAGTTGTTTAAGATAGGGGGAGAATCAAGCTTCTATCTCAATTGGATTCAAGTGTTAAAGCATTGATTGAGGGGGAGAAAGAGTCTTCTCAAGTGATCAAATGTTAAAGCATCAACAACTTCAAGCGATTTCAAAACATGGGTTGTCATTTTCAAAAAGGGGGAGATTGTTAGTTCCATGATGAACATGATGAATGTTTTGATAATGACAAAGTGTTTTTGAACAAGCTACATGTGTTGATCAAGTTTCAAGCTCAACAAGCAACAACAAACATCAAATGAAGAAGAGAGAAAGCAAGCTCATGAAGACCTAAGTTTGAGTGTATTTGTATTTCTTTTATCTTTTGCCTCTCAAGCTTCATAGGTTTTTTATTTGGGTAGATTATTATAGAGGGTAGTGAATCTCATTCATAAGTCATGATTTAATCATAATTTGAGTTTTCACTTAACCTAGAATCAATAGGTGGCTTAAAGGTTTTAAAGAAAAGGTTGGATTTTGAGAAAACAAGTTTTGAACATGTGCAGTACCAACTTAATCGATTAAGTGATTAACTTAATCGAGTACTACTCGAGTACACGACTTGCTTAATCGATTAAGTACTGATGAACTGATTTTTAAAATACGTTTTTCACTTCTCAAAATCAGTTTTCAAGTGCTACAACTTTTGGGTATTCTATATAAACCTTTTCCAATTATTTGTGATTAATTAGAATCATTTCATACAAGTTTTACAAAGAATTAAGCCACTCTATTCTCTCTCATTTTCTAAAGATCAAAGTTCTCATATTTTCATATTCTTTGATCAAGAACCTTTGAATCTCTTATGGTGAATTGTCATAACTCTTGATTGAGATTCATAGGATTGTTTTGTGTTTTCTATTGTGTTGTAATCTTTGCAAGAAGGCAAGCCACTACAACAAACAAGAAGTCTTGGTGTGTCGATTTTATCATCAAGCAAGTGCATTCTTATTGAAGAAGAAGAAGAAGTCTTGGTTGTGAATCAAGCAAGGAGAAGCCTTGATGTGTGGTTTATAATCAAGCAATTGAAGACTTGTTGTGTCGATTATCAACAAGGGGTAGAGGTTAGATTAGAGAGAAGATCAATAGGATTACAAGGCAAGGGTGTCGGTTATCTCTTGTAAGCTAGCAAGAAGGGAGTCTTGTGAGGCAATCACTTGTAATTTGAGAACTCTAATTCCTCATAGTGAAGAATCTCTCTTGGTTGAAGAGGGGACTGGATGTAGCTTTCAAGTGGATGAAAGTGAACCAGGATAAATCACTGTGTCGTATCTCTAAACCCTTACTCTTTATATTCAAGTCATTTGATTGCGTTCTTGGTTGAAAACCTAGAAAGATTGATTTTCATAATTGATTGAATTGAATCTTTAATTGTTCAAATTGATAAAGGGAAAATCATTTTCATAACTAGGTTAATCAATAAGAATATAGGTGTTAATCATTTCCGCTGAATCTCTGATCTTGTATGTGAATTGATTGATTTTCGTATTCGAATGAAAAATTGATTTTTCTGTTTTCTGTCATATCTAATCGATTAAGTTCAAGTTTAATCGAGTACTACTCGAGTAAATTGCAGGTTAATCGATTAAGTGCTGTAGAATTTGAAAAAAATCATTTGTTTTGATTGTTTAGATTTGTTTCATTCGAAAATCTTTCAAGGTATCTTGTACACCTATTCAACCCCCCCTTCTAGGTGTATTCCTAGGGTTCCTTTGTCTCTCCAACCACCAATTGCGGTTTCCTCAGATACATGTATGATGGCATGCGGGTATCAGCATCTGGTATGCCGGTATCAGCATCCGATATGCCGGTATCAGCATAATTGGGCCACTTAGACCTCTTACCGGTATGCCGGTATCAGCATAGTTGGGCCAATAGAGCCTCTTACCGGTATGCCGGTATCAATGTAATTGGGTCACTTAGACCTCTTACTGGTATGCCGGTATCAGCATCTGGTATGCTGGTATCAGCATAATTGGGGCACTTAGACCTCTTACCGGTATGCCGGTATCAGCATCCGGTATGCCGGTATCAGCATAGTTGGGCCAATAGGGCCTCTTACCGGTATGCCGGTATCAGCATCCGGTATCCCGGTATCAGCATAGTTGGGTCAATAGGGCCTCTTACCGATTTCAGCATATCGGTATTCCGGTCTAATAGATGCGCTCCATAACAGTTACATTTTTGATAATGTGTGCCGACCCTAATTTTTAGAGACAAAGGCTCTGCCTTCTCTCTAGATTTTTTAGTCTCCTTTCTCTTCTATTTGCTTTTTTTTTTTACTTTTCTTGCTTTATCAAAGAGAGATAGCGGTAGAAGGAGAGAGGGATTAGTCCCTCCCCTTCATTTGGAGGGTGTCTGGTTTTCAACCCAATTTTTATGGGTTTCACTCTTGCCTATGTGAAAGTTTTGTTATATAAATAAATGTTATATAAATAAATGTTATTCTTCAGTTGTTTTGGGTGTTTTTATTTTGGAGAGGTCTATGCATTGTGTTAACGTCCATCCTCTTTTTTCAAATAATTGGAAGAATGATAACAGAGACAGCTTTTCCCTTGCGGACTTCTGACTTGACTTGACTTGACTCATGTTAGAGACCGATTTTGGAAGAGGTTGATGACACATGTCCTGTCCAGAGGGAAGATACTGTTGGTGCAGAGTACTTTACTTTTCTTAAGGTTATTTGTGTGGAAACTTGGGTAATGTTGGTTTTGCATGTACTATCTTCTTCTATTGAATGAAACTACATATTTTTCCCTTAAAAAATGTTACATTTTAAATATTTGTTTGTCTTAATTATAAGTTATTTTATATTTTTATGTATTATTTATTGTTTTTCTTCTTATTTGCTATTATTAAAGAATTTAGTTATTATGTTTTTTTTCTGCTATTCATTAACAAGTGTGAATTTCTCAAAAAGATTTTTTTTTGAAAAAGATTTTATTCAAGAAGTAATAGAGGTACTAAAAAAACAAGAATTGCATGAGAAGTTAATTGAGAACCCTAAAGCATTCCTAAGGGTTAATACCCAGTCTAAGAAAGTAAAAAACATATTAACAATTTCACTAACCCACAACCAAGTTTTTAAAGTGATGGTATCTAACATATTAATAAAAAAAATACCCATTATTAAAAACAAGATCATTTCTTTTTAACCAAATTAGTCACGATACCATCAGCCAAAAACCAATACCAAACCTACAGAGAGACTTTCCTCTAAAATTTTTACTGTACTTAAATCTAATTTACTGTACAGGATATTTAGTTTCCTTATTTGTAAATGCTAGTTTAAATAGTTGTAAATGCTTTAGATCCCTAAACATTAGCATAGAATTCAACCTACCTAGGAATCTGCATATCCCTGTAAATTAGCCTAGAGATCAGCCTAGAAATCAGTAATATGTTTGTATATTGATCTATATATTGAATGGAAAAGAGAAACAGAGGCATCAAGCCATTCAGTCAAAAACTCTAACATGGTATCAAGAGCCTAATTTTTTTTCCCTCTCTCTCTCTCTCTCCCCTTGTTGCAAGAAGTGCAACTCTTGAATCTTAGTGAGTCAGTTGGTGCTCACTATTCTATCTTGGTTCGTGCTTGCTTTCTCTCTTGCTTAGGTGTTCTCTGGTCTGGCGGAGAACGTTTCTCTGGATTTGGTGGAAAGGAGGCACACGAATTTGGTAATATTTTTCTGGTTTTGATTATTTTTCGCTATCAACATTACTTTGAAATGGATGGTAATGTCCCTGAATTTTGTGTCAAATTTACTGGAAAGAATTATTCTAACTGGGAATTTCAGTTTCAACTATTTGTGACTGGAAAGGAGTTATGGGGACATATAGATGGGATTGTTCCAGCTCCCACAGATGCTACACAGTTGGCTCAATGGAAAGTCAAAGATGCTAGGGTGATGTTGTGGCTTATTGGGTCTTGTGATCCTCAAATTGTCCTTAATTTACGTCCCTATAAAACTGCTAAAACAATGTGGGAATATTTGAAAAAGGTTTATAATCAAACAAATTCAGCTAGGAGGTTTCAATTGGAGTGTGAGATTGCTAATTACACTCAAGGAAGCATGTCTATTCAGGAGTATTATTCTGGTTTTATGAATTTATGGGCTGAATTTTCTGATATTGTTTGTGCCACAGTTTCCATAAATTCTCTTTCTGATGTTTTAGCTACTCATGAAGTTAGCAAACGTGACAAGTTTTTGATGAAGTTGCGACCAGATTTTTAAAATCTTCGCTCCCAATTGATGAATCGTCATCCTCCTCCTACCTTGGATGACTGCTTTGGTGAATTACTTTGCGAAGAGTAGCATCTTCTTACTCAGGCCACTCTTGATCAAGACAAGATGATTGCAGCACCTATGGCTTTCTTGGCTCAAGGAAAAGGCAAAGGTAGGGATATGAGCAGGGTTCAGTGTTTCAGCTGCAAGAATTATGGACATGTTGCTGCAAATTGCTCTAAGAAATTCTGCAATTATTGCAAAAAGCTAGGGCACATCATCAAAGAGTGTTCAATTCGGCCCCAAAATCGTCAGGCTATTGCTTTCCAAGCCACAATCGGCAATTCTTCTAATGGTCATATGATAGCTGGGACCACAACTACTTCTATAGTCAATAACAGTGCTGAACCAGCGGTTCTTACTGCTGAAATGGTGCAACAAATGATTATGTCTGCCTTCTCTGCTTTGGGGATTCAAGGTAATCAAAATTCCTCCAGTAAGTCTTAGCTTATTGATTATGCAGCATCAAATCATATGACTAACTCAGTAGATTTCCTAAAAAATGTTCACCCGTATCATGGTTCGGAACAAATCCAGGTTGCTAATGGTAACACTTTACCTATTACTGCTATTGGAGATATTACTCTAATTTTAAATAATGCTTTTGTATCACCCGGAATCTCGGGTAACCTTATCTCGGTTGGACAATTAGTAGAAAATAATTGTGATGTACATTTTCTCGTGATGGTTGTTGTGTGCAGGATCAGGTGTCGGGAATGGTGATCGCAAAGGGGCCTAAATACGGACGTTTATTTCCGCTGCATATCTCTACTTCTAATCATGTAGCTTGTTATACTATTTTTAATAAAAGTGAAATATGGCATAAGCGGCTAAGACATCCAAATTCTGTCATTTTGTCTCACTTATTGAAATCTGGTTCATTGGGAAATATTGCACCTTGTTCTTCTTCTCATCTTTCTTTTGATTGTTCTGCATGTAAAGTAGGAAAAAGTAAAACCCTTCCTTTTCTAATTGCTGGTAGTCGTGCTGAAATGTGCTTTGATATTATTCATAGTGATGTCTGGGGGATTACACCTGTTACTTCTCATGCTCACTATAAATATTTCGTAACATTTATTGATGACTACATTCGGTGTACTTGGATTTATTTCCTCCGTTCTAAATCTAAAGTTTTCTCAATTTTTAAGACCTTTCTCACATACATTGAAACTCAATTTTTCTGTTGTCATTAAGGTTCTTTGGTCTGATTTTGGTGGAGAATACATGTCTAATGCATTTCAATATTTTTTGAACCAAAAAGGCATTCTCTCACAACATTCCTGCCCATACACACCTCAACAAAATGGTGTGGCATAACGGAAAAATCGCCATCTCTTGGACGTGGTTCGAACTTTGTTGCTTGAATTTTCAGTCTCGCCTAGATTTTGGGTAGAAGCTTTGTCTACAGCAGTTTATCTCAATAACTGATTGCCTTCTCAAACACTAGATCTTGACACTCCCTGTTTTCGTCTTCATCATCAACATCCTTCATATGAACATCTGCATGCTTTTGGCTGTGTTTGTTTCGTTCATTTGCCTAATCATGAACGTCATAAGCTTTCTGCCCAACCTGTTAAATGTGCATTTATGGGATATAGTGTTACTCACAAAGGTTTTATCTGCTATGATCCTTGTTCAAAAAGACTTCGGGTCTCCCGGAATGTTGTTTTCTTTGAAAATCAATTTTTCTTTCCAACTTATGTTGAGTCATCACCTGCTGTTGCTATTCTTTCGAATTTTGATAACATGCCATCCAATATTACAAGGTTCAAGCCTGGAGTAGTGTATACAATACGTCCTTCATCATTGCCCCTTCTGGATCCAGAACCGAAATCTGCTCCTGCTCCACCAGATTTGAGACGATCCAATCGTGTCTCTCGAGCCATAAATCATATGCTGCTGATTTAACCTCTATTTCAATTCCATCTTATTACTCCCAGGCTGCTGGCCATGCGTGTTGGCAGCGAGCAATGCAAGAGGAACTTCATGCTCTTCAGGAAAATCAAACTTGGGACATTGTTCAATGTCCACCTGGCAAAAAGCCCCTTGGGTGTAAGTGGGTTTACTCAGTCAAACTTCATTCTGATGGCACTCTAGATCGTTACAAGGCTAGGGTGGTTGCAATTGGTAATCGACAAGAGTATGGGATCAACTATGAGGAGACATATGCTCCTGTGGCTTAAATGACTGTAGTACGTATCATCATTGCCATTGCTGCGTCACAAGGTTGGCCACTGCACCAACTAGATGTCAAAAATGCTTTTCTCCATGGTGATCTCAAAGAGGAAATATATATGAAACCACCTCCTGGGATGTTCTCCTCCTCTACTCTGGAAGTTTGTAAGTTGAATCGCTAATTGTATGGCTTAAAACAGGCACCTCGAGCATGGTTTGAGAGGTTTCGCTCTACTTTGCTTCAATTTAAGCTTGTGCAAAGCCAATATGACTCATCCTTGTTTCTTCGTAAAACTTCCACTGGAATTATTATGCTTCTAGTGTATGTTGATGATATTGTTATCACAGGGACAGATCCATTATTGATTAGCCAACTTCAGCAACACCTTCAAGACTGCTTTCATATGAAGAATCTCGGTCATCTCAAGTATTTTCTGGGATTGGAAGTTCACAATGATTCATCAGGCATATTCATAAACCAGCATAAGTACGTTCAAGATTTAATTGCTTTGGCTGGTCTTCAAGATTCTTCTTATGTCGATACTCCTCTGGAAGTGAATGTCAAGTACCACAATGACGAGGGTGAGCTACTTTCTGAACCTTTGTTGTATCGACAATTAGTAGGTAGCTTGAACTACTTGACTATTACTAGGCCTGATATCTCCTTTTCTGTACAACAAGTTAGTCAGTTTATGCACTCTCCACGACCTTTGCATTTGGCTGTTGTTCGGCACATTATTCGATACCTGCGAGGTTCTCCTTGTCAAGGTTCATTTTTCCCGGAAGGATCTCCTTCGCGCCTTCTTGCTTTTAGTGATGCTGATTGGGCCGGTTGTCCCAATACTCGCCGCTCTATCACTGGTTGATGCATGTATCTAGGCGAATCTTTGATATCATGGAAAAGTAAGAAACAGGATCGTGTCTCCAAATCCTCCACTAAGTCTGAATATCATGTGATGTCTGCTGCGTTCTCTGAGATTACTTGGCTTCGGAGACTGCTGGCTGAACTTGGCTTTCCTCAAACTGATCCCACTCCTCTTCATGCAGACAACACAAGTGCCATTCATCTTGCTGCTAATCCAATCTACCATGAACACACTAAGCATATTGAAGTGGATTGTCATTATATTCGGGAAGCTGTTGATACTAGAATCATTTCACTTCCACATGTTTCCACAACTTTACAAATAGCCGATGTTTTTACCAAGTCTCTCACTCGACAACGTCATCAGTTTCTTGCTAGAAAATTGATGCTTCTTGATCAACCAACATCAATTTGAGGGGGGATGTTATTGTACTTAAATCTAATTTACTGTATAGGATATTTAGTTTCCTTATTTGTAAATGCTAGTTTAAATAGTTGTAAATGCTTTAGATCCCTAAACATTAGCATAGAAATCAGCCTACCTAGAAATCTGCATATCCCTGTAAATTAGCCTAGAGATCAGCCTAGAAATCAGTAATATGTTTGTATATTGATCTATATATTGAATGGAAAAGAAAAGCAGAGGCATCAAGCCATTAAGTCAAAAACTCTAACAAAAATCTGCCACATGACACGTGAAAATGTCATGCACAGAATCACCAAAGGAGTAGGTAAATGAAGCCAGGAATTAAAACCAAATCCAAACTTGAACAACCCCAAGGCTTATAGCGAACAAATGTCTCAAAGATTCATCCGCACACCCACAAAGCTTGCAACAAGGATCAATTTGGACACCTTTATGCTAAATATTATCACAAGTTAGAATCCTATCAAGAAATAATAATTGCCATCAAAAAGCTTGGATTTTAGGAGGCGCTTTGACTTTCGACAGGATATTGAGGACATTCACAGGTTCAATAAAGGGGATCGAGCACACTAATAATGAAAAATTAGAAGCAAGCCAAGAATATGTATCCCTTACTGTAAATGTACCCATGGCATTTGGAGACCACTGCAAGTAAACATTACTAGATTTAATAATATGAATATCATGTAAGAGCATCATTATTTCAACAAGTTGCTCCGACTCCCATTGGAACAACGAACGTCTCCAAGCTAGTTGCAATTACCACAAGTCGTGGCACCAATTTCCAACATTATAAATCATTTTGTCAACATATCCAATGAAACAAAGAAGAGTCTAGGATAGAGCTCCATCAAACTTTGCACACCAAACCAACAGTCCTCCCAAAAATTAGTCAAATTAACACAACCAAGTTTTTTAACTACATAATTCGTGAACCAATCAGCAAAGCACACACCGACCAAGACCACACAGAGCTTTCCACCACGTAATGCTCTTAGTAAAATCGGAGCCTCCTCACCAGAGCAAGATGCAACTGATCAAAACTTCTGTATCTATCCTTCAACACACTCACCCACAATGAATCCTCATAAAAGAGAAGTCTCCACTCCCATTTGGAAAGCAGAGCTATATTAAACAATTCATAATTTTTAACTCCCAACCCCCTCCTTTTTATCTTTGCGAACAAGATCCCACTTCACCTAATGAATTTTTCTCTTCTCATTATCAACACCCCATAAGAAATCACGTTAAATTGAAATCAAAATATTATGGACCTTCTTAGGCATGTGAAGAAAAGATTAATAATAAGTCGGAAGACTATTAAGGGCGAAGATTATAAGAGTAATCCGGCCACTAAGAGATAAGAATCTCCCTTTCCAACCAGCCAATCTATTATGGAATGTAGAGATAATAGGTTGCCAGCAACTCAACGACGTGACACTTTCACCAACAAGAAGACCAAAATAAATAAAAGGCAAATTCCTAACATTACAATTCAAGGGCCCAGAAGCATCCTTCAAGAAAGAGTTAAGAAAAATGAACACCATAAAGGCAACTATTAAAAAAATTAACCTTCAAAACCAGAGATAAGCTCAAAACACTGCAGGGCAGCTTTAATGATAGACACATTAAATAAAGATGCCTTTCCCACCAGAACAGTATCATCAGCATATTGAAGAAGAGAAATTTAAACACTATTTCTACCAACTTTAAATCCCTTAAACAAACCATTTTTACTTGCTTTTCTCAATAACTCATTTAGACCTTCTGCCATAATTAAGAAAAGGAACGAGGATAAAGGATCCCCTGCTTTAAACCTTGTTTAATATGAATCTCACTGGAAGGACTTCTATTCACCAACACAAATAAGTTACCTGAGAACGTGCAAGTTTTTATCCAAGCAACCCATTTCTCATCAAAACCCATTTTATACATCATAAACTTTGAAAAGGACCAACTCACCAAGTCATAAGACTTCTCAAAGTCAACCTTAAAAATTAAGCAAGGCTTGAAGATTTCTTTTTTGCATAATCAACAACCTCATTAAGGATCATGATACCATTTGTAATCTGTCTCCTAGGGATAAAAGAAAATTGATTACTAGAAATTAGAGAATAAATGACAAACTTGAGACGAGAAGTGAGAAGCTTGGTCTCCATTTTATAAACAAAGTTGACTAGTGATTTGGGTCCAATATGTGATGTTTTAGAGCATGAATTAACTCCCTTTTGCTAAGGTTTTGACTTGTTTCTTAGGTAATTTAGGTAGATTAGTTGAGTTTTATTAGTTTAAGTAGTTTATGATCCTGGAACGTTTTGATCTGTTTTGGGTTTAATTTCAGGTATTTGAAGCTGTATTTGATGAATTTTGCAAAGGAATGGAAAGAAGCTTTGAAGGCCTTGAGATTGGAGTCAAAATGGAGAAAAAGCGAATGCTAGGCGCATGGGGGTCAAAAGTCCAAGAATTGGGTGCAAATTACTAAAATCAAATATGGAAGAGTGCTCCAGTTTAGAGAGGTCTGCGCCCAGGCGCAGGGGATGGCGTTCCCAGCCGCGCAAGCGACGAAGGAAATAATGATTCAACATCTGATGGCCACGCCTAAGCGTGGGTGGCGCGCGCTTAGGCGCGTGTGCGGCGAGTTTATGGGCATTTTGATAAGATTTGATAGATTTTTTTTTCAGGATTAGTTTTTACTATTTAAATTAGGTTCTAGGAATAGAATAGGAGAGATTAGAAAAGGGAGAATACATAGTTTTCGAGAGAGAATTAGAGAGAGAAGAGGATTGGAGATCAAGAGCGGAGGAATCTAGCTTGAAGATTGAAGATCTATTGGGAATTTCAATTTGTCTATGATCATGAATTCTTTCTTCTATCTTTGTTTTTCTTACTTCAATATGTGTAACTAAAACCCTCAGTTAGGAATATGGTGGATTTGCATGGATTCTAATTAGTTTATGAAGTTATGAATTGATATTTTTCATTTAAATCTATTGTTTGATTGTGGTTAAATTGTTTGGGAATCTAGTCTTCAATTGGGAAATTAGGATTGGGTATGCCCTTGAAATCAAGCATTATAACCGCCCAATGTGTAGGGATACAGTTGGGGCTTATATGACTTTATAATTCCGGTGTTCTTAATTGTTGGTTATTTAATCATTAATTGCTTAAGCGATTAAGGGTTGTGATTAGGTAAGAAACATAATTATGTAGAGGAATCTAGTTTTTACTACCTCTGGAATGTCGTAGATTTAATGGAAAACGGAGATTCATAACTAGTAACTTAGGTGCTGCAATGAAACCGCGTTCCTAACACTTTTCTCATTCATCTCACAAACAGAATTTATTTTCTGTTTTGTTATTTAATTTAGTTTTTCAATTAATTAATCAAAAATCAAATACAATTTATTTTTCAAGTTTCATTAGTAATTATAATAAGGTGGAAATTATTGATAGCAATTTTCAATCCTCGTGGGATAATATTACTTACACTTTATTACTTGGTGACTCGGTATACTTGCCGGTAGTCCAACAAGTTTTTGGCGCCGTTATCGGGGATTGAAATTCGATTTCAATAATTTTTTTGTACTTATTAGTAGTTATTTAGTGAAAAATTGTTTTAGTTTTATCTCAATAGGTGTTGCTTACCCCTTTTCTTTTTATGCACTTGTCTCCTGCAAGTAAGAAGGGTAACCCCAGATCGAGTTGAGCTCCAAGAAGAAAAGGAAGCAAGCACAGAAGGAGAAGAATGGCTGAAAAATAGGATGCCAAACCAAAAAATCTTGCGGACTATGCAACAATCAGCTTGGATGCATGTGCAACTAGTATCATCTGACCTGCTATTGATGCACCGCACTTTGAAATTGATCCACAGTACATTTACCTAATCCAGCAGGATCGGTTTGATGGTGGTCCGCAAGAGGATCCAACGAAGCACATTGCACATTTTCTCAGTGAGTAATTGGTCAGATTGGTCCCTGACTTTGTAAGGATCGGTCAATTTAGTCCCTGATTTTATTGAAATAACAATTTAGTCCCTGAGATAGAAGAACGTTGATCAAGTTAGTCCCTGCAGTCACTATCGTAGGGATGTATTTGCTTTAAAATGGGATAAAGGCAGAGACGTATGTGAATTAAAATGCTAACTCAGGGAATAAAATGCTATTTTGATAAAATTAGGGACTAACTTGACCGACACCTACAAAGTCAGGGACTAATCTGACCAATTACTCTTTCCTCAGCATGTTGGATTTCTTCAAAATAGAAGGCGCCTCAAAAGAAGCCATCCGGATGAGGTTGTTTCTGGTATCTCTGAGAGATAAAGCGAAGAGCTGGATCATCAAGCAGTCAGCAGGGAGCTTGTCTTCATGGGATGTACTTGTCCGTAAATTCTTAGACAAGTATCTCCCATCAGTTGATCGCGCTAAGGTGAGGAAAAGCATCAACTCATTCGTGCAACAAGGTGATGAACCCTTACATGAAGCCTGGGTGAGGTATAACCAGCTGTTGAAAAGGTGTCCAAGTCATGCAATACCAGAATGGATGCAAATCCAAATTTTTTATGATGGGCTAAAGCAATCTGACAAGGACATGACGGATGTAGCAGCTGGTGGATCTCTAACTAAGAAGACCATTGAAGGGGCCAGAGATATCATTGAGATAATGGTAGAAAATAGCATCCATCCAGAGCCAGAGAGGACAACTAAGAAAGATGATCTTGATTCCTCACATGTTCATACCCTCATATTGTAAAATAAACTGATGCAATAACAGATAGCTGCATTGAATAAGCAATAGAGTCAAGTTCAGATGACACCGCCTATCTCCGAACTATGTGAAGGTGAATCTGCATTTGCTGTGACAACAACTGGGCATAATGAGGGGCAAGCAAGTTATTTGGGTGAAGGCCATCAGAGGATTTCTTTCCCTCACGTTCACAATTCAAGGTACAAGGGCTACCCCAATTCTTCATGGGTTGATCCTGCAGCTAATCCTCCATCAGAGAAGCAACTATGGGAGATAGTGGTAAAGAAGTTGGCTCTATCTACTTGTTCTTTTGCGGAAGAAGTTCGAGTAGGTATGAGCACCCAGGGAGCCAGCATTATTAACCTAGAAAGTAAGGTAGATCAGATTTCCAAGCAGCTATCAGAGTTGCAGTCAGGACACTTTCCTAGCAGTACTAGTGATTGCCAAGCTATTACTCTTCGAAGTGGCAAGGCTTATGATGAGCCACAACAGAAGAGTGATGAGGTGGTAATTGAGCAAAAAGAAGAACCAAAGCAAAAACTTGAAGAAGAAAGTCCTGTAGTGCAACCAGCTGAGACTGAGGAGAAGACAAAGAGTCCACAAGTGTTTTCACGGGTATCATTCCCTCAGCGACTGAAGAAGGAGTAGAATCAAAGGCAATTTTCAAAATTTATGGAAGTGTTCAAGAAGCTCCAAATCAATATACCATTTGCGGAGGCTCTTGAACAAATTCCCACCTATGCGAAGTTTATGAAGGAGCTGCTCACCAACAAGAGGAAGATGAGAGATGATGAAACAGTTCTACTTACTGAGGAGTGCAGTGTTATCCTTCATAAGAAGCTCCCACAGAAATTAAAAGATCCGGGAAGCTTCACCATTCCATGCAACATAGGCGGGGTGGACATTGGCAAAGCTTTGTGTGATCTAAGGGCTAGCATCAACCTGATGCCCCTCTCCATCTTCAAAAGGTTGGGAATTGGTGAAATCAAACTAATTATGATCTCCCTTCAGTTGGCTGAATCAATCAGGAGACCGTATGGTAAAGTGGAAGATGTGCTTGTCAAGGTGGATAAGTTTATCTTCCCAACAGATTTTGTGATTCTAGACATGAATGAAGATCAGGATATTCCACTACTCTTAGGAAGGCCTTTCCTAGCTCCTGGGAGAGCCCTGATTGATGTGCAAAATGGTGAACTTATGCTAAGAGTTCATGATGAGTCGGTAAAATTCAATCTTTATGAATCAATGAAGAATGCCATGGGGGATGATCAGTGCCTGAGGTTGGATGTCATAGAGTCTATAGTGGATTCTGTGTTTGAGGAAATGTGCTATGAAGACCCTGTGGAGGCGGCTCTAGAGACTGATTGTGAGGAAGGAACTGAGGCTCAACGCATAAGAACCCTTCTTGATGGATCTTCAGAGATGAAGTGGGGCAGCAACCAGCAGACCTAAGGCTAGATGAAAAGGAGGCTCGATCAAAGCCGGAACTCAAAGCTTTACCGGCCAATCTCAGGTATGTTTTCCTTGATGATACTGAATATTACCCTATAATTATAAATAGAGCTTTAACTGAATCTCAAACTGAAAAATTACTAAGAATTTTAAGGCACTATAAATCTGCTATTGGATGGAGTGTATCAGATATGAAGGGAATTAGTCCCTCTTTTTGCATGCATAAGATTATCTTGGAGGAGAATTTTAAGCTTGTGATACAACCACAACAGAGGTTGAATCCTACTCTGTAAGAGGTTGTTAGGAAAGAGGTAGTGAAGTTATTGGATGCTGGGATTTATTTATCCCATCTCAGACAACACTTGGGTATGCCCAGTGCAAGTGGTCCCGAAAAAGGGTGGGTTAACTGTGGTGAAAAATGACAATAATGAATTGATACTCACCCGTACTGTTTCTGGGTGGAGGGTGTGTATTGACTATAGGAGATTAAATAGTGCCACCCGTAAGGACTACTTTCCCCTTCCATTTATGGACCAGATGTTTGAGAGATTAGCCGGGAATGAATGTTATTGCTTTTTAGATGGTTATTCCGGCTATAACCAGATTCATAAGGATCCCATTGACAAGAAAAAACTTCTTTTACTTGTCCCTTTGGATTTTTTGCCGATCGAAGGATGCCTTTTGGTTCAGTGTAATGCACCAGCAACTTTTCAAAGTGCATGCTATCCATCTTTTCTGATATGGTTGAAAAGTTCATTGAGGTTTTTATGGATGACTTCTCAGTCTTTGGAACCTCATTTGAATTATATCTAAATAATCTGGAACAAGTTTTGAAAAGATGTCAAGAAACTAGCCTTGTACTTAATTGGGAAAAATGGAAATTTATGGTTAAGGAAAGGATAGTTTTGGGGCATCTAATTTTTAAAAGACGAATTGAGGTAGACAAAGCTAAAATTTCTGTGATTGAGAATCTACCTCCTCCAACAAATGTCAAAGGTTTTAGGTGTTTTCAGGGACATGCTGATTTTTACCGGAGGTTCATAAAAGATTTTTCAAAAATAGCTAAACCCCTTTGCAATTTGTTGGAGAAAGATGTGGAATTTAATTTTGATAATGATTGCATGAATGCTTTTAATGATTTGAGAAAGAGACTAGTATCTGTCCCTGTAGTGATTCCACCTTATTGGAAAGAACCTTTTGAACTTATGTGTGATGCAAGTGATTTTTCTATAGGTGCAGTATTAGGACAAAGGAAAGAGAAATTATTTCATGTGATTTATTATTTTAGTCGTGTGCTGAATGATGCCCAAATTAATTACACGACTACTGAAAAATAATTATTAGCTATGACTTTTACAATGGATAAGTTTCAGTTTTATTTGATAGTGTCGAAAGTTATTGTTTATACTGACCAGACAGCTTTAAGGCACCTTATGGCTAAGCATGATGCTAAGCCAAGATTAATAAGGTGGATGTTGTTACTACAAGAGTTCGACATCGAGATAAGGGACAAAAAGGGTGTTCAGAATATTATAGCTGATCATTTGTCTAGGCTTCCTCTAGAGGGTAGTGATAAGGATGTTCTAGTACCCATAAAAGATGAATTCCTTGACGAGAAACTTTTAGCTATTTCTGCTACACCTTGGTATGCGGATATTGCTAACTTTAAGGCAGCTAAGGTAATCCCAAATGAACTTACGTGACAACAAGGGAAATTTTTTTTACATGATACTAAGTTTTACATTTGGGATGAACCTTTCCTGTATAGAAGGGGGATAGATGGAATTTTTAGGAGGTGTGTTTCTAATGATGAGATACCTGATATTTTGTGGCATTTTCATGCTTCACATTATGCTGGACATTATAGTTATGATAAAACAATGTCTAAGATCTTGCAAAGTGGCTATTATTGGCCAACCATAATTAAATATGCTAGAAATTTTGTAATGCAGTGTGACAGGTGTCAGAGAACAGGTAATATCTCCTGAAAGGAAGAGATGCCTCTCCAAAGTATTTTGGAGGTGGAAATCTTTGATGTTTGGGGATTGATTTTTTTGGACCATTTCCTCCTTCATATGGTAACATGTATATCTTGGTTGCAGTGGATTATGTGTCCAAATGGGTGGAGGCGATAGCAAGCCCCACCAATGATGTTGTTGTAGTTGTGAATTTTATAAGAAACATATATTCAGCAGGTTTGGAGTCCCTAGGGTTCTCATTAGTGATAATGGTACCCACTTTTGTAACAGGGTATTAGAAAAGGTTCTGGCCAAGTATGAGGCGCACCATAGAGTGTCTACCCCTTACCATCCTCAAACTAGTAGCCAGGTAAAAATTTCCAATCGTGAGCTCAAGAGAATTTTAGAGAAAACTGTTAATAGCTCTTGAAAGGATTGGTCTAGGAAGCTGCTAGATGATGCCTTGTGGGCGTATAGGACAGCTTTTAAGACCCCTTTGGGTATGTCTCCCTATCAAGTGGTCTATGGTAAGAATTGTCATATGCCTGTTGAATTGGTTCATAAGGCTTACTGGGCAACCAGGTTTCTTAATATGGATATGCAATAAGCTGGTGATAAAATGATTTTGCAACTCACTGAACTTGATGAGTTTAGGGATGAAGCATACAGATTTTCTAAAGCTTTAAAAGAAAAGACTAAGCAATGGCATGATAAGAAAATTGTTGTTAAAACTTTTGAAAAAGTTCGGTTAGTCTTGTTGTATAACTCTAGGCTGAGGCTTTTCCCTGGAAAGATTAGGTCTAGATGGTCTGGTCCCTTTATTGTTGAGAAGGTATCACCTTTTGGTGCTGTGGAGGTCAAAGATCCAAAGAATGGCAGGACTTTTAAAGTGAATGGGCAGAGATTGAAGTTGTACCTAGGAGGAGAAGTGGATTCGGCCAAGACAGGTGTCAGGCTTCAAGATCTTTTGTATCATCCGAGAGGACATCCGTCAAGCTCGGGACGTTAAACAAGCGCTTCTGGGAGGCAAACCAGTGGTAACCCATATCTCCCTTGTTTTTAGTTTTATTTTTAATTTTTATTTTGTAGTATATGTTAGATTAGTTTGCTTGAGGACAAGCTAACCTCTAAGTTTGAGGGAATGGACAAAGTAAAATTTTTTGCTAGACTTGAATTGTTCTCCCATTTTTGGTGTTAGTTTGTGTCCTTGGTAGAGGTAGATAATTATTCTAGGCTTAGAATTGTTTTCTTTTTGATATGTAAATACTTGGTTTAGGATGATGACTCATTGATTGTATGATATTTATTTGCTGGTTATTTTGATGAACTGTTTTGGGACAAGTTATTAGTGAACTAACTATTAGCCTGTGAGAATTTGAGCCTATACACTTGACTGGGGTATGTGACTTATATTGATTTTATTTTTGTGAATTGAGATCCCTATTTCTTTCATGAGTGTGTTCACTTTGATTTTGTGTTCTAGAAGTTAATCGGTGACCATTTTGATACAGATAATTGTTTGCATGCATTGATATGATTAAGGCACTTAGGATTGTGTTTTTGTGGCCTTCAACTATTTTGATTGATAATATATTCCATTAGTTGCCCATTTTGAGTTTTATGAGATATTGAGATTTTTCTTTGGTACCCTGCATTGATTGTATTATTGTTATAAGTACCTTTGAAATTTTGAATGAGCAATTGAGAGGAATGACTCAAGAAAAGGAAAATATTGGTGAAAAGTGTTGTGAATTCTATTTCTCTTCCAAGTTAAAAAAATGAAATAATTAAATGGAAAGGAAGAGAATAGAAGGAAAGAATGAAAAGTAAAGAAGAATAAAATGTATGTGAAGTGAGTGTGAGTCTTAATTGTATTCATTACTCATTCATATTTTTGAGGGAAATTTGTTCTTGCAATTTTAGCCCTTTGTTTTATCCCTTTTTTCTTTTATCCCACCTTACACTCTTAGCTATGACCTCATTTCAACTAAATTAAGACCTTTTGATTTTTGCATGTATTCAATAATTTCAGTGGAGATTTAGGTCTATGGTCAAGTTTATGGTCATGCATTGTCATTGTACGAACTTGAGTGCATTATTATAACCCTTATACACATCAAATAAACAGTGAGGTTGAGAATATTCACTAATTTCTAGTTCTTTTATAGTTTGTCTTTCTAACTAATTTTTAATTAAGTTTTGTTTGCTTGAAAAGATAAGTGTTTGAGTCAGTGAATCGAAGTCTTTTTCTGGGTGTTTGCATATTAATTTAGAAGGTGGTATTGAGTTTCTGAATTTTTATTTTACTTTTGCCTGGGACATGCAAAATGCTAAGTTTGGGGGAGTGATTTGGGTCTAATATGTGATGTTTTAGAGCATGAATTAACTCCCTTTTGCTAAGGTTTTGGCTTGTTTCTTAGGTAATTTAGTTAGATTAGTTGAGTTTTTGTTAGTTTAGGTAGTTTATGATCCTGGAATGTTTTGATCTGTTTTGGGTTTAATTTCAGGTATTTGAAGCTATATTTGATGATTTTGCAAAGGAATGGAAAGAAGCTTTGAAGGCCTTGAGATTGGAGTCAAAATGGAGAAAAAGTGAATGTTGGGCGCGTGGGGGTCAAAAGTCCAAGAATTGGGTGCAATTTACTAAAATCAATTATGGAAGAGTGCACTAGTTCAGAGAGGTCTGCGTCCAGGCGCAGGGGATGGCTCACCCAAGCGCAAGAGTGGCGAAGGAAATAATGATCAGCATCTGATGGCCACGCCTAGGCGTGGGTGGCACGCGCCTAGGCGCGTGTGTGCCGAGTTTATGGGTTTTTGATAAGATTTAATAGATTTGTTTCAGGATTAGTTTTTACTATTTAAATTATGTTCTAGGAATAGAATAGGAGAGATTAGAAAAGCGAGAATACATAGTTTTTGAGAGAGAATTAGATAGAGAAAAGGATTGGAGATTAAGAGCGGAGGAATCTAGGTTGAAGATTGAAGATCTATTGGGAATTTCAGGTTGTCTATGATCATGAATTCTTCTTCTATTTTTGTTTTTCTTATTTCAATATGTGTAACTAAAACCCTCAGTTAGGAATATGGTGGATTTGCATGGATTCTAATTAGTTTATGAAGTTTTGAATAGATGTTTTTCATTTAAATCTATTGTTTGATTGTGATTAAATTGTTATGCATAAATTTGGATCCATTTATGTTTTGGGAATCTAGTCTTCAATTGGGAAATTAGGATTGGGTATGCTCTTGATATCAAGCATTATAACTGCCCAATGTGTAGGGATACAGTTGGGGCTTATATGACTTTATAATTCCAGTGTTCTTAATTGTTGGTTATTTAATCATTAATTGCTTAAGGGATTAAAGGTTGTGATTAGGTAAGAAATGTAACTATGTAGAGGAATCTAGTTTTTACTACCTCTGGAATGTCGTAGATTTAATGGAAAACGAAGATTCATAACTAGTAACTTAGGTCCTGCAATGAAACCACGTTCCTAACACTTTTCTCATTCATCTCACAAACAGAATTTATTTTCCATTTTGTTATTTAATTTATTTTTCAATTAATTAATCAAAAATCAAATATAATTTATTTTTCAAGTTTCATTAGTAATTAAAATAAGGTGGAAATTATTGAAGGCAATTTGCAATCGTCATGGGAACGATAATATTACTTACACTTTATTACTTGGTGATCTGGTATACTTGCCGGTAGTCCAACAACTAGTTAAGGATTTAGATAGGCCTATATTCACTGATCTTTTGAGGATATAGGGAACTTTAGGAATGAGAGCCACAAAATAAGAAAGCGTGCCTTTAAATAATTGACCCTGTTGATAAAACTTCTCAACTAAATCCCAAATATCAAATTTAAGGAGGTGCAAAAAAGATTTGAAGATGGTAAAATTGAAATCATTTGGACCTGGGTTTTTATCAAATTTTCCTTCATTATTATTAAAAACCGCCACGTCTCTACTGTCTTCTCCTTACGAATAGTAATTTCATCAAAAGAGAGACGACAAAACTACTAGATTGGTCTTGTAAGTTATTTTTTGGTTGCGATTTCGTCCCTTAACTTTTTTTACGTTTCAAATAAATCTGGAAGTTTGTAACTTGTTTCAAATAAATCCTTACATCCAATTTTGTCTTAACACCGTTAATGGGAGCCTCCTATGTGGCAACCATTGGTCTTATGTGGCTAAAACTCAACGTTACACCCCCAAAATGATGTCATATGAGGCCAAAAGATAAAACCAAAATAGTTAGGGATAGCCCAATAAGCTTCCATTTTGGCCTCATACGACATCGCTTTGGAATGTAACGTTGATTTTTAGCCTTGTAAGACCATTGGTTGCCACGTAGGAGGCTCCCATTAACGGTGTTAAGACAGAATTGGACAGAAGGATTTATTTGAAACAAGTTACAAACTTTCATATTTATTTAAAACGAAAAAAAGTTAAGGGACGAAATCGCAACCTTGGCATATAAGAAATTAATCTAATAGTTACAAACTTCAGCCTTGGCATAAAAGAAATAAATCTCTACAACCACATTTTGAATAGAAATATCTAGGAAGCCAAAGACATTCTTATTCCACTCCTTAATATCAGCCTTAAGTCTTTTTAAGTTTTTCAAAAAGACAAAAAACCTTCCTCCCAAGAACATTATAAGAACGCCATCCACTTCTCTTCAACAAAAGCAGAAAATCTATTATCTGATAACCAACAATCAAGAAATCAAGATCTATCAAAATCACATTAGCAATCAAATCAATCAGGAATTAGAGTTAGGGTTAATATACTTGGTGACGGCTTCCTTATGAGTTTTCTTTTTAGTTTACTTCAAAAAGCTCGATTAACTTCAAAAAGATTATTTCATTAACCCTTCAGATCGCGTACCAAATTCACGGTATTTCATAACAACAAGTCAGACCCTAAGGGAAGGCAATGGCCTAGGGCCCATGAAAACGATAAATTCACAACCCTACCTTTTTTTTTCCCTGGGCATACAAAATGCCAGGATCGGGCTCGGTATCAAGTTCATCTTAAATTAAGTTTTTGTAAAAATAAAAATCATGTAAAAAGTGACGAGCCTAGCTTATAACAATGTACCATACAGACCACAGAGAAAACTCACCATAAACACATTACATAGTGGAAAAATTTATACAAAACCTACCTTACATAAAAGCAATACTAATATGTCGTCTTCAAGTCACAAAAATTATTCATCCTCAGTCAATCAATTTAAGAGTTTAATCATAATTTTAATCAAATAAGTTTAAAAAAAATTACAGATTTGCTAATGTAGAGTTGTTTAGCAGATTCCATGACTCTGGCAGCAATCTTAAGGAGATCGGAATCAACAATAGGGAGAATTTCAGCGACTCCTGTATGCACTAAGGGGAAGGTAACCCTTAAAAAATTTCAAGAAATTAAATAGTAAAATAATGAGAGAGAGAGAGAGAGAGAGTGTGTGTGTGTGTGTGTGTGTGTGTGTGAGAGAGAGAGAGAGAGAAGGGTGAGTACTAGGGTCAGCGAGGCCAACAGCAGAAGTAGCAGAAGCCTTAGCTTGAACAAGAACGAGGTTGAAGATGGGATTGAAGATAAAGACGGAGAAATGGTCAAGGGTTCATTCGAGTGGTAAGTGTTGTGCTCCTTGTCGTTGATTGCGATCACCATTACTTGCTTCTTTGAGGAGGAAGAAGAAGAAGAAGAAACCATTGAACATAGTGTGTGTTTGTTTGAAGGAGAGAGAGTGATGTGTTGGAAGTCAAGCTTTCCCAAGGACTTCAAGTGCGATCATTATATGGTTTTGATGATAACAAACTCAAGATTTTCAAGCTCTTATCAAGTGTAATCACAAGATCTTCATCCTTCAATTCCAAGCTTCAAGTTGAAGACTCAAGCAAATATCAAGCAAATAGATGACCTTTTAGCCCTTTCCCTTAGGACATCATGTAAGGTAATGAAGTCAAGGTTTATATTATGTTAAAAGGCCAATATAAGTTTTTCTAAATATGTTTTTCATATAAAAGGAGAAGAAAAGAAGTTTTGTGATAATCAGTTTTTCTAACTTAGTCTTTTGTGGAAATGCATGATGAAACAAACTCTGGATGTTTTTAAGTTATGCAAATCCATTTCTACAAGTGCAAGAAGGAGTAATCAATTACCTGCTTTAAGTAATCTATTAACTTTGTTGCATCATAGAAAAACCAGAGTTTGTAATCGATTATGTGAACTTGGCTAATCCATTACTTTCTGAATGAGAGTAATCGATTACCCAGATCAAGTAATCGATTAAAATTGTTGCATCATACATTTTCCAGAGACAAAGTAATCGATTACTGCATTGATGTAATCGATAACCTGATGTTGCATCATATAAATTCCAGAGGCTCTGTAATCGGTTATTAGATTAGTGATAATCGATTATATGAGTTGCATCATATAATAAACAGGAGTGAAGTAATCGATTACTGGCCTTGGTGTAATCGATTACTTGTTTTTCAAAAGAATTTAAAAGTTTTTATTTTTGAAGAGATAATCGATTATCTTCCTGAAGTAATCGATTACCTCAAGTTTTATTGAAAAACGTGTCAGAATCATTTTGATTTATTTTCCGATTTTTTTAACTGATTGATTCTGATTTATTTCTAAAATTCGAAATTGATTTTATTTTTGAAGTAATTCCTTATTTGTTTTAAGAATCAAATCTTTGTTTTATTTCTTAAATCTTTTAGATTTGCTTTTGATTTTAAAACTTATTACAAAATCTTATTTTATCTTATTTTGATTTTAAAATTGATTTTGATTTGTTGTTTTAAATCCTTTTTGATTTAACAAAAGTTTTGGCTTTTAAATAAAAGGTAATCACTCCTACACATTACTAACTCTCTGATAACAGAGCTCTGGTTTTCACGTTCTCTTCTCTTCTTCTCCATCAACTTCTGGTTTTCACGCTCAAACTTTTCTAAGAAAACAAAACCTTGTGTTGGCCTTGTAACCTCTTAATCAAGACTTCATTACTATAGTAATTCATTGTTGTATCTGTGTTATCTAGAACATATAATTGTTAGAGTGACCTTATATTGTTGTATCCGCACTATTAAGAGTGCATGATAGTTGTTGTACCCAATCACCTTAACCAGTGTTGTAAAGGGGTGTGTGACCCTTAGTGACTAGGGAGTGAATCTCCTAGTTCGAACGTGCGACCGTGTTTGTAGGGTGAGGAACCCTTGTGTTGGGTAGTACTAGACGAACGGTGGGACACCTAGTAGTTAGGCTATCTGGAAAATCTAGGAAGTGGCTTCCTAGTTGTCTAGAGGTCTTTAGCGAAAGGAGGTTCCTAGTAGCCTACGGGGCCCTCTGGTTATACTTGGGGACGCGGGGGCGTCTTCGGTTTATTGAGAGAAAAGCTCAAGCGGGTCCCTTGGGGACTGGATGTTTGCTGCTTTGCCGAACCAGTATAAAATTCTCTGGTGCAATCTCTCTGTCCCTATCTCATTTATTTTTCGTTATTATTGTTGCATGAGCATTGTTGTTGTTATTTATCCGTTGTGCATCATAACAACTATTTTATCAATATATTAATTTAATTGTTATAAATTAATTAGCGCGGTTTCGTTTTCGTTTTTATTCTATCTTTTGTCTTCGCGCATATTAGTTTTTCATATTAGTATTATTATTATCTGCTTCCGCGCAATCATTTTTCATCATTATTTAGTTTTCCGCTGCAAATCTCTTTAAGTTTGTTGAAAACGTTTTAAAGCTAATATTTTCCGATGTTTTCGTAAACACCCAATTAACCCCCCCTTTCGGGTGACGGCTGCCAATCCTAACAATTGGTATCAGAGCTTCGTGCTCGAGTAAAGGCCTTACAGCCTGAGTTCAAAGATCCTTGTAGATTGGCAGCGTTGGGATATTAGTTTTTTTTATTCTAATATGGAGGGATTTTCATTCGATGAAACACCATTTTTTGATGGAAATAATTTCTACTATTGGAGTTCTAGAATGAAAATATTTTTACAACCTATCAGCATTCGTTTATGGAATGTTTTTGTTTATGGTTTTGATGAAAAATCTTTTTCCTTGAATTTTCACGCTATGCATGTTTTGAAAAATGCTTTGAACCATGATGCATTTGCTATTATTGAAAATTGTGAAAATTCTAAGGGTATTTGGGACACTTTACATCTACACTATGCTACTAATGATCTTGTTGAAAGTGTAAGTGTCCACAGGAAAGAGGAGAAGGAACAACTAGAAGTTGCTATAGAACTTGAAAGGACCAACTTCCTAGACGAAGATTATGATGAAGAAACAGAAAGCAAGGGGAGTAGCTCAATTAGAAACGACAATGAACTAGAGAGATTATTTGAAAGCTTCATGGACTCAATGAAGGAATCAAGCTTTTCGGATGAGGAATCAATGGCAGATGAAATTAAAACATCCGACTACTTGGCTCATGAGGACCATGAGGTAATTTCAATTAGTCCTTGTTCTAAAACTTTATAATTTGCATATAATGATTTGAATGATGGTTTGATAACTTTGGAAAATAGAAACTTGGACTCTTTACAAAAATTATCTCTAATTGAAAATGAAATTGATATTTTGAAAAATGGAGATATTTTTGATAAAGAGATGTTTTTAGAAAATAGCTCCTCAACTATTTTTGAAAATTGCATTGATATTGAAAAACAAGTTGAGGATGCACTCTTTGAATATAGTAACATTGAAAAATCCATTTGTTCAAATTCCTTGCTTGAATGTGAAATTGAAAATGATGTTGATATTCAAAAATCAAGCAAAGTGTTTGACAATAAAATTTTTCAATGTGAAGTTAAAAATTCCAAGTTTCATGAAAATAATTTTGAAAAAGTCATATCATCATCCAAACCCATTACATGTAATTATTGTGGTAATTTAGGACATATTTCTCATTTGTGCTTTTATCGTAAAAATTATAACATGAGAAATAATGTGCAATGGGTTCCAAAGGCCTCTAAGGAATCCAAGACTAACCCCAAAGGACCCAAGATGAAATGGGTACTAAAAGGTTCTTCTAGTGTTGTGAATGTGCAGGAAATTAAACCAAAGGAAGAGCTAATTGGACAAGGAAAGGGGAAGTCAATGGAAGTTATGGGTAAATGGTCCAAAAACAAACAATATGGTCAAAAGAGGAAGATGCTCCCAACCAAAGCTTCTCTCGTGCCAAAAAGTAAATTTATAAGGTCAAGGACCTCAAGCAAGAAGCAATTGCATAAATCAAGTGGAGGAGAAAAAGGGAAAGTGTCAAGGGCAGTACCTAAGAGGATAAGAAGTGTATGGGTCGAGAAGAGAAGCAAGCCTACTAACACCAAAGCTTCACATAAGGAAAATGGAAGAATCACTATGGTCAAAAATCAAAAGGTGAAGCAATGAGAAAAGGCGAGTACTTCCTTAATCATCAAGCCTAAGGTATCTACCTCTCACTCCTCTTATATCAATGACTATACAAAGGTATATTTGGACTATTCTAAATTCTGTTCATACTAAGGTGGATCATGAGTACTAAATTTTTTTTAAATATTTTTAATTATCATGATCACTCCTTAGTTGAATTAAATCATGTGTGCTTTACACCTTTTTGAAAATTCTTTTTAGCACATGATTATTTTTTGTATAGTCCTAGATATATGTTACATATAGTGTGTTATATCATGTGTGACCAAAATTTTGTTGTTATCTTCTACCACATGATTACACTTTATATGTAATGATTTTGCATTGATATATGAGGACATGCTTGTATTTGTAAGGACATGTTTGGTACGACGTGGACTTACAACATAAGCATGTTGTTATCCCTTTTATGATTAGTGCATATGCTTAAATTGTTTATTCATATTTTGCCTCCACAATATCTTTGATATTTGTGAGGAGATGTAACTAATCATAGAGGATCCAAGTCTTTGGATACCAAAAGAAATATTCCGAAGTATTTCTACAGGTAATGCCTCAAGTACAAGTGATGTTATACGTATTGAAATTAAATGAAAGAATTCCATAGAAGGAATTAAGACTCTCTTTGATCATGATGCTTGAGGAAAAATACTAAAGAAGGGGAACATGTTAAAAGGATGGAGACTTCCCTCAAAAACAAAGAATGGCGAAACTCCTTAGGGAAGAACTTCCCTAGTATACAAGCTTACTACATGAGATAGTATCTCCTACGATAAGTATCACTGTACTTATGTTTTAAATACTATATGATATTTATCTTTGTGTCACACATGTTTATCCTGGTGCTGAAATTTTATTTATTCCTTCTTCAATAATGTTTGTACAAAATTTTTCTTTGAAGAATAAATTATTTTTTCAGCATACACTATATTCATGTGTTACTAATTCCTAAGGATCCAATTAACTTGGATACCAAGAGATACATGTGCTAATTAGTTTTGCTGGTATTCCTACAAGTATCAGTATGCAACGTCCTCTACAAACTTGGTTAATGGATTCAAATGAAAAGAGAACTGGGCAATACTCAAATACTTTAAGGTGATACGGCAATATCAAGATGATCTCTTGGAATGGAAAAAGGTTCAACACATTGAACAAGAGGAGACCATCCTTCAAAATGCTACATGATGAATTTATCAATAGAAGGAACCCTGAAGCTCTCGCTTTCAATCATAACTATAAGTTGTAGGATTCTCATGTTTTGATGCTAACAATCTCTCTCCAAGCAACAACATTGGCAACAAGCAAGCTACACCACATGAAGATTAGAATTAGGATTTTTATTAATTCTATTTCAATGTAATCTTTATTTTATGCAATGCATCTCATTGGTGTGGGTAGCTTAGGTGATTTTAAGAATATTTAAATAATGTCTGATTAAGAGTGAAGATACTTTAAATCTTGATTAAATAGCTTGTGAAAATCATTTTAGAAAAACTTTGTTTTTATTCAGATTCTGATCAGTTTACTCGAGTAATGAGTATTGGTTCACTCGAGTAATTTATGTTCTGACAGGTTAATCGAGTAATGGTTTACACATCACTCGAGTAACTTAATCTGACATGTTTCACTCGAGTGACATTGTTTGGTTTACTCGAGTAATTCAATCAGTGTTGGGAAAATTTTAAAAGGACTTAATTTTCTCTTTCAAAGCAAGAGACTTTCATTCTTACAATTTTCTAATACACTTTGAAAAGTAATTCAAGAGCTATTTTACATCTTTCAAGAGCTATCAAGATTCAACAAAGAACTTTTCATTCTTCACTCTATTTTCTATCATTGTTCAAATATTCTTGAGATCATATTTTTGTTCTTAGTGGTTGTTGAAGATTTGCATTTTGTGATTGCATCATTGAAGTTTCAACACAAGTGAAGAATCTCACAAGGAAGACTTTGAGGATCAAATCAAAGCAAGAAAAGAGGATTGGTTGGAAGCATCTTCAATCAATTAGCAAGGAAATCTAGAATACTCAAAAGGGGTAGATTAGATCAAAGTGTTTGGTACACACTTTGAGTTGGGTTTTAAGATAGGAGAACTAAGAATCTAGTTGCATCTTAAAACATTGTAAAATCTACATTTGAAGATTTCTAGTGAAGAATCTCTCTTGATTTAAGAGGGGACTGGAGTAGCTTTCAAGTGGGTGAAAGTGAACCAGGATAAATCCTTGTGTCTCTTTTATTTTCATTCCTTGTATTTCATTAATTCATTAACATTTGCATTTTTAGGTTAGAATTGGGGTTTTCTTAATTCTACTCAATTGATCTAAAATTGCATGTTAATATTACTTGAAATTGTTCATATTAATCATTCATAATTTGTTGAATCATCATAGCATTGTTATTCTTGAAGAACTCCATTGAAAACAAAGTTTTAAATTGAATTTTACCCAGTTTACTCGAGTAAAGTTCTTGTCACTCGAGTAATCTGCTTTCAGTTTATAAACATTACTCGAGTAGGTTTTCTGTTACTCGAGTGATTTAAAATTTGCTTTCGTAATACTCGAGTGATTTGCTGAATACTCGAGTGAAATTATTTTTGGTTGCGTATTACTCGAGTGAAGGCTTGAGTTACTCGAGTAATCTGAACTGAATTCTTAAGAAAATTTATTTTCATAAAACCATTCTCTTAGGTGGACGAAAAATCTGTAATAAGGCTTCAATATTCTATTCACCCCCCCTCTAGACTATATTGAGTCGCTTGTTGGTTTCCAACAAGTGGTATCAGAGCTCGGACGAAAAATCCGAGCCTTAAAAAGCTTTTTCGAAAAGATCCTTTTTACTTGGAAACAATGGGCTCAATTTCAAATCCTTTCGGTGGTGAAGGAACTTCCATTAATCGTCCTCCACTATTTAGTGGTGAGGGTTACGCTTATTGGAAGGTCCGCATGAAAATTTTTATTCAAGCCATAGATATGGAAATTTGGAACGCCATAGAGAATGGACCTTTTGTTCCTCAAACGAAAGTAAATGATGTTGTTTCAATTAAACCTCAATCGAGTTGGGACAATGATGATAAGAAGAAAGTTGCATTTGATTTAAAAGCTAAAAATATCATCACGTCCGCTCTTTCTTATGATGAGTTCTTTCGAGTATCTCAATGTGTTGATGCTAAACAAATGTGGGACACATTACAAGTCACACATGAGGGCACTTCGGAGGTTAGAAGGGCTAGGCTAAATACACTCATGCATGAATATGAACTCTTTCGTATGTTACCTAATGAAAACATAGGTGACATGCAAAAGCGGTTCACTCATATCATTAATCATCTTTCTGCACTTGGAAAAGTTATATCTAATGGTGAAGTTGTTAATAAGATTTTGAGATGTCTTAGCAGGGAATGGCAACCTAAGGTGACGGCCATTATGGAAGCTAGAGACGTGGATCAAATTGATTTAGCAACTCTATTCGGAAAGCTTCAAGAGCATGAAATGGAGCTTGGACGGTTATCCATGAATGAAGATGCCGATAGGAAGAAAAAGGGGATAGCTCTTAAATCAACTTCAAAATCCCTTAAGGCACAAGAGGAAAACTTTCAAGTGGATGACTCGGACTCCGATATAGATGATGAGACCCTTGGCTTGCTAGTTAAAAAGCTTGGTAGGTTCCTTAAGAAAAAGGGGAACTTTAATAGAAATAGACAAAGAGATTCTAAGGACTCACAACCAAGAAATAAGACTAACAAGGATCACATCAAGTGTCATGGATGTGGAAAGCTTGGTCACTATCGATCGAATTGTCCAACTCATTCTAAGAAGTCGGAAGGTGACAACTCAAAATTCAATTCTTCTAAAGGAAAAAGGGCTTACATAGTATGGGATGAAGTGGAGAGTCAATCAACATCTAGCTCATCGGATGATGAAGAACTTGCAAATCTATGTTTAATGACAAAGCTTGATGAAGAGGAATCTTCGAGCATTAAATCAAGTGAGAACGTCAATGAGGTAGATTATCTTTCCGATGCTAGCTCAAGTTCTAATTCTCCTTCATTCAATGAATTGTACAATGTGTATGTAGAGATGCATAAAGAGTTGAAGAAACTTGCTAAAATAAATGTTGAAAGAAAGAATTTCATAATGAAGCAACATGAAAAGATAATTGAACTTCAAAAAGATTTAGAAGAACTTAAGCTTCAAAATGAAACTCTAGAACTCATTTATGCAAACTCTACATGCAATTGTGAATTGAAATCAAATGAGACTCCATCTTGTGAAAATTGCAAGTCTTTGGAAAAAGAAGTTTTTAATTTGAATGATCGACTTGCAAGGCTCATGAAAGGAGATAGTTCTTTAGATCATTTGCTTTCAACTCAAAGGAACAATAGCAATAGATCCGGTCTTGGCTATACCAAACCTAAGAAACGCAATTATCGCAAAGTTGGTGGATTTTCAAAGAATAAGATTTCTAAAAACCCAACTTGTCATTATTGTGGAATCTTTGGGCATACCACGAATAAATGTAATATAAAGAAATTTGGTATACCAAGCGGTGAATATATTTGGATTGTTAAGGGGACTTCTCCTCATGCTAACAACAAAGGACCCAAGACCACTTGGGTACCTAAGTCAACCAAATGATATCTTTCTTGTAGGTGTGTCTTCGAACCAAAGAGCGAAAATGGTACTTGGATAGTGGTTGTTCGAGACACATGACGGGAGACAAAACGCACTTCATGGAACTTACTCCAAAAAAAAATGATGGCATTTATATTCATCAGAGTAAATATTGTAGAGAGCTTCTCAAACGTTTTGGAATGGATTCGTGCAAATCCGCTTCTACACCAATGAGCGTTGCATGCTACCTAGATCAAGATGAGGCTGGAAAAGCGGTAGAGGTAACGAAGTATCGTGGTATTATTGGTAGTTTGTTATACTTAACTGCATCTAGGCCTGATATCATGTTTAGTGTATGTATGTGTGCACGTTTTCAAGCAAAACCGAAAGAGTCGCATCTAACTGCTGTCAAAAGAATAATGAAATACTTAAAGGGTACAACGAATACTGGACTTTATTATCCTAGGGATGCTTTTCTAAAACTTATAGGATATTCGGACTCTGACTTTGCCGGTTGTAAAGTTGAGCGAAAAAGTACAAGCGGAACATGCCATTTAATTGGTAATTCACTTGTATCGTGGTTTTCTAAAAAGCAAAATTGTGTAGCTTTATCAACCGCGGAGGCCGAATACATAGCTGCAGGTAGTTGTTGTGCTCAAATTTTATGGATGAAGCAACAATTATCTGACTTTGGTTTAAATTTAACAAATATCCCTATAAAGTGTGATAACACTTCGGCAATTAATTTGACTAAAAATCCAGTATTACACTCAAGGACAAAGCATATTGAAATTAGGCATCACTTTTTGAGAGATCATGTTCAAAAAGGTGATTGTGTTATTGAGTTTGTTCAAACTTCGGATCAATTAGCTGATATCTTTACAAAACCATTACCAAGGGACACATTTTATAAGATTCGAAGAGAACTTGGTATTTTTGATGAATTAACTATTAGCTAATTGTATTTGATGCTTTTTATACTCACCTTCAAGCCTATTTCAATGTGACTTGTATTTTGAGTTGTTGTATCTTATTAAAGTGTTTATCATTTTTTTTATGCAGTTATGTGTGTATGTTTTCTATAATATGCTAATTGCTTTATTTGTATGTGTGTTACTTGCTACATGCTAAGTGTTTCTCTGTGTTTGTGCATGAAAAATGATTTTGCATGAAAAATTGAAATTTTTGAAATTCTGGACAGTTCACTCGAGTAACAGAAATTTCACTCGAGTAATTTTAAAAACTCTTTCGTATTACTCGAGTAATTCTGTCTGTCACTCGATTAATTTTAAAATGACTTGCGTATCACTCGATTAAGTTCATCCATCACTCGAGTAAAATCTTTTTATCTTTCGGCATACTCGAGTAACATACTCTTTCACTCGAGTACTGCTCGAATCACTCGAGTAACGTATGAACATTACTCGAGTAACTTACGTGATTTTAAAAGCTGAACTGTTGAAATCTGCATCATTTTCACGATTTTTTCTCTCTCTTGTTCGTCTTTCTCTCTTCTCTCTCATACGGGTCTTCATCAAATCATCATCTTTCAGCCACAAAACTCACAAATCATACAAATTTCTTCCATATTTCATCATTATATCATCATTTCTACTCCTTTCATTCATCAATTTCACCAATTTTATCCAAAAATCCGAAAACCCCAAATCAAAACCCTAACCCCCAAAACCGAATTTGCTTTTTCTGAATCAATGGCTTCTTCCTCTCACTATCAACCTCCTCAAAAGAAAGCAAAGCAAGGAGCAGGTCGTAATGATACTTGGTTTTCTGGAATCAACCGAGATTTGCGGGAACCGGCATTTATCAATCGTTCTTTTGGTCTTACAAGGTATGTTAAATTTGCTTGGTTGCATAAGGAGCAATTTCCGTTTGTAGAGGATTTAGAATTTCAGAATTTGCAGAGGTTTTTGGAATTTGAGACTCATTATTACCCTAGGCTTGTCAGACAATTTTATCAAAATTTTACTAAGCTAGATGGTGAGTATCAAACAATGGTTAGAGGACATCATTTTGTTATAAAGCCTGCGGATTTGACTATGATGTTTGGTTTAGAAAACAAGGGAACTTTTATTGGTGATACTGAATGTCTGGATTTGGATGTGGATACTAATAAGATTTATACTGATTTGTTGCGTACTGGTGAATCTTGGGGTGATAGAACTACTAGAACTGTATCACCTTTGCATGTTGTGGATAGGGTGCTCATGTATATTATCTCTTATTGTTTGATTCCAAAATGCAATCAAAATTATGCTCAATTGGGAGATGATGATCTTACTTTGTTTCATGGGATTAAAAAGAGGTATGAGATGAATTGGAATAAAATGTTTTTAGCTCGTATGGAAGCTGCTGCTCAATCTCCTCCTACCCAATTCTTGCCATATCCTATGCATGTCACCAAGATCATGAGGTATTATCGTGTTCCAATCCCTGATGATGAGCCAGCTGAAAAAGAAAAGAAAAATAACTGGTGTCTTAATGATTCGCACATTAGTTATATGAAAATTGCTTGGCATAGGGACAGTCGCACTTGGTTATGGAAATCACAGATTAAGGAAATGGCTGAAGCTGCAAAGGCTGCAAGAGTTTCAGGTACTAGGAAAAGGAATTTTCTTGGTGATAGGGCTGGTGCATCCTCTTCTGTTCCTCCTACTTCTACTGATCCGATGGATACCGATCGTATTGAGGACTATATCGATTTGGATAATCTTGGTACTCCATTTGATGCACAAGCTGCTCATGAGTCATTAGTTGAGCACATCAATGCTCAATTCACTCAGTTGGAGATGAGACAGGATGTGAAGAATATTGCCATGGAGCATCGTTTGATGGATTACATGTCTGGATTATTTTCTCATCATTTTCCTCCTCCTCCACCTGATTCCTAGACCTGTGGATGCTGATGATGTTTGCTGTTGATTTCTGTTGCATGTTTCATTTGCATATTCTCTGTTTATGTTTCTGTTTCATGTTTCTGACTCTGTTGCTACTATGACTTTAGGACCTTGTGTATGGTCTAGTTTGTTTAGTTTTCGTTTTGATTATCTGCTATGATTTGCTGCATAGTGTGATGCTCTGATACTCTGATTTCTGGTGCTATATTCGTTGTTCGTTTATATTCGTTGTTTATATACGTTGAGGCACTATTGTGGTTTATTTTGGTATTGTCTTTATTGTTATATATTTTCTATACCATTGTGAACTACTTACCTTCAACTTTTGGCAAAGGACTTTTCTCAAAAATATTATCTTTTTAATGATGCCAAAAGGGGGAGAATATTATGTTGATGTTGTTCTTGTAGGTTAAGTTTTATTATATTTTTTCCTAGATGTTTTACATTTAGGGGGAGTATGTTAAAACTTAGTGCTTAATTTGAAAGGAGGTTTGTCATCATCAAAAAGGGGGAGTTTGTAGGATTCTCATGTTTTGATGCTAACAATCTCTCTCCAAGCAACAACATTGGCAACAAGCAAGCTACACCACATGAAGATTAGAATTAGGATTTTTATTAATTCTATTTCAATGTAATCTTTATTTTATGCAATGCATCTCATTGGTGTGGGTAGCTTAGGTGATTTTAAGAATATTTAAATAATGTCTGATTAAGAGTGAAGATACTTTAAATCTTGATTAAATAGCTTGTGAAAATCATTTTAGAAAAACTTTGTTTTTATTCAGATTCTGATCAGTTTACTCGAGTAATGAGTATTGGTTCACTCGAGTAATTTATGTTCTGACAGGTTAATCGAGTAATGGTTTACACATCACTCGAGTAACTTAATCTGACATGTTTCACTCGAGTGACATTGTTTGGTTTACTCGAGTAATTCAATCAGTGTTGGGAAAATTTTAAAAGGACTTAATTTTCTCTTTCAAAGCAAGAGACTTTCATTCTTACAATTTTCTAATACACTTTGAAAAGTAATTCAAGAGCTATTTTACATCTTTCAAGAGCTATCAAGATTCAACAAAGAACTTTTCATTCTTCACTCTATTTTCTATCATTGTTCAAATATTCTTGAGATCATATTTTTGTTCTTAGTGGTTGTTGAAGATTTGCATTTTGTGATTGCATCATTGAAGTTTCAACACAAGTGAAGAATCTCACAAGGAAGACTTTGAGGATCAAATCAAAGCAAGAAAAGAGGATTGGTTGGAAGCATCTTCAATCAATTAGCAAGGAAATCTAGAATACTCAAAAGGGGTAGATTAGATCAAAGTGTTTGGTACACACTTTGAGTTGGGTTTTAAGATAGGAGAACTAAGAATCTAGTTGCATCTTAAAACATTGTAAAATCTACATTTGAAGATTTCTAGTGAAGAATCTCTCTTGATTTAAGAGGGGACTGGAGTAGCTTTCAAGTGGGTGAAAGTGAACCAGGATAAATCCTTGTGTCTCTTTTATTTTCATTCCTTGTATTTCATTAATTCATTAACATTTGCATTTTTAGGTTAGAATTGGGGTTTTCTTAATTCTACTCAATTGATCTAAAATTGCATGTTAATATTACTTGAAATTGTTCATATTAATCATTCATAATTTGTTGAATCATCATAGCATTGTTATTCTTGAAGAACTCCATTGAAAACAAAGTTTTAAATTGAATTTTACCCAGTTTACTCGAGTAAAGTTCTTGTCACTCGAGTAATCTGCTTTCAGTTTATAAACATTACTCGAGTAGGTTTTCTGTTACTCGAGTGATTTAAAATTTGCTTTCGTAATACTCGAGTGATTTGCTGAATACTCGAGTGAAATTATTTTTGGTTGCGTATTACTCGAGTGAAGGCTTGAGTTACTCGAGTAATCTGAACTGAATTCTTAAGAAAATTTATTTTCATAAAACCATTCTCTTAGGTGGACGAAAAATCTGTAATAAGGCTTCAATATTCTATTCACCCCCCCCTCTAGACTATATTGAGTCGCTTGTTGGTTTCCAACATAAGTATCACTGGTCTTTTAATTATTTTAATCATTTTGTGAAGCTTCTACTTATGGTATGTGCTACATGACATTTTGTGCTGAAGTGCATTGAATATTTATTGTCATGGCATATAGGACTCTCAAATTTTTGTGATGATAGTAAGCATACACATGTTTTAATGATGCATCTGATCTCCCTTTTTAACATGCTTGGTTGAAACATTCTTTTAGAAAGGGGGAGAAAAACTTTTTCAAATCTGCATAAAAACATGTTTCGCTTCTTCACTCTATCTTGACATCATGCGACTCTTTAACTATGTATTGAGATAGAATTTTTTTTCATAACTCCTTGTGCTGATGTCAAATAGGGGAAGAAAAGTGTTCATGTGAAAGTCTCATACTTTAATCCCTTGTTATTATTAATGCTTCTACCCAGTGTTTCAAGGGGAGTTTAGCATTTGTTTTAATTGACCAAAAGGGGGAGAGGTATTTGTCAAAAGACATGGACTGCATGAAAAGAGGGGAAGTCCAAGGTCTCCCATTTATTCCTTTGATGAAGACAAAAGGGAAGAGAACCAAATGTCGTTGTCAAATCAAAAGGTATCCTGTTATAACTCCCATGGAAAGAAAAGTGAGAAGTCAAGCTTACTCATGGGGAGAAGAATTCTGAAGCCACTTTTTTTTGTTGACAAAAGGGGGAGAAGAATTCCTAAATGATGCAAGGATGCGAAGCGTTTAACTGTTATATCTAATGCATTTATACAGGGGGAGAGTATTCTTTTTGTATTCTTTGTGTTCTAGGGATAAGGATGTGTTTATTATATATACATTTGCTTGTATAACACTTGTGATGCAGATCATTCAGAATACAGGTTTGTCATCATCAAAAAGGGGGAGTGTTGGAAGTCAAGCTTTCTCAAGGACTTCAAGTTCAATCATTATATGGTTTTGATGATAACAAACTCAAGATTCTCAAGCTCTTATCAAGTGCAATCACAAGATCTTCATCCTTCAAGTCCAAGCTTCAAGTTGAAGACTCAAGCAAATGAAGTTGAAGGCTCAAGCAAATATCAAGCAAATAGAAGACCTTTAAGCCCTTTCCCTTAGGACATCATGTAAGGTAATGAAGTCAAATTTTATATTATGTTAAAAGGCCAATATAAGTTTTTCTAAATATGTTTTTCATATAAAAGGAGAAGAAAAGAAGTTTTGTGAAAATCAGTTTTTCTAACTTAGTCTTTTGTGGAAATGCATGATGAAACAAACTCTGGATGTTTTTAAGTTATGAAAATCCATTTCTACAAGTGCAAGAAGGAATAATCGATTACCTGCTTTAAGTAATCGATTAACTTTGTTGCATCATAGAAAAACCAGAGAGTTTGTAATCGATTATGTGAACTTGGCTAATCCATTACTTTCTGAATGAGAGTAATCGATTACCTGGCGATTAAAATTGTTGCATCATACATTTTCCAGAGACAAAGTAATCGATTACTGCCTTGATGTAATCGATTACATGATGTTGGATCATATAAATTCCAAAGGCTCTGTAATCGATTATTAGATTAGTGAGAATCGATTATATGAGTTGCATCATATAATAAACAGGAGTGAAGTAATCGATTACTGGCCTTGGTATAATCGATTACTTGTTTTTCAAAAGAATTTTAAGTTTTTATTTTTAAAGAGATAATCGATTATCCTCCTGAAGTAATCGATTACCTCAAGTTTTATTGAAAAACGTGTCAGAATCATTTTGATTTATTTCCCGATTTGTTTTTAACTTATTGATTCTGATTTAATTCTAAAATTCGAAATTGATTTTATTTTTTAAATAATTCCTTATTTGTTTTAAGAATCAAATCTTTGTTTTATTTCTTAAATCTTTTTAATTTACTTTTGATTTTAAAACTTATTACAAAATCTTATTTTATCTTATTTTGATTTTAAAATTGATTTTGATTTGTTGTTTTGAATCCTTTTTGATTTAACAAAAGTTTTGGCTTTTAAATAAAAGGTAATCACTCCTACACAATACTAACTCTCTGATAACAGAACCCTGGTTTTCACGTTCTCTTCTCTTCTTCTCCATCAACTTCTGGTTTTCACGCTCAAACTTTTCTAAGAAAACAAAACCTTGTGTTGGTATTGTAACCTCTTAATCAAGACTTCATTACTATTGTACTTCATTGTTGTATCTGTGTTATCTAGAACACATAATAGTTAGAGTGACCTTATATTGTTGTATCCGCACTATTAAGAGTGCACGATAGTTGTTGTACCCAATCACCTTAACCAGTGTTGTAAAGGGGTGTGTGACCCTTAAAGACTAGGGAGTGAATCTCCTAGTTCGAACGTGCGGTCGTGTTTGTAGGGTGAGGAACCCTGTGTTGGGTAGTGCTAGACGAACGGTGGGGCACCTAGTAGTTAGGCTATCTGGAAAATCTAGGAAGTGGCTTCCTAGTTGTCTATTGAGGTCCCTAGCGAAAGGAGGTTCCTAGTAGCTTGCGGGGCGCTCTAGTTGTACTAGGGGACGCGAGGGCATCTTCAGTTTATTGAGAGAAAAGCTCAAGCGGGTCGCTTGGGGATTGGATGTAGGCTGCTTTGCCGAACCAGTATAAAATTCTCTGGTGTAATCTCTCTATCCCTATTTCTTTTATTTTTCGTTATTATTGTTGCATGAGCATTGCTGTTGTTATTTATCCGCTGTGCATCATAACAACTATTTTATCAATATATTAATTTAATTGTTTTAAATTAATTAGTGTGGTTTCGTTTTTTGTTTTTATTCTATCTTTTGTATCCGCGCATATTAGTTTTTCATATTAATATTATTATTATCCGCTTCCCCGCAATCATTTTTCATCATTATTTAGTTTTCCGCTGCAAATCTCTTTAAGTTTGTTGAAAACGTTTTAAAGCGAATATTTTCCAATGTTTTCGTAAATACCCAATTCACACCCATCTTGGGTGACGGCTGTTAATCCTAACATGATGAACGCATTTTTGAGGGATGACTACGAAGATTTGAAGATGGTAAAATTGAAACCATTTGGACCTGGGTTTTTATCAAATTTTCCTCAATTATTATTAAAAACCGCCACGTCTCTACTGTCTTCTCCTTACGAATAGTAATTTCAACAAAAGAGAGACTGCAAAACTACTAGATTGGTCCTGTAAGTTATTTTTTGGTTGCGATTTCGTCCCTTAACTTTTTTTCGTTTCAAATAAATCTGGAAGTTTGTAACTTGTTTCAAATAAATCTGAAACTTTGTAGCTTGTTTCAAAGAAATCCTTACATCCAATTTTGTCTTAACACCGTTAATGGGAGCCTCCTATGTGGCAACCATTGGTCTTACGTGGCTGAAACTCAACGTTACACCCCCAAAATGATGTCATATGAGGCCAAAAGAGAAAACCAAAATAGTTAGGGATAGCCCAATAAGCTTCTATTTTGGCCTGATACGACATCGTTTTGGGATGTAACATTGAGTTTTAGCTTTGTAAGACCATTGGTTGCCACGTAACGGTGTTAACACAGAATTGAACAGAAGGATTTATTTAAAACAAGTTACAAACTTTCGGATTTATTTGAAATGGAAAAAAGTTAAGGGACGAAATCGCAACCTTGGCATATAAGAAATTAATCTAACAGTTACAAACTTCAGCCTTAGCATATAAGAAATTAATCTCTACAACCACATTTTGAATAGAAATATCTAGGAAGCCAAAGACATTCTTATTCCACTCCTTAATACCAGCCTTAAGTCTTTTTAAGTTTTTCAAAAAGACAGAAAACCTTCCTCCCAAGAACATTATAAGAACGCCATCCACTTCTCTTCAACAAAAGCAGAAAACCTATTATCTGATAACCAACAATCAAGAAATCAAGATCTATCAAAATCACACTAGCAATCAAATCAATGAGGAATTAGAGTTAGGGTTAATATACTTGGTGACGGCTTCCTTATGAGTTTTTTTTTAGTTTACTTCAAAAAGCTCGATTAACTTCAAAAAGATTATTTCATTAACCCTTCAGATCGCCTACCAAATTCACGGTATTTCATAACAACAAGTCAGGCCCTAAGGGAAGGCAACTGTAACACCCCGATTCGGCAACTTGAAAACTTCAGTTACTTAAGTTAAATATAGTGAAAATTTGGGCCTTTTTAAAAAAAAAACATGTAGAACATAGACGTGAGAACATTTGAAAATTTCAAAACATAGTTACAATTAAAAACTCGTGTTCTCACATTGCATAAAACATTTCAAGTTCCAAACCGAGATGTCACAAGACACCGCACTTTGAAACTCGTTCACAAAAAATCATTTTAAATACACAACCCATTTACTTGTTTCAAAACATTAGAGTTAGACAAAACTTTAGCCGGGGTACAGTATGATAAGCTATGGCAACTAAGAACTTACAATGGAGTACAATGCTCTAAGGGGATTACCTATCCTCTAGTCATACACACTAAGACTATCCATCTATCTTCGAATCTTAGCAACCCAAGTTCTCGGTCCGCAAGCAGAGTTGTCATCATCAGCCGTCTCAGAAGTCTCTTCCAAAGAGTCGTCTTGTACTTGCTTCTCCTTCTTCTCACGATCCAAAAGCCTCTCCGTATCCAATCTTCAGGGGCAACCTTCCATGTTCCTCCTCGCGGGGAACACAGGTGGATCGCTACACGCTACGCCACCTACCTGTTGCAATATCAGCAATTGCCGATACGACAACATGGTAGGAGAGAGTCAGTGTTCCGAACACTAACGGGTTGACCATGCGGTCTCAGGGTAGATTCAATATAAAAATAGACAGATAATATAACAGAACAATATAACTAAGACAGCATAACATAGACATTTATCACATCATTATCAACATATATAACATATTATACACATAGCATATATAAATCACATATAACAAAGCATATCATAATGTTCCAAACACATCAATATCATCACTCATAGACAAATAATTCATTACACTTAACATCACAATCCTTCTCAATCTTCCCGAAATTCACTTATGCTTTTCTTCTTGAACCTTTCATTATATGACTCTCACAAATCTTTTCCATTCTTTTCTCAATCGTTGTCTCAAGATTTATTAATTATTCCAAGAATCATGTCTCATACTTATTTTACAAATCTTGCTCAATATTTGATGTCTTAATGTATTTTTCTTCTGATTATTTCAATCTTTAAGTCTTATCGTTCCGGTTTGCTCAATGATGTGGGGAATTCATCACTGAGGAACTCACACACGTCTACATCTCCTCAGTCATCCACCCAACCTAGTCGGAAGCTAACAGGAGTACAAGACCTTTACCACGCGGGCACGACAGCTGTCTCAACAATTGGCTCCAAGCCAAGAGAACTGTAGAAATCTCGGGTACACTCTCAAATCAATTCAATTTATATCAATTCATATCATTTCATATCAAATAATCAAGGCTCACTGTAGAAAACTCAGGTATAGTGGCAATCAAGATGCCCTGTTCCAGTCCCTCTCACTATTCTCGAAATGCCATAGGGGTGACAGCACTATTCCGGTTCCGGGTGCAGAACTTACCACGACATTAGGACCCAGTCCCCACCACGTCTAGTTACACATATGGAATTCGTTCCGCCCAGAATAGTACTCAAGGCCTCATGACGTTTTACCGCCCTAGCCTACCCTTATTGCATTCACAACCCGAATATCCCTGATATCCGGGGTACCTTCCTCTCCACTACTTCGATACGACACTCATAACTCACCGCGTTTGTTAATGTCTTTTAAAGTCTTTTAAAGGTTTTAGAATTTTAATTAGCGGCTTAATCCTAACGGTCGGCTCATCCTTGGTGCATCCCTTCAATGAAACCCGACCACTAATCGCAATCCGTTCCCCAAAGAATCTCAGCGGCATCTTGCCTCATATCTCTTACTCGTGCATCTCATCAGCATCATTCTCATTAGCCATCACTCAGCAGCATCATCAGCATCTTTCTCATCATCATTTCTCAACAGCATCATCATTATCTTTCTCCGCATCATAGCTCAGTTGCCTCATCAGCATCCTTCTCCTCAGTTGTTGTTCAGCAGCACCATCAGCGTCTTTCTTCTCCGTTGTTACTCAACAGCACCATCAGCATCGCTCTCCTCAGTTGTTGCTCCACAGCACCATCATCACCACGCTTCCGCTAGCCTCGTCGGGTATTTCTTATCGCCATCTTAAAAATCATCTTTTCATCTCAATTCCTTCCCAACTCATCTATTAACTCTCTTTCATTCAGTACTTATCTCTTTCACAGTTTCATTCACATCACAACTCAACTCTTTCTCAATCATTTCTCAAAATTCTCATCCGCACTTCTTTTATTTTCAGTCTTAATTTATTACCTTCACAGTTTCATTATTATCGTTTCACGATTCAAACGTAATCAAACATTTTCCAAACAGAATAAAGTATATTCAACAAATAAACATTTAGCACGTAAACGAAACAGGTAAACATCTAACACAAATATCTATATCACATAATTCTAAGTACTTTCACAATCCATCTATTCGGATTGCGAGCAACCACGTTACGGGATCACAGCACTCTCACTCACCTCGATGACGAAACTTCCGAAAGTTTTTCCAGTCGTTAGCTTTGCGTCGTGTCCTTCTCGCCCGTCACCCGAACTAGAACATTTTTCCCGTGCGTTAGAAACGATTTCCAAAAATTCTTAATTTCGTTTTGAAAACACTTTGCCAATATCCAAAAGGTTTTAAATCCAAATAAAATCTCTAATAAAAGGTTTTCAAGAAAACTTTGAAACAATTTCTAAAATAATCTCTTTATTAAAACCAAATCCAACCCTCTTAGTTTAAAACATTCTGGTTATAAAATCAGTGTTCTTTAAGCTTTAAAACAGAATACGGAAATTCAAGAAAATAAAATTCCAAAACCACATTAAATTGATTCATCAAATTTCCAACTTCACAACATCGTCAGACATTGATCAAAGAATGCCATATAAAAAGTTTCAAATCAATTTAGGTTGTTTAAATCATTCTTTTTCAAATAAAACATTTTTAGTTCCTTTAAAATCTACACATAGACTCTTCACATTTCACAATCACAATTCATAACAATTCCAATTCAACACATTCAATCAGTATAAGAACAACACATACAAATTTCAAAGCATTCACAAACACACATAATGCAAGTCACATTTTCAATCATTCAAAACCATTAATTAAATCATAATCTTAATAAATTAATTCAATTACTCTTAAGAAAATAATTTAAACTTAATCTTCTAATTAATTTAACAAAAATCGAATCACACACACGGTTAACAATTTCTAGTCACCAATAATTATAAAAACTTAAGGTCAGTAAATCATCATCACGAATATTCCCTTCTTACATAACTAAATCAACTCATTTATTTTTATTTCTAAGAACCGAAAAGATAAAAGAAAACACACATCAGTTTCATCAAGCACCTAGCATCATGCACCTAGAAACATAACCATTTTCATAAGTTATTTCATGAAGATAATTTTCCAACTACGTGCACATGCTTTGGTCGAATTATACATGTATAATATTGCAAAGATTTAATGCACAAATAAAAACATAGAATCATGAAATCATTTTCTTTATTTGAGGACAAAAACCGTGAGCACTCTAGGAGAAAAATTTACAATTTTAATTCATTTTCTTTACAAAAATCAAAGCAACAATTTGAACCACAAACCACTCCAAAGAATTATTTTATTTTCTTTGTAAAACTTGGTTATTTCACACATACACTTTAAAGCTTCTTATATTCAACTAGTCTCATCATGCATGCACCCTAGATGAGGAACAAACATAGCTTCCTACCTAATCCTAGGATGGCCGAATGTCAACATACACCAAACAAGGTTTTCATTCATTTTTCAACACACAAAAATCACAAAAAAAAATCAAATCAAATCATGCAAGTTTTTAAGACTCATTTTTAAAGCATCATACTACACCATTTATTCACATCAACATAGAATCACTAGATCTAGTCTTAAGACACACATTCATAAATTTTTCACAAAATAAAAAGCATGAATCCTATTTCTTTTCAAGCTTGGCCGAATGGCCTTCATAAAAATATAACATGCACAAAAATAATCACTTAATCAAATCATGTTTGTACTTCTAAAAATCATTTTAAAACTTGTTTCTTTAATTTTCCTTAAAACCGAATCATACATAAAAAGAAAACACAATCTTTTCTCTTGAAAAATAACATGCAAGACTAAATACTTTAACTTTTTCACAAATCAAGCAAAGATCATATTTTTATTCATCAAATAAACATGAAGACACATTATAGATCACGGTTTAACAAAAGATTTAACATGCAAAGACAAAGAATTTCACTTTGTTATTAATCAAACTTAGATCATAGGTTTATTCATCAAATAATCACATAAACACATATAAATCACGGTTTAGAGCAAGAAAATTAAACATGCAAAGAGATTCATTTTAGTTTTCACAAAAATCTTAGTTTTTCTTTAGATCTTTAAGGGTTTAGTTAGAAAAACATTAGATCCATCAAAGAAATCCTCAACCGAAACATCAAACACAAAGCTTAACATATTACAAATTATTTTAAGTCCTTAAAGTTCAAGATCAAAGAATAATAACACATTAAATCATCTTTCCAACCATAAAATAAGACATGCAAGAAGAAAAGAAAATAGATCTACAAATAAAAGAGAAAATCTAAACTATTACAAATCTTCCTCTTGATCTTCGAATCCTACCATGAAAAGGGTTGGTTCTCTAGCTCTTAACATTCTTGATCTACAAAGGATGAGACTTGGCTAAGCTTGAATCTCCTTCCTCCTCCTTTTCCATATCTCACGGCCTTTCTCCCTCTCTCTCTCTCTCTCTATTTCTTTTCTTTTTCTCTCTAACAGTTTTAAGGTTTCTCTTAGAGTTGTGTTTTGTGTGGAAGGAAAGTGTAGAATGGAAATGAAATGGGAAAAATGAACTAAGGTTTCATCTATATATAGACAAAGTCACCCTTCCTCCTTTGCCCTTGATTTTTGGTTAGGGCTATGCATAAATGGGAGGGGTAATTTTGGGCTTCCAAAGGTTTGCATGGGTGGAGATTATCATATTCAAGGGGACAAGGTAGAATAGATTAGGTACTAGGAGTCACTTTAGGTTTAAAGACTAGTTGGCTTCTAGTTAGGGTTTCCCACACACTTAGTTTGGTTCTAACTTAGTTTCCTTAAGCTTCTAGAAAATTATAGTCCTAGCTTATACATAAATATACATACACGTACAACATACACACCCATATATACATTGCAACCGTATCATACACACATATGCATACATTCTACATTTTATTTCTTAATCATGTTCATTTATAATTATCTATTCACATAACAAAGCGATTAACTCTAACAATCACATTTACACAATCATTTTCACACATCATACATCAAACACATACCACATAAAATTTCAAGCCAAATCAATAAATTTATTTTCTTCAAAATACAAATTCCAAAATTCGTATTTCATAACTCTGAAAATAAATTTTTATAAATCAACCCAGAAAATTCTAAAAATTACATTTTCAAAATCTACCTTTCAAGACTATCGTTTTCATATAAAGATCATAAAAATCCGAGTTACGGTTAAAAAGTTACGAATTTTCAAAGATAACAATTTCAAAAATTCCATTTCTAACAAAAATCACCTTTTAATAAAATCACAACTCATTTCTTATAAATTCCCTCAACAAAATCATTCACTTTAAATCTAGGAAAAGAATTTATTTGTAAAAATCCATGAAAATGAGCACTTTATTTCTTTCTCACGTAAAACACTTTTCTGAAAATCTCCTATAAAATAGAATCTCAGGGTTTATTCTGACGAAAATCGTTTACACACGTATGGGAAAAATGCGGGGTGAGCAATGGCCTAGGGCCCATGAAAACGATAAATTCACAACCCTACCTTTTTTCCCCTGGGCATACAAAATGCCAGGATCGGGCCCGGTATCAAGTTCATCTTAAATTAAGTTTTTTTAAAAATAAAAATCATGTAAAAAGTGTCGAGCTTAGCTTATAACAATGTACCATACAGACCACAGAGAAAACTCATCATAATAAACACATTAGATAGTGGAAAAATTTATACAAAACCTACCTTACATAAAAGCAATACTAATATGTCGTCTTCTAGTCACAAAAATTATTCATCCTCAGTCAATCAATTTAAGAGTTTAAGCACAATTTTAATCAAATAAGTTTAAAAAAAATTACAAATTTGCTATTGTAGAGTTGTTTAGCAGATTCCATGACTCTGGCAGCAATCTTAAGGAGATCGGAATCAACAATAGGGAGAATTTCAGCGACTCCTGTATGCACTAAGGGGAAGGTAACCCTTAAAAAAATTTGAAGAAATTAAATAGTACAATAATGAGAGAGAGAGAGAGAGAGAGAGAGAGTGTGTGTGTGAGAGAAGGGTGAGTACTAGGGTCAGCGAGGCCAACAACAGAAGTAGCAGAAGCCTTGGCTTGAACAAGAACGAGGTTGAAGATGGGATTGAAGATAAAGACGGAGAAATGGTCAAGGGTTCACTTGAGTGCGTAAGTGTTGTGCTCCTTGTCGTTGATTGCGATCACCATTACTTGCTTCTTTGAGGAGGAAGAAGAAGAAGAAACCATTGAACATAGTGTGTGTTTGTTTGAAGGAGAGAGAGAGAGTGATGAACGCATTTTTGAGGGATGGCTACGAAGGTTTGTGTGAAAAGGCTAGCTGGAGACATGGTGGTTGTGTGATTTGGGGTTCGGGTTTTGGAACCTAAGAGGACGAAGAAGATAGGGAGAATTAGAAAAATGCAATAATAGAAAAATTGGGGAAGAAGTTGAAATACCTTAGTGAAGGAAGGGAAACATGAGACTGAGAGGGAGATGGAAGGAAGGGAAAAAGATATTGGGAAGAAGATACATAAGAAGAAGTAATAGATTCTGCACATATCTATTTTATTTTATTTATTTATTTTTAGAATAAAACCGGTTTAATTCTCCTTCAAATGATACTGGATCAATGAGAAAACCAATTTTCTATTTTCTTTTTAACACTACGAGGCCGGTTAGGAACAGAATCGGCTTTAAATTATATATTTTAAGACTGAATATACAAAACAACTAATCTCATTTTCATATTTAAACTTTACGAGGCCGATTTCGAGACCAGTCTTAAAATTGTATTTTGTAGTAGTGAAGTATTTTTAAGATACTTGTTAAGGAATTTAATATTATGGTGGGAAATTGTTTAAAAAAGATAATTTTGTATATGAAATAGTAGTAATTTGTGATTTTTTTCGTATATATAAACCTTTAACTAGCAAGACCCCCTTTTTTTTAAGAGTTAATAGTCACATAGGTCCCCGAAAGATACCCGTGGAATCAGTTAGGTCCTTGAAAGATTTGTGGAATCTCTTAAACTCCCTAAAGATCAATTTGGCATCACGTTAGTCCCCCATCCAATTTCGTCAGGAGGGACCTGACGGAATCCTACGTGGCACGTCGTTAAATGTTTTGTTGGCTCCAATGCCATGTTGCAATGTTAAGAAGGTGCCATGTTTGGGTCAACAAAGCATTTAATGTGTCACGTAGAATTCTGTTAGATCCCTCGAGGAGGGACTAACGTGATTCCAAATTGATTGGACTAACGTGATTCCAAATTGATTTTTGAAGAGTTTAAGAGATTCAACAAATCTTCAGAGACTTAACTGATTCCAAAATGATCTTTGGAGTTTAAGAGATTCCACAATTTTTTAGGAACCTAACTGATTCCACAGGTATCTTTTGGGATCCATGTGACTATTAACTCTTTTTTTTTTTTAATAAACAAATATTGCACCATGACCAGATGGTTTGAATCCGGGATTTGGTGTGCATTATTGTCCTATAGCTCTACCAATTAAGCTAATAATTTTCGAGGACTAGCAAGACCCATGCTTTAGTATAAATTTAATTTACATAAAACTGTATATAACATATTGACGTTGAGTTTATGATCCCACCTTTGATCTTCTCAAATTATTTAAGTGATTCGAAAAGGTTGGACAGTTCGATGCGGGCCACAGGAGCGACAGCTAATGATATGCAATATAATTCATCGAACACGTCTGCTTTCCTTTTGTTTTTTAATCTTTATGTTTCTCTTTTTGCTATTTTTATTATAAAATATATTATGATGATGAGTTTTGAGTTTCATATTAGGTTAATGTTACTCTTCTTTCTAATTATGGATGAGTTATAATGTTGAGTTTGCAGATGTGCTTGATTTAAAGAATGAAACAAGTTAAAACTAATTATAACTATTATAACGTGTTTCAATTAAATTCCTATTACTCCGAACAATAAGTATATATCATCATATAGACAAAAATTTAATACTTTTTCCAAAACATCTTTTTTTTTTGTTTACATGAGAGGTCTGAGACTAGAACCCATGATCTGAGGAGGGGGAAATCCTAAGTGTCCCTGCAGCCACCAATTGGGCTGTCTTACGCGGACACATCTTTTTATTTGGAAATATAGGGATAATGAAAATATTGATGGATCATCGAATAAATTACATGGATGGATAGAAGGAGTAGATGAGATTATTTTCTAAGAAGGATTTGAGATTGAACGGTTGGATCTTGAATTATTAGACCGGGAAGATGAAAAAAAAAACATAAAAGTCTCCCTAGATGTTTCGCCATTTTTATATAGATTATGGCTTCTTCATTCTTTTCTTGTCTGGGTTTCTGAGTAAAGGTACTAGAAAAGTTACAGAAAGCAGCAATGGGGAGGTATTAAGATGTAAAGAAAAAGAAAGGAAAAAAAAGAACATTGGAGAGAGAAGAAGAAAGGGAACCATCTGTGAGCTTTAGCTTTAATTATAAGATATAAATATACATTTTTCGTGTATTCATGTATATGTATATGTATATGAATATCTTTGCCTCAGTATCATGCTTTGTTCTTTCTCTTTTCTTTTGACCCTTTTTCTTTTCTCTTATTTAAGTTTTTGATTATCTAAAACTAATTAACGGTTACTCACTCTCTCCCATAATAAATTAAGCATTATAAGGTTATACCCATGGATTAAAAAAAATATAAAATGATATAAAAATATGACATATTTTGATTAAATTATTTCCAATTAATAATTAGAGAGATGATAATAATAAGGGTCTTGTTAATAAATGTCTTAAGTGCATTTTTTTAAGATTAGTATTAGAAAAAGAAATTTAATCATAAGTCCATTGCACTTTATTTCTCGAGAATATAAAAAAGAGATTAATGGATATGCACTGTTGGTGTAAAGTTTTTTACACCATCAGTTCATCATCCATCGTTCATTTGTATTACTTCAATTTAAAAGTCAACAACCATACACGGATGAATGGTGGATGATGCACTGATGGTGTAAAAAACTTTACACTGTCAATGCATTCTCCATTTTCTCTAAAAAAAAACACATTTTCTAAAAATGTTTAATTACATTTGAATACTTAATTAGTGCTCTAAGGACAATTGTTAGCATTTTCCTAATAATAAGTATATAAAGACTGATTAAAGATAGATGAAAAAATGAGTGATGAAAAAGAGAATATAATAAATGATAATATACTTAAAAAAATATATAAATAAGTATTAAATTTTTAAAATTACATTATATATACGACAAGACATAATAAACAAAATTAGATAACTTATGACATGGTTGGAGTAATCAATCAATGTCTTTACTAAAGACTCTTTAGAGATGATTGCCATTTAGATAGACCATATGAAATTTTCATGCAAGAGTGCATTTATTATAAAAAGATCGTGGCCGCCGGTGAACATCTTGGTTTAAGTAATAGGGTCTTGTTAACGATTAGAGCACGTGTTAAGGATATTAAGAGTGGAAAAAATTCATAAGTTCAAGTTATTTACTCTTTTGAAAATCCAAAAAAGTATATTTTTTCATAATTTTTAATAATATTTAATCTCTTAATAAATGTCATAAGGGTACTCTTTAACATTTTCCTAAGTAACAAGGAGTCTTATTCACCTTAAGCAAGGTTCAAGATATTATTCGATTGTTTTAAATAAGAAAATATAAGTTTATGGAGCTTCATTCAGCCCCCTCGAATAGGTCCTTGTGGCTAGAGTGAGATTATCAGAATTCAATAATGTGATTTCCGGATATACTTTGTCAAAATCATGGCTAAATCATTCTATTCGAAAGTGGTTATTTCAAAATTCGAACCATCAAAGTTTCCAATATGGCATACTTTTGCTCCAACCGATCACTAATGCAAAGGCTTATTTATGTTTTTGTTTTCTAAGAGTTTAACGTGTTTTTGTTTTAATCCCTAAAAATTATTTTGACATGGATTGATTCTTAATTTTTCAAACATTCAGGTTTTGGTTTCCTTCATTAGAAAAAATGTCATTTGCTACATTCGTGAACCTATATCGTCCACATCATACCACTTGTTTGACGTCACCTCACACCACGTGACTGCTTCCACTAACCACATCTGCAAATAACAAATCTTTCTTAACGACAAGAACCAAAACCAAAACATTTGAAAATTTAAGAACGAACTAATCATAATCAAAATAACTTTTAGAGATTAAACAAAAATAACATAAGACATATATATAAAAGAACCTAACTATTATAAATGAGCTTGGCCTTGCTCTATTTTTGTGATATAATATCAACATGAGTCTAGTTCGTTACTAATAAACCCTCATAGCTGACTTCATCACTTCATTTTCTGACATAATTAAACATACCCAACTCATTTTGTTCGGGAAAAAAAAAAGTAAACATACGCAACCCTAATCATATAAAAGGCAGATGGAGTCATTAGAGTAAGGACTATGGGATGTTCGATCGAATGAAATAGAAGTGAATGGACGATGGAGGTAAATCAACTCCATTATTCAAACATCTGTATTTGACATCTATACGAGACATCTTTCTTTTTAGGCAAAAACTGGTGGGTCATGCAGTTTCTCTTTCTTATAGGACCCACCAGTTTTTACCTAAAAAGGCAGGTGTCTCATCCTGATGTCCAATACAGATGTTTGTTTAACATTTTTGTATCGGTAAAAGTCAAAATAGTCGAAAAAGTAAAATAGTATTTTGTTTAATATAATGTATGATTCTATTTTCAAAATAAAATATAATGCATTATTCATTCATTAATTATAAATTTCTAAATCACGCAAATTTCCATATTATTTTTATAATATTTAAGATTTTTCATTAATTATTTTTACTTTGATTTGAAAAAAAAAATACATTTTTTTACCAAAATAATGGAACAGACGGAATAAAATAAATGGAATGGAAAGAGAACCACTCAAAAAAAACACCGAAATCTTATCTCTAAATTAAGTAGGAAACTGGAATGAAAACTCTTACTATATTACCTGTTCTATTTTATTCCATGTCCCTCAAAACAATGGGAAAGTGACTCCCAGGCCATATCGTTTCTTCCCTTATCATTCCATTTCATCCCCCCCAAACTCCCCTGCACCTATTTCTTACACTTAATAACATTAGCACAAGAATCTTTGCGAATGCATGTCCCGAAGTGCAGTGGCATTTGCAACCACCCGAAAATTTATGGATATAATTTTCATAAAAAAAATAAGTCAAAAATCAAACTTTTTACATATAATTTTTTGAAAAAAAAAACTTGCAACTTAATCCCTCTAACTCTTTTTATATCTCCTAATACAAATTAAATGGTTTATTGACAAATCTTCTTAAAGCTGATGATTACTCCAACTAATAATAATTGCTTCTTCAATGATTTGAATCTGTGCTCATTGATAAAGAGAACGAACAAGCTGCTAGATTTAATTAGCTAAACACTTTTTTTGGTTACTAATAGATGTGCGAAATTTAACTTATATATACAGTGACATTTTTTTTTACATCAAAGATATCTTCGAGCCGAAGACTAATCCTCTTTGAAACATAGAGATCATCGAAGTGGGTTTAGCCTGACATCATGCAAACCTAGCCATCTCTACCAACTGTGGTAGTCTTTGTTGGTATAGATATATACAGTGACATGATAATATTATTAATTAACAGAAGAAAAAAAAATGGTACCATTTAACGATTTCAATACATTTACGGCCAATTAATCAAAGAGAGCAGAGAACTTTGGTATCATTTGTTTAGAGAAATATCAAATATTGCACATGTGAGGACCATATATGCCGGTGGGATGGTTGTGGAGTTAATGAGATTTTTAAAAACCTCGTTGACAAATATTAAGCGAATCAAGTAGCCCAATTGTTAGTTGTCTATAGTTAGTTAAAGCTTTGCTTAAAAGTAGTAGGTTAATTATTGAGAAAATAATATACTTTGTGAAATAGATATATAAGCATGTAATATCCAAAATTGTTGGCATATAGCATACTAATAGAATATTTCCCAAATTTTGCAGCTATTATTGGTTACTATATATATATATATGTATTCGTCTACGTGATCAACAATTTAATTCAATAATATCATTACTGTTATTTGTACACCCACAATTGTTATTTTGTAACAAATCAAATTATTTTTAGTAATAAAAAAATTGTGTAACACCAAAAAAATAAATTAAACTATCTTTATTTTTCATCTTTAATTTCTACTTGCATCTAAAAAACCAATAAAAAAAACTAAAAGTTGATTTCAAGTTGTCACGATAATATCTAGATGAGTAAGTGTCAAAATTCTAAATGAGTTAAAGACAAAAGGAGAGCAGAGATAACTTTATACTTGAAAATGGAAATTTACAACGCTGAATGGATTTCTGGTGATAAAGGATAACGTGCATTATTTCTGATAAAAAACAAAAAAACATTGTTCATTCCACGTTACCACGGAACTTTTCAAAGAAATTAAATCTTGCCATGGATGAATAGCACACATCATTCGCATTATTTGAATAATTAACAGAGACAACTATACATAAGAAAGTATATTTATACAATTTTTTTTTTATTAAAACTTATCACTTTCTTTATCCATTAAATTATGCAGTTTTGATTATTGACTATTTTATTTTGTTCTATATATTATGTACTTTTAAAAATTTAATACTTATTTATATATATATTTTTTAAGCATATTATTATTTATCATATTTTTTTATCTTCCTTCATTGTAGTCCTCACATATTTATGAGTATTATTGCGGTCTTTTCAATTATTAAATGGGGATACTTTGATAAAAATATACCAAATTTTTATATTATTTAATCATTTCTTAGTCTGTGTGTATAACCTTAAACTATATAACTTAGGTATAAGTAACTAATTGCTATAATTTTTAGGATATTGATAATAATATTTATTATTATACTCCCACCGATTTAAAATATAAATAAAAAACCAAAAACTAGTTTATTAATTAAATTGATTATGTATATTTAATTTTTTTAAAGGTAAAAAATAAGAAATATTATTAAAATTGTCCTTATTATGAATGTGAATTTTAAATAAATGAACGAAGAAATTTAAGAAAATTTGAAAAAATTTATGAATTTAATAAAAGATATTTTAAAAATTACAGTATTTAATATCGTGAAAGTAATTAAATGAAATTGGCAATATTTTTTATCTTATATTCCAAACAGCAGGGAGTAATATATATTGTTACCACCGTCCCTTACTCACTTGTTAGTTAATGACAGACATAACTAATTATTGTATTGTTTTTTAGAATAATTACCAATAAAATAATTATTATTGCTATTAAAATAACACAAGTAACTCATGGCAACCTACTGTTCGTCTTACTTTGGCAACGCTTGAGTGATGAAAATATCAAATTGATAATTTATGATTAAACTCCATCCTAAAAGTTAGCTTATAAAAAATAATCAGTCAAATTATTATGATTTTTCTTAATTTTAGCTTTTAATATTAATGATATGAAAAAAATAACATATTTTGTTTTTCAAATTGAGTGGGAGAGAGAGAACAATAAGGGGAGAGAGAGGGGAAAAAAAAGGAGTAAGACACTTTTTTTTTTTTTTTTTGCATTAAGGGTATCCTCTAGCCGATAGCTGAAGACTAATTCCTCCGAGGCGTACGAATCACCTAAGTGAGTTTTACCTCTAACAACAAAGCATTTTCCATACCTCATCCAAGGCGTAGAGATCACCTAAGTGAGTTTCAACTCTAGCAACAAAGCATTTTCCATACCCAGTGCAAGGATCCAACATCTGACATCATGATTAAGAAACCCAGTTATCTGCCAACTTTGCTATGGGCCTTGTTGAGAAGGACTAAAACACTTTATTCATAGGCTAATTTACTCATTTCATCTGTTATCTTATTTTTAATTAATAAAATTGTATCTCACTTTTCCTTTTGTAACGTATTGATTTCTTTATTATATGTTATCTTATTTCTTACATTTCTTTTTATTATTAATTTGATCCCTGAATCTTTGGTTATCATACGGGGATCAATATGATATGCACAAGTGAGGAAATGAGAAACGTGAGGACGAATATAATGTAAAAAGATGTGATGAACAATTGAATTAAAAAAAAAAGAGGTAAAAGAGGAAATGAACAGTGTAGCCTTAATGATAAAAATTAGTTGAACAAACACTATTTCTCATTGCACGTGAAGCTCAAAGAGTAAATAAAATGAATATAACATGAATGGACCACCATTCCTACCAGAGACTTCAATACTTAACATCAGATAAGACATGCTAGACTGTTTATTAACCCCATTTTTTCCACCTAAGCCAAAATGAACCTTCCCTTACTCTAATTCTAACCCATACCTTCATTAATTAATACATACATATAAATACATGCACACTTTGTATATATATATATATATATATATATATATAATATTAATATATAAAGAGAGAAAGAAATAGAGGGAAACTCATTGACTATGACATCTCTAAATGGGGCCTGGCTCTTGTATTAATTCAGCTCCTTTTCTCAGCTGCAACTTCATTTTCCTTGCTTTCACATCATCTCTCTCACTCTCACAATTCTCTTTATCACAGTTTTTCGTTCACTGCCACTCTTTGCTGACATTTCTCCTAGAATTTCAACAATCATCATTCACCTCTCATTGCACAAGAGGGTGCAAATATTAAATAAAAAATGGGAAGACACTCTTGCTGTTACAAACAAAAGCTTAGGAAGGGTCTATGGTCACCAGAGGAGGATGAAAAACTTCTGACGCATGTAACAAAGTATGGTCATGGATGTTGGAGCTCTGTTCCTAAGCAAGCAGGTAGTCCAATTAAGCCTCTACGGCTCTACTATAATCTCATTCATGAATAATATAATTAAGCAATAAAATTCTTGTTTTGTGTTTATTTCCTTGTCCAATAATGTTGTTTGTTGTGTCAGGTTTGCAAAGGTGTGGTAAGAGCTGCAGGCTTAGGTGGATCAATTACTTAAGGCCTGATTTAAAGAGAGGTACATTTTCACAAGAAGAAGAAAATATCATCATTGAACTTCATGCTGTATTAGGGAATAGGTAAATAAAATCCAGTCCCTCTTCCCATGATAAAAATATTCTCCATTTTTTTATTTCACCCTATGGTTGGTTATTCATTTTCAATCATGACTTATAGTCCTATCTATCTTGGTTAACTTTTTTTTTCATTTGTTTTTTTTCTTGACATGGATATCATGTGCTATTTCAGATGGTCTCAAATTGCAGCACAATTGCCAGGGAGGACTGATAATGAAATAAAGAATTTGTGGAATTCTTCCTTAAAGAAGAAGCTAAGGCAAAGAGGCATAGACCCTATAACACATAAACCATTATCTGAGGCTGAGAATGGAGAGGACAAAACCAAGAGGCAAAAGAAAGCACAAGAAGAAGTATCCAATGAATTGAACCTCATGAATTCAGAAAGCTCCAAGTCAGATGCAGCTTCCTCTGAGCATAGACAATCTTCAATTGCTACAAAATCCTATGCCGCTGAGATTGAAAATTCTTCCAGTTCCAAGATTGCTACCAATTGTTCGAGTAAAGACTTGTTCCTAGACAGGTTTATGGCACCAAATCAAGATAGCTACACAAGCAATTGCCAAGATTTGATGGGAAATTACCCTCTTCATATGAGTTATGCATCATCTAATGATCACACTCTCCAAACTAGCTCAAATTCTAGTAATTGGTTTAGCCAAACTGGAAGGTCCTTTGATATGAACTCAGAATTCAATGTCATGTCTATTATTCCACCAACAACCACCTCATTTCTCCCAACCTCTTTTTGCTACAAGCCATCTCTTCCTGTCCCCTCAGAAGACATGTCGACACCATCTTTCGCTGTGAATGGATCCAATTACTGGGAAGCCAGCACCTCCAACAACAGCAATAGCAGCAATAGAAGTAATGGAAGCAAAGAGTTGACTAGTAACAACAACCCCTTCATGGAAAACCACACAGAAGAAGCCAAGTGGAATGAGTATCTTCACAATCCAATGTTAATGCTAGCTGCTGTGCAAAATCAGGGTCCTCACCACTCTCTATGCAATGAGATAAAGCCTGCAACACATTTGGTACCTGATACTTTTGGTGATATGCAGCAGCAACAACAACCATCACAAAGTACTAGCAACTTTTCCAAGGATATGCACAAGTTAACAGCAGCCTTTGGACATATATAGCAGGCTTTGACATAATAAATAAAAGATTTTAAGAGGTGGCTCTTCAACCAAGGTATTGGTGTTCTTAGTACAGGTGTGTGCAACCAAAGATTTTGGTCTTGTATATAGAGCAGGGTGAGCATCAGCGCGCCAGTAAGGTTGTTGCTTTGTGACCTGGTCGTCTCAGGTTCAAATCGTGGAAATAGTCTTTCCATTGACTATATACGTCGTCTACCCTCCTTCGGCCCAATCAGGTAGGAGCCTTGTGCATTGGGCCACTCGTTTTTTTATATAAGTTTTGTTACCAAACAATTTCTTTCACCCTATTCATTGTGGTGATATTTGTTAGGCAAACCAATTTGTCTTTACCTTCAATTCCTGGGTGTGGGTAGAAATAGAATTGCATAATAAGGATTGCTTTGCTTTGTTCTTTCTACTCTTTTTCTTTGTTGTTACACTGTAAGTGCATTGCAATGGTGCATTTCCATATCTAAGCCATCACAGATGTTTGTTGTTGAAAGGAGGTGTCACTTTTCTTTTCAAATGGCTGGGACATAGATTAGTTACTTTGCCTTCAAAAAAATTTAACTGAATATATGAACTTCTCTTGCCACACTAACTTTGAGAATACTCAAAATGACACCAAAGTTGAATAGCCAGAGCACTTTAACCAATCAAAGATTCTAAAGGGTTGCCCATCATTTTCTTGACAGAAGAATAATTTATTCACTTCCATAACAGGCTTAACATTTCCCCAATTATGCAAGTTTAATTTTACTAGCATGATGATATGGTTGGTTTTGTACACTCTATAAAAATAAAACTACTAGTGAGTAATTTTCTTTACTCACCAAGAAAAGGACAGGACCAAAGATGAAATGTTACAAGACAAGAAAAAGATTCCCCTGGATAATCATTGATATTTTCGAATATTTTGCTAACTTCATCTCATTATTTATCTTTTATTAACAAATGTTATAAAGATATTAGTTAAGAAATCAAAAATAAAAACTAAAAAAGTTTTATCAGTAAGAACAATGTTACTACAATTAGCACTAAGATAAAAGATAAAAAAAATTAACCACAAATTTATTGTGGTTCGGTCGAATATGACCTACATCTATAGGCAATAATTACAAATGAGCAATGATAAATCAGCCTACAAAACAACCTGCATCACAAGAATGTGACATTGTCACTTTTTATGTGATGTAGATTGATTTATAGGTCATTCAATCATTTTTCATTTCGAATTTCTTAGCTTATTTATGATAAAACAACCTTATCAATAATATATATTAACCCACAAGTAATGTCAAAAAAGTGAGGGTAGACCTCTTATTGTTTCCTCTGAATTTTAAGCTCCAAATATTTTTGGTTCTTATTATAATTCAGGTTAACCTGTTAACAAAATTCAAGACTTATAATGGGTGACGCAACCAATGGATAATTAATTCTACCTATCCTGAGACGGGTTAATATATAATACAGCCTAAAATGGCTATGTTGAAGGAAGAGTTTTCATCTCATGATGCCAGCTGAAAATATTCTTTAAAAAAAAAAAAAACAAAGAGAGAAAAAGTTTTTATTAAATAAAATTTGTTGTATTTTATAGCATAGAAAGTGAAATATGGTAATTCCTTAACCAATATCAATATCACAATGGTTATTATTTGCCTTAATTTATAAGATTAGGTTCTCTATCACACAAGCCATTGACTCAAGGGAAGACTAATAACATGATCATGTGCGTGTAAGTTTAGTGGCACCATTTGATTCCACTACTAATGTTGCTCACTTACGGTCCGTACAATGAGATAAAGACCCTTAAGCTAGTAAGGGCCATATATGTGGGCTCGTGTTTTGTTGCTTCTTGATCACACTTGAAACATTATCTCAAATCTCAAATAACCACACATACATTGCAATGGGAAACTACCAATTCCAAGAGGCAGTACAAGTTAATTACATGGTGATTTTAGTAATTGCCTTGTGGGTACCCACATCCTCGCCACAGATGGCAACATCAGCATCAATTTGGCTCTCATCACGTGTACGAATTCACCCTACAACCCTCCATCCACCAATTTCTGCATATTTTGGGTGTATTAGATTCAAAGGTTCACATATTTGCTGAAGTTAATTTAACAATCTATGTTTAATTATTGTGTAAAAATGACATAATATCATTGGTCTTTTGGTTTCTCAAATCTACTCTATAGATGAGGGACTAGTCTATTAATATACATTACTGTTTGAGAAGTATATCTCTACATCCTCATTTAATTTGTTAGGTTCTATTAAGAAAACCCTAAAAACAAATTGAAACATCCCAAAAAAAATTTAATGAATGAAGTGCAAGTTTGAAACCTTATTTTTACATTCCCTTGAAAATTATTTTTATAATAATTTATTATTTGTAGATCGAAAATTGACAATAAAATTGAACACTTATTACCTTTTGTAAAGAAAAAGGACGATAAACTTGATGTCTATTATTTCCATTTTTTTTTTTATCAAATATAATTGATGTCCAATCTTGATGTCAATTCTAAAAAACCATTTCTTTTAAGTGAAGTAATTAATAACTAGAAGTTTTAAAGCATGGATACTCCTATGTGGTTTCCATATGAGTATCTAGTATTGGTATATGGTTTGAGTACCCATCGAAAAATTAAAAAAAAATTGGATAATTTTTGTGGTAAGGCTCAATTTGGCTTAAGACCGGCTTGGTATGGCTCAATTCATTTTTTTTCCATATGATGTTGTTTTGACATAGGCAAATCTTTTTTTTGAGGGTTTCTTTGGTGCCGTCGCAAAAGTGCGGGTTTCAATGTCGTAGAATGACCAACCAATAAAAATGCGCCACCTCATATAAGTAATCATGTCATCATCTTTTTTTTTTGTTTACATGGGAGGTCTGGGATTAGAACCCATGACCTGGGAAGGGAGAAATCCTAAGTGTCCCTGCAGCCACCAACTGGGCTGTCTTACGCGGACAATCATGTCATCATCTTTACCCTTTAACATACGAACTGGCTTGTAGTTCGCATGGATACAAACTACCTTTTGCACCGTTTAAAAAATGAATTGCATATCAACGGCTTTGGTTTAAGAATCACCCAGTAAATCATGTTGTATGCAAAGAGCTCCTCTTGGATACATGTATTTTTTACGGTATTGAAGTAGAAGAAAAAATTATCATATTAGTGATGATCTCAAATAATACAAGAAAAATTTAATTAATTGACCAATTTCTAAATAGGTTTTCTTTTAAAAAAAATTTGTGTTTCTATTTAATTTCATTGTCTCTTTAAAAATAAATGCAATTTCTTCATCTAATTAATATAAGAGTCAACAATTGGGAAAAATAAATACTCCCCCGTCCCACAAAGATGGTAAAAAATGACTATATTTTTTGTTCCAAACTATAGTTAAAATAAGGCTTAATTTTGTCACACGTCCTGAAGTTTTTGGTACTTTTGTTAGATACCTTTTTTCTTTTTTTTTTTTCAATGTCTGACTCCCTGAAGTTACTTATGGGTTTGTCATATACCCCTATTCTAATTCTGACCAATTTTGCTGACATATAACATCGAAATCCTGATCAGAAGCAGGAGGTTAAGCACCTGGTGCCCCGTCGGCGAAGATCCTTTTTTTTTTAAATTTAAAAAACTAAAGAACTTAATATTTTTAGATTTTTAGTTAAATAAAAAAAGGAAAAAAAAAGAATTGAAGAGAGGTCGTATTCGCCCGTGTGACATCATGCGGCACCACATGACTAATCTCCTGCGTCTGACTAGGATTCTGATGTTACATATCATCAAAATTGGTCAGAATTGGTAGTAAGGGTATATGACAAAGCCAGAAGTAACTTCGGGGATTCAGACATTGAAAAAAAAAGTATAAGGGTATTTGACAAAAGTACACCAAACTTCAGGAACTTGTGACATAATTAAGCCTTAAAATAATTATGAAAAGTTTATAAATTCTAACTTTGAATTGTGATTGGTTGGTCCATGCAAAATGCATTAAATTAGTTTTATTTGATAATTAGTTGATGTTTTAGACAAACCATTAAATGCATGTTTCCTTAATTTTTTTACTTCTGAACTTTTTAACCATCCTTGTGGGACGGAGGGAGTACTTTCTTTGTTCCTAAATAGATGATACATTTACTCTGATATTTTTATAAGCACATATTTCAATTTTCAGTGATATTAATTACTTCTTTTTATAAACATTAATATTTACTTAACATTTTTTGGGATCTCAATCATATAATTTTTTAAAAAGGATCTCAAATGTTATCAATTTTAACATCACTAACAATATTGGTTACTCCCTTTGGTCCTATTTATAGGGTATACTTAACCATATCACATGGATCAAGGAGGGTAGTTAGGTTTCTTGAAACTTTAAAAAAATACTTTAACATTACAATCTTACCCTCTTAACTTGCATTAGAAATTTCACATTGTATTACTTCACATTAACAGGCAAAGGGCAAATAAGAGAAAATAACAATAAATGCCTCCTTGAAAATACAAAGTGACTTATAAATAGGACCAAAGAATCCTTCTAAAATGTGACTTATAAATAGGACCGGAGGGAGTAATTTTTTTAATTCATTTGAGAGATCATCCCAAAAACTTGTATATAGGAATGATGAGATTATAATTATTAAAGAAAGATAAATAAAAATTTAGTTAAATGCCACAAATTGACCTGGCGTAGACATACTAATTATACTTCTAAATACATACTCCCTCCTGCTCGAATTATAAGCAAATCTAACCATTTTTTCGCTTATTAAGGAGGTTAGTTGATTGTATTTAATTTTCTCAAATTTCTAAAAAAATAGAGGTATTTTAGGAAAGTAGTATTGGGAATGAAACAAAAATTAATTAAGATTACAATTTTCTAGAGATGTTTTAGGAAAGTGACATTGAGAATGATACAAAATTTAATAATGTTAGTTAATTTTGCTTATATTTTAAACCAATAAAAGTATGTTTTTTGTTGCTTATAATTCACGCCGGATGGAGTAGGCTATAACCTTAAAAGATATTACATTCGTCCCTATGTATAAGATCTTTTTGACATTTTTGTTTTGTCCTTATATAAGATCATATATCAATTTTCAATGATCGTTAATTACTTTCTTTCCACAAACGCTCTTATTTATTTAACATTTTTTAGAATTCCAATAATATTATACTGTTGGAGTGACAAGGGTAGTATAGAAAAATTACACGGGTCTAAAAAAAATAATCTTACAAAAAATAATTTCCAGCTGCTATGACGGAATCAGGAAACTTTTAGATTTTGATTATTTTTTCATAAATGTAATCTTATAATATTATAATCTGCATTGACAAACAAATACATTAAATTTTGATTATTTTTGAAAAAAAAAAAAAAACTAAAACTATAATCTTCACTTTACGGGAAAGATGCACGATACATCGTGTGTTCAAAAGGAGTTCTTAGTATGTAACATGTTTATTAGGTGATCTACTTTTATCTAGCCGTTGATATATAATTTGCTTTTGAACGGAGAAAAAGCAGTTTGTACCCCTGCAAACTATAAGCTAGTACGTATGTTAAAAGGACCCGGAAATGCGAGACGGGCACGGTTAACATACTTGGTTCGTATGTGTGCTAACTGCATGATCTAAGGGTGCATAAAATTTAAAATAAGTACACTTATAAGATTTAAGTGTGTAATATTTTTCTATTAGATAGAGAGTGCATTTGATATCTGTCTTGATTTTTCTTTCGGTTGGGTCGTATATTTAAGTTTTTTTTAATATTTTTTTATCTTTAACATAAGACTCCTTTTTAATAAGTTCAAAAAAAAAAGACTCCTTTTTAATTTTTAATGATATTAATTAAATTTTTTCGCGAACACTCTTATTTATTCAATATTTTATAGAGTCTCAATAATAACTACAGAAGTAATTTTGAAAAAGAATACCAAATATTTATATTTTCAATATAACTAATAATACAAACTAATTTTTTTAAAAATTGTATTTTTAATCAAAGAGGCTTACATGTAAGACCGAAAAGAGTATCTTTTTTTTAATACTTTGATGTGTACTCTTTTGTTTTTTTCCTTTTTTTATTTAACTAAAAATCTAAAAATATTAAGTTTTTTAGTTTTATAAATTTAAAAAAAAAAGATCTTCGCCCACGGGGCACCAGGTGCTTAACCTCCTGCTTCTGATCAGAATTCCGATGTTATATGCCAACAAAATTGGTCAGAATTGGTAATAGGGGTATATGACAAACCCATAAATAACTTCGGGGAGTTAGACATTGAAAAAAAAAGGGTATCTGACAAAAGTACCAAAAACTTCAGGGACGTGTGACAAAATTAAGCCTTATTTTAACTATAGTTTGGGACAAAAAATATAGTCATTTTTTACCATCCTTGTGAGACGGGGGAGTATTTATTTTTCCTAATTGTTGACTCTTATATTAATTAGATGAGGAAATTGCATTTATTTTTAAAGAGACAATGAAATTAAATAGAAACACAAATTTTTTTAAAAGAAAACCTATTTAGAAATTGGTCAATTAATTAAATTTTTGTTGTATTATTTGAGATCATCACTAATATGATAGTTTTTTCTTCTACTTCAATACCGTAAAAAATACATGTATCCAAGAGGAGTTCTTTGCATACAACATGATTTACTGGGTGATTCTTAAACCAAAGCCGTTGATATGCAATTCATTTTTTAAACGGTGCAAAAGGTAATTTGTATCCATGCGAACTACAAGCCAGTTCGTATGTTAAACGGTCCCTTCACAATAATCATCATCATCATGTTCCAGCATTATCATTAATATCGTTCCAATATGATCACCGAATAGGATTACTTTTCATAATTTTGGTTTGAAATTATCCTTGGACGATGATGTTTGTTCTGTTTTTGACACTGAGCAGCCAATATGTATTTACTACTTAATTCCAATCCCATTCACATCTTTTATTTCATTTAGGAGTGGTGCAACATCAGCTATTTGGTTTTGCTACTTCTATCGTGGATAGTTATGAATAGTAATCCTATTTAATTTGGTGATGATGCTGTAACGTCGATGATGATGATGATGTTATTGGGAATGATGATGGTGATGATAAAATGGAATAGATGAGCAATTATTAGGTGGTCAGGGACCACATGGTCCAGGATAATCATCACCATCTATTATTTAATTTTTGAAATTTTTTAACTAAAAAATAAATTATCAATGGTTGAGATGTGCATGGACAACATGAAGCAGGATTAACTAATAATTTTCCGAAATAGAGACATAAATCCTAATTTTTTTATTTTAATATTTTAAAGAAAAAATATTTTATTTGATGATGAAATTAATTGAAAGTTACTTAAAATATAGAGGGTTAAAATGTAATGAGTTAAAATTAAAGGGTTGAATTGAGAAAAAAGTTATGAGAAACAGTGTCAATCCTCTGCTAGGGTTTACGGAAGCGCATGAGAAACCTTCTTCGGAAGAGGAAGACCTAAAGGATAGGAGAACGAAAAAAGTTAAGATGGGTGAAGGAACTCAAGGTGACGTTGGTGTGGAGATTATTATGGATGATAGAGTGGTGGATGCGTCAGAGAGTGAGTCTTTGGCTGAACCGAATGTGTTGCATCAAGAGGAACGTAAGAAATCATATTTAGAGACGGCCATGCATATGGAAGGGTATAAGCCTGATGCTGCTGAGATCATTCAAATGGTTACTGAGGAGCTATGTTTTGATCTGGAAAAAGATGAGGGACCGTTTGAGGATGAGGAAAAGGACCTGAAGCCTGTAGTAGAGGTCTCGTTGGAGGAATATGAAGCCTGGTGTAAGCCTTGGCGCCATGCTCTTATTGTTAACGTTCTTGCCAGGAAGGTTGGCTATAGGTACATGGTGGCAAAGCTTCAATCTATTTGGGCGAAAAAAGGCTTGATAAGAGTTATTGATCTTAATGAAGGATACTTTCTGGTTAATTTTCAAGATGAAGGAGATTACAAGCATGCCTTATTTGAAGGTCCTTGGAGTTACTCGGGGCATTGTATTCAAGTCCAGAGATGGAGGCCTTTCTTTAATCCAAAAGAACATGATGTTCGTAAGGTCGCGACGTGGATAAGAATCCCAGACTTACCAATGGAGCTAGCTAATAAAGCTTTTTTATGGCGAGTTGGGAGCAAGTTAGGAACAATGCTGAAAATCGATGAGCACACGTCGATTCATTCACGGGGGAAATTTGCAAGAATTTGTGTGGAGTTGGATTTGAAGAAAAAACTAAAGCCTGCTATTCTAGCCTTGGGTAGAGAATTTAATATTGAATACAAGGGCTTGCACCTCATCTGCTTCCATTGTGGAAAATTTGGCCATAGGAAGAACTCTTGTCCAGAAGCCGCTGTTTACTATGCTAGTGGCGGCGATGGGATTCCAGCAACGGAGGAAAAGGTGGTTCATCAGATGGCCACGGATGAGATCCAACAGGAAAAGTCAACGTCTCAAACGGTCGACTCTACCATTAAGGTTCATGAGGATTTGAGGGAGGAGAATCAGGAAAGGATTAATAAGGAAGATATGGGAAATAAATTGGAAGGCGATAAAGAGGATATCATGTATGGCCCATGGATGATTGTCAAAAGATTCCAAAGAAGGAAATACATAAATTATAAATCTGGTGGGAAGCTTTCTGCTGATTCTAGTGGAAATTCGAAGCAATCAAATCCTAATTTGGAGCCTAGAAAAAATAAGCAAGTGGAATCACCTGGTGGATCCCGGTTTGAGTTATTAATTGATACAGAGGAGAAGAATGAAGCTTTTAGTAATGAGGCCCCATCTTTTGGGCCACATGCGGCTGTGAGTAAGGCTCGTGGGGTCATCTCTAAAAATAAGAGATATGGGGCGGTCCAGTCCATTGGTTCAGGCAAACCGGTGACTAATCAAAATAAAGGAAGGGTGAACCGGTCCAATGGAATTGATAACAGATCTATCTCTGTGGAAACTCCTGAGAGCAGCGCTGAACAAATTAGGGAGAGGGAAAAAGATGATAGGGTCCGTAGAGAGTAGAAAGAGAAGGAGATTCTAAGAATTATGAGTAGAAAACAAAATGAATTATGGGAGGATTTCAAACAAGGAAAGAACTGTGATGATTTCCTGGGTTGCGTGGGAGTCCATCTTCAACATAAAGAGCTTGAGTTCATAAAGCACCAAGCGGTCAAGGAGAAGGGCACTGCGCAGCCTACTACTTCTGGCGGGTCCTGCCATGGAGGCTTGTCGTCGCAGGTAGAAGAAAGCTTGAGGCACATAGCTAGTGAGAGCAGTATTCCCAGCAAGGGAGGTGAACGTGAGAACGGCCTGCAGGATGCGGTTTGAGTATTCGGGTTTGTCCTCTCCTTTTTTATTTTTTTATTATGATGAATGCTATGATTTGGAATGTTCAGGGTGCGGGTAAACGCACTTTTCCTTCTCTGATAAATGATTGCAAAAGGATTTACTATATCAATTTTCTTGCTATCCTTGAACCGCGTATTAGTAATTCTAGAGCTGATGGTGTCATTAGTAAGCTTGGTTTTGATGGTCAATTTAGAGTTGATGCGGTTGGTTTTGCTGGGGGAATTTGGTGTCTTTGGAAAAAAGATGCTTTAGATGTGCAGGTGGTTTCCCATTCGGCTCATGTGGTTCATCTGCGTTTTTCTTTGGATATTAATTCTTTCTTTATGTTCAGTGTGGTGTATGCCAGTCCTCAGACTAATACCCGTGAAGATGTGTGGAATGAACTAAGGAGTTTTAGTGTCAATATTTCCTCGCCTTGGCTTCTTGCAGGGGATTTTAATCAAGTTCTTTTTTCTTATGAGAAATATGGTGGAGCTAATATTGACACTAGAGCTAGCCATAGTTTTCATTCGTGCTTGGAAGATTGTAATCTGACTGATTTGGGTTGTAAAGGGCCTTTTTTTACTTGGCGGAGAGGTAATTTATCGGAAAGATTAGATAGAGTGGTTGCAAATTTAGAGTGCAAGGAGATGTTTCCGAATCTTTCTGTTATTAATGTTCCGCTTCCGCATTCTGATCACACCGCCCTCTGGTTTCGTTTAAATGATCATCTTCCTATCAGTGGATACAGGAAAAACTTCAAGTTTTTAGCGCCGTGGTTGGATCATCCTGATTTCTCTAATCAAGTTCGCAGTAGTTGGCATGTGGACTCGAACTGGGTTTCTAATATTAAGAGATGTACTGAGAAGCTTCATATTTGGAATCGTGATGTCTTTGGAAATATTTTTGCTAGAAAAAAGAAAATCATTAAAAGGCTGGATGGTATTCATAGGGATGCAAATTTTTTATCTAACCCTTTTTTGCAGGTGTTGAGGAGAAATCTCTGGGACGAATATGACCAAATTACTATTCAGGAGGAAGCTTTTTGGTACCAACAATCTCGCTCTAAATGGATATCTTTGGGGGACAGGAATACCCGCTTTTTCCATAATGCTGCCTTGGGTAGACGTAAAAGGAACAGAATTGATGCGCTACTAAATGATAATGACTCTTGGATCTACGATAACATGGAACTAAGGGGTTTAGCTGTGCATTACTTCAAGAGGCTGTATGGTATGGATCAAAGCCAGGCTAATCCGATCATTACTTCTGTTTCTTTTCCGACCTTGCCTCCTGGATCTGCTGCTCGGTTTCAAACCGCTATTAGTAATGAAGAGATTAAAAACGCCTTATTTAGTATGGGTAACTTCAAGTCTCCGGGGATTGATGGCTTTCATCCGCTGTTTTATAAATCTCAATGGGATTATTTGCAACCCTTCGTTTGTGATTTTGTTAAAAATGTTTTCCGCTGCCCGTCTTCTATTGTTGATGTGAATCAAACTGTGATAACGCTTATTCCTAAGGTTGATCATCCTCAGTGTATTACTGAATTTCGGCCTATCTCCCTTTGAAATGTTATTTATAAAGTGGTCACTAAGGTTATTGTTAATAGAATTAAACCGCTTATGGCTAGTATTGTTTCCCCTACCCAATGCAGCTTCGTTCCTGGTAGACAAGGCATTGAAAATGTCGTTATTTTGAAAGAGGTTGTTCATTCTATAAAAAACCTCAAAGGGCGAAAAGGCTTTATGGTCGTGAAGTTGGACTTAGAAAAAGCCTATGATAGGCTAAATTGGAACTTTGTTAGGGAGACTCTGGAGTTGACAGGGTTCTGTCCTACCTTCATTGATATTATTATGCATTGCGTGTCTTCTACTTCTATGTGTGTCAATTGGCAAGGACGGTACTCTGAGATGTTTCATCCGACTAGAGGCCTTAGACAAGGAGACCCTCTTTCCCCTTATCTTTTTGTGCTTTGTATGGATAGACTTTATCATATGATACAGGATGCTATTAATATTGGGAATTGGAAACCCTTGACCTTGGGTCAGGGGGGACCAAAAATTTCTCAATTATTTTTTGCAGATGATATTATCCTTATTGCGGAAGCCTCTCATCAACAAGCCTTATTAATTGGGAATATTCTTCAGCAATTTTGTGAGGCTTCGGGGCAAAAAGGTAGTCTTGCTAAATCTTCGATATTTTTCTCCAAGAACGTTCATGATGACAATGCTGCGGAGATTAGTAATGTGCTCAATATTCCGATAGGCCATGACTTGGGCAAGTATTTGGGTGTCCCTATTACCCATAACAGGGAAGCGATCTCTTCTTACTCTTATATTATTGATAAAGTTAAAAAGAAATTAAATAACTGGAAAATGAATTCTTTGTCTTTTGCAGGTAGAGTTACGCTTGCGCAAGCTTGTATAATGAATCTTCCGTGTTATGTGATGCAAACTTGTGTGATACCAGCTGGTATTTGGAATGAGGTGGAAAAGATTTGTAGAGGCTTTATATGGGGTAGCTCAAATGAAAGGAGGAAGTGTCACTTGATTTCCTTGGATGTTATCTGTTCTCCGAAAGATAAGGGGGGTCTCAGATTCAGGAACCTAAAGAATGTTAATGAGGCCTATATGATGAAGCTTGTTTGGAATATGATTACCCAACCTGAAGCCCTATGGGTGAAAGTTCTTGTGGCTAAATATAAGATTGTTGATACTATGAAGATTCAGCCCGCTTCGAACCAAGGTGTCTCCTCCCTCTGGCGAGGCATTTCGCGAGCAGCGCCAAAAGTCCGTGAGGGTGTTATGTGGAATATGGCTAATGGAGGCACCATTAAATTTTGGACGGACCACTGGCTTCCTGGCGTCAAGTCCATTGCTAACCTGCCAGATGTTGATGTCCCGGAGTGGTGCTTAAATTATCCTGCTGTCCATTACTCGATCAATGGTAAGTGGGATTGGGATATTTTAAGGAATATTTTACCTGATTATATTTGTAATCTCATTGCAGGTATTGTTCCACCGAATCCGAATGCGGGAAATGATTCAATTGCTTGGATGGATGATGCAAGCGGATGTTTTAATCTAAGATCTGCTTATGACTTGAGTACAGGTAGCAATCAGGAAGCTTCAAACAACAACCAGAATTTTGTTTTGATCTGGTCTTGGAAGGGGCCTCAAAGGATTCGTTCCCTGCTGTGGAAGATTTGTCACGGCAAGCTTCTAACTAATTATGAGAGATGTAGAAGGGGTATGAGTAATAGTGATGTTTGCACGGATTGTAATAACAACACTGAGACTATTCTCCATGTTCTGAGAGACTGTGATAGAAGTCGTTCCTTCTGGCAGCAATCTGTCCATCATAGTTGTTGGGATTCGTTTTTCACTTTGGACCTAGACACCTGGATTGAATATAATCTCCGTGGGAGGTTCCGAAATTTTCTTCAAGTGCCCTGGAATGTGTTCTTTGGTAGTGTTGTTTGGTTGATTTGGAGAAATAGAAACCTTCGAATTTTTGAAGGCAGGCGTGACAACGCTTCTATGTGGCTAAACCAAGCTGTGAGTTATGTCGGGGTTGTGATAAAAGCCATGGATCGGGACACTAGGTGTGTATATTTGAAGCATGAGATCGCTGTATCCTGGAAAGCTCCTTCGACTAACTGGTGTAAGCTTAACACTGATGGATCCGTTCGTCGTCCCTCCCTTAGCGCAGCTTGTGGAGGAATTATTCGAGATGAAACAGGTTTGTTCCTTAAGGGATTTTCCTGTAATCTTGGTTTTACTTCTTCTGTCAAGGCTGAGTTATGGGGTCTCCTTTGGGGTCTAAGAATGGCTAAAGAGGCTGGAATTTCAAATTTGTTGGTGGAACTAGACTCTAAAGTTGTTGTCTCCCTTGTCCTTAACACTTGTCCTGGCTCACACCACTGTGTTACCCTGGTTAGAGAAATAAGGAGCCTCCTTGATGAAGAATGGAATGTCCAGCTCCGTCATATCTTTAGAGAAGCCAATCGTTGTGCAGATGCTCTAGCAAATATTGGTCATAACAATGTCATTGGTTGCAATTTTCTTGATTCCCCTCCTGATGCTATATTTTCTATTCTTTGTGAGGATAGTTATGGGGTTGCATTACCCAGAATGATTGTGTAATTGGCTGTGTTCTTTGGGCTTTTGCCCCGTTTATTTATAAAAAAAAATGAGTTAAAATTAAATTCTTTAACAATAAAGATAATGATATGGTTACTTATATGAGGTGACGCATTTTTATTGGTTGATCATTCTGCGGCACCGAAACTCACACTTTTGCGACGGTACTCGAGAAACCCTCCTTTTTTTTCTTTATTTCCCACCATTCCTTGTTACCTTCTCATTTTCTATGAACCAACCCTAGCCAACCACTCTCAATCAACCGCCTCTCTTTCCCCTTTATTGTTGTGTTGCTGCCTCCTCGTCGTGCTTCAGTGTAATCATCCCCTGTGGCCTCACAGCTTCCGCTCCCCCGCAACTTCTCTGCGTGCTTCAGTTCTCGAGTCTTACAAAGGTAATTTATCTTCTTCTATGTTACGATTATGTTTCTTCTTTTCCGCTGTGATTAAATGCTATCTTTGATTTAGAGCGAGCAATGAAAGTGGTTAAAATGCTCACATTGTGTTTTAATTTTTTATATATTAAGTGTTCGATGAAATACTTGAACTAATTTATGAATTCAACCTTTTTATTTTTCTATTATGTATTGCTTTAGTGATAAACTAATAGTATATGCGTTAGATTATAATCATTATATGGTCATATTATAAGTTACAAGTTCAGTTCTTGTTAGAAAAGAAAAAGAATAAATTTATAGAGTTAAGTATTATTGGCATATTCATCAATTTTTGCTCTCTTGGTATCCTTGTTTAAATTTATTATTATTAAAAATCATTTAGTGTTTATATGGTATTGTTGTTAGCATGCTATTTATCTATCCAAAAATTTCTTAACTGTTTATTATTAATTTGAACTTAATGTTTTTTCTTAATTGTTTTTATTTTTATTGCAATTTCTATTTTTTAGATTTATATATAATTATATATATATAAACAAATAAATATATATATATAAAAATGTGTCCGTATCCTAATTAAAAAAAGAAAGAACGTACCCTATACCTATATTTATATCCAATACCATATCGATCTGTACTCGTGCAACACAGATTAGAAGATATGCGTAAGTGATGCTGAAATTAACTACTTTACCCAGTTTCCTTATTAGGGCTTTACTTCGGTACACTCTGAAAATAGAGAATTTCTGTACTTTTTTGACGTGGCTCAATAGAAATTAGTCACGTGTTTTTTTTTGCCACGTCATTGGGCATATTTTTAATTTATAAATTTTATAATTAGGTCTCTAAAATATTTATTTAAAAATATTATTTTTATCCTTAATGTAATTTCCCAAAATACCATCTTTCTAATATTATTTTTGATCTACCTAAAATACCCTCATTTTAATATTATTTTTCATCTACCAAATTTTAATTTTATATTTCATCTACCCAAAATACCCTCGTTTTAATACTATTTGTATTTACAAAAAAAAAACATTCAATAATTTATAATTTCTCAATTCACTACCCACTCACGTTATTCTTCCCCATCAATCTATTAAACCCTTCTTCTTCTATCCCTGCCAAGTACCAACATCTTCACTTTCTTCTTCTTTATTCATACCTTCTTCATTGAAAAACTTAGGTGTGTTGTGAATTTTGATTAAACACCAGAACACAACTTGTATATAGTAGAAGTGAGTATCGTTCCACAGGGAAATGGTGGTTCTATTAATCCTCTAATAATCATCAATTTAATTAAGCGTGTGTAAAAAGTAAGTAATCTTCTATCTTCTATCTTCTATCTCATATCTCCTTGATTCTTTTTTATTTATTTTCTTCTTTCCTTCTTTAATCATCAAAACTCACCTGAAATCACATAGAAATACCCAGAGTAATGGTATTGACACTAAACCTAAAAACAACCTAAAATTTACTAATTTGCAAAGGAAATCAAACAAAAACAAAGTTAAAAGGGTATAAAATCCATTGGAAAATATCATATATTAGACTACAATCACACCCCCAAACTTAACATTTTGCATGTTCCAGGTAAAAGTAAACAAATAAACAAGGTTCAGAATCACCCTAATATTTTCAAATGCATCTACCTAACTGGAAAACTAACTAACTCCATGCAACAACCTTCGCTTAACAAGTAAATTACTTTACAAAACCTATCTAGGCAAACAAATTCAAGAGGAACCAAATGATCAGCAGTACACACATAGCCTCACATCTCTCTCATGTGTATGATGAGTTAAAAATATTTCACTCAGGTTCATCAATGAAAATGCATTACCATAAGCTTGATCATAGACCAAAATCTGCACTGAAATTATTGAATATATGCAAAAATCAAACGGACTTTCATAAGGTTGTAACGTGGCCATGACTAAAGATGTTTGGTGGGATATAAGAAACAAAAGGATTATGAACAAAGGGCTTAAATAATATGTAATCAATCAACATCCCTTTAACATATGAATGGAGCATTAGTTCTTTGTAACAAATATCAACTCCAAAATTCAATTGTCCTTCTTTTTTTCCTCTCTATTCTCTTCTCTTTTTCATTCATTATTTCACTTTTTTTCTTTTGGAAGAGAAATAGAGACAACATTTTTGAAGCTCAATAACAACACTTTCTCATCTTTTCTTTATTTTGAATCAACACCTTTCCAATTGCACCATTCACATTTCAAAGGATACCAAAAATAATATATAATTATGAAAAGGGTACCTAAGAAATCATAATATTCATTAAGCTCAAAGTGGGCAACTAAGGGAAAAATGATCATCAAAATTGTTGAAGGCCAGAAAAAAACTCCTAAGTGTCTTTATCCTATTAATGCATGCAAACAATTATCAATCTCAAAATGGTCACAGGTCAAGTTCTAGAATACAAAATCAAAGTGAACATCACTCATGAAAGAAATAGGGGTTTAAAATATTCAATGTGTACACCCCTTCAAAGGCTCAAATCTCACTAGGTAAGGAAAATTCCATGATCAATTATTTCAACAAAAATTTGTTGTAACATCCCTCATTTTTATAAAAAGGATAAACAATTATTTTATTATTGAAAAATATTTTTAAGAATAGTATTTTGGAAAAATAAGCACAAGGAAACATATTTTAGAAATAAAATAGCTTTGGCAAAGAAAGATTTAAATGAAATATGTAAAAAGTGATATTTTGGGTAAAATATCATGTAAAGATTGGATTGTATCTCTTTCGTTAACCGTTGGATCTTGCTCAAATTTTTAGACAAGGTTTATAATGATTTTATCTTGACATCCAACGGTTGAAATTTTGTTTTGAGAAGTAAATCTTTTTAAATTAATTTTTGAGCAAAGCAGTGTATTATATTTGAATTTCTGGATTTTAGCAGTGGCTAACCAGTTAGTGAAACCAGTAACCGGTTAGTACATATATATCTGCATAATTTTAAGTCGGTTTAGCTCGAAATATCGAGCTAAAAACGTGGTTTCTTCTCCCTTTAAGCCACATAGCACCCCTCAGCACCTCCAATTAAGTGTGTGGCGTGAGGAAGAGCTGGGTGGAACGATTTGCTCCACTCTTCCCTCAATTTTCCTCTCTTTTCCCTCTCTATAAATACCCTGTTTTGGTTGCTGCTGTTGGGGCATGTTTCTCACGAATTCCTTACTGAAACTCTGCCCAAATTCCTCCTCAAATTCGTGCAAGTAACTAGCCCTTGGTTGCTGCACCTTTAGCTTGTGATTAGTGAGTGTGAGAGCTTGTAAATCAAGGGGTTTGTGCTGCTCTTGCCCTGTTTCTGGTGTGGCTATTGCTGTTGTGTTGTTGCTGCTACCCTGGTGGCTGTTGTTCTTGGAGTCTTAGAGCTTGCTTAAGGGCTGTCTAAATTGTCTAAGGTATGGGAGGCCTCATTCATATCACTAGGATTTATGGTTGATGGTTTGTGTGAATTATGGATATTGGAACCAAGACAAGAATTGGTTGGCTTGGAGGCCAATACAATCCTTGGCTCCCTATGTTATGTAACTGAATTAAGGACCTAAACAAGAATGAAATTAATGAGAAGCATGCTGCCATAATTCTGTTATGATTCTTGTGATGATTGCTGAAATTGAGAAAGTATTAGGGTCATGATCAATTGATTATGAATCAATGAATATGAACTTGATAAATTGAATGATTTGATGCATTGGTTTGATGATTTGATGCTTTGATTTGGTTGAATTACTTGCTGTAAAGTAGTAACTAGATACCATATGTTGGTTGTCCAATGATGTCAAGAAGTAATAATTGGACTATGAAAGGAATTGAGCAAGAAAGAAGTGCAGTATGCTGTCAGACTGCATAAACTAACCGGTTAGTGGGCTCTCTAACCGGTTAGTGACTGACAGAATGCATCAATTGCTTATGTTGGTATAGCAATCATTGAGAATAGTTATTACTTAGACTTGGACTAATAATTGAACAAATATTGAGAGTAAATAAGCTAGGGAGAGATGGAATTTGTTATGGTTTGATAAAAGTTTTAATTGGAAATTAGATTGATGGACTTAGAACTAATGAAATGTAATTTGATATGCTTAAGTCTTACTACAACCTTAGAGTCATGTCCAAATTGCTATAATTGATAATTTAGAGTAAGTAAGTTAGTGAATAATGGTAATTGTTATGACATAATAATAAGACTTGTGCAATGTTGTAATGACAGATTTAGAATTTACACATTAGTTTGTAATATGGCTAACGTTGGTAATAACCATAGAGTCATGGTTGACATTGCATGAGTATAAAAAGAAATGTGAAGTTAATTAAGTTTAGTATGATAATCTTAGAATATGGGTATGATATGGGTTTGGATTAATAATGGAACCATAATTTGAAATAAGTAAGCTAATCAACCATAGTAATTATTAAGGCTTAACAATGAAACTTTCCCGAATATGGCATTAAGGGGCTTAGGAATTTAAAATATGTTTTTGGTAGTTAGGAGACCTGCAATATGCTTAGAACTATGTCTTAAAAGGTCAATACGGAGTAGGAAGGAATTAGTTTCAAGATTGGAAGGTTTTGGACTTAAAGTCAATATGTTTTGCTGTCACTAACCGGTTAGTGGATCTTGTAACCGGTTAGTGCCTGAGAGAAATGAATAATTAAATAAGTAAATCACAATAATCCCTTGAGGCTTTGCATAGGTGTTACATGAGTTGATTATGGAGTAAAATATAATGGAATTCATGATGATTCATTAGAATATGAATTGACTTGAGATGAATGTTATTTATAAAAGAACAATGATGATTATATGAGCATGATAATGCATGATGATTATTAGCTCCGATCCAAATGCGTTGATGCGTGTTGCTCTAATTTGGATACGTGAAGCTTGTATTAGCTTTGATATGAGGTCGTGAGCCTGAATGAATAGCTCTGGTATGAGACCTTGAGCTTAGATGATTCTGTATAGTACGGTGTGGCCGCTATACGAAAACATGTGGACCGGTGTGGCCGCCATATGTGTATGATTCCGTATAGTACGGTGTGGCCGCTATACGAAGACATGTGGAACGGTGTGGCCGCCATATGTGTGTGATTCCATATAGTACGGTGTGACCGCTATATGAAGACATGGAACGGTGTGGCCGCCATGGGTATAATGATGATGATTACTCTTGATAATGGAAATGCTGATAATTAATGGAATATGCATCTCATGCATGATGTTACAAGAATCGTAAAATGAGTAAGGTGCATGCAGGATTGGGAAACCATATAGTACGGTGTGGCCGCTATATGAGACGGTTGGAACGGTGTGGCCGCCAACGTTGAAATGACAAGGACCTAGAACTATTGGTGCACAATGGTTCAGGGATCATCCCCTTGTTCATTTTGGGATCGTGGTAGATGGGGTTCGAGTATAGAACGGTGTGGCCGTTATACAGGTTGTGGAAACATCGAGCGCACGATTGCCTATCCCAGAGTGTTGTTTTATGGAAGTGATGAAAAGAATGTTTTGAGAGACGTACATGTATTGCATGAAAGATTAATAATATTATTTATTGTTTGTTAAGACACTTGAGCATGCATTCATTGCATTAAAATGATATCTGTGATGCTTGTGTTTGAACAATCATATAATCTGCTTACGCGATATGACAAGTGACTTACTCCCATACTACCACATCGGTGGTGGTAGGTTCTTTTGAATGACAGGTTAAAGGTCTCTCCTGATAGAGTTAAAGGAGCGTTAGCAGAGACAGCCTGGATGACATCTTGTTGTCCGAATCCTCTTATTGAAGGATAGAGTTGTGAAGACCATGCTCTGGGTGTAAAGAGGGATTTTTGGGGATTTGATATTCTTATATTTACACTCAGACTGTTTTGTAATATAATATGATATTAATAAACAATGCTTTTGGTTTTCACACTCTTTTGGAAAAAGGTTTTATTAATTCGCATTTTTATTTACCTTTAATAATTGGGGGCGTTACATTTGCAAAATTGGTTAACTTCTATAAAGTATTCTACTCATTAAAATTCAGCTATAGCACAAAAATCAATTAATTTCCTAATTACGTAACTACACTATCAACACAAAGATAATTCCTAATCTAAATTCAGTTGTGTACCATTGTCAGAACAAACTCAACACAAGTAAGGGGAATAGACATAATCACAAAAAAAAAATCAAATTTTCCAAAAAATTTCAATCAATTTGTTACCCCCCCCCCCAACCTAGAGTTTTTCTTGTCCCCAAACAAATAGTAACTAAAAAAATTTAAAAAAAACAACGAATAACGAATATGAATTTCCATGTTAATGCACAACAATAAATTGAGGGAACATCCCCAAACTTAAATCCTGTCAAGGTCTTAAGAGTAGGGAATAGTACAACACACAGTCATGCAATAAAATAAATAAATAACTAAATTGAAAAATTACCACTGGATTGCCTCCCAGAAGCGCTTGTTTAATGTCATTAGCTTGACGCCTGATCCCCTTAAGGGTTATTCCAAGAGAACAGTAATGATAACTTTGTCAATATCTCCACCCAAGTAAGGTTTTAGCCTCTGCCCATTGACAGTGAATTGCCTTCTTGTGTCAGCTTCTGCAATCTCTATAGATCCATACGGCTTCACTTCTTTCACAACAAACGGTCCAGACCACTTTGACTTCGACTTCCCAGGGAACAATGGCAATCTAGAATTGAGTAATAGAACAGATTGCCTTGGTTGAAATTGTCTTTCACAACAATGATATGCTTTGGCCTTTTCTTTGTACAGCTTCGAGGACTCATACGCATTATTGCGCATTTCTTCCAATTCATGCAGCTGTACTTTTTCTCTTCTCACCTGCTGCACTAGGATCCTTGTTGAAGAATTTCAATGCCCATAATGCTTTATACTCCAACTCCACAGGTAAGTGACATGCCTTGCCATATACAAGCTGATAAGGAGATAGACCAGTGGGAGACTTATAAGCAGTTCTATAAGCCCAAAGTGTGTCATCCAACTTCATGGACCAATCCTTCCTTGTTGATGAGACAGTCTTCTCCAGGATTATCTTGATTTCCCTAATTGAGACCTCCGCTTGACCATTGGTTTGCGGATGATAGGGTGACACAACTTTGTGTCTGACACCATAGTGTTGTAGGACTTTCTCAAGCTGGCGATTTCGGAAGTGTGATCATCTATCACTGATAAGGACTCGGGTAGTGCCAAACTGACTGAATATATGCTTCTTGAGGAATTTAATCACGGTCTTGGCATCAGCCTTCTTTGCAGCCACAACTTCTACCCACTTTGACACATAGTCCACTGCCACAAGGATATACTCCTTTGAATATGAGCTTGGCAACGGACCCACAAAGTCAATTCCCTAACAACCGAAGACTTCTATCTCCAATATGTTATTCAGGGGCATTTCATTCTTCTTCGATATCCCTCCAGTCCTTTGACAATTTTTGCACTGTTGGGCATGGAAGTGGGCATCTTTGAATAGTGAAGGCCAATAAAACCCACACTGAAGGACTTTGGCAACGATCCTTTCTCCATTAAAATGCCCACCATAAGAAGAATGGTGACAATGCCACAGGATGCTCTTGGACTCCTTTGATACTACACACCTTCTTAGCAAACCATCAACTCCTATCTTGAAGAGATAGGGGTCATCCCATATGTATTGAGTTGCATCTCTTTCGAATTTCTTCTTTTGATGCCATTTTAAATCCTTTGGGATGAAACCTGCAGCTTTGAAATTAGCCATGTTAGCAAACCATGGCCGCTCTTGCACTTGAATCTCCATTTCTTTTCTTGTCACTTCCCTGTTAATCAACCTTGATAGATGGTCAGCAATAAAATTCTCGCTGTCTTTCTTGTCTTTGATGATTAAATCAAATTCTTGCAATAACAAGACCCAACGAATGAGTCTTGGCTTAGAATCTGATTTAGCCAACAAATACTTGATTAAAGGCATGTAAACATTTAGAATTAAAATCAAATACCGCATCTTTTACCAGCAAATTGCTAAGAGGCTTGGCAATCTGTGAAAAGTCTTTGATGAACCGCCGATAGAAGCCAACATGTCCAAGGAAACTTCTAATTCCCTTTCACACTGGTTGGTGGGGGTAACTTCTCAATCACTTCTATCTTTGCTTTGTCAACCTCAATACCCCTAGCTGAAATCTTGTGTCCAAGCACAATCCCCTCTATGACCATGAAGTGGCATTTCTCCCAATTCAGGACCAAAGTAGTCTCCACACACCGCTTCAGTACAATGTTCAAATTCTCCAAGCAATGGTCAAATGACTTCCCAAAAACTGAAAAGTCATTCATGAACACCTCTATACTTTGTTCCACCAGATCTGAAAAATGGCAAGCATACACCTCTTAAAAGTAGCAGGTGCATTACATAGCCAAAACAACATCTTCTTGTAAGCGAAAACACCAAAAGCGCATGTGAAGGAAGTCTTCTCTTGGTCTTTTGGATCAACAACTATCTGATTATAACTTGAGTACCCATCCAGAAAGTAATAAAAAGCTTGCCCAGCTAATCTCTCCAACATCTGATCCATGAAAGGCAAAGGAAAATGGTCTTTCCTAGTAGCCTGGTTAAGCTTCCTGTAATCAATACACATCCGCCAACCTGTGACCTGTGACAGTTCTAGTTGGAATCAATTCATTTTTCTCATTCTTGATAACTGTCATCCCACCTTTATTAGGGACTACCTGGACTGGACTCACCCAAGTACTGTCAAATATTGGATAGATCATCCCGACTTCCAAGAGCTTCATGACTTTTTTCTTTACCACTTCTTTCATAGTAGGATTCAGTCTCCGCTGAGGTTGGGCTATAGGCTTGAAATCCTGTTCCATATGAATCTTGTGCATGCAGTAGGATAGACTAATACCCTTGAGGTCAGATAAAGTCTAGCCAATATCTCATTCATTTGCTTTTAGGACTGAAATAAACTTCTCTTCTTCCAGAGTGGACAAGGTGTTACTAATGACCACTGGTTTGTTACCTTCACCGGAAAGAAATATATACTCCAAGTGCGAAGGTAGAATCTTCAATTCCAATTTCTGGTCTTCAACCTCGAGATCTTGTGGCAACTTTTCAATCTGAGCTTCTTGTGATGGAAGCTCTTTTACAACATCTAATTCCTTGAGGCATTCATCAATTTCTTTCTCCTCTTCTTCATTCATATCATCACATGCATCAATTAAGGCCTTTTCTGATGAGCTTGCCTTGAATAGTTGCTTCCTTTCTAAAAGAAAGACCTCATCAATAATATTCATTCGGTAGCACTGTTGCTTGTCCTTTGGATGCTGGATTGCTTCAAACACATTAAAGTTGATCTCATCATCTTGAACCCTCATTTTCAATTTGCCATCATCAACATCAATAATAACTTTGGCAGTCTTCATGAATGGTCTTCCAAGGATGAGTGGTACTTCTGCATCTTCTTCTATGTCCATTACAACAAAATCCACAGGAAATATGAACTTATTAACTTTCACTAGTACATCTTCAGCAATACCATAAGGAAACTTCAATGACCTGTCCGCCAACTACTATGTCATCTTGGTTGGGCGAATCTCAAGATTACCAATTCTTTTAAGCATGGCCAAGGGCATCAAATTGATACTAGCCCCTAGATCAAGTAGCGCCTTTCCCACTGGCAAGGTACCAATGGTGACCGAAATGGTGAAACTACCAAGATCTTTAGATTTCCGAGGCATAGCCTTCTGAATGATTGCACTGCATCCTGCTTTAAGTTCCACTGTTTCCTCCGAGAATCTTCTTTTCTTGGTGAGGAGCTCTTTCATAAATTTTGCATAAGTTGGCATCTACTCCATTGCTTCCATGAAAGGAATGTTAATTTGCAACCCCTTGAAGATGTCCATGAATCTTGTGTACTGCCTCTCAGTATATTTCCTTGAAGGATTCTCGGGGTAAGACAAATTCTTCAATTGGGGCAAACTATCACTCTCTTTTTTTCTCTCATGCTCACATTTTTTACACTTTTTTCTTTTTCTTTTTCAGGCTCACTTTTCTCACTCTCTTTTTGTTTTTCTTTCTCAACCCCCCTCATCATACAAATTATCCCCGATTCCCTTACCAATCTCCTTACCGCTTCTTGCGGTGATAGACTTGCACTGGTCCTTTGGGTTAGTTTGAGTATTGGCTGAGAAGTGGCTCTGATTCTGATTCTGCTTAGCCAACAATTTCGGCAGTTGCCCTAATTGAGTTTCCAAGTTTCTGATTGAAGCATAAGTGTTCTTCTGGTTTTCCAAGGAAGCTTGCATAAACTTCTCCAAAGTGGCCTCTATCTTTGATGTTTTATCTAGAGCAGGAGAATAATTTGGCTGAAATGGTTGTTGCTGCTGAAACTGTTGTTGGTAAAGTGGTTGTGGTTGAAATTTCCGCTGAGGAAATTGTGGTGGAAAGGTTGTTGTTGGAAGGGAGGTTGTTTATTGCTAAAAATTGAGTTTTTCTCATCACCACTCAACTGTATTAAAAAAAACATTATTGCTAAAAATTGAGTTTTTTTTAATGAAAAAATTAAGACTTTGTCAATGAAAATGTGAAAACTTTTATTTTCTTCATTATTACATTTGGGGAATAAAAAAAATAATCATGTGTTATTAGTTTACACAGAATTGTGTGTATCCTTGGGTAGAGAGTTACAATCAACCAAAAAAGCATCAACGTATATGGCTGATAGCACGAGACCCATAGAAATAAAATCTTAAGGGAATAAACATCCCTAAAAGAGGAAGAAAGAGAATCTATCAATGATGGTGGCGGCGCCGGAATTGGGATTGGGTTTAGAAATGAAAACGAGTTTGGAGCTAGATCAGAGAGAATAATATAAAAGAAGATAATGATGAAGAAGGTATGCTCCTGCGTTTGTTCTTGGGCTTTTTTTTTTATGAAGAATGAATGTATGAATAAAGAAGAAGAAGAATGTGATGATGTTGGTAATTGACAGTGATAGAAGAAGAAGGGTTTGATAGATTGATGAAAAAGATTAACGTGGAAGGATAGTGAAATGGGAAATTATAAATTATTAAGAGTATTTTGGGTAGATACAAATAGTATTAAAATGGATATATTCAGGGTAGATGAAATATAAAATTAAAATTAGGGTATTTTGGATAGATGAAATATAATATTAAAATGATGGTATTTTGGATAAATTAATAAAATAAATATTTTTAAATAAATATTTTAGGGATCTAATTATAAAACTTAGAAATTAAAAATATGGCCACTTTACGTTGAAAAAAAAAACACATGGCTATTTTTTATTCGGCCACGTCAAAAGAGTACATAAACAATCTATTTTCAGAGGGTTTCGAAGTAAAATCCTTCTTACTAGTACATGATATGAATTATGATCTAAAATATATTTCGCATGTTCATTTATGAGTAACAGTTTTTAGCAGGGAGCATCAGGCATGCAAGTGATCGAGTGAAAAACTAACTAGTACCCTGCCCAGTTGAATCAGTGAGTTATAACTTACAAGCTAGTCACATAACATGCATATGTACTCACATAGTCAGGATGCATGGAAAACATAGATGGGTCGAAAATAATTGTCGACTTTCCTGATTAAGCCAAGGCAATGGGTACAATATTATTACTGCAATCAAAATGTACGGTTTCAGCGCCAGTGGCAAGTACAACACCAGAGTGAATATAAAATATGAAATCGATCAATTAGCTTAACCCCCCTAAAAAAAAAAAAAAAAAACCTATCCTGTGGCCTGAATATGCCATGTGATTATACACGCTGGAGGCAAGGAGTGATGATGTACATATTCAAATGGTGAAATATTCATATTGGTATTGTAATATCATGCATGCTACAAATTCACATTGGCTATTGTTATTTCTTTTTATTATCTATCAACGTTATCCACAAATTCAACATCTAATATTATTTTGGCTTAACTAAAGTTTTTAGTTCCTCACCTAAGTGATAATATATGGTCGACGACATGTTACGCCACTTCCGCAACATTGACAGGTGACGGTGGAAGGTGCATTGACAGGTGACAGCGGAAGGTGGCGTGACATCACGTGGCAGGTTACCCATTGACATGGTGAAGGTAGCATAACGTGTCGTCGACCATATATCACTCAAGTGACGAAATGACTATTTCAAAAAATTTGAGCAAAATATAAGGACTCAAAACATTGAAAAAAATTCAAGAACCAATTCCAAAAAAAGAATAAGTTCATGAATTAAAAACTTAAATAATCTTATTATTGTTAAGAAAACTCATTGGCATTTGATGATGTTTATATTAACATTTCAATTTCTTGCCAGAATTCTTCGAAATGTAAGCCGTGCTATCCAATGAAAACGCGAGAATAAATTCAAGTTAGATTTAGCATAGCCTTGAAAGGAACTATCAAAATAACAACGAGCAGACCACCGATCTAGCGGTTAAAATTAAAGTTGAGATTAAAACCCTAAATTTGATACTCCCTCCGGCTCGAATTATAAGCAATTCTAACTACTTTTACGCTTATTAAGGAGTTTAGTTGATTGTATTTAATTTTCTCAAATTTATAAAAAATAGAGGTATTTTTGAAAAGTAGTATTGGGAATGAAACAAAAATTAATTAAGATTACAATTTTCTAGAGATGTTTTAGGAAAGTGGTATTGGGAATGAAACAAAATTTAATAAAGTTAGTTAGTTTTGCTTATATTTTAAATCAAGAGTAGTATGTTTTTTGTTGCTTATAATTCGAGCCGGAGGGAGTATATAATAAGGGATTTGATTTTCTAACACCCCTTTTTGGGTTTTTAACCCCCTTTTAATTTTTTTTTACAAAAATACCCTCCTTCATCTTGTTTTTTCTTTCTTTCTTCTTCATCCCCCTCCATCATCATCTTCTTCTTTCTTTCTTCTTTAACCCCCCTTCCATCTTTTTCTTCTTCTTTATTTCTTTTTCACCTTCTTCTTCTTCTTATTCTTCTTCCTCACACACTCACACTTACTACCTCACACATACACACACTTACTAACTCACCCCCAAACTCACGCACAATCACCACCACTCACATACTACACTATTCTGTTTTTTTTTCGTGTAAAAAGTGCCCTACGCCAATGTCGAAGCGTACGAAACATGTCGTACGCCTCGACAGAGGCGTAGGGTTTTTTTTTAAATTTTTTTCCCAGTACGTCAAGGCCTCGGCGTACGTGTAAAATACAAATACTCTAGGGGCTAGCGTACGAGTTTTTTTCTAAAAAAACCCAGTACGCCAATGCTGAGGCGTGCGTGTATTTTACACGTACGCCCAGGCCTTGACGTACTGGGAAAAAAATAAAAAAAAAGCCCTACGCCTCTGTCGAGGCGTACGACATGTTTCGTACGCTTCGACATTGGCGTAGGGCACTTTTTACACAAAAAAAAACAGAATAGTGTAATATGTGAGTGGTGGTGATTGTGTGTGAGTTTGGGGGTGAGTGTGGGCACTACTACAAAAAAGTAATTTAATCCCGGTTCCGAAACAATTTCAATCCCAGTTCCGAACCGGAATTGTTTCCGGTTCTTTAAAAACACGGAACTGGGATCGTAAATTCCACATAACTGGGATCCTAGATAGAACTGAACCGGGATCGTATTTGAAGGAATTTTTTGTAAAACCGGAATCTTAAATGAGGGAGCTTTTTTCGTGAACTAGAATCGTAAATGAGAGTAATTTTTTATGAACCGGATCATAAATGAGAGTAATTTTTTTGTTTGGAAGCACAATTTTATATAATAATATAGCATGACAATACCGTGTGTACCTGTATAACCAAAATGAGAATTTGATATAGCTAATTTTCCCTTGAAATCTCTATTTCAAAAGCAATAAAATATATATCTTCCTTGACTTCATACAAAAGAGCTTCAAAAGACCAAAATAGCTCCATAAAGTTGAGAAACATATACAAAAAGAGCTAAATTATCAAGTACTATATAACCAAAAGATCATAATATCTTCAAAAGTTTACTATACAACTAAATTATCAAGTACTACATATATATATATATATATATATATATCTAAATCTAAGGTACTTCATCGAACATGAATGTTGCTCATTCTTCTTTGACTTCATCCAACAACTCCTGAGTGTACATGGTATACTTACAATCATCAAAGTACTGTAAAATAATATAAACATATGTTATATTATTGAACTAAATGAGTAATTATAAGAGTTGAAACGAACATAAATCAGAATGAAATTACAAACCAATTCAGGAATCATGACATCTTGGTGATGTAATTGAACAATTTCCTTCATGTATCTCAAAACATAATAACCACAATCAATATGATTTGGTTGTTTAGGACACTAAAATAAAATTCACATGAAAAAAAAAGTATTAGGATAAAGCAGTACAAGACAAACAATATATATCAAACTGTAGACAACAAATAAGAAACAGTAGATAGTAGACAATAGACATCAAATAGATTACAGCAAACAACAAAACACCTTTATTGTCAACCATTTGAATGGTTTGGATAATTGCTTTTGTGTGTACATTTTTCCATTGATTCCACGGTAGATTCTTAGAGCTCTAAAAAATAAAAATTTATATTAGTAATACTTTGAATCATATGTAGCAAAAAGAAAAGAAGTTGCTTTTATCTATTAAAAATGTCCATAATATATCTTTGCGGACTTGCAAAGTTTTTCTCAATGGATCCAAGTAATATATTGTCTCTTTAGCGGCATCAACAACAAACAACACCCAATGATAACTACAAAATGAATAATACTTAGCTTAGAAAATATTTCACTAACAAAAATGATAATGATAAGTCTTAGACAATGAATTAGCAAGGTGCCAGAAATGGATTGCTACAAAAAAATAGGAAAACATATGTTTAAAAAGAAATAACAAGAAGAAATAACAAGTGATTTACCCAATGTTGCAAGGTGTCAGCAACCACATCCCTTCATCATCTTTAAAATGATCAAGCAACTTAGCAATATATTGGCCAACATCCAAATTATCTTCCTTTTGTATTTTAATCTCCTTACGCTTAGCTATAGACTCAGGTTCCGCATTAGACTTCCTCAAATTATAGGAGGATAGGAATGCAAACCTCTTCAATAGGTCTCTTGCCATCAAGTATTTGTTGTACAAGTACCCGAAATGGGCAGGTATATTAAAAGATGAGTATGAATATACACCAGCATATTTAAAATGTGCAAAATGAACTAGTTTGATAAATTACCACATATATACACAAATGATTGAGGCATCCAGTTCTTTTTGCTCTAAGAGCTGATGTATTTGTTTTTTCCCAACAAATAAATTTTCAGTGTTATTTTTGAATAAATCTTCATCCACCATCAATGTGAAATAATCATCGGTTGCCTTTTTCAAGTATTTATGGAGAGCCTTGCAATTAGGAGGGAGAACTATCTCCGGATTTCCATTTGCTCTTGAGGGTTGAAACATGAATTTTGCATGAATCTTTCTTGGTGACACAAATGACTCCTTTGTTTGAAGTGAGTTTTTGGCATTATCCTTTTCCCCCTTCAATCCCAAAGGTCCATGTAAATTTGTAATTCATGTCAGCAGAATGTGTAAAGTAATAACATTATTTCTAATAATGCAAAGTTAAGAACATACCACAGAAGCCTTGTCTGAATTCTTGTTAGGTGACTTCATTGATTCATCTTTGTGTCCTGTCTTTTTGCCCTTAGTCCCTTTGAATCCAGTGGGTAGCTAAAGACATTATTGAAAGTTAATATGATATTTAAATAATGTCATGAAATATTTATTCATTAATATTAAATGCCATATCAAATCCTCTACCACAATAAGGTGCTCTGGCCATGACACATGAGATCCTAATGCTTCTTCAACAGTGTACATTTCATGAATCGGTTGTGGCAAATTTGCGCTCAAATCAAGTGGAACCTCAACAAAAACTCGCAAATGTTTCGGGGGTAGGGGTGCATCATCAAGAGTATCACCTTGAAGGTTATATACTTGACCTATAGCAACCTTGTGCTCATACGGATCAGCTAATAACAAATAACATCGACTGACTCCCTAAACCAATGACAAGATAAAAAATATTAGTTGGTAATAGTTAATCTTCAATTACAAATGTCATCAAAATAATTAAAGTATATAAATGAATGACCTCAGGAAGGTTTGCAGCAAGTGCACAACTATCTCTACCACTTTGTGGTGTAGGCAAATCTTCCTGCCTCTCCACTCCCTCTTTCATTTTCTCATGTTTTTCCTTTTCCAAGACATCAAGTCTTTCTAGGACAATACGCAACACTTCCCTAACCTTATTGTGTTCTGAAATTTCAACATATTTCTTCTGATGCTTGTGACTCCCAAAATAATTGCCTATTGTGACCCCAAATCCCACACCGGTGACCCGACAAGGATACTCAGGTTTGTTCAAGACTTTGGCAAGTATATCCTGACGCGGATCATTTGTTATCTCTCCACTTTGTTCTTCCACATGCTGAAACAGTGAAATAAAAAAAACAGCAGTAGCAATATTAGCAGCAAAAGAACAATATCAGCAGTCCAACAACAACTAAATGCAACTTATAATAGCAATAAAATAATAAAGTATAACAGTAGCAGTAAATCAACAAAATAGCAACAAAACAGGATGAATCATTCATGTACTTCAATACTAGCACTATAATTACTCTCCTCATAAATATAATTTGTATTTATTCCTACAGTGTATATAAATAGCTAATCAGCTAAGTAGAAAATCACTCAAGAAATTCACACAAAGAGCCTAATTCTCTCCATTTTTTCATAACTTTGTATCAAAGCGGGCTCAGCCCCATATCTGGTTTGACTCTCGAAGGTTTCTGTATCTGGTCAAACAGCAATAAAACAGTAGCAATAAAACAGTAAAATAGCAACAGTTGCAGTAAAACAACAACCCTCTACAAGTTTCAATTTCACACTTACAATTTTTCGCACAATTTCACGAGCATTTTCATTATCTATTTCGCCATTCTTATTAAATCGAGCAGCCCTGTACAACTTGTAACGGGGTAAGAATGTTTCCTGGGAATTTGTCTCTTTAAGCTACACATTAAAACAACTAATCAGTAAAGAATGTAGTTTGAATGACTAAGATATGAGCAAGTAACCAATAAGATCTTAAACGTACAATTTTTTCCTCCAAACCAGCATACCCCATGCGCGAGATACGTGATGGACACTATGGATTTAATCCTTGTTTGCTATTCTCTTTACTAGTTTTCTGCGCAAATTAAACACATGTAAAAAATGTCACTAATATATGTGATATATTGTGATATTGTGCATATAATTGTATTGCTGATACCTCAAAATCCGGCTATGTACAATAAGCTACAAATTCCTCCCATTCTTCTTGGGAAATTGAGTCAGCATATTCTTTGGGTGGATGCATTGCATTTTTTTCCTTTCGCCATCTATTTAACCTAACTCTAAAGGTTTTGAGCGAATCCCCAGCTAAACTTAGAACATATGTCATACGAGTCTCATCAATATCCCATGTGCTCTACAAAACATTATAACAATAGTGAGAAATAAACTATAAGGATGAGTAAGTATTAATATAAGGAATATGACATAAAACACTATGAATAGAATAATTTTATATACCTGCACTTCGTTCCAAACAATAGATCTAGTCTCATCGCTCGCATCTTTCCAATTTGTTAGAGTGATTGACACTTCTTGCCAAACAATAACACCAATGTGACTTCTGAACAATGACCTATATTGACCTACTGGTTGGCCCTTTACATTCCATTCAACCTAATCAAATTGATTTAATTGATAGATTAAATCAAACACCGGTTAGATAAGAACTAACATAACTAATCAAAGTAAGTATGACATTACCGGAATTTTCCCTAATTTGTTTCTCAAAATGATCACCTTCTTCAAAACGGTCTTCCCTCGCTGGCCCCTTTTTTCTTTTCCTTAGGAGGACTTTTCTTTTGCTTAGGAGGACTACCACCAGATTTTTTGGAAGCCATTTCCCTTTAAACAAATTAGAACACAAACAAAACATCAATACTTAATACACACATATAAAGGGGGAAATAATAATATCAAAAGAAATAAAAATTTATACACATGAAACTAATTGGAAAAAGTTCGTACATATTGTTTAAATTAATCTTCTCTTTTTTCTCATCCAAAAAGGAGACTTAGGCTTGATCCAATCTCCCTCATTATGATCATCTCTAGTAAACATTCCATCATCTTCAAGAGCATCACTCTCAACCGATTGTGATGTCCCAAAGAAAAGATCCTCCTCATTATTATCATTATCCTTATCTTCTTGATCATCATACTTATTGACATTTACTTTGTTTGAATGAAGAACAATGGACCACTTTTTATTAGCAGGATCTGTGACATAGAACACTTGTTCAGCTTGTGATGCTAAAATGAATCTGTCATCTTTGTACCCCACTCTATTAAGATCCACCTTTAGGAACCCAGGCTCATCTATTTGAATGTCATTTTTGTTGTCAACCCACGTGCAACCAAACACAGGCACTCGAAAGCTAGAATAGTCTAACTCCCATATGTGTTCAATGACACCAAAGTATGACATATTAGCATATATGGGGTTTTTGTCATCAGCGCGTGAGATATGCATAGAGTGAGGCACGAGAGTCACGCCACTATTTTGCATAGTGCTGCGATCATCCTGCCTTTTGGTGTAGAATGTGTACCCATTAATTGCATAACCATGGTAAGATATGGCATACAAACTTGGACCCTTTGCAAAACGTTGCAATCTTTCGGAAACGGAACCAAGAGCACTTGTAAGCTTTTCTGAAACCTCATCTTTTAGCCAATCTTTGAATGTCCGATTATGTTCTTTTGCTAACCAATTATCACTCTTGTCTGAGTACAAGTGACGCAATATGTCTCTGTGTCTTTCAACATATGGGTGAATCTCGTCGGTGTTGTGTAAAACATATAAGTGTGCTTGATCTCTTTTTGACAACGTCATGGTCACAACTTCATTTCCAAGAATCTTTTTTCCCTTCCTTTTTTCCGTATGACGAGTTTTTGGAAGGCCTATAGAATTGACATTGCTTAGGAATCCACTACAAAACTCAGCACTTTCTTCGACAATGTACCGTTCAACAATACAACCCTCTGGTCGACTACGGTTTTTCACATACCCTTTTAATATTTTCATACAACGTTCAATCGGATACATCCATCTCATATAAGCTGGCCCACACAATTGTGTCTCTCTAACCAAGTGAACGGTTAGATGAATCATTATGTCAAAGAAAGAAGGCGGGAAATACATCTCAAGCTCACACAGAGTCTCAACAATTTCATTTTGCAATTTCAGCAACTTCGAAGGATCAACCACTTCTCTACAAAGAGATCTAAAGTAAAAACACAATTTAGTTACACTCACTCGTACCTTCTTGGGAAGAATAGAGCGTATAGCTATTGGAAGCATATGCCCCATGAGGACATGGCAATCATGAGACTTTAATCCCTTTAACTTGAGGTCTTTCATCGATACAAGGTTTCGTATGTTTGAAGAGTACCCCTCTGGAACTTTAACTCCACAAAAATAGTTCAGAACAACTTTTTTTTCTTTCCTTGATAAAGTATAGGCAGTAGGAGGAAGATATGTACGTTTTCCTTTGATCACTGGGGCCAACTCTTTTCAGATTCCCATACTAACCAAGTCTTTACGCGCATTAAGGTTATCTTTGGACTTTCCAACCATAATGAATAATGTACCATAAAGACTATCAAAAAAGTTCTTCTGAATATGCATGAGATCAAGGAAATGCCTCACATATAATGACTTCCAGTAGGGTAAACGCCAGAAAATAGAATTCTTCTTCCACCCTTGTGTTTTAACTTCTTCAGAAAAAGGTTTGCCGAAATTGTTAATTGAATCTTTCACCTTTTGGAACAACTCCTCTCCTGTCAACCATGGAGGAGCCTTCCGTTCTTCTGTGTTTCCATTAAAAGCCTTTCTCCACCTTCGGTAACGATGTTTTAAAGGAAAAAATCTACGATGTCCAAGATATGCATGCTTGTTCCAATGTTTCAACCATATGCTATCTGTATGGTCTTCACATATAGGGCATGCCTTCTTTCCTTTGACACTATATCCTGATAGATTACCGTTTGCCGGAAAATCATTAATTGTGCCAAACAAAATAGCCCTCAAGCAAAAACTTTCTTCCCTATACCCATCTACACCTTCCCACATTTGAAGCAAATCTTCAATCAATGGCTCCAAGTAAATGTCTATATCATTTCCTGGCTGTTTGGGTCCAGAACTTAACATACTTAACATCATGAACCTGCGCTTCATGCACAACCAAGGAGTAAGGTTATAAATTGCCAAAAGCACCGGCCATGTACTGTGGGAGTTGCTTTGAATACCATGCGGGTTCATTTCGTCAGTAGACAATGCAAGGCACAGGTTTCTTGTTTCTTGGCCAAAATCAGGGTAATCATTGTCAAATTTTTCCCATTGAGGAGAATCTGTTGGGTGTCTAAGCTTGCCATCTTTAATCCTTTCATCCGCATGCCATGTCAAGTGCTCAGCATCTTTGGCATTATGAAACATGCGCTTGAATCTAGGAATTATAGGAAAATACCATACCACCTTTTCGGGACTAGACAACTCCTTCTTATATCGTGAGGCATTGCATTTAGGACAGAACTCTAAAGACTGGTAATCCTTTCGAAATAAAATGCAATCATTCGGGCAAGCGTGTATCTTTTCGTAGCCCAGAGCGACAACGCATAGCATCTTTTTGGCCTCATATGTTCGATCAGGAAGCGTATTATCCTCCGACAGGAATGCTTTCAAAAGTGAAAGCAATTCCGTGAAGCTCTTGTCACTCCATCCATTGCATGCTTTCAGATTGTACAACTTCAACACAACATCCAATCGTGTTAACTTGCTACCTTCGTACAATGGTATCTTTGCATCACTTTGTAGCCTATCTAACAATTCAGGACAATCTTGAAGATCCTCTGCAACAACATCTGCCATATCATCCAAATGATCGCCATCATTGTATGTCGCTGAGTCAGTGTCATTTTTAGCATCACCACAACTAGCTCTTGTCTCGCCATGCTTTGTCCAACATGTATAACTTGGGTCAATCCCGTATGCAAGTAAATGACCTTCCAACTCTGTTTCATGGACTCGTTTACTATAGCAGCAACTTAAACAAGGGCATCTGATCCTATCAACATCTTTTGCAGGACTAATCGCAAATCTAACAAACTATTTCACTCCTTCCTCGTATTCTGGTGACAAAATATTAGCTTTAACCCATTCACTCTCCATCCTAATCTACCAAAATATATATAACTAAATCACTATACAAAAGAATGATCTTCACAGAGGTTGTAATATCATTTGTTTCGATATAGCAAAATTACCAAGTAAAAACCAGAAAAATAAAAACCATACCAGAAAATACCAGAAAAATAAAAATCAGACCAGAAAAATAAAAATCAGGCCAGGAAATAACATACCAAAAAAATAAAGACCCGATCAGACCAGAAAAATAAAAGCCAAACCATAAAAATAAAAACCAGACCAAAAAATAATAGACCATAAAAATAAAAACTAGATCAGACCAGAAAAATAAAAACCATACCAGAAAAATTAAAACCGGACCACAAAATAACAGACCATAAAAATAAAAACCAGATCAGACTAGAAAAATAAAACCAAACCATAAAAATAAAAAGTGGATATCAAGAATAGAGGAATTGGTAGTTGGATTTTAGTGGAATCAAGAATGAAGATCAATTTATATCCTCAACTAACCAAACCCCTCATTCTTACAGTTTTTCATTCCTTTGTTACTTGATGTATAATTGATTCACAATTTATTACTTGATGTAAAATTTATACTGCTGAATTGCCACTCAATTACCTTGGATTCAGTTACTTTAAGCTACATTGTAAAATTGACAAAAATCTTGAATGGTCTCTAACCAAACAAAAAGGGTCTCATTATTACTAAAAAAACCAAACTTTGACAGCAGAGCTAAAACCAGTAAAAATGAGTAACAGTAACAGTAACAACCAGTAAAAACCAGTAATAGTAAAAATTTACTAAAAGCCAGTAAAAACCACTAAAAACCAGTCAATTTCCTAGAAAATTCACTAAATGCCTAACAACTGAAAAATTGGTTTAACCAATAATAGTAACCCACCGAGAAATAATGAAACTAAAAATAGCAACCCCATTCCAAAACAAAAGAGAATGATCTGCAAAATTATTGAAATCCATACAAGTTTTATCTTGAAAAGAGAAAACAGAATCGATAGTACAGGTTGCCATCCAGGGGAAAAGCAAGAATCAGGCCCTAGATTTTCCCAAGGATTGGTCATAGTCCAAGGCCAATAATTGGGCAGCTCCAGCTTGGGATCGGAAGCATCAGAATCGGCCTCCTTAGGCGCTTCCACAATCAAATGGTACATGACATTAAAAAATTGGATAAAAAAACTAAGATTTTTAATGGAAAATCTTATTACTTATGTAGTTAACTTAACCAACAGCATGCTGTCAGAATTAATTCTGTTAAGAACCCATGTCTAATCTGAAAATCCCCTCTGAAGGTCTAACTAAACGAACTACAAGCTTACTTTTTTTTTGTCAAATAAGCTTGTTGACTGGATTATAATCCCCTCCCAAACCTTGCCAAACACACTCATCACATTCCATGGAATTTGATAAAAAGCTACTTGAAGGGAGCTTAACACTTGCAAAAGGGGGTTATCATGATGAAAATTCACTCGATTCAATGAAAGAGTTAGAACTTGGGTAATAGGATTTGCAGAAAAAGCATCCCAACAGACAAATGAATTGAGCCAATGAGACCACAAGTCTTGAAATCCTAGATAGTTAGGGGAAAGAGTAAAAAGAAGGTGCTATCAGAGTTGTATTTCATTTGTCTAGACAAAATATTGAAATGCTCAAGAAATCAGTATTGGCTAAGCAGAAAACGAAAGAAAAACTTCACTTGTCAACATTTGTCATATCTCTTGCCTATTCTTGTCTTTGTAAAGTTAAAGCAGAGGGAATAAAAAACAAAAAAAAATTGAGTTTGGTCTGAACATTGATTGCAGACCTCGCTTAGAGCCACCTATTCCTCCAACAAATTTTGGAAATTGTGTTGGTTTTAGATTTGCAAGTATGGAAACGAGTGAGTTGTTAGGGAAAGATGGATTATTTGTAGCTGTAGAAGCAATAAGTGCAGCTTTGGAAACTCTGAAGGATGGACTACTGAGTGGTGCATCCAACACAAGCAATCAAAGTTGCTTGAAGGTTTAGAAAAAAGTAAAACTAAAACAGTATTACTAAGCAATAGAAAAAAGAAATAAATTCACACACAAACACAAGCAATCACAAAAATTAAATTCAACACAAAATGAAAAAGAAAGATAGAATGATCATTATACCTCTCCTTGGTTTAGCAGCAACTTTAACAAGTGGAGTTGTTGTTGTTGTTCTTTTCTCAGCCTTGGACTCCTTCTCCTCCAACTCTTCCAAAAGGAACAAAACACTAAGTTGATTAGGAATGGAAACAACTGTGACTTGGAAGAATTCAGACAAAATAAAGCAATAGAACGGAGGAGTCGATACCTGTAGTGAAGCGGCGGCTGCGCCGGTTCAGGCTGTAGTGACTTGGAAGAGTCGATACCTGTAGTGACTTGAAGGGATTAGCGGTGGCGGTTCAGGCTTCGGAGCAACGAGAGAGAGAGAGAGGGCTCGAGGAAGAGAAGAATGTGTGACAGCTTGGGCAAGGAAGAGAGATGATCAGCGACAAAGAGAAGCTAGGAGGGTTTGGTATGCTTCAGCGGCGGCGGTTCGGGCTTCGAGGAAGAGAAGAATGGGTTCGAGGAAGAGAGGGCTCGAGGAAGAGAAGAATGGGTTCGAGGAAGACAGTGGCTGATGAGGATGAGCGGCGACGGCGAGTGAGTTGAAGGAAGAGAGATGATCGGCGAGTGAGCTTGGGACCGGCGGCGTGAGAGAGAGAGATGATCGGAGATAGAGGGCTGATAAGGGTTTGGTTTGCTGTGTTATGGGTTGTTGAGGCCTGAGCGTTTGGTTTGGTACCAAATTTTCGTATGCCCGCGTAAAAATTTTATCATTATTGATTCCGGCTCCTTATAAAAATGGGGATTAAAAATGCACAGTTATTTAAAAATATTTAATTAACATTTATGATCCCAGTTTCGAGTTTTTTTAACTGAGATGAAAAAACGCTGGAATTTTAAATATATTTCTACTTCTTTTTTATTATTTTTTTAATTAAAAAGGGTATTTAATCCCAGTTATAACACGGAACCGGGATTGAAAATAAGTGTTTTTTAAATAGTTTTTGTAGTAGTGGGGGTGAGTTAGTGAGTGTGTTTGTGTGTGTGTGAGGGAAATGGAATGAGTGTGAGTGTGTGAGAGAGAAAAATAAGAAGAAGAATGAGAAGAAGGAATAAAGAGGGAGTTGAAGAAAGAGAAGAAGAAGAAGAAGAAGAAGAAGAAGAAGAAGAAGAAGAAGAAGAAGAAGATTTGGGGGAGGGGGGTTTGAAGAGGAAAGAAAAAAGAAGAAGAAGAAGAAGATGATGGAGGGGGTGAAGAAAGAAAGAAGAAGATGATGAAGAAGGATATTTTTGGGAAAAAAATTAAAGGGGGATCAAAAACCCAAAAGGGGAGGTTAGAAAATCAATTTCCATATAATTTAAACTACATAGGTTTAAAAAACGATTAAAGCATTTTTAAATTTCAGGTCCAACATAGGCGACCCATACTAATCACCCAATCGCTAAACGAGTTACCTCATTGGCTCTTGCTCTCTGTGTGTGACAGTGTATGTGTACGTAAATATATACGTAAATATATAATCTTTGTCTTTCAAATTATATTTTATTTCATATTAATATTTATATAAATTTATTTGTTTATACAGACATGCGGTTTAATTAGTGCATGCCCCATTGATTAAACCATTAAATCAGTATCTCAATACCCTAATTGGTTTCATCACTATAACATTGCTCCCTCCATTCGTGAATGTCTTTCTAGATATATTTTTTCATAATAGAAGTTTTTCAACAAAACTAATATTGCAATAATTAATTATATTTTTTACAATTTTATTCCTAGTTATTGCATATAGATAGTCAGTGAATGAATAAATTTTTTTTTGAAAGGCAAAAAACTTTTATTGAAAAAAACAGTGAACCAAGATAGTTCACCTACAGATTGTACATAACCATATAGTTTTCTCTGCTAAACATCAGTAATATAGAGTGCCCTGATACTCCAGCTAAACACCTATGTTATTACATTTCATAAAAGCATTCTAAAGGAATCAAAACCCAATCTGAATAAGATCTATTTGTACCTGTATGTTGAATCCTAAAACCAGTCCAAAAATGAATTCTAATTTTTTCTACAATGCTAGAAATGAAAATTCTTTCACTTTCAAAAATTGATTTGTTTCTACTAATCCAAATTTCCCAGATGATGATAAGCCAAAAATTGATCCAATCTTTTTTTTTATTACCTTTGATCTTCAACAGCCCACAATGATGAAATAATGAAGCAATCCTTTGTCCCGGAAGAACGGTATTTAGCTTGAACCATGAGTAACATTGTTGCCACACCTTGTAAGAAACAGAACAGGAAAAAAATAGATGATCTGCAGACTCCTGAAAATCTCCACATAATCCGTAATTAACATTGTCATTTAGTGAAATAATTCCTCTTTTTTGTAAATTAAGTCTATTTGGAATTCCTTCATGAATTAGCCTCCAAGCATGTCCTGTAAGTTTTAATGGAGCAGTATTTTTCACTAGTAGAAAAAATGGATTTTACATCGGCCATTTAACATCTGTTTTAAAAAATGATGTAAAAACAAAATGCGGTGACAAACTTGTAAATAAGTTTAAAAAGGAAAACATTCCGCATCAGGTTTTTTTTATAACAGATGCGGAAAGTCATATTTTCTTTAACTTTCCGCATTTGTTTTATGTTAATTGATGCGGAATGTCTAATTTCCGTACTTTTCGCATCAGGTTTTGTTTAAATGATGCGAAATGTTTAGTGCGGTGACAAACTTGTAAATATAATAAATTTAGCGAAATAAACATTCCACATCTCTTTTTTATTTAACTGATGCGGAATGTTTGATTGTATTACTTTTCGCATCAGGTTTCAAATAAAAGATGTAAAATGTTGAACGGTGGCAAACTTGTAAATATGATATGATAATTTTAATAAATAAACATTCCGCATCTCTTTTTATTTTTATTGGAATGAGCCTACTTTTGGCATCATTTTTTTAAATAAATGATGTGAATTGTCGTGACAAAAATTCATTACGTTGCTTCTTCTATTTTTAGTGAAGAACCCTAAAACTAAAACGTATATTCACTCTCATCAGACTCCAAAACACAGTCCCTCTACTCTCTCCGCCGCGTCCTCCGTTCTCCAGCCACCTCCCTCCACCACTCACGCAGCCCCTCTCCCTTCGGTTCTCACCCTCCGGTTCTCCCTCCAGCCCTTCGGTTCTCATCCTCCGGTCTCCCTCCGGTTCTCCCTTCGGTTCTCCCTTCGGTTCTCACCCTCCAGCCTAGCCACCGCCATCCGCTCGCCACCGTTCTCCATAGGCGATTTTACCAGTTCTCCGCCACTCGAGATTGAGTTGGAAGACGCGGATGAGGAGCCGTACCGTGGCCGTCGCACCCAACCCTGTCACCTCCGCCACTCGCGACTCCAGACATAGAGGTCATGAGGGACAACGAGAGAGATCTTGAGAGTAGTGTCCAAAGCGAGGGTTTATTCCAATGTCACCATTCAGTGGGGGTATCTTCTTTTTAACCCTTCGATTTTTAATTTCCCCTTAATTTTAGGGTTCCTGCAAATTTTTTTTTTTAATTTTAGGGTTCTTAATTTTAACCCTTCTTAATTTTGTTGTTGTGAGTTGCAGGGGGCAAGATGATTACCTAATCATTCAGTGTGCTTTATCCTCATCTTCTCAAACTTCTCTTGACGAAGAAGACAATCTCTATCTCTGAAACTTTTGAGCTTTGTTTTAGTCACAACATGCTGCTCTTTCTTTTCTTTTGTCTTCTTGTTTTTGGTTACCCTTTAATGATGGGTTTGAGTTCTGTTTTTATTTCTTTTTTGTTTATATTTTTGAGGTAGAGATGGTAATTGTTTAATGTTCTTCTTTAGCTCTGAACAATTTTTTAAAAAAGTTTGTGTTTCTTTTTGTTTTCTTTGTGATATATACTGTGTAATTGAGCTTCTATTTTGGTCGTTTAATCTTCATTCTTAATCTTCTTTGAGCTTTGAAAAATTGCACAAATTGAACCAGTGTGAAGGACTTGATGACTAAACATAAGTTGAGAGATGAAAAGAAGCAAACAGAAGTTCAAACATAAAAGAGAAAATGGTGAAAAGCATTGTTTCAATCTGAATTATTCTGAAATAATGCACTCTCAAGCAACAATTTTTACCTAAAGATCCTGAACCTAGAGGTTGAGATGTTGCAACTAATAATCATTATCTGTTTTGGATGCTAATCTAAGTTAATTTTAATGATTGTGAAGTTTTTTAAGAGGGTGGTAATATTATTTAGCCAAGAAGGATCTAATTTGTAAGCATTTAATTAACTGGTTGGTGGTTTTTTCTAATTTGTAAGCATTTAATTTGTTAATCTTCTTTGCTGAAATTTTGCAGACTATATGTTTAGTAATGAACATATAAACTACCTGATAACATATTCATTTAACTTTCGAAATGATGAGCTGCTGTCATACTACATATCCTTTCTAAGGTTTGTTTTAAGTTACTTTATTTATCATGTCGCTGAATGGTGGTTGATGATTGCACTACATAAAATCTGTTTTCTAGGGCTACTACATTTGTTTTAACTTCCCCTCTCCTATGTATAATATGACTAATCAGTTCTGTTTTAACTTGCTAATGAGAACTTGCTACTAGTAATTAATTTGGTACTGGACCTATTTGGATTTTTCATTAACAAGAAAGGAGAAAAGGAATTCCATGGACAGAAGAGGAACACAAGTACCTTTTTACAAGTTCAATTATAATAGTTCACTCACGTATTTGTTTGTTCGTTGCTCTGACACTCACAATCAGAAATTAATTAGAAATCTAAGTTTTATATCATTGATTTTTTAAATTAGAAATCAATGGTCAGATTCTTAACAGTGGTGAAGTTGAGGCTTTTCTTTTATGTGCAAGGGGCTACTGGAATGTACCGGATGATTCATCAAAAGAAGCTCTTCTTGGTTGGTTTGAGAAAAAAATTAAAAATGCTGGACTGTTTGACTTGAAGGATGCTCTATATTTCCCTCAAGGTGCAGGTAATGATAATTTCTAATACTTTTAGTTAAGTATGTATTTAAAAGTCTAATTACATAAGTAGCTTCTCCTCTGGTTAAGTCTGCTGGGAGCTAGAAAAGCATCTTCATGTTTAGTTGAATTTTCTATTTTTCTAGAACAGATGTTCGGCCAAAAGTTTAGACAAAAATGTGGTTGAAAGTTGAAACAATCTTTTACTTTATAAGTTTATACTTTATCCCACCATAGCTAGGTCGGGAACCAGTTTGTTGTCCTTTTGATGTATTGCCTTTCTCTTGAAACGTATATTTGACCAGATTCTTGGCAATTATGATCACACAGGTCATGCAATCCTTGCTCATTTAATAACAAAGGATAGCTGACCTCATTTTTTACTACAAAGTAATGCTGTATCTGAATACATTCATGGTTATATCCTAGGCTTAAGTTCCATTTTGTGCTTGATATTTTTCCATTTCTTACTGATTTAACTAAAATTTAGGAAACTGGAAATTTAGTTTAAAAAGATATAAGTCACATGGAAATTGCAGATTCTTTTAGAAATAGATATTTGTGCATCATTTTGTTACTTCGAAAACATTTATGACTCAGCCTTGGTATAGGTTCTTGTTTGTGTCTCTGTACAAGGGTCATTAGCTAACTGAGGTTAGTCTAGGAGACGATTTCTTGATTCTATTACAGTAAGGCTACAATTAGTATTAGTGAACGTCGTATTTTATCAATTGAATCCACTCCTTACTGTCATGAATTGCACTTCACTTTTCACTTTTATCAATTCGTACTTTTGTTCAAAGTCTCAACTGATTCATAAAGGGAATATGGGACTTCAAAATTTTAATTGCTTCCTCTATGAAAAGAAAGTCATTTTGATTGGTTCTGAATTTTTGTTTTGATTTGACCTTCTGCCGATGAGATGACCTTGTGCTATTGGTTCATGTGCTCATATCTCTGCTTATGCCCAGCCATAAGAATGAATGTCTACATTCTCTCTATTTTAATCATATAAAATTTTTGATCTATATCTATGGTATGCCATGTTATCAACCAAAAAGTGAATTTGTGCATCTTGATTTTAGTTCTCACTTTCGTTGAGTGCTCTTCTATGTCAGTTATTGAAACCTCATACGTATGGCTCTCATCTAAATGTAGGTTGTAAAGGTTCAGTCGAATGCTCGTCAATTAGACAAGACACCACCACAAAAACTGCTCCAGGTGCTTGGTATACTCTCAAATAAACTCCTCTTGATTGATACTTGATATTGTCTCCTAAAATCTAAATATGTAATTGATGAAATTTCTTTGCTATATTTGTAGCTAATGCTTTTAAATTGATAAATGGAAGAAAGATCTTATAGTTGATTAAAGGTCTAATATCATGAAATGCTACAACTGTAAAAGTATTTTGACTTCCATAGTATTTGGTCCTAATTAGGTGGATAAGTATTTTGGCTAAAAGTTTCTGAGTTTTGAAATTTCTCTGTTTAAATCCTTATCATTGTAAACCGAAAATAAATAATCCAGTTTTCCTTCTAAAAAAGAGCATTTTGTCCTCTTTGAATGGATGTTGCTATGACATATCCATGTTTGCACGGACACAAATCTCTTCTTACCAAGAGGTAATAGCCACTCCATGAAATCAGTTTCCTTGTTAACTTTTATGAGTTTATAATTCAGTTGTCAGTTTCCTTGTTAGCCTCTTATGGTTATGTGATTTGTAATCTGTTTACAATTTAGTTGATTTGTTCCAAGCTTAGTTGATTTGTTTACATTTTCTCATAAATTTAGTTGATTTGTTCCAAGCTTAGTTGATTTGTTTACATTTTCTCATAAATTTTACTTTTGTTGCAGGATGTTCATTGGCACTTCCAAAAGGATGGAGCTGGCTCAAGTTATAGTTAGTAGTATAGCTAATTTTCCTGCCAATTTCAGTACCTACAAGTAGTTAGTTTAGTGTAGAAGCTAACTTATCAAGTGTTTATTTTATTTGTAGTTTGTATTAAATTACTTAGGATATTTTGCCTTTTGGAATCATTTGTATTATAACACTATTTTTTTGGTATTAAATGTGGATTCATTTGTATTATGAGTTTATTATAAGCTTATTTTGCCTTTTGGATCCATTAATGAAGGTTATCAATAGATATAAAAAATATAAAAAAAAATTCAACTTTTCCCATCTGCGGAAAGTGGATATTCCGCATCTGTTTTATCGTAAAACAGATGCAGAAGGTTGACATTCCGCATTTGTTTTATCGTATAACAGATGCGGAAAGTGGACATTCCGCATCTGTTTTACGAACAGATGCGGAAAGTGGACATTTCGCATCTGTTTTATCGTAAAATAGATGCGGAAAGTGGACATTCCGCATTTGTTTTTAAAAGTGATGCGGAAAGTCCAACCTTTCACATCTGTTTTTAAAAGTGATGCGGAAAGTCCAACCTTTCACATCTGTTTTTAAAAGTGATGCAGAAAGTTATTACTTTTAACATCTCTCACATTTATATCATTTCTAAAACAGATGTGGAATGCGTTTTAAAACAGATGTTAAATGTCCGATCTCCAGTAGTGTTTCCACAACACCTTGAAGACTGATGGATCCTCATGGTCTTGTACCTTGTGTTCTCCTTGGATAATTTGATACGCACTCCTAACCGTGTATTGATATGTATCCGAATGTTTCCGACGCCATTTGTCAATTGATTCCCTCTATGGGGAAAAATTTTCCAGCAACCTGAGAAGAGAAATCAGCTCTGCCTGTTCCCAGCTGTAAAGTTGTCTCCTCCATGATAGCCGCCAACTCCATTCCTCATTTACCCATTCACCATTAGATTGTACAGCAGAGTTTTTATTAGCAGTAACCTGAAATAGATTAGGAAATCTGTTTTGCAAAGTTTGATCCCCCACCCATAAATCCTTCCAAAACAATGTGTCATCACCCTTTCCTAACTCCCTATTAACTCCTTTATTAAACCAATCCCTCGTTGAACCCGAAAAAGACCCTCCCAGTTTGTCTAGATCTCTCCACCACGAAGATCCCTTTTTAAAAATCTCACTCCCTGCATTTACACTCTCCCTAATCCTATTATACCCATATTTAGAGGAAACCACCTTATGCCACAAAGAGTTGTTATCAGTAATTAACCTCCACCTTCATTTTCCTATCAAAGCAATATTGAAAAACTCTAGATATTTGATTCCCAACCCCCCTTCCTCCTTTGATCTGCATACCTTATTCCACCCTACCCAGCATATTTTTCTGTTATCACCCTTCCCACCCCACAGAAAACTTCTTTGAATCTTATTAAATTCGTTTAGAACACAAACCGGGGCTTTATAAAATGAAAAGAAATATAAAGGCAAAGAAGACAATACCGATTTTAGAAGAGTAATTCGGCCGCCAAAAGAAAGATGTCTCCTTTTCCAAGATGAAAGCTTACTTTTCAGTTTTTGAAGGACAGGATTCCATGTGGATTTTTGCCTATGATTTGCTCCCAAAGGTAACCCCAAATACTTGAAGGGCAATTCCCCCACTTTTCAGTTGAGTATGCTTGCCATCTGATGTGTTGATTGAGGAGGAGTTTTAACACCTATGATATTGCTTTTAGCAAAGTTAATTTTCAAACCCGAGCATAATTCAAAGCACCTTAGAATGCTTTTCATGACCACTCCATTTTGTGAAACATTTTCGCCAATCATTAAAGTATCGTCCGCGTATTGCAAATGTGAAACCACTACATTTTCTCTTCCCACCTTATAACCTCTAAACAACCCTTTTTCAATTGCACTGTTCATCAATCCGCTTAACCCTTCAGCCACCATAAGAAAGAGAAATGGTGCCAAAGGGTCACCTTGTCTTAGACCTTTCTCCATTCTGAATTCGTTTGTTGGGCTGCCATTTATTAGTACTGACACCGACGAACTTTTGACACATTCGCTGATCCAATTCCTCCATTTATCACAAAATCCCATTCTAAACATCAATAATCCAGGAAGCCGTAATTAACTGTATCGTAAGCCTTCTCAAAATCTACCTTAAAAATCAAACAAGGCTTGTTGCACCTCTTTGCTTGGTCTATTATTTCATTCATCACTGCTACCCCGTCTAGGATAGATCTGCCTCCCAGAAAAGCTGACTGTGATTCTGAAATTATGCCACCAATCACCTTCTTCAGTCTCGCAGCCAGCAATTTTGAAATGATTTTATACAAACAACCAACCAGAGAAATTGGCCTGTAGTCATTCAGATTCAAAGGACTCTCTTTTTTAGGGATCAAAACAATAAAAGAAGCATTTGTACCTCTTGGCCACCTGCCGTTACTATGAAACTCTGTTACCATTCTGCAGATATCGTTCTTCATAAGCTCCCAAAACTTCTTTAAGAATTTGAAGTTGTATCCATCTGGCCCCGGGCTTTTATCCCCATCGCATTCCCATACTGCTCTCTTGATCTCTTCCTCCTCGAAACAAGCTGTCAAATCTGCCTTATCTTCTTCTTTTATTTGTTTGAACGTAATGTCATCTAAGGTTGGTCTCTTCCATTTTGAATCACTGAATCTCAGCCGATAGAACTCCTTGACCAGTTCCTTTACTTGTTGCGGTTCTTCTACCCACTCTCCATTGTGATCTAAGCCTGGAAGTGCTAGTCTTCTTCTATTTCTGTTGATGATACCATGAAAGAAACTCGTGTTGGCGTCGCCTTCCTTTAGCCACCTAATTCTGGATTTCTGGAAGAGAAGATTCTCCTTTTGCTTAGTTAGCTTCCACATATCTGCCGTTGTCATTCTTCTTTCTTGTAGTTCATGATCCCTCAGATCTCTGTTCTCCATCTCACTGTCATAGTTGTTTATCTTCTGCACTGCTTCCTCTATTCTTTTGTCCAGGTCACCAAAATGAATTCTGCTCCAATCCTTCATAGCATTTTTTAACAGCTTCAATTTTTCTTTTAGAACATAAGCTCCCCACCCTTGAACTGACAACTTATTCCATTCACTAGACACAAATTTCTCAAAATCCTTGTCAGCCAGCCAGAAATAATTAATTATAGAGATAGTAAAGAGTAAAAAAATAAATAAACATAAATTTAATACAAATAACATATTAATTGTATTTCTTAATTTATTCCCCATAAGTTAAAAACTTATATGCAGGAGCAGTGGGGGTAACACACTAACACACATTACAAAGAAAAACCCTATCACATATATGCTTAACATTATTAATCTTCAAACTTTAGGAGTACCAAATCTTTTTCCTTTTTTATGATAATATTTTGGTTCATGTGAGTAGAAAACTAGAAATACTAAATCCATAAGAATTAGATGGGCCTCACGCTCTGCTAACATGGTCCCTCATCTTTTGGACTGAGATGATTTAAGAGACGAGTGAATGAAGCACCAAAACAATGGTCCAGATCATAAACGTTTCTGAGGCTGGTCACACATACATGCAAAACATTTGCGAACTACAGATTTCACACATGCAAAACCATTTACGTTTAATGTATAGTTTATAAAAAGCATTAGAGAAATGCTAACTAAGGAGATAAAATTATTATTGAAAAATGTTATAGTTAATAAATCAAGAAATGTTATACCTTTTTTTATAAGAAAATTTTTATTCCAAAAGCCAAAAGTATAAGATATATTTTTGGAAAAGTAGTACAATGGAAAAAGAAATAAAAGGTTCCAAACATCAACGCTACAACAGAAAAATATGACGTAAACCCCACCCTTACAAAAACTCTTAACGTCAATACCTACCCTAAAAGAAAATACCCAAATATATAATATAAAACCTCAAACGTAAACCACATAAATTAAAACATCAAATTTCACCAAAAAAAATAAAAATAAATTAAAACATCAATAGCTACCCTTCCAAAAAGTACAAAGAAATGTTATACCTTGATTCCAAATAAAAACTTATTTTTAAGTGAATCCTTAAAAAAATAGTTTTAGAATATTTGTTAACAAAACTGAAAGATTTATTTAACGATATATTCCCTTTAGATGAGTCTTATTTAAGTTCGATTGTGGATTTGGCCATTTAATAAATTTATCTTTCATTAAAAAAACACAAAACAAAACTAATAGCCTTTATTACTTTCTCTTGATTATTATATGCTTGTATGTTAAAAACAAGGCTGTAATTTTTTTTAATAAATAAAAAAAAGGGAGTTACTAACATGCAACCTAAAATTGGATGGTTACTATCCAACCTTTTAGTAAACTAATAAAAAGTTGACACCTAAGACATGTGTGTCATGTCATTCCTTGAAGTAGTGATTTATAATTTTTACAATTTAGTCCAACATAAAAAGTAAATTAATTTAATTTAGTCCTTTGTACCTATTAGCAAATTATAACATAGATTAAAACAACATGTGATTATAACAACAGGTGTTAAATTAATTTGTTAATAGGTACAAATGACTAAATTAAATTAATTTTCTTTTTATGTTGGACTAAATTGTAAAAATTATAAATCAGTACTTCAAGGAATGACATGACACACATATCTTAGGTGTCAACTTCTTATTAGTTTACTAAAAGGTTGCATAGCAACCATCCAATTTTATGTTGCATGTTAGAAATTTCCTAAAAAAACCCTCTTTTGAAAATTTGCAGATAATGTTTGTTTAAATATACGTTGTACACTCTTATTAAGAAACTTTGATAACATTTAAATGATTTTTTTTAAGGCAGATAATATTTATATGATTAAATTTGTGTTTTTCTTTTTTCAATAGAATCATATTCCAAGTTCGCCTAAAAATATATTTACATAGAAACATCCACATATACTTGATGTGCGAGCGTGTCTATATAGTCAATTTTCAATGTCCCGTTTTTCTTCTAGTCTACAGAAATTTTACTGTGACATTTCACTTTATAGTTCCAGGCTAAGCAATTGATTTGATTCGAGGAATGGTGAAATAAGACAAAAATTAGTACAAAGACTTGGTCTCCTTGATTGGATTTTCTCACCAGAAAGGGGACACGAGGACACTATGGATTATGTAGAAATATTAATATGTCATTGTCACCAATACCCTTACCGACATAGCCTTCTTATAATATTTCCCAAAATGACGTTTGTAATCTGATTTTAAAGGTCACATAACAGGAATGCTTTGCACTTTCCTTCACCGTCCTAAAACATTTATAAATAATTTCTTTTTGTTAAATTTCAAAAGCCTTAAACTTAGGGCAGCATAAGGGTGAATGGAATGTTAAGCACTTTCTCTAACTAACGACGGTAATGGAGATTTGTAGTGTGACCCTCTTTCTAAACGTTGTTAGATCTTCCTATTATGCTTTATTATGAAAGATATTATTAACACCCATTTTCCTCTATTACTCACATCCAATTTTTTAACCAAATCTATGTTGTACCTATACTTTATTTTTACACTAAGTTATGTTTCTATTTGGTCTAAATGCCCAAATCTCCCATATTTTAAATGCTTAATCGTACTACAGAGCAGAAAATTTTCCATCACGGATGTTGAAATTAATCAAGGCCAAGTCCTTTAAAGAAAAAAGCAAGGCTAAGATATACAAAGATAAATAGGTTTACATTTTCATATAGTAATAAGTTAACAATATATCTATAAGTCTTGCAAATCACGACAATTTTGTTTTAGCCCCTAGAATAAAATGTTTGATTTTGAGTCCTTGCAATCTATTTTATTTTTGTTTTCGCCTTTACAGGATTTAAAGTCTTTTTTTTTTAGTTGGTTTGAACTTTAAATACCCTATTTTTTTTCTGGATTAAAACATATTCAAGACTTTGATATATGTATCCTTTTTTCTTTTGTTAATTAAGAACAGATAGAACTACATGATGAGTAACAAGACATAATTCATTCTTTACAAAGGTTCAACACATTTGATATATAATTGAGTTCTTCAAACATAATGTTGAGTATTCAATCTTGACTAAGAAAAGACATAATTCATTCAATAAAACTTCGCCAGCTAATAGATAGTGTATATCAATGAATAATTTTATAAATTGTAGGATTGGCCATTTAATTTTTGATGTTCCTGTGTATGGTCATGGACAAGTTGTTTTAGAATCACAAGAAACCTGGGTCCCATTTTTATGTGGTAGGCTTGGCAACGTAGCTTTCCTCTGGATTCAGAAGTTAGAAACCACCACACAAGATATCTTTCACCTTTTTTTTTTTTTTTCGCTAGATACTCATAAAAATTTTATGTAGGCAAATATTTTTTATTTTTATTTTTTATCAATACAAGGAAAGAAAGTGCAGTCACTTTTTACCAACTAAGGTAGCTCCTAGTAACGTAACTTTTGATTTACTTTTCTGAAATTTTGCCGTTGCTCTTTTCTTTTCTTTCTTATCATCATCGTTCGAGGAAAATTGGAGTAGTTGAATTGTTTCTGTTGTTAAAATTAACAATTGGTTTGTTTGTTTGTTTATGCTTTCAAATACTCAAATATCTCATGGCAAAGCAGGTGACACCCAAGTCAAAGGCACAAAGAAATGTGTATGACCCAAACAGATGACTATGTTTCGTAGTGACAATGTTTTTTCCTCTTTGACACGTTAATTGCTGTTCCAATATTGGAGAAATGGCGTGAGCATGAATAGTATTTCCAGCTTAATAGATGTGATTATTTTTTGAGATTTTGGCGATTATCTATCACGGAACCGTTATAAACTTAATTAAATCGCCATTTCCTTTGTGTTTTCATCACTTTTCAATAAGAAAATGTTTTTTTTTTAAATAACAATACTGAAAGGGTTGGCAATATTTTATGGATGGATTGAAAATAAGAGATTAAAAAAATTTATTTAAATTATAACATTAAATATTTAATATTTACGAAATACATTTTTGTTTTTTCTACTTTTTGACTTTCTAGATTAAGCAAACCCTTATTTCATTAGGAATTTGAAGTTGGAGTTTGAATCAAAGTAGAAGGTTCATCAATTATATTATTATTTTAATTGTGTTTGGTGCGGACGGGGATCCTCTGCCCCAAAACTTCCTGTCTCTCTGTCTCTAACCAATTAAATTTCATCAAATATTACAAAAATATCATGATAGTGGGGAAGTTATTTTTCAGTTTTCTAAAATTTGTGTAGTAGGTACAGACAGGCTCTGGGACAGCAGATCTTTGTCCGTTTGGAGCATGCATGTTTCAATTGATGTGTGGTTGAGAACTATTGATTTTATTGCTAAACAAATCAATGATATTGCATGATTAAAATAAATAATAACAATTTTGACCTTTAATTTACCCACATTCTTCTTCTCATCCATCAACCACAACCCCTTTATCCCCTCCCTTGGCCACCGTTATCTCCGTTATCTCCCATCCACTACCACCGTTATCTCCCATCCTTCTCCTTAGCCACCACCTCTTCCTTACAACCATCCCTACCATGTTAACCTTTGCTTCAATCAAACCACGAACCTCCAAGCCTAGGATAATATAACCAACCATAAGCCCTTGCCAAAGAAAGATGAAACTGAGAGAAATAACCATTGAAGAGCACTCAAATCTGCATGCATCACTCTTGCTTTTGAGCATAAACAAAAGTCACAAGTTCTCCGATCCAAAACACATTTGAATAAGAGGTTTCAAACATTCATATCATAGATTCTTAAACTAAGATCTGGGTCACTACCCCCGGTGCTCTAAAGTGCCTTAGTGGTGTCATCTTGTTTGAGGATTATGTTGAGGTTCAGCCATCTCACCATTATTATTAGAAGCATGACATACACAAAACTATATCCCTTTTGAAGAAAGAATGTTTGGGCTTAGAATTAAAATTGAAAAATGGGCCTCATTCATAAATCAAAACACCTATAGAAAACACTAATTCTCAAACTAAAGCTTAAAGGAGCATTTTAGCAACATCCAACGTCACTCACTCTCTGTTTGACGAGTGCAAAATAAAGCAACAATACTTGGCAAAGGCTTTAGCTTGTTAATGGCAGAAAAGCTTCTAATGAATGACTATATGATCGAGATCTATGCTGCTCTTATGTCTATCAAGGTTCACTTGATGTTGAATTCCAAGATGCCTATGCCTAAACCTACTAGAACTATGGTTCCAGCTACTGTTTATAAGTGAAATGTTGTATACAACTTGCATTAAACAAGACATCTTCAAACAGAGAAATAAATCGTGTATAAAAAACTCAAGGATAAGTGAAATGTCGGAGGATACTAAAAGTAGGAGATCACAATAATTAACTCTTAAAACTTTATATATATACTTGTATCAAAGTTAAACTAACAAGTGGTCTAATTGCTGATGTATAACAAGAGAGATGGGTTCAATTAAAAATCAATTTCACAAACAATTTCATATATACTTAATCATTTTTATTGGAATGACAGTTAGCAAAACTATTGCAAGAATAATAATTCTAAATTTTGCTGCAATAGCACCAATTGTTTCCATACTTCTCCAATTTTACCTGGGTAGAGTTCAATTTGTAGTACGTTAACAACAATATAAATGAATTAATTTCCAGGAACTACTAGAAGAATAAAAAGCAGATGTAGTGAGCAACATGGTGTATGAAATTTAAGGTTCTCTAGTGAGCACATAACCATTATGGAATAAAAAGGAAAAAAAAATGAAGGCTTAAAAATACACTTGGACTTGGAAAAACATATGAAGTCTAACCTTATAGAGAGTTGATATTAAAAAAAATACTTGCCAAAGCACTTGAGGACAACATAGCGAGTTCAAGTATTTCTCTTAGTTTTGAGCAACAAATCAGCAAAAGTCATGTATACATATAATATGCACAACTCACATGGACATGTATAAAAATATGAAATTCAACATACTCAAGCACATATGCAACAATTTAGAATGCAAACTCTGACATTAGAATCAAATTAAAAAGATCAAGGTTCAACTTTTAAACCAAGTCAAAAGTCTCAAATATGAAATTCAACATACCCAACCCATATTCTCACAATTCAAAATGCAAACTCTAACATTAAAATCAAATTAAAAAGTTCAAGGTTTGACCAAATTCACACCACCGAAACTTATATCATTTTCAAATTCTCTCAAGCCCAAGGCAAGTTCATAACTTATAAATCAAAATCAGCTCCAAAACAAGCAACACAGTACTACCTCCGTCCCTAATTATAGGGCCCTCTTGGGAGATTTCACGTCCACTAAGAAAGTGGAATAATTTAGTTAATTGTATTGGAAATGTGAACTTTTGATATGTATTTTAAAATTACCCCTATTAATATTATTGGGAATCTAAAAAGTGTTAAATAAATAGGGATGTTTGTGGAAAAAAATAATTAATGCTCATTGAAAATTGGTAAAAGACCTTATAAATAGGGACAAAATAAAAGTGTCAAGAAGGCCTTATAATTAGGGATGGAGGGAGTATCTCACATTAAAGTGTGTGGTCAAATAGGAGTCGTAATGCCCCGCCCCCCCAAAGAATAGTCAAAAAGAAGGCCATAGAGGTTTGAAGATATCCAGATAGTTGGCATAATTGCAAGGCTATACATTCCAAATAATGTGAGCAAAGTAAATTGTCAAAGTTTTTACCATTTTCACTATAATTGCAGCATTTCTAAATTGTTTTAAGGCTTAATTATGTCACAAGTCCCTGAAGTTTGGGGTACTTATGTCACAAGTCTCTGAAGTTTGGGGTACTTTTGTCAGATACTCATATTCGTTTTTTTCATTGTCTGACTCCCTGAAGTTATTTATGAGTTTTTCTTATATCACTATTACCAATTCTGGCTAATTTTGCTGATATGTAACGTCAGAATCCTAGTTAGACGCAGGAGGTTGGTTATGTGGTGCCGCGTGATGTCACATGGACGAAGACGACCTCTATCTTCAATCTTTTCTTTTCTTTTTTTATTTAACTAAAAATATAAAAAATATTAAGTTTTTTAGTTTTTCAATTTAATAAAAAAGGATATTCGCCCACGAGGCACCACGTGCCTAACCTCCTGCGCCTCTGACCAAGATTCTGATGTTACATGTCAGCAAAATTAGCAAAAATTGGTAGTAGGGTATATGACAAACCCAGAAGTAACTTCGGAGAGTCAGACATTGAAAGAATAAGGGTATCTGATAAAAATACCCCAAACTTCAAGGACTTGTGACATAATTAAGCCTTGTTTTAATTATAGAAAGACATTGTTCTCACACAAACAAAGTTGAAGGACATTGTGAGCATTTTAATAAAACATAAAAAATTGAGGTATCACTTCATATATTGCAAATGATTTGAACTTACTCCTATCAAACTTCTGACTGATGCATGTTAATCAAATTTGGATTGAGATTTCAGGTGTAGAAACATTTGCAACTTAAAATTGAAGGTCAAGAGTAGTACCTACAATCGGTGCTAAAAAAGACACAGAAAGCACTAGTTGGATATAATTCTTCCTCAATTGGTATATAATTCACAAAACCTGAACTCTTTCACCTAGTTACAATAATCAACAATGCTAGCCAAAGTTCTCCAATTTCAGAACTTACAGAAACAAAGGGATTAAGTTTAAACTGTGGAGAGAGGAAACAAGATAGAGGGACTATGTGTTCACTTGAAAGTTCTTTGACTTATTTTGAAAGTTGTGGGAGAATGGAAGAGAAACAACCTATTGAATCCAATAATACTATTCTTTCACTTGAATTGCCATTGTTAATGGACATTAAGCATGAAGATAAAGGATTTAATGGTGGTTCAAGTAATGAAGCTATTGGTGGAAAGAGAAGTGGTGCAACTGATTCCGATGGTAGCTGTGTTGATCAACCATGTGGCAACAAGTTGAAGAAACTTAAGTTGTTAGAATTGTTATAAAGTCATGGTTAACTATACTTAGTAATAAACGAGTATTTTCCATCTTTTTATTTAAGGTAGCACATTGATAAAAAAAAAACATAGACCCATAATAAGTAATAAAAAAAATGTGCAAGTAAGAGTAATATATATATACAAGGCTTAATTATGTCACAAACCCCTAAAGTTTGGGTTTTGCCAAATATCGTTATCCTTTTTTTTTCAATGTTTATGCCCTCAAACATATATCTGGTTTGCCATTTGCTCCTCTAACGGATTCTGGCCAGTTTTTGAAATATTTATGCGCTCAAACATATCTCCGGTTTGCTATTTGCCCCTTGACGAATTCCAGCCAGTTTTTGCAATGTTTATGCTCTCAAACTTATCTTTGGTTTGCTATTTGCTCTTATGACGGATTCCAATTAGTTTTCGCGCACGTGGACCACCAAGGTATTAACCACCCCCACCAGAACTCTTCATCTTCAAACTTCTGCAACCACCAGAGCTCCAACCACCATACTGTCTTCCTTGAATAAGCAAATGACCCAATTGCAATGATTAAACGCATGTGAAGCCTGTCATCGCCCGTCAACCATGTTATGATCATACGACAATCCAATCTGACTATAAACAACGCCAAAGTTAAATAGCACGAAAGCCTTCTCAAGGTGAATGTTCTGCTGAGGGGACTTGTTCTTCTGTTTCAAGGCATTGAACTAGACGAAGGTGAGAGGGTTGACGTGGCTTGAATTGGGTGAGATAGGGAAGCGGTTTTTGAAGGGATGAGATCATCTTCGAGGTTTTGGTATACTGGTGGGAGGTAGTGGGGTGAGGTACGGTAATAGAGACAGTATGGTGGTTGGAGAAAGGTTGAAGATGAAGAGATTTGGTGGGGGTGACTAGGACCACCGTGGCTCACGTGTACAAAAACTGGGTAGAATTCGTCACAGGGAAAAATAGCAAACTCAAGATAAGTTTTAGTGCATGAACATTGCAAAAAGTGGCCGAAATTCGTCACAGAGGCATATAGCAAACCAGACATAAGTTTGAGGGCATAAACATTGCAAAAACTGGCCGAAATTCGACAAAAGGGAAAATAGCAAACCGAAGATAAGTTTGAAGGCATAAACATTGAAAAAAAAAGAATAAGGGTATTTGGCAAAATTAAAGTACCCCAAACATTAGGGACTTGTGACATAATTAGGCCTATATACAATTTTTACATATATAGACCAAACTATTACAGATATATACTCATTCCTTCAATGAAATTTTTTCTAACATTGAAAAAAAATAAAAGAATGAACTCAAAAAATTGAAGAATGTAAAAACTAGAAATGAATTTGGAAATACAAGAGGTGAGAATTGTAGAAGAACATACCTGGTTTGGGTTTTATTCTATGCAGCCTCCTCCTTTTTGTTTCTCTTTTACACAATTTATCAAACATTTGGTGCTCAACTAACCTAAGAGAACAGAGTGTTACGGAAATGGAGAAAAGAACAATAGCAATAATGGAGGACACAACAAAGAATAAGAAACTAACCTAAGAGTAGTAGCGACGATTGAACACAACTTCTTATGGAACCCTAAGAGTGGTGGCTTCGCAATTAGTATGAAGGAGAGGACAATGACGGTGTTGCTTGTTGGTATGGAGGAAACCCAACAGTGAAGAGAGGAAACACAAACGGCGATTGGTATAACCCTTAGAAAGGATTGAACGAAGAGAACAAGGGACAGAGCAGTGGCGCAAGAGAGAGCACAGTGGTGAGAGTGAAACACGATTTTGTTCTTACTTAAGTGATAGGGTGAGAGCGTGAAAGGGTTGTCTAGTAAGACATTCTACATCAGTTAACAAAACACTGATACGAAAAGTGCAACAAAAAATAAGACATTTCGCATCAGTTAACTTAAAACTGATGTGGAAAGTGCAAGAAATTAAGAGTTTTCGCATAAGTTATACAAAACTGATGCGGAAAATTGGCATTCTGCATCGGTTACAAATAAAACTGATGCGAAGAGTTTTTCCTCGAAAATTTATTTACAAGTTTGCCACCACATTTTGTTTTTACATTAGTTTTTTAAAACCGATGTTGAATAGCCGATGCAAAATCCATTTTTTCCACTAGTAATTTCAACATTGTTATTGAAATACTTACTTGCGCAACATAAGACAAAAGCATGCTCATGTTCTAGAATTCCATATGAAAAGCAATTAAAATGAATTTCAATATAACATTTGATAGTGCAATCAGATCACAGTTCTAAATTAGTTAAATTTACCAATAGAGCCAGATGTGTTTCAAAATCTCCTAATGTGAAAATTTTCCGAGTAGGTGGCTCTAAAGGTGGTTCAGTTCCAATCCAACAACAAAAATAAATTAAAAAGTACTTATTCCATAGGCAAATGATAAAATAAGTTGAAAAGAAAATAAATTAAAAAGTACCTCAAATTCAAGGTCTCTAAAGCCCAATGTAACACTTTTAGACTCCTTCCCAGAAGCCACATGATTTAGCAGACATCAACACACGCTGCACATTCTGAGAGGGGAGATAGGCTTGATGCTAGCATCCCTGAAAGTGATATGGTAACGCTACAAGTTACAGCATATACCAAAACCTTTAAATGGATATAGCCATCCCTCATTTTTAAATGCTATTATTAGTGAGAAATGTCCGTTATGTGTGATAGATTATATTCAAAACTTGAAACATGGCTGTATGTATGCTAATAGAGGCCATGAGACAAGATTTTGATTTTTTGATTTAATAGAGTGAAGTACCACTTTGGTCCCTCATGTTTTTTTTATAGGACACTTTAGTCCCTCAAAATGTGAAAATTCATTTTTAGTCCCTAAAGATTTTTTTATGGGACACATACATAAGTCATTCCGTCCACTCCGCCAACTACCTCAACTGCGGACTTAAGTGTCCCACAAAAAATCTTGAGGGACTTAAGTATCTCATAAAAAAAAAACTTCAGGGACAAAAAGTGAGTTTCCACATTATGAGGGACTAAAGTATCCCATCTAAAAAACATGAAGGGCCAAAGTGGTACTGCACTCTAAAACTAAATTGACGTAACAAGGAACTAAAATAATGTGTACTATATTCATTAAAATGTCAAGTTCAAAGGAATGAAAATAAGTAAATTGTTACATTCTTCATGAGTTTTCGACCTCCGTGTTAATTTCCTTATTGGATTTTGAAGTCTTCTTTTTTTTTTTTTTGTTTTTTAAAGTCTTGTGCATCCTTTGTTCTCTACTCTCAATGTCCTCAAGCAACACCTTTGATCCATCTTTGACCCTTTCAACATCAAGATATGACAGTGAATTTCTCTCTTTGTGCTTGGAAATCAATTTTTGATGTTGAGCAAACAACCTTGTAGGTCCTACCAACATTTCCATTAGCTCCTTTGCATCCCCAAATAACCACAAACCAAGAACTAAGTTGTTTGATGCTTTTAATAGGAAGTTATTTTATTGCTGTCAGTATTTGACTTATGATGATATAGAATCAATGTAACATCCCAAATTTTAAATCCAAGTGTAAATAAATTAATAATAGTTTGGGATAATTGAGATAATAATAATAAAACCATAAATAGGTATTAAAGGAAGTGTTCAAGCATTAGAAAAGATTAATAATAATAATATTGGTTTAGGAAAGGAAGAAGTAGTAAGTCAAGTTAGGAAAACCATAAGCCTAGGAGATTGGATTGTAGGATTTATAGCTTAACACCTAAAACCCACCGTTGGATGTGAAGTTGGGGTCATTAGGGAGCTTATCTCCAAATTTGAGAAAGATCCAACGGTTAACGAAAAAGTTATGGCTGTTTGAATGCGAAAGTTGCTGTCAGATTTTATCTGTGGACATAGATGTCATTGTTGTGCACATCGATGTTGCACATCGATATCCATAGGTGGACATCGATGTCCACGACCTGCAGAATCAGTTTTTAAGGCATTTGGCTGAGTTCATTTGGAAAAAAAATCATAAAATCCTCACTCGAACCTCTTGGGAAAAATTAGGGTTCATCATTTCCCAACCTCAAACCTCTTGAATCCTCATCAAATTGCTTCTTCCCTTCATCAAATCAAGAGTTCATCTTCTCTCCATCATCAACATCACTCATTTTCTCCTCCCTTTCTCACACGAATTTCTCTTCCTCTCTTCTCCCTTACGGATTTCACCCTCCATTCCACCAAGACCAAGTTGTTCAACTTCTTCCTCATCAAGCTTATCAACTCATTATCAAGCTTAATAGGTAAGGCTCATTTCCTTTCTTTTCTTAGGTCCATACGAATTTCTCTTTGTTTTCCCTCTTTTGGTAAGAAAATTCGAACCCTATGTCTTGTGTGTCACAAATCTTATGTTCAACTTCGTTTTTGTGGCTTAAGGAAGTCAAAGATCACTCTCCTCACTCTCTTGCCATTGGAGCTCATTTGTGAAGTGTTTGAAGCTAGGGCTTGGAAGGTTTATTCTTACCTCTACTTGGTTGAGGTAAGGGGGTGGATATAGTGAGCTTTGCCTTGTTCTAGAGAGTAGGTTCTAGTTAGTATATAATGCTTGTTAGGGTTATGTGTTAGGGGAGAAAATTAAACTATAAAACCCTAGGTTATTGAATATAAAATTCTAATTAATTAAATATGCATGATGATTGGATTTTAAGACTAGGAAAAAGGAAACCCAATAATACGACAATGAATAATTTGATAAATGAAACTAGGATAAGGATTAATTTGAATTACATGAGGAATTGGGTAATGTGATAATGAAGTTGACATAAATGAATTCTATGATTATTGATCTTATTTGTAAAGTTGTGAATTAAATGATAATTAATTACTATAGCAAATATATGTATGTGTTGTGGAATAAATGGACATAGGAAGAAAATGGAATGGAAACGATTAAATGTGATGAATGTGCATAATTGTATCTAATTGTTAAATGAGTAAAAATGTTAAGCATTATCAATTGTGAACGGAGGTCATGGTTTAGGAATAATGAATAGTGAAAATTATTATGTTGTTGTCATAAATAAACCCCAATTGTAAATGCTCAATATAAGTGTAAGAATGTGAATAAATATTGAAAGGCGAGAATTATTGATGACTAATTATGATATATGAATGAATTTGGTTATGTACTACTTGATATATATGCTTAAATGAAATGCTTGTATTATGTTAGTTATGCTTGTTTGATAGGAGGGATTGATTGGAACATAACTCTAAATGGAAAAGTATAATGTAAATGAATTAATAAGGAATGGATGGTTGAATTGATCATTGGGACATTGGAACACTAGGTCGCCCCTGCTAGGTGTATCAAATGCCCCATTAGGGCTAAATGCCCCGTCAGGCCAAATGCCCCGTTAGGTCCAAACGCCCCGTTAGGCGTCGATGTGCCCAAATGATCAATTCAACGATAATTAAGAGAATGGAAAATGTGAAAAGGAATAAGGTATATGAAAGTGATTATGTTATGAAATGAGTAAGCAATGATAAAGATTGCATGTATTGTCCTAACGGGTGAAGCCTAATGGGTGATCAAAGTCCTGATGGGTGTAAAAGTCCCTAATGGGTGTACAAATGCCCTAGAAGGAGCAACCAATTTCCTAGTGGTACAAATTAAAAGAAATGAGTAAAAGAAAGAAATGTTGGTATGTTGTCCTCTGACCGTGAGGAGACATGCGATGTTATATTTGGTGTGTTGTCCTCTGACCGTGAGGAGACATGCGGTATAATGATGGGTGTGTCGTTCTCTGACCGTGAGGAGACACACATTATATGGATTTTAATGGAAAATGAAAATGATTTTTAGAAAATGAAAAATAAAGTAAATGGGTGAAAAGAATAAAAAGTAAACGGGATGGATGTTGAACTGAATAATGGAAATGGATGTTGAAATGAATATTGATTATGGAAGAAATGAAATGAGTATGGTGTGCAATATGTGAATATATGATTATTTGCTAATTGTGTTTGACCTAGCGGGTCGTTATGTCTAGTTAGAAGCTGCTTACTATTTCATGTGCAATGCTCACTCCCTTACATTTTCAGGTACGGAGATTGAGCTGGCACAGCCCCCGGCCGAGCAGGAGTACTTTCCCTTACAGGGAAAGTAGGGTTATTATGGGATTTAGAATATAATTTGGGCCTAAGCCTCCTATGTTATTTTGATGTAAATTTAATATGCATATTTCGAATGAGGCTTAGGATGATTTTGCTTTGTCTCTTGGTTTCAATACTCAAACTTAGTATTTTCCACTATTACTCTGATTAATTAATGTACTCTGATATGTTTGGAGCCCATGGGGCCTTGATATGACTTATTTATGTAATCTGAAGCCCTGCTGGCTATTAGTTGTTCATTTGAAATTGTTTTATCACAGGTTAAATTTTGGATTAGTCCGAAAAACAGACAAAACTCCGTCCGTTTGGCGGTTGATTTTAATATAATAAAAATGAAATTTTAAGTCGTTATTTTTATAATGGGGTAATTAAGGGTAATTATTCTTAGGGTGTTACAATCAAGAAATAAGTTTTTTTTTTTATTCTTATTCAACCTTATTCCATTTGAATGTCATCAAGTGTAGCCAATCACTTTTTGAAATTTCTGCCACATAACACTATTCTTCCTGGAACAATCATTACTTAGCTTTTTTTTTTCTAAGAGCAAAGATTTCTTGGCGTGTCTACATATGGTCAAATTGTGCAGATGAACTATTTCCTGGTATCAATTACTGTTGTGAACATAGCCTTGGTCCAACAGTGATCATCTTACTATTTTAAAAGAGAATGCTAAACACTTGGCAAACCTTTTCTAGATTAGCAAGGTTCCATTGACTAGTCTTATAGTAAAGAAAACTACAATCATAACACACTTAAGCCAAAACACTTTTATGAAGGTATATCACACAAGAGCTCAACAATGGCTACACTAACTTTTCAAATTACACCCAAGTAACAACAAACTAACATCATAACATGGAATGAGTATTTCATCATAATAACAAATAACAAACAAGTAATATCAACCCTTATTTCATATAATAAAGAGAATCCAATCTCACAACACAATCGACTAAAACATTTTATCAAACACATTGGATGCACATAGTAATGGATAAAATTAACTTATTAAAATTTAATTTTAGGCTTCAATATCTATCTATGCACGCATGGTAAATTTGACATTCACATTATCTAAAAAACCCTAATTTTGAAATTTAAATTAGGACATGAAGAACACGTACCTCTAACTTTTTATACAACTCCCTCAATGCACAATCAACAACCTCGATTTTGAGTATGCATCAAATAAGGAGCGAGTGGAAGAAATTTCAAATCAAGTGAAATAATCGAGAGAGAATGAGCGAGTGAACGAATTGAATAACCTTAAATTGAGTGAATGAGTGAACATGTCGATTGGAAGATTAGGTTAATGGAGAACAAGCGAGTGTGTCAATGGAAGCTCTGATTAATGGAGAATGAACGAGTTAGTCAATGGAAGTTCTACTTCATGAAGGAAAAATGAGAAAAATATGAGAGAAGAGTGTCAGAGTGAACCAAAGAAAAACAAGAGAGAGAGAGAGAGAGAGAGAGAGAGAGAGAGAATGATTAGAGCGTTACTGAACTAGTGTGTTTGGGCTTAGGGTTAGTGTAAAAAGCCACATAATATATAGGCAATTAAAATGCCGACATATACTTATTAGATGTAAAAAAAATTATTAATTAATGATTTACTTGCATTTGTCTTATTGCCATTAAATTTATGCCATCGATAGTGTTTTTTGTTGTAGTACTTATATCATAACATCACATATTTGCATACACATCATCCAAGAGAAATATAACCACATACTTGATAGAATAATATCTTTTAACAACAGTACATAGTCATCAAATTAATATCCTTTTACCACAACCTACCAAGTCATATTTTTGCAATAATAAGAATTATATCAATTAAAGCATTTAACTAGCATATATACTAAAAATTAGGGCTTTGTCAAAGTCTTCTCATAAATTATATTGACCTCCAAGTCAATTAACCCTATGAGTTTCACATAATAATTCCCCTAATCTTATAGAAAGATTATATATTCAAATACTATCCTATCCATATGAATAACTTCTCTCATACCTAAAATTAGGAATCCTTTGGCTGCTCTCAAGCTCACAACACAACTAGAGTTCCTTGGCTAGCTCTGCGAACTAGCTTAGAATCACTTTAATAATGATGTATGATTGCTAAATAAAGTGGATGTAACAAGTCTGAGGAATATTTTCTATACCTTTCCAATGAGAATCAGTTACATATATATATATATATATATATAAACCACATCATGATATATCAGTACACTATCTGATATATCTCAAAGTTATGCTTATAAATCTCCTACAATTCCTCCTACAATAATTAAGCTAATAATACAAACAAATCATCACCAAAATCAATATGAATCCTTATATAATCATATAATTAATCTGATGGATCTGTATCACCCCCCCCCCCTCAAGTTTGTGCATGGAGATTTCGAATGCCCAACTTGTCAAGAAGAGACTGAAACTGTGAGCGCCCTAAAGCTTTGGTAAATATGCCTGCAAGTTGTGCTTTCGTGGAAACATAAGAAGGTTGTAGATGCCCATGAATTATCTCATTACGAACGAAATGACAATCAAACTCTATATGCTTAGTACGTTCATGAAACATTGGGTTCTTGGCAATGTGCAAACCTGCTTGACTGTCACAATACATGCGCATAGGCTTGGAGTGAGGGATACCAAGACTAGAGATAATGCTCTTCACCCACTTTAGTTCGCAAGTAGTAGTAGCCATGGAGCGATACTCAACCTCAACTGAAGAACGTGACACTGTGTGTTGCTTCTTTGTCTTCCAAGAGATAGGAGAGTGTCCCAAGAAAACAATCCAACTTGTGAGAGACCTACGAGTAAGAGGACAATATGCCCAATCAGCATCACACCATCCATGTAGTTGCAAATCGCTGGCACTATCCAAGAGAATCCCTTGCCCCGAATTACCCTTGAGATATCGAACTATTCTAAGAGCAGCATCCCAATGCTCTATTCGCGGACACTGCATAAATTGTGAAAGAACATGCACACAATAGGCCAGTTCAGGGTGTGTAAAACACAAGTAGATCAGGCGACCAACAAGTCTTCTTTATCGATCAAGACTAGAGAGTAATAGACCTTTGGCAAGACTAAGATGATGATTCTGTTCCATTGGAGTGGGCGCAGGCTTTGCTCCAAGTAGACCAGTTTCATTAATGATGTCTAAAACATACTTTCTTTGACAAAGAAAGATCCCAGCAGATGATCTAGCCACTTCTACCCCTAAGAAATACTTCAATCGCCCTAAATCTTTCATATGAAAACATTTACTCAAGTAGCTCTTGCACCTTTGGATAGCTTCTGTATTGTTGCCACATAAAATTAGATCATCAACATACACCAAGAGTACAAGTTTCACCTCTTGATCATACAATGTAAACAAGGAATAGTCTGAGTAGGATTGATGAAAACCATACCCTTTGAGAGCTGAAGAGAGTTTAGCGAACCAACACTGCGAAGCTTGTTAACCCATACAATGACTTGAGCAGCTTGCATACAGACTCGATTTTAGAAGTTCGAAAACCAGGAGGTAATTTCATGAAAACCTCTTCTTGCAATTCTCCATGAAGGAACGCATAATGCACATCCATTTGATGAAGCTCCCATCCTTTTGCTGCAGCCACTACCAAGACAAAACGAACAATAACCATCTTCACTACTGGAGCAAACGTCTCGGTGTAATCAACTCCCTCAACCTGGTGATTGCCAAGTATAACTACACGAGCTTTAAACCTCTCGATGCTACCGTCTGAATGATACTTAATTTTATAAATCCATTTGCAACCCAATGCCTTCTTGCCAGCTGGTAGAGAACACACATCCCAAGTACGATTTTCTTCAAGTGATTGTATTCTTGTTGCATGGATGATCGCCATCTACTATCCTTTGCTGCCTCGGAGAAGCTTGTGGCCTCTCTCTAGGCAGTCACAGCGGCCAGAAACCTGCGATGCTTCAAATAAAAAGTATCACAACTCACATAATGTGCTACGGGATAGGGCGTACCTGAAGTATGTTGTGGAATGAGGGAACTGGTGGATGGGCTTTTTACTTGAACTGTATTAATCACAAAATCTCAAAGTTTCACATAGGGAATCTAATTACGTTTTCGTCGCCCAAGTTCTTCTTCATTATCTTCGTCATTTGGATCATTTGGTAGAGGGCTTGGTACTTCAGCAGTGGTTACAATCTCCAAATTGATGTCCCCCCTATCTCATTAGTCTCTTCACCTTCCGGAGACACTAATACATCATTGAGCTCATCAACAATATTATCACAGTCAATATTGATTTCGGAGTTTATCAAAGGGGTTGTGGTGCTTCTCCCAGATGGTGTTGCTGCCACTGCAAAAGGAAATTCATTTTCCAAAAAATCAAAATCTCTTGTCACAAAATAGGTTTTATTCTCCATGTCATATAACTTCCATCCTTTCTTCCCATAAGGATAGCCCACAAACACACACTTCCTACTTCGACTAGCCATCTTATCTCCTTTTCTTCCTTGATTGTGTTATGAACCAATTAGCCTCAAATGACTCTATGGAGATGGTTCCCCATGAAACATTTCATATGGAGTTTTTCCATCGAACAAAGGTGTAGGTGTTATGTTTATTAGATATCCAACTGTTAAAACACACTCTCCCCAAAAAGATATAGGAAGATTACCTTGAAACCTTAAGGCTCGTGCAACATTAAGAATGTTTCTGTGTTTTCTTTCAACCCAGCCATTTTGTTGAGGTGTCCCTGTACATGATGTTTGAAAAACGATACCAAGATCAAGAAATTTTGTTGCCAAGCATGTAAATTCGGTTTACATTATCACTTCGAATTACCTTAATTTTCTTTTCATACTGTCTTTCCACCAAGGCAACAAATTGTAACAAGATTTTAGAAGCCTCCTTTTTATCAATCAAAAGATAAATCCAAACAGCACAAGAATAATCATCTACAATGGTCAAGAAATAAGAGGCACCACAAGAAGATGGAGTTCGATAGGGTCCCCACAAATCACAATGGATTAATTCAAAAATTACAGCAGCCTTATGATCATTTAAAGGAAAGCTATCTCTACTTTGTTTTCCCCTTTGACATACATCGCAGGCTTTATTTGCAAATTTACTATTTTTTCTACTAACATTTGAAACTAACTGAGTAATTTTCAAGGATGGATGTCCTATACGCTTGTGCCAAAGATCAAATAGAGATACTCCATTAACTTTGAAAGCCTTCTCATGACGAATCCCTTTGAAGTAATAAAGCTCATCCCTTTATTCACCCACACCAATCAGCATCTTCGAAGTGCGGTCCTGCATTACACATAAGGAGTAAGTAAACTGAACTGTACAATTTCCTTCACCTATCAATTGAGATACAGATATTAGACTGCATTGAAGTCTTGGTATATATAACACATTATTAAGTTTTATGCCCCCTTCAAGGATTACATATCCTTTTTTCGTTGCCATGACTTGTTGTCCATTAGGTAGTCCCACTAGACATCCTTGCACGGTTTTCAGCTCTTGCAAAAGTTTTAGATTACCTGTCGTGTGGTTAGAAGCACCTGTATCAATGATCCATGTTTCTTTACCTGTCATTCTCTCATTGTTTCTTCCCTTATGACTGTTTAGAATTTCTACCAGTGTTTGTCATTGCTTGTTACTCAATCCTGACAGTCCTTCTTTGTTTGCATCATGCTTTGGTGCATGTGTTCCTCCAACAAAAGTCTGTGCAGCATTTGCACGTACACCTGCACTTCTTCCGCGACCAAAACTTGAACCAAAACCATGACCTTGTTGTTGTCCCCTTCCCCGGGCACTTGTTTTGGCATCGTGTCCCGGTCTATCTCCCCACCAATCTGGATATCCAACCAGTTGAAAGCAATTTCTCTCATTATGTCCCATTATGTTTCAAATTATACAAACTGCATTTATGTCCTTTGAATCTCCTCGTCCCCATGTTCTTCCACCACCTTGTACTGCCAAAGCCATAACCTCCCCTCGTTCTTCCTTTGTTTTAGTAATCATTTTCATGCGTTCTTCTTGTATTAGAGTAGCATAAACTCTATTCAATGTAGGCAGTGGATCAATAGCCAACAAATTTGAACACACTGTTCTATATGACACATCATCTAATTCCATCAAGAATTGGTGCACTTTTTCCTCCTCCCTCCGCTTCTCCATTTTAGAAGCAGTATCACACTTGCACCCTCCACATATGCAATTCGGAATCTGTTGGTAATTTGCCAATTCATCCCCTAAAGCTTTAAGTTTTCCATAGTAACTCACCATTGTCAATCTGCCTTGTTTGCATTCAGCTAGTTCTGATTTCAGTTGCTGGATTCTAGGTCCATTAAAACCGAAAATCGTTCTTTGATGTCTTCCCACAAATCTTTAGCATTTACTATGTATGACACAGTAGACCGCAACGTTGATTCGATGGTATTTAGGATCCATGACACCAACATGGATTGCACCGTCCACCAATCCTCCATCTCGTAGGATCCTTCGGTTGTTTCACAGTGCCATCGACAAATCCCCACTTTCGTCATGCATGTAGGGACGTCTTCATGGCTCTGGCCCATTCCTCATAATTCTCACCTCGTAGTTTCACTTGGGTGATTACGTTTCCTAGATTATCACTTGAACTAAGATCATATGAAGATGATGCTTTCTTTGCCATCTCTGTCATAGTAGTTTCACTCATTTATCTTATTTCCACCAGTCTGTCTGGCTATGTTGGATGTTCACAACAGAGCTTGTTACAGCTCTGATACTGTAGGGTCTGCCGACCAGACATGAATTCAAGCCTTATCAAAGGGATTCTCTAAGGACATTTCCCTCGGATCGCTAAGCATGAAAGTCCCTCGCTCGGACTCATGGGCTCCGAGCATACTAAAGGACCAGGCTCGGACTTGATGGGGCCGAGCCTTACAATCGGTCCTCAACCCATCGGGCTCGGGACTCTAGGGTCGAGAGATACCATCGGTTTGTGGATAGACTCAGTCTCATTCAGGCTTCATATCCCTTCCGCAAATCTCTCCTAGATTCTCGCTAACAGCCTAGACATGAGATCTTTAGCTGATCCTAACCAGATTCTCAGAGCATAAACCTCCGATATTATCTCCTAGAATCCTGGTTCAGCACAACACTGATACAGGGCCCAAACGGCCCATATCAGCCTCCTCCAAACCCTATAAATAGCTCATTACAGCTAGGGTTTCAGGTACGTACTCTCATCCCTAAGTTAACACTCTGCACACACGTTGACCAGGGAGATCCTGCTTTTCCCAACTGGAACTGCAGAAATACCATAAAGTCACACATTAATACTTGATCCTCTCTTGGGCTCTTGGTCTCCATAATCTTGAGCACTTAGAGGGTTAAGGACATTTAGTGTTTCAGGACACTACATTGGCACCGTCTGTGGGGAACGAATAACCAGTATTCCCACTTCCACCGTACTCATGGCAAACGACAACGATAACCAAGGACAAGCGGATCTCCGTCGTCGCCTTCGTGGGAGGCCACCTAAGAATGCAGGAAACGTTAGGGAAAGAATCGCCCCTGGAAGACCTACTGGAGGCAATCGGACTAGCACTCCACCAGTTCCTCCGGTGGATTAGACGGTTGTTCCACCAGTTCCTCCGGTTCAGGCTAATGTTCCTCCAGTTCCTCCGGTGGTTCAGGCCATTGTTCCTCCCCTCATGGAAGGCAGCGGAAGGCGATCCAATCCCCGCACTGTCCCATTTGGCCATGTTTCAGATTGGCATGATACTGCGGACTCTGGACCGCATCAGTCTCGGAGGGGCCCTGCTGGATCACGAACGGGTGAAGGTCGGCGAGCTAAGCGTTCCGTCCATCATGATCACTCTCGAGCCGTGAGATCCAACAGGGAAATACCTCACTTGACTAGGGGCCGTTTTGGAACGCTTCAAGGTGGACAACGTTCTGAAACAGAGGGTAGGTCTTATATGACTACTTCCTCGGCCCGAAGGAGAGAAGAGACAATCATGGAAATCTTGAGAACTCAGACTTCCCTGATTGAGAAACATAACCAAGCTATCGCCACTCTACAGCAGCAGAGCATGGCAAGAATAGCTGAGCAAGGGCCTCACATGGCTCTCGGCAACCCGAACAACCTTCCTCTACCCCCACCCCTCAACCCGAACGTGGTTCCTGAGCATGTTACTAGAGAGCCTCATCCTGGACATCCTTTCTCGGTTGAGATTATGGCATTTCAGACCCAGCAGACTTATGTGGGCCATCAAAATATCCCTCGGTACATTGGGACAACTGATCCGATGGACCACATTGCGACCTACGAGTCTTCCATGACGTTTTATGGAGGAGGGGATTTCATGAAGTGCCGAGCTTTCTCAATGACCCTGGGCTCGGCACCTTTGAGGTGGTTCAATTCCCTACCTGCTAATTCGATTCATTCTTGGGATGAGCTTAGGAGAGCATTCTTGAATCGATACACGGCCAGTATGTCACAGCCGAAGTCAGATCATTCATTAGCTGGAGTCGCACAGAGACCTGACAAGTCTCTACACGATTACCTAGCTCGGTATCAATAGGAGGCCAGTGGCATATCAGGACTGAAATCCGGAGTATCTGTTCTTTTGCTAACTCAAGGGTTGCGGGATGGAGATTTCAAGGATTGTCTAATTGGGGAACCACCAAAGGATATGGCCGAGCTAAGGCAAAGATCTAGGAAGTTTTTCAATCTGGAGGAATTCCACAAAATCAGTACTGCGACACGGGGTAGGGAGGAACGACAGGAGCAACGACCTCGTCAAAACGATCCTCGTCAAAGTGATCGTTTTCGAGATAGGGGAAGGAAGGACAAGAGGGAAAGAGGAGAAAAACTGTCTCCAAAAGACAAGTATGATGAATATACCCAGCTCACAGTCCCGAGGAGTCAAATCCTTCGTGAGACTATGCATACCGAGATGTGTAACATCACTCGGCCTCCAGCTTTGAGAAGAACTGCTCAAAAGGATAAGACAAAGTATTGCGACCATCATGGCGGATGGGGGCATACCACCGATCAGTGTACCCAGCTGAAAGATCTGATTGAGGAAATGGTAAGGGATGGAAAACTTCAACAATATATTGGTGAAGCATTGCGAAAGCGTGCGAAGAGAAGAAGCCATTCTCTGCCTAGATCCGAACAAAAACAAAAAAACAGAAGCCCTTCACCACCTGCAGGGGGAGCCTCCATCCTACTGTCCGAGCAGGATAAGGGTCGAGAGACTTTCCTAATCAATACCATTGCTGGAGGATTTGCAGGTGGGGGGGAAAGAAAAGGAGATCGAAAGACGTATGTGGGGCAGGTCCTTTCGGTGGCCAGCCGACCAATCCAGAAGCCCAAAAGGAGAACACTGTCATCAGCTTCAGTGACGAGGATTTTGCTGATATTATTCAGGACCACAATGATCCAATGGTAGTTACAGCCAGACTCGGTAATTACGAAGTGAAAAGGATTCTCGTCGATCAGGGGCGTTCAGCAGACATTATGTTCTTGAATCTGTTCGAGGCCTTGAAGTTGAAAAGATCCGACCTAACTCCATTTGAGGGCAGTTTGATTGGCTTTACGGGTCATTCCATTGTTCCCTTAGGCCAAATTCATCTCCCAGTGACCATGGGTGAACAACCGTCTGCTCGAACCGAGATGGTAAAGTGGCTAGTTGTCCAAGCACCGTCGGCATACAACGCCATCCTTGGCCGTACTGCACTCCAATCATTTGGTGCCGTTGTATCAACCGTTCACCTAGCCATGAAGTTTCCAGGGTCTGATGACCAGGTGGTAACAGTATTTTCCGAACAAGAGTTGGCTCGGAAATGTTACAATATCAGCTTGGGCAAACTGAAGCTAGATGATGAGGAGAAGATTATGCAAGAAGTTCTCAACAAGGGAAGTGTTAATCTGGCAGATCTTGACGTAAGGGAGGAGGATGAAACTAGGCCAATTCCCCAGGGGGACTTCAAGAAGATAATTCTAGGGACCGATCCACCCCATTGCGTCAAAATTGGTGTTGGCCTTGTTGAGGAAGTTGAAAGAGAACTAACAGAGTTGCTGATAGAAAACAAAGACTTGTTTGCTTGAACATCGGCAGACATGCCAGGAATCGATCCGAACTTTATCTGCCACAAATTAAGTGTGTATCCTGGTGCCAAGCCGGTGTGTCAGAAGAAAAGACGGGTCGGAATGGAGAAGGCTCAAGCAACAGAAGAAAAGGTAGCCGAGCTTCTTGAGGCAGGATTTATCAGGGAAGTGGTATATACTGATTGGTTGGCTAATCTCGTACTGGTCAAAAAATCCAACGGGAAATGGAGAATGTGCGTGGATTACACAGATTTGAACAAAGTTTGTCCCAAGGATCAATATCCACTTCCTTGCATAGACAAACTCGTAGATAGCTCGGCAGGGTATCAAAGGCTATCCTTCATGGATGCTTATCCGGGGTACAACCAGATCCCTATGTATCCCCCGGATCAGGTGAAGACTTCGTTCGTCACGGAAAATGCTACATATTGTTACAATGTCATGCCGTTCGGACTTAAGAACGCTGGGGCAACGTACCAACGAATGATGAACAAGGTGTTCGGCCCATTGATTGGACCCAGAATGGAGGTATACATTGACGATATGATTGCAAAAAGCTTGAAGGAAGAAGATCATGCTAAGGATTTAAAGGTCATCTTGGGCAGAATTCGAGAGTTTGATATGAGGTTGAATCCGGAAAAGTGCACGTTTGGGGTCCCTGCTGGTTCATTCCTCGGATTCATGCTCACCGAATGAGGGATCGAAGCAAATCCAGAGAAGTGCCGAGCCATCCTCGAGATGAAGAGTCCATCCGATATCAAGGGAGTACAATAGTTGGCAGGTCGGGTTGCGGCTCTTTCTAGATTCTTATCTCAGTCAGCTCGGAAGGCTCTACCATGGTACCAACTGCTACGGAAGGAGAAGGAAAAGACGTTCGAGTGGAATGAGGCATGCGAAAAGGCCTTCACTGACCTTAAGCAATACTTGGCATCCCCTCCAATCTTGTCTAGCCCTGTAAATGGAGAAATTCTATTCCTTTACTTATCAGTGGGTGACTCAGTGGTCAGTTCGGTTCTGGTTCGGGAAGAGTCAGGCAAGGAATCCCCGATTTATTTCGTCAGCCGAGCACTACAGGGACCAGAGTTAAGGTATCAGAAGGTAGAAAAGTTGGCATTCTATTTGGTTATCACGGCCAGAAGATTGCGTCAATAATTCCAGAGCCACCACATCAAGGTCAGAACGGCTCAGCCGATCCGTCAGATACTCCAAAAACCAGACTTGGCAGGCAGAATGGTGACTTGGGCCATCGAACTTTCCGAGTTCGACATCACTTTCGAACCAAGGAAGGAAATGAAGTCCCAGGTCTTAGCTGACTTTCTCACCGAGTTTACTGAGCCATTGACGAGCTCAAACTTGGACTGGAACATTTATGTCGATGGGTCGAGCAACAAGCTCGGGGCAGGTGCTGGAATAATCTTGGAGAATTCCGAGGGAATCACTTTGGAATATTCTTGGAAGTTCGGATTTCCGACTTCGAATAATCAGGCGGAGTATGAAGCTGTAATGGCTGGTCTGAGGATGGCGAAAGAAGTAGGGGCCCGAGAAGTGAAGATTTTTAGCGATTCTCAGTTGGTGGTATCGCAAGTGAAAGGTGATTATCAAGCCAAGGAACCCATCCTACAAAAATATTTGGAGAAGGTGAAGTTCCTGTCTTCAGAGTTTGCCAAGGTTGAATTCTGTCACATCCCAAGAGAAAGCAATAGCCGAGCGGACATTCTTTCCAAACTTGCTTCAACAAAGGGTCCTGGAAATAACAAGACGTTGATCCAAGAAATGGTGCATGGACCTAGCGTTGTCCTCTCCGTTTCGGTGGATCCAAGTTGGACCTCTCCGATCATAAGCTACTTGGAACAAGAAATTTTGCCGACGAATCCAGTCGAGGCCAAAAAGCTTGTCAGAAAGACATCCCAATTTGCTATGATCAATGGAATTCTGTTTCGCAGGGGTCAGCGGCCCTATGCTCAGGTGCTTAAACCCCGCCGAAGCAAAACAGGCACTGGAAGAAGTCCATGGAGGTATCGGAAGCCATCATGTTGGGGGGAAATCACTGGCAAAAAATATTCTAAGGGCAGGATACTACTGGCCGACCCTACAACAGGATGCGATTAGTCATGTGAGAAGATGTGAAAAATTTCAGTTTCACAGTGATGTCTACCAAAAGCCGGCCGAGGAACTCCATTCACTTTCATCTCCCTATCCCTTTTATCAATGGGGAATGGATTTGATTGGCCAGTTCCCCACCGCACCAGGACAACTCAAATGGGTGATAGTGGCCATCTATTATTTTACCAAGTGGATTGAAGCCGAGCCCCTAGCAACTATCTCGTCGGCCAAGGTGCAGAAGTTCTTTGAGAGACAAGTTGTAGCTCGGTTTGGAGTGCCACAAGTTTCGGTAACCGACAACGAAACTCAATTCGCAGCAAAGGCATTCCAAGACTTAGTCAATGCTTTGAACATTGAACACTATTTTTTCTCGGTCGAGCACCCTCAGACAAATGGACAAGTAGAGTCAGTGAACCGAAGTATCATTCAGGTGATCAAGAAGAGACTCATCGGAGCAAAGGGAAATTGGTTAGAAAACTTGCATGAAGTGCTTTGGTCGTACCGCACCACCGTACAGACTTCGACGGGAGAAACCCCTTATCGTCTTACTTATGGTTGCGACGATGTCATCCCGATAGAAAGGATCATCCCTTCTTTTCGAGCCATACAACAACCGAACCACCTCAACAACACTTTACTGTGTGAGGACCTAGTTCTGTCGGAAGAAGTCAGAGATTTAGCTGCCGAACGGGAAAGTCATGCCAAGCTTATGCAAGAGAAAGGGTATAATCTCTCAGTAGTGCCCAGAGAATTCGAGGTAGGTGACCTCGTCCTACGAAGAGCCGACATCGGCCTCAAAAATGCTAAGGATGGGAAACTGGCTCAGAATTGGGAAGGTCCATACCGAGTAGCTTCCAAAACGGGAACGGGAGCCTACAAGCTCGAAACTCTCTCGGGTGCCCTCATCAACAACACATGGAACGTGGCAAAACTTAGAGCATATTTCAGTTAGAACTTTCTGTCTATTTCAATTCTGTTTTCAATTGTTTTTGTTATTACCTTTGTTCTGTTAAGACTGTTTATTTTTTATGATGGTGTACGCTCGCTGGAACTCCGAGCCCATTGTATTTTTACTGCTTCGAATAAATAAAAGTTCTGTTATTGAATTCTTTGTATTTACATACTTTTCCTCATAATCGACTAGCCACCGTTTATGATACGAACGATTATAAATAGCTCAAACAAGAGCTTATAACTCGTCAAGTACCTTAAAAAGATTCCCGATTCAATCATTTATGACGCCATCCTTGAAGTTTTCCATCCCTTACCATTTCCTCAATCAGATCTTTCAGCTGGGTACACTGATCGGTGGTATGCCCCCATCCGCCATTATGGTCGGAATACTTTGTCTTATCCTTTTGAGTAGTTCTTCTTAAAGCTGGAGGCTGAGTGATGTTACGCATCTCGGTATGCATAGTCTCACGAAGGATTTGACTCCTCGGGACTGTGAGCTGGGTATATTCATCATACTTGCCTTTTGGAGGCAGTTTTTCTCCTCTTTCTCTCTTGTCCTTCCTCCCCCTATCTCGAAAACGATCACTTTGACGAGGATCGTTTTGACGTGGTCGTTGCTCCTGTCGTTCCTCCCTACCCCGTGTCGCAGTACTGATTCTGTGGAATTCCTCTAGATTGACAAACTTCCTAGATCTTTCCCTTAGCTCGGCCATATTCTTTGGTGGTTCCCCAATTAGACAATCCTTGAAATCTCCATCCCGCAACCCTTGAGTTAGCAAAAGAACAGATACTCCGGATTGCAGTCCTGATATGCCACTGGCCTCCTGTTGATACCGAGCTAGGTAATCGCGTAGAGACTCGTCAGGTCTCTGTGCGACTCCAGCTAATGAATGATCTGACTTCGGCTGTGACATACTGGCCGTGTATCGATTCAAGAATGCTCTCCTAAGCTCAGCCCAAGAATGAATCGAATTAGCAGGTAGGGAATTGAACCACCTCAAAGGTGCCGAGCCCAGGGTCATTGAGAAAGCTCGGCACTTCATGAAATCCCCTCGTCCATAAAACATCATGGAAGACTCGTAGGCCGCAATGTGGTCCATCGGATCAGTTGTCCCAGTGTACCGAGGGATATTTTGATGGCCCACATAAGTCTGCGGGGTCTGAAATGCCATAATCTCAACCGAGAAAGGATGTCCAGGATGGGGCTCTCTAGTAACATGCTCAGGAACCACGTTCGGGTTGAGGGGTGGGGGTAGAGGAAGGTTGTTCGGGTTGCCAAGAGCCATGTGAGGCCCTTGCTCGGCTATTGTGAGGACCTAGTTCTGTTGGAAGAAGTCAGAGATTTAGCTGCCGAACGGGAAAGACATGCCAAGCTTATGCAAGCGAAAGGGTATAATCGCTCAGTAGTGCCCAGAGAATTCGAGGTAGGTGACCTCGTCCTACGAAGAGCCGACATCGGCCTCAAAAATGCTAGGGATGGGAAATTGGCTCAAAATTGGGAAGGTCCATACCGAGTAGCTTCCAAAACGGGAACGGGAGCCTACAAGCTCGAAACTCTCTCGGGTGCCCTCATCAACAACACATGGAACGTGGCAAAACTTAGAGCATATTTCAGTTAGAACTTTCTATCTATTTCAATTCTGTTTTCAATTGTTTTTGTTATTACCTTTGTTATGTTAAGACTGTTTATTTTTGATGATGGTGTACGCTCGGTGGAACTCCGAGCCCATTGTATTTTTACTGCTTCGAATAAATAAAAGTTCCGTTATTGAATTCTTTGTATTTACGTACTTTTCTTCATAATCTACTAGCCACCGTTTATGACGCGAACGATTATAAACAGCTCAAACAAGAGCTTATAACTCGTTAAGTACCTTAAAAAGATTCCCGATTCAAACATGATTTGTTTTAAAAATCATTTATACATCGCGGATAGAGGAACCCACCTCGGCTAAAGTGCTGGAGTTCCGAGGTCTTAACACTTGAATTCTTAACAAAAAGAACAGAAAGAAGCATAAAATAAAAGCGAATATTATAAATATTCAAAACCAGTTACAACAAAGAGATTCAAACCCATCTATCGGGACAAATACAAAAGCAAAAAAGAAAGCGAGTTACTCGATATCGGACCGTACTACACTGTCAGGGTCGTACTTCTCATCTTCCTCTTCCTCACCTTCGGCACCCTCGGCCTCCTCTTCCTCGGATTCCTTGGCAAAATGGTCAGGTAGATCATTGCGGCTCATGTCAATGGGAACACCATTCGCGCCCACAATCTGACCATTCTTGGCAGCAAATAGGGGGTCGGCGCCCTTTGTCACGAGGCTAGGGTTCAGGATGCGAAGTTGCTCGGCTGTGTTAAGGAAGGAATCTTTAACTGCGTGACTCCAGTTGTACAGATTCTCCTGGGCTGCCGTCTTATGCTTAAGAGCTTTCGCTCTCATCTTGTCCAAAGAAGCTCGGAGCCCTGTAACCTCATCCCTGGCATACTCAAGTTGCTCCTGAGCCACAGCAGCATCCTCCTTAGCCTTTCTCAGGGTTTCCTCAGATTGCCTCAACTTTTCCTCAGCCTCTTGACGAGTCTTTTCGGCTGTTTATTTATCAGCTTTGGCCTTAGCTTTGGCGCCTTTAGATTCCTACATTCCCTTCTGCAGTCTTTCATTCTCGGCCGCTAGTGCTTGAAGCTTTTTCTCAAAGCTTTCTACCTGAAGCTGCAAGTAGTCTTCCCGAGCGTCAACATCATTTGTCTTCTTCTTTTCTTCAGGGGCCACCCCAACATGAATGTCATCACCACGCCTGTCGAGGAAATGGAGAATGCTTGCACCTCGCAGGAGGCTCCTCACCAAGGCCGAACAGTTATTTTCCCATGTGCCTGGGGTCCAGGCACCAATCACTTTAGCGTCCTCGGGAGGAAAGACAGTTGCAGTAAAGGAATCTGAAATCCTCTTAGCCCACACAGTTTTGGCGACAGCGTCGTCCATACCCTCAGTAACTCGAATCCCCCTGTGGGGTTTACTTAGATAGAGCCAATCACCAGCCAATCCTTTCCCTTTTTCCAACCGAGGCTTTTTGGAGGGACGCTCCGGAGTACTTTTAGCACTTGGTTGCGTTTCCGATTGGACGGTTAGATCAACATTCTCAGCGGCATGAGGTGTTTCAGCTGGGATAGTTTGTGAGGCAACTTTGGGACTTTCCGTTGGAGTTGGCTCGGAGGCTTGGCTTTTAGCTGAGGATCCTGAATCTCCTCTTACAGCAGCCAGTTGAGCCATCCTGGCCGAAGCAGCTGCACTCTTCTTGGCTTTTGAAGCTTTCTTCCCCATTTTTTCTGCAACAAGGAAATATGCATTATACCGAGCAAAAAAAAAAAATATATATATATATATATATATATATATATATACCCAGCTCAGCCTTCACTTCGGCCCGTGTCCTCTTCAGCAATATTTTTTTGGTATCAATTTGACCATTCTCCTTGAGGTACTCCCAAACTCGGTCGCATAATCGTCTCTCGGCCTTCGTCAAATCGACCTTATAGTCAAATTGATACAAAGAGGCCCCTCGGTTATAGATACCGTTCGACCAACCCAAAGGGAAGCGAGGCACAACCTTGATTTCCCTTTCTTCCTCAACCTGCTCCATAAACCAGCACACACCAGCCCCATTGCGCTCGTACTGAAAAAAGAGAGGCTTGAAGGACTTCCAAGAATCGGTGACTTTAGCGAAAAGTGCGTGGTCTTTCCGAGCTTTCAGTGACACCCAAAGCCCTTTGGAGTTGCCGAACTTATTCACTCGAGGGGCATATAGCCAAAAGAAAGCTCGTAGCGTTGCAACTAGACCTTCGGCATCGCAGAACTGTTGGAATGCTCGAACAAATGCCCATCCGCTCGGGTGTAGCTGGCTCGGGGCTATACCCAAGTGGTTGAGTACCTCTATTTCAAAAGTCGAAAAGGGTGTGCGAATCCCAACCTTTGTTACTATTTCTTCGTAGAAGTAGAAGAGTTGTTGATTTTGCGGCACTTCGAAGCAGATCCAGTCGTCAATGCTCACGTGCCTTAGTACAAACTCCGAGGTATTCCCGTCCGCACTCGGAGGTGTCAGAATTGGACGAATGTGATTTAAATTGTCTGCCGTCAGCAACGAAGGCCTTGTCCCAAGTACCTCCCGATCAAAAACTGCGTCATACTGCGCATGGTTGGGTGGTAGAGGATACTCTTCAGGATGCGAATCACACCTGCGCTCCACCATATCTGAGGAAAAGGTAAAAGGCTCGGCATTAGTATTTTTAATGGCAGATGTTTTAACTCTAAACCTAAGGCCGAGCCCTGGACCTTTTCCCCCATCTCTCATACAAGTTCCAAAAGGTTCTCTTTCCCCTACTTGGCGCTCGGGGCTAACCCTTATCTGAGCTCGACGCTCTGCAAATCTATAGGCCAACAGCCATCTATTTTCCTCTGCAGAGTCAGAAGGAAATTCTACGGTTAATGGTCCTACCTCGGATGACTCGTTGGATCCATGATCATAAAGGGGGGAAGGAGGATCTACTATATCGTCAGTATCAGAACTAATTCCTATTGGAACAGGCTCTTCCCCAAAATCCCCATAATCCCCAAAACTCCAAGAAAAAGCTGAATCACTGTCACTAGAAGGTTCCTCTCCTATTTCCCTACAAAGTTCGTGATAAATCCTCTTCCAATCCCTTCAGCCTCTCATGATTCAGAAATAAAAAACCCACGACACTATCTACCCAGAACAAAAAACCCCAAAATCCCTGCAAAACCCAGAAACGCGAAACCCTTTCAACGAATAGAAAAAAGAGCAGAACCAGAAATAGAGTATTTGAGTTTGAAGAAGAAAGACTACCTGTTTTTGATTCTGAGTCTCTGGAAAAACTGGAAGCGATGGAAAGGTAATGGCGGAAATAAGCTTGAGAAGGGAGTGAGTTTCTGGTTTCCTGGGAGTAACAAAGAAGTAATGAGGGAGCAAGTTTGAGAGAATGGGAGTTTTTGGTGCGAATCTGATAGGATGAAGTGAAGAGTGAGTGTGGGGGAGTAAGGGATTTGAGTGAAAAGTGACTGTGGGGGAGTAAGGGATTCGAAGAAGCCCTCAAAACCTTTCGGTTTCTCCCATGATGCACGTATGGGCCTGGGTGGATCAAAAGCCCATTACCCCACTCAACCACACGCATGATGAGACGTGCAGTTACCAAAAAGGCACTTTTTCAAATTTCAAAATTTGAAATGATTTGGCACAACTTACAAGGGAACGCGCCGTACCTAGAGAACCCAGAACGTCACCTCGAAACAGGCGGCATAATTACAGTCGTTGCGAGACATCCGGAAAAGTCAACCCTAAACACTTGCTACCTCGTCACAGACTTCCCAAAGTCTTACGAGCTGGGGGGCTTGTAGGGTCTGCCGACCAGACACGAATTCAAGCCTTATCAAAGGGATTCTCTAAGGACATTTCCCTCGGATCGCTAAGCATGAAAGTCCCTCGCTCGGACTCATGGGCTCCGAGCATACTAAAGGACCAGGCTCGGACTTGATGGGGCCGAGCCTTACAATCGGTCCTCAACCCATCGGGCTCGGGACTCTAGGGCCGAGACATACCGTCGGTTTGTGGATAGACTCAGTCTCATTCAGGCTTCATATCCCTTCCGCAAATCTCTCCTAGATTCTCGCTAACAGCCTAGACATGAGATCTTTAGCTGATCCTAACCAGATTCTCAGAGCATAAACCTCCGATATTATCTCCTAGAATCCTGGTTCAGCACAACACTGATACAGGTACATACTCTCATCCCTAAGTTGACACTCTGCACACACGTTGACTAGGGAGATCCTGCTTTTCCCAACTGGAACTGCAGAAATACCATAAAGTCACACATTAATACTTGATCCTCTCTTGGGCTCTTGGTCTCCATAATCTTGAGCACTTAGAGGGTTAAGGACATTTAGTGTTTCAGGACACTACAGATACCATAACAAGTCTGAGGAATATTTTCTGTTCCTTTCCAATGAGAATCAATTACATATATATACAGAAACCACATCATGATATATCAGTACACTATCTGATATATCTAAAAGTTATGCTAATAAGTCTCCTACAATTCCTCCTATAATAATTAAGCTAATAATACAAACAAATCATTACCAAAATCATTATGAATCCTGATATAATCATATAATTGATCTGATGGATCTCTATCAGGATGAGAGTGTTGCATGGGTTGGGAACTTAGCTTGGGCGTGTAAATGAGGTTTTTCTCGATGTTTTACGTGGGATTTGGGTATTTATACCCTCCAAATCCACCTACTATTCCAATAGACGATTCTAAGTCATATAATTTGCGCTTGAGCGCCATTCACCGACTTTTAGGACTGCTAATAGTGCTCAAGCCCTAATATCCATGCTTGACAGCTTGAGCCCAAGGTGCAGATTTTTTGAATTGTTGGTTTGCTATTTTGAGCCAATTTTGACACTCTAGAACCTATCAAAAGCATACTAAAACCTACATAAACACTCAAACACTTAGGAAAAAATATTTTACATGAACACTTGCATTATTGTTATTATTTGAAAATAAAATTACGAACATTACTATATGGATTTGATACTACACAAAAACGTGGATATGATCATTTTTAATGAAAGAAAAGTCAGACGTGCACAAATCATTTGTTTAGTTTTGCCACACGATTCAAACACAATTTGACAAAACTTTTAAATCTTTTAGATTAGATAATGGTAGAGAATATGTGAGCCAAAGTTTATCGAGGCTTCTTAAAGATCATGGTGATATTCATGAACTTATATGTATTGATACCCTCCATCAAGTAAAACAGACTTTCTTAAATTAAAAAAAAAAACAAACACTTTCTTGAAATTAAAAAAACTTTATTATTCCAAATGTCGACTCCAAAATCACACCGAAGGAAAGTTGCCTTAATTGATACCTATTCAGTAAATTGGTTACCTTCTAAAGAGTTCAGTGGTATTTGTCCAATTCATGTCATTAAATCCATTTTCCCTCGGTTCCTATTATACAAAGTCTTTAATCTCGTATTTTTCGTTGTGTTATATTTGTCCAAGTACATCGTCAGCATCAAAGTAAACTTGACCCTCATTGTGAAAAATGTATTTTCATTAGTTATGCCCCACTCACGAAATGATATAAGTGTTATCAACCTTGAAGTTATTGATTCCTTGTTTCCATCGATGATACATTTCATGAAGACCAATCATTTTTTTACTTCTCCGCTTCAAGCTGTTGATTAAGAAGTTGAGATTTTATCTCTTGAATATTTCCCATCACTTTTACCTTTTGATGTGCATTCAGATATACCGGAACTAGTACGTTCTGCTAGTCACCCACCTCAAAGAGTTTATCACACTAAAGCTAGCTCACCACAAATAATATACCAAAAGATAAAGCAACCCGAATTGGTCCAACCTCAACTACAAACCTTTGAAAAACTATTAAGCACGTAAAACTCTAATCTCATTAACTATGAATCTATTCGTTTGAATGATGATGATCTTAACCTCGATGATGACTTTCTTATATAGGGTTTCATTGTAAAGTGGTCAGATGGTGAACTAGACCAGTAACCAGACACAAGACCTGAAATGAATGTCGCTTGTGTCATTTGGATACAATGTTAATATTGATTTTGGACATGAACCTTGGAACGCCATCTTGACCCTCGGTCCTATTCAGTGTTAGGCCATCCCGAAAAGGCTTAGCAACACGTTATTATGGCATTACATGATAGGTTATATTAGGATTATTCATAATCAGAAGATCACTTCAAGTAATAACATTATCTTATTAAATTGTAGATATATTTGTAACATAATCTTTTGTTAAACCAAATTTAAGGAAAAAAATATCCAGCAATATATATTCCCCCTAATAAGAGGATATATCTTCCAAAATTTCACGAGGATCAAGGACAAATTATCAACAAAGGAAGAGACTTCAGTAACCAAGAATCTTACTCTTCAGACAACATTTCAAAGGCTATAAATACACTCTTTCATATGCACTCTTGAAAAACGTTATCTTTTCTGAGGACTATGTTGTCTTGATTTCCTCTTGCATACTTGAGGATAAGTAGAACCAAGATAAAAGCCTTGGTAGGCTATACTGTCCCCATTTTATAACATATGCATTATTACGTCTGTTTCTAATGAAGATCTCAAAACAAAAAGAAGAATTATGTATCTCACATTCATCTTATGATCATAAATGGGCTATAAATTAAGAAAGAATGAAAATAATTTTGACTTTTCTAGTTTTATTTGTAAATATTGATGATCTTTCTTTACTTAGGGTAAAGTAATTAAAATGAATTAGTAGTCACATAGGTCCCCGAAAGATACCTGTGGAATCAGTTAGGTCCCTGAAAGATTTGTGAAATCTCTTAAACCCCTCAAAGATCATTTTGGTGTCACATTAGTCCCCCCATTCAATTTCGTCAAGATGGACCGCCTGATGTAATTCTACGTGGCACGTTAAATGTTTTGTCGGCCCCAATGCGATGTTGGAATGTTAAGAAAGTGCCACGTTTGGGTCAACAAAGCATTTAATATGTCACATAGGATTCCGTTAGGTCCCTCATGGGAGGACTAATGTGATGTCAAATTGATTTTGGGGTTAAGAGATTCCACAAATCTTTCAAGGACTTAACTGATTCCAAAATGATCTTTGGGGGATTTAAGAGATTCCACTAATCTTTCACGGACCTAACTGATTCCAAAGGTATCTTTCGAGGAACTATGTGTCTATTAACTCTAATTAAGATTATAGAAATTTTATGGATGATTAATAAAATATCAAATATAAAGTAATAACTGATGATTTTGTACCTGAGTCTTACTTTCGTTATTGAATGAACAACAACGACGAAGTTTCCCCTTGAAATCATGAAGGAAGGATTGAATTGAGGCCTCAACCATGCTATTGCTATTGTGTTTCATCCCTAAAAGAATAAAGGATGTGAGAGGGTTACTTCTTTCATCCTAATAGGCTCAAAGTAAAATATTCAGAATTCTTGTGTACAAGAAAGTGATCGAATAGTATTCCAAGAAATTGTCTAATGAGGAACACGTTCCAACCTAATCAATTATTGAGAGCAGGGACCTCTCAAGTCTCAACGGGAGTACAAATGAACAATCTAACCCATCATGAGTTAGTTATCCGATCCACATCAAAACTCAGTTAAAATATTCACTAATTATTAAGTGTTATATATTAAAATAATAATTCATATAATTGATATATATATATATATATATAAAATATTTCTAAAATATATTCTTAAATAATTTATAATGTTAATCCATATAAAATAATCCAACTTAGAGATCTTCTTTCAAGTATTGAGTCGTCAAGAATTGTCGACTAAAAAGTCAAAACCAATAAAAATTAATTTGGATTAATTATGTCACAGGTCCTTAAAGTTTGGGGTACTTTTGCCAGATACCCTTATTCTTTTTTTTTTCTTTATTGTTTGACTCCCCGAAGTTACTTTTGGGTTTGTCATATACCCCTACTACCAATTCTGACCAATTTTGCTGACATGTAACATCAGAATCCTACTCAAGTGCAAGAGGTTAGGCACGTGGTGCCACGTGAGTGAAGATTTTTTTTTTAATTAAAAAACTAAAAAAAAAACTCAATATTTTTATAGGCTTAATTATGTCACAAGTCCCTGAAGTTTGGGATATTTTTTTCAGATACCCTTATTCTTATTTTTTCAATGTCTGACTCCCCGAAATTACTTCTGGGTTTGTCATATACCCCTACTATCAATTCTGGCCAATTTTGCTGAGATGTAACATCAGAGTCCTGGTCAGACGCAGGAGGTTGGTCATGTGGTGCCGCATGATGTCACGTGGGCGAAGACGATCTCTCTCTTCAATCCTTTTTTTATTTATTTAACTAAAAATATAAAAATATTAAGTTTTTTAGTTTTTTAATTTAAAGAAAAAAATCTTCGCTCACGGAGCACCATGTGCCTAATCTCCTGTGTCTTACCAGGATTTTGATGTTACATGTCAATAAAATTGGACAGAATTGGTAGTAAGGGTATATGACAAACCCAGAAGTAATTTCGGGAAGTCAAACATTGAAAAAATAAGAATAAGGGTATCTGACAAAAGTACCCCAAACTTCAGGGACTTGTGACATAATTAAGCCTATTTTTATATTTTTAGTTAAAGGAAAAAATTAAAAAAAAAAGTATTGAAGAAAGAGGTCATCTTCGCATGTGTGACATCACGCGTCACCACATGGCCAACCTCCTATGTCTAACTAGGATTCCGATGTTACATGTCAGCAAAATTTGTCAGAATTGGTAGTAGGGGTAAACTTCGGGGAATAAACTTTGGGAAGTTAGACATTGAAATAAAAAGAATAAGAGTATTTGACAAAAGTACCCAAAACTTGAAGGATTTGTAAAAATATGAAAATGGTCCCCATAAATATTGACTTTTTTGAAATTGGTCCTTGTAAAATTTTTCTTTTAGTTTTGGTCCCTGCACTTACAAAATGTTTTGGTTTTGGTCCCTCATATTAAATTTTGGTCCTCATAATTATGTTGGTAGTTTGTTTTAGGTCCCTCTATTATCTAGATTCAATTGGTTTTGGTCCTCTAATATCATGGTTTTTGAACTGATTTTCTTATTTAATGTAAGTTTTCTGTTTACCCTTGATAATTAATGCAAGAATATCATCCTTAATAGGTCATAGAATATAATATATTACATTTTCTGCATTTTCCTTTCACATATAACAGGAGAGACCAAAACCAAAATATTTTATAAATATAGGGACCAAAGCCAAAAGAAAATTTTTACAGAAACCAATTTAAAAAAAAATCAATCATTTTCATATTTAAGCCTTAATTTTTTAATTGTCAATACTGGGAATGTGCTTGATATGTGCAAAAGAGGTGTTGAGAAAGTATCCGTGTCTAACACTTGTCAAGCACGCCAACACATCTCCATACTTCATAGCACGCCCTTATCGCTTTGTTCTATTTTGTATTTTTATAATTTATAAATTATTTTGTCCAGTTTTATAATTAAAAATCTTAATATATATACAAATATATTGACCCTCTCCACTAACTTAAGCAAGGTCTCGAGTTCGAGTCCTTGTGAATGCAGAAAATTCATGTTGGGAGACTCACCTGCCATAGCCAGGCACGCGACACGGGTCGGATCCGGATGTACCTAGGTAGTACTTAGGGAACCGGGTGGGCAACCAAAAAAAAAAAAAAAACATCCCACTGGGAGAGCCAACCACGCAGCTCGCTCCGGATTAGTCTCAAGGGCTCCCTGGTATTAAGGGTGTTCTTGGGGATACCGGTCGTTTCGCAAGGAATACGAACCAAAAAAAAAATATATTGACCTTCTCAATGAATATATATATATATATATATATATATATATATATATATAATTATTTAAATATGTCCATTTTTTTTAGTCACATGCATCTCTCACACAAGGTAATTTTGTTTGAGCCAAAAATATTCCCAATATAATGAAAGTTAGTTTATCATAAAAAAAGATTTCCATACACAAAATTTGAAACTAAGTCTCTACTTTTTATGAATACATACTTTTGAATATTTCATTTTTTTATGATTACATACTTTTGAATATTTCATTTCTTATACATATTTTTCCATACTATCTATTTATTATGTTGATTAATATTCCCCTATTATTAAATTTAATATTTGGTTATGTTTAATTTTATTGTGCATTTTTCAACATATTAGTAGTAATTTAATAAAAAAAATAGTATATATAAGAATTTCAATAGGTAAAAAATAACCATAATGTTTAATCATATTCATATTATCAATATTTTTTTAGGGACATTTCCTATTATCAATACCATCTAGTTCATTACAACTATTACAATGATCACAAATTACATACTAGCAACTACTATTTTAGTATGTATTCGCCGTAGTTGATTTTTGGTGTACATCAATCGGTATCCGGATCTGATTTATCCAGAATCTGACTCATTCGGTTTGATCCAACTGAGTTCGCACTAAACTTTAGGGATCTCCCAACGGGAGTTACTTCATACCCAAGGCTCAAACTCGAGATCAGTTGATTAAAGACCAAGTGAGCTACCACTTGACCAATGCCATGTTGGTTCGCCGTAGTTGATTTAAAGAAAGTTAAATGAGACTTTTGGAATTGATATATGATTAAATATACACGTACACATAGCGGTTGATCAATTAAACATTTAAACCCCCTCAAAAAATGCCTCTAAACTATGACGTGCCAACAATCTAATGGCATAATTGTTCTGCACCAACCATTCCAGCTCCCTTCTCAAAATAAAAACATGCTTTATCAACGGTCGGTGAGCGTCCCAGCAATTTTAACCAAAAACACCCCATTGAAATAGTTTAAATAATTCAATTAATTAGTCATAAAAATCTTGGGCCGTTTTTTTTTCTTCTCTCAACCTACTTTTTTTATGAGGAAGATTTGAATGCCTAGCTAAACTCAACACGTTGTTGATTGACGATGACGGTATCTTATATTAGAAAAATAAAATTGATAAAAAGTTGCCTCATATATTATCAAAACTTGAATTCGAATTCTGTTATTAACTTAATATAATGTAATCAATAAAACACTTATAAAATTGTGAGGCTTATTTTAATTTGATAAGCTCTAGGATCTAACTTATTTTTAAGAAAATTTAAAGAAAAAAATTTTGTGGACAGAGAAAACTTAAGAAAAATGATTAGTATCAGTGTGCTTGCATGTCAGCATTCTGCAATGTAGACACAAACAATAGCGAATGGTGGGGACCCACTTTCTCGATCACACTCAAAAGTATGAATCAATTATTAAGCGTTGGATGCAGTGATTAGAGAGCCACGTGGTGCAGATTCTATGTGGGAAGCAGACACAGGTATCTATGATGTGCCTGATTCTGTTTTCATCTTCCTTTGTTAACTTGGTTATCGACGACGAGTGAGTACAGTACATATCAATGTCATAGTTTCTTTCATTGTGATAAATGTTGATAACATTATTAAAAAAGAAAAAAAATTTACTTGACATATTTCTAAGAAGAAAAAAAAAATATATATATATATATATATATATACTTTTTTAGTAGTGAAATATATAAGCAATAATAAATTAACTTTGTATTTCCAATACAATCATTTTTTACATATCCATACAAAATGGTTATAACATTTAATTTTTGTTTCATTCCTAATTCAAGTTTCTTAAAGTAGCTAAATTTTACTATATGAATTTGAAAAAAATTAAATACACCCAATTCCCTTTTTAATAAGTGTGAATCTTATTTATTTTTTTCTTATATTTATGATCGGGGAAACATCTCATTATTTCTCCATATACTATACTGTTTTGAAGATTTTTTTTTTGGTACACCAACGGGTACCCAGATCTGGTTTATTCAGAATCCGACTCATCCGGTCAGACTCAACTGAGCTTGCACTAAGTGGTAGGGGTTTCCCAGCGGGGTTGCTCCTTACACAAGGCTCGAACTCGAGACCAGTTGGTTAAAGGACTAAGTGAGCTACCAATTGACCAACCCACGTTGGTTTTGAAGAATATTTTCGAACAATAACTTTTTCAGAAAAAAATTATTGGTTACTATTGAATCAATATATTTTTGTGATCCGACTGATATAAATTAAATCAATTTAAAGTTAGTTCAATATTCAATATATTAATTAACTTTATATATAAATTGTGTTTATGACCTAAATATTAAATAAGTTGAGTTTGAGAAAAAAAAAACAGCGATATTAAAAAATATGTACGTAATTAGTACATTAGATATACTGAATAAACAAGTTTTAGAGAATATTTTTTATAAGAAAATGAAATATTTATTGAATTGAATAATTATCTTTTATCTTACTACTACAAATTTACCGATATAATCATTTATCATATACAATTATGCATGAATCGGAGAAACCCAATAAATAAACAGTCAATTGAATTCAGTAGCTGAAACTTGTTTACCATATTGTTGGCACTGAAACTTGTTAACATATATTACTAATGAACTTATATATTCAAAATGGAAAGCGTAATATAACGTGGACAGGTGTCTTGAATTCCTTTGGAGCAAACAAGAAAACGGGCGAAATTACATCAGCAGAGTTGCACGTGGAGAAAAAAGAGCCTTGATCATCATCATGCTGTAATATAAAATAAAACCCATGAGCAAGGGTAAGGTATAGGGATCAATCCTAAGTGGGACCAATAAAACAGACAACATTTACTATCTCATACTCAAAAAAACTACTATTATTTTATGTATTAAACTGTAAGGATTAATTTTCACCCAAAAAAAAAGGATTAATTAAAAAAAATTAAAATATATCTTTATTTTATATTCTTTTATTAATTTTAATATTTTATATATAGAAAGTAGCACAAAATGTAAAATATGTAACGTTTCTTCCACTAAAAAACTCCTAGTCTGTTTTTTGCTGTTGGGTGGATGATTTTGGCCTAAAACCAAACACTCATCATGTTCCTACCAAGCCATAACGCCCTTATTCTTACTATTCTTATCCCTTCCATATCCTCCCAAGCTATTTATTTATTTAAAAAACTACCTAAGGTTATTACCAATGATAAAGATGTGGATAATCCTCAACATAAACAAAGATTAAACCGACTTGTAAAAAGGTTTAACCTTTAAAACTTAGTAACAAAATTGTAACTCTTTTTCTTAGTCATGTTTAACTTAAGGAAAAATTAATACCCATAAAAATCTAACTTCATTAGTTTTCCATATTTTAAACTCAAGTTTTTTTATGATAAAATTACTTTTTCTTATTTTCTTAACCAATATTTTAAAGGTATTATTTAATTTAGTATTTTACTTAACTTAATTAATCACTAATTCAACAAACATTTCTCTTTAGTAGTCTAGGCTGGAAATATTTTCAATTGGAAATAATTTTGATTTAAGCTGGAACATAATAAATCCACATTGTAGGGCTAGCTCTCCTAACAAATGCTATTTCCAACTCAAATATGGTCCTTTCTTAAAAGGAAACAATCATGTATCGCTTCAATCAACATCTTGTTAATATTTAATAAACATTTTTTTTGTAATAAATTAAAAATATTTTTTTTGCATGAACTTGGATGACAAGTTTAATTAAAAACACCTTAAAACATTATAGATTATTTTTAGGATTTTTTTTAAACTTCAGCTGTAAGGGTTGAAATTAAGGAATTAAATTGACAATTTTGTATTAGAAAACTAAAATTTTGATACTTTAAAAAAAATAGTAATTTATCTACCCAAAATTTTTTTACTCTTAATTTGCATAACTTTATGTTCATAAACTGAGGTCATAAACTCTAGTTCTTTCAAACGTCCATAGAAAAAAAATTAAAACAAAAAAATTATTCATAATTTTAATGTGTTAATTTTGCACTTAATATTGATTAACATTAACACTTGTAATAAAACTAATTAACTAGTCTTTTAATTGTCAGTTTCATCTATATCTCCGCGTGAGCTGCGCGTTTTATGAAAGTAGAAAATGATAATGCTAGTTTATTCGTTAATTCAATGATAATTACATCGATAGAAAGTGTATTTGTCGTATTAAATTCAAAGCAACCAATCAAATCAAATAGAATCACTTAAAAAACAAAAAAAGTTTATGCCCGAAGAAACTTCTGTCCGCACATACACACTGACTGTTAATCACCCGGTCAAATTAAACTTTTCCTTTAACTAACCCCAAATCTCCTCCTTCCCTTCTTCCCTCACTTTTCATCTGATTCAAACATTTGTTTACAAGTAATAATCATATATAGTTTTATAAATCAATTAAAAATAAACTTACATAGTTACAAATAAACTTACAAAATTAAGTATATTTTAAGGTTATGCATGAGTTTTAAAAGATGGTTAAATTATGTAAGCATTTGGATATTTTGATTATAATTAATATCTTTATATTATTATTATTGAAGAGAAAAAGATATTGAAGATATAAAAAATGTTGTAATAAATAAAAATATAGTAAAAAAAATATCAAATTTGTAAAAATACAATACATGCGGAAAAAAAAAAAAGCTTTACTAATACTATGTATGGAATGGAGGAAGTAACAAGCAAAATGGTAAAGTATATTATTTTTTAATGTAAATTTACTTATAATTTGATTTGAAGCCAGATACATATTTTTATCTGTTGACTCATATGCATGTGATGTGAGCCAAAATAGCACCATGATATTATCATATTATATGGTTTTGGTATAAAAAACAAAAGAGATTTAAAAGAAAAATGAAAGGTATAGTAAAGTAAAACGTATCAAATTTTGGCATAAATAGGGCAGTTAATTGAAGATGCCTCTCTACTTTCTCTTGCTCTACCTTATCATGAAAATGAGAAACGAATGATTCACAATTCACAATAGCCAACACTAGACGCCTCTCTAGCTTTCCCTCTTTTCCTCATCACTTCACCATAAGCCAAAGTTAAGAACCAAAACACTGCCTCACTCCACTCCACTCACTTTTCTTACTTTCTTTTCTTTTCTTTTTTCTTTGATCAAAACAAAAGAAACCCTTTTTGTTTTTTGTGTTGTTTTTGTTTTGTTTTTGATAAAGTGGTCATAGCATAGAACTACTACTATGGCTTCAGATGAAAGCATGATGACCTTTCAATCTTCCTTCCAAGATGAAGAGTTTGATGATGATGATGATGTGTTTGATCATCATCATCTTCATCAGCATGAGCATCATCCTCACCCTCATAACTTGTCTAGGCTTTCTGTTTGCACAAGTAGCACCTTGTGTGATGTTGATGATGATGTTGATGTTGATGTTGATAATGCTATGTCCATGTATGTGTCTCAATTATCCATTGAGAGTTTTGATGCTGATGGTGAGTTTTCAGATACCAAGGAGGAGGTAACACCACAAGGGTTAACTTTGTCCTCTGATTCTGAGAATGAAGTTGGAAGTTGTTACTCTTTGCCAGCTACTCCTCCAAGAAAGAGGAGCAATAATAACAATAACCATGTTGGTTATGCAAGTGACAATGAAGTAGCTCAAAAGGGTGTGGTGAAAACAAAGAACAATGATCCAATGAGGAGTAGGAGTAGGAGAACAAGGAGGGGTAATAATCATAGTAGATGGGGTGTTAATAGTAATAATAGTTTGGAGGGTTCAAAGAAGAGTATGAAGAAGAAGAAAGAAGAGGAGCATGTGATGGTTCAAGGGTTTATTAGTGGGGAGAGTGATCAAAGTGTTGGAGGTGGGAGTAATGGGACAGGGGTGATGGTGATAACTAGGCCTAAAGGTGGTAGAAGGTCTTTGTGTATGGACTTGGAGGAAGTGAAGGCTTGTAGAGATCTTGGGTTTGAGTTGGAGCATGAAAGGATGTTAGATACTATGCCTTCTCATCTCTCTTTCTCCAATTCCACACTTGATACTAGCAGTGGTGGCACTTCCCCCATAGCCAATTGGCGCATCTCTGCTCCAGGTATATATTAATTATTTAAATTTTTTGTTTTAATCATTTATATGAACATAATTTCATACTTTTTTGTATAGATGCCATAGATTAATGGAGTGTGAATAGGTATTGAGATATCATAGATAAGCACTGTATACATACATACAAGGGTGACATTTGTGGGACATCTTTCATATTCATAGCACAATATACAAATATTTTATACTGTAAATCTGAAAAGTGTTACGAAAATATCTTTTTTGATATATACAAAACTTATTCATTTTTAGACATAAATTTTCTCCCAAAGTAAAAAGGATGTCAATTAACTGTTAACTATAGTGGTTCTTGTAGAGTTAGTACTGAAAATTGGGTTAAAATCACTATTTGCTCTGTTATTAATTTTTTATATTATGGTACTAGTTACCAAGCAAATTCAGGGGTATTGAAACAATATGCACAATACATTTTCATGGTGTAAATGTTGCTGGCACAGCCTGATAGCAATTGAATGCTGCTGTGACTCTGCTTGGAACTAAAGCAACATTTAATAAGATACCAATGATTGAACCATTTCACTGTTTTGTTTTAAATGTTTACTTGTATCAAGAATGGCATAATACACTCTTCAAAAAAAAAAAAAAAAGAATGGCATAATACTTTATGATTTTTCTAATAAAAGGAATTAGAATTCATCAGCTGATCCCTCTAATCAAGTTATTTCTTCCACATTTGTGTGATTTATTAGGTGATGATCCTCGAGATGTGAAGGCACGACTCAAAGTGTGGGCGCAGGCTGTGGCTATAGCATCTACTTCCAAATATGGCACATGACTCCCAATTTTCTCCTAACTAATACCTACTCCTTTTTTTTCTTTCTTTTTTTTTTTTTTGTGTTTGAGACTATTCATTATAAGCTTTTATATTTTCTTTTCCTTTATGAATGGTTTATATAATTTTATTGTTGGGTTTGGTCACCTTTTCTCTGTACAGTAGTGTGTGAAGATGATAAAGCCATGATGCATAAAAGCAAAAAAAAAAAAAACATTGTAGTGTGTGGGAAGTTTGAATTTTGATACATATAGCCAATGACCAATTTCTACTGTGCTGTAGTGTCCTTCTCGAATTCTTAGCCTAAGTGCTTTACTAATTGACATTAGGAATTAAGGATGTGTCATTATTTCTACGGTACACATGGGACACCTTCCTTTTAGGGTAAAGGAAAAAAAAACATAGTTTATCTGCTATTTTTTCCCCTCTTCTCTTCTCCCTGTAAGAAAGGTATCTCCATGCATTGATGTATTTTTTTCTCGTTGCATAAAGACCATTAAGTTTTTTTTTTTTTTCGTTCAATGGAAATGAATATAGTTTACAATAAAGGATTCAGTTGCTTTGGAAGTGATTAAATTTCAATCTCTACCTCTTCAGGAATCAACAAAAAATTATGATATTTTTGTTCAAGTTATTTCATCGATCGAGCATTTTAAGAGGAGTCTATTGTTAGTATTTGTTACACCCTCTTGTTTTCAATATAAGAAAAAAAAAACAGTGTATATATCTTAAAAATATATGAAAGAAAAGTTTAAATAATTTTCTATTCTGAATATAATTATTTCTAAAGTATTCTTAAAAAGTGGTTATATTATTTAATCTTTGTTTTATTTTCAATGCAACTTCTCTAAAATAATTTTATTTTTTATGAATTTGAGAAAATTAAATACAGTCAACTAATTTTTTAATTAATAAATATAAAATTAGTTTTTATTTTCTTCTTGTAACAAAGATAGTAAAGAGTATACTGACAAAATTAAATGCCTTCTAATGTCAAAATGTAAGGATTAAGATCCTTAGCAGAAATGATAAGAACAATAATGAACACAGTAGTAACTTAAAGCGCAAGAAAACCAGAAAACGAACTGCAATACCTCCTCCTCTGAGATCAAACGGGATCAGAGGGAGTTCATTTCACTAATATCAACTGGAAATCACTGGAACGAGTACAAAATATCTCTGCAACGAAGAAAGGAAAATACACCAAGAGAGAGAAAAGAGAATCTTCCTAATTCATTGCATAACAAACTCTAAAGCTACTTTCCCCTTTTGTATGCATCTTTTTCCCAATAATTCCCCTTCAGCCTTGTACTCTCCTTCCTGCTCCTCACGTGCGCGCTTTTGCCATCCAATTCCGTGCCTGCTGCCACGTGGCTTGAGCCAATAATGACCTCATCATGGGGCAATATTCCATCTGTCTCTTCTGTCTGCTTTACGAAAACATTCTCACTGCCATGATTTTCCTGATCCCCTTTGCACATTACAATACTCCCCTCATCGAATTTAACCTTGTCCTCAAGGTTGAAGTCAGGGTAGGACTTAGTCAACTGAGTGGCATCTTCCCAAGTTGCTTCCTGTTCTGGTATGCCTTCCCACTGAATTAAAACCTGAGGAATCTGCACATTTCTCCTTTGAATGACCCTCTGTTGCAACACTCTCTGAGGAATCAGTAAAGGACCATCTTCAGTGGTAGTCAAAGGCAATGGAATATAAGTGGTATGATGAGACCCTTTGCACAATTTCAGTTGAGAAATGTGGTAGACAGGGTGGATTTTGGCAATTTCTGGCAGTAGAAGCTTATAAGCTACAGAACCAATCTTTTCTATGATTGGAAATGGTCCAAAATATCTTAGACCCAACTTCTAGTTCTTCCTCAAAGCAATTGAATTTTGTCTGTATGGCTGAAGTTTAACCAAAACCAAATCACCAATCTGAAATTCTTTATGAGCTCTATGCATATCAGCATATTTCTTCATCTTAGCTTGAGCTCTGAGCAGATGCAGCTTGATCTGAGAGAGCAAGGAATCCCTGCATAGTAGCATTTCCTGAACTAACAGAGGGTCCTTGAGGTCTACATTGTACTTGATTATGGATGGTGGATCTCTGTCATAAATAGCCTTGAAGGGAGTGGTTTTGATACTGTTGTGGAAGGCAGTGTTGTACCAAAACTCACCCAAGGCAGCATTTTAGTCTAGTTCTTAGGGTTGTCAAACATGAAGCACCTTAAGTACATTTCCAGACATTTGTTGAGAGCTTCTGATTGGCCATCAGATTGAGGGTGGTAGACTGTACTCATGTTGAGACTAGTACTACTCTGCTTAAATAAATGCTGCCAAAAGTGACTAGTGAAGACTTTGTCTCTGTCTGACACAATAGATTTAGGGAATCCATGTAACTTCACTATGTGAGCAATGAACATATCAGCTACCTGCTTACTTGTGAAGTCAGACTTTAGTGTGGCAAAGTGTGCAAATTTTGATAATCTGTCAATGAATACCATGATAACAGAGAAACCATTTGAGGGTGGCAATCCTGTGATGAAATCCATGGCCACATCTTTCCAAATTTGGTCAGGAATTGGAAAAGGTTGGAGGAGACCTGATGGCAGAGAATGCTCTACTTTGGCTTATTGACATGTAAGACATTGTTGAACATACTGAGTGATGTCTTTGTGCATTCCTTCCCAGAAAAACTGAGAAGCAATTCTGGCCAAAGTTCTGGAAATTCCAGAATGTCCACCTAATGGTGAGTTATGGAATTCATGCAGAATTTTAGTGATCAGGACTTGTTGTTTAAGAACCACCAATCTTTGTTTCCAATATAACAATCCTGCTTGAGTAGTGTAATTAGGATGAGGAGGTTTGCCCATAATGCAAGATTGAATGATAGTTTGTAATTCTGTATCTTCTTTGGTAGCAGATTGTATCAGTTGCATCAAATCAGAATCAGAATTAGACCAAGCCATGAAAAATGACCTAGACAAAGCATCTGCTGCCAGATTATCTTTCCCAGGTTTATAATCAATGGTGAAATCAAAACCTAGGAATTTATGGAGCCAAGCTTGTTGTTTTGGTGTCTGCAGGGACTGATCCACTAAGCATCTTAAGCTTCTTTGATCTGTTCTTATGACAAATCTGCGGCCTAAGAGATAATGCCTGAATTTCCCAATAGCTTTTGTCAGAGCATACAATTCTCTAGTATAGGCAGACTGATGTTGCATTCTGGGAGAGAGTTTCTTGGAGAAGAAGGCAATGGGATGATTCTCTTGACTCAACACTGCTCCTATCAGTTTCAATCAGAAAAGGCTTAGAAAAATTAGGAAGGGCAAGCACTGGTGTTGTTGTCATATCCTGTTTCAGATTCATGAAAGCTTGAGTTGCTTGTTCATTCCAATTGAACTGATCTTTTTTAAGGAGATTGGTCAAGGGATTTGCAATTGTTGCATACCCTTTGATGAATCTTCTATAGTACCCTGTAAGTCCCAAAAACCCTCTTAATTGCTTCAATGTATGAGGTAATGGCCATTGCAGAATCGCTTGAATTTTGTTGTTATCCATGGAAACTCCCTTCCGTGAAACAGTATGCCCCAAATATTCTACTTCTGTCAGTCCAAATGAACACTTAGATAATTTAGCATAGAGGCTATGTTTCTGTAAGACTTGCAGCACAGATTCTAAGTGAGTAAGGTGAGTGGACCAGGAAAGACTGTAAACTAATATGTCATCAAAAAACACCAAGACAAATTTTCTGAGGAAGCCACTAAAGATGTCATTCATTAAATTTTGGAAAGTGGCAGGGGCATTTGTAAGTCCAAGGGGCATCACTAACCACTCATAATGGCCCAAGTGAGTCCTGAATGCAGTCTTGTATCTATCTACAGGGTTCACCAAAATTTGATGATAGCCTGATCTCAAGTCCAATTTGGAAAAGAACTTGGCACCAAATAGCTCATCCAGCAGCTCATCCACAGTTGGAATTAGGAAGCTATCCTTGATTGTTATGGCATTCAATGCTCTATAGTCTGTACAAAACCTCCAAGTGCCATCTTTCTTTTTCACCAAGATGATTGGAGAAGAAAAAGGACTTGTTCTAGGTGTGATTACTCCTTCAGCCAACATATCCTCAATCATCAATTCAATTTTTTGTTTCTGACTGTGGGGGTATCTGTATGGTGTAACCTTGACAGCAGCAGTATTAAGGACTAAAGGTATACAGTGATCTTGAGATCTAGATGGGGGTAAACCTTTTGGTTTTGCAAATATGGACTTGTAAGTATGTAAAAGTATAGCAATCTCAGTCTTTGTGTTTGTTGGTAAATCAAGCCACTCATCATCAATAGTAACAGGTTGTTGTAGCTGAACAGAAAATAGTTCTGCTATGGCATTAGTTTTCTGTAATCTTTTCATGTGATTAAATTCTGCTTTCTGGGGCAGAATTGTAGTTTCACCCTGTAATGTCACCAGTTTCTTATCTAGGTAGAATTTAAGTGTCAATGAGCTATAATCAGCAATCTGAGCACCTAATGTAGCCAACCAAACAGCACCTAAAACTAAGTCTGCTCCAGAAACAGGCAAAAGATAAACTGGTAATTTGAGGATTTGACCTTGCCCACTGACCTGAATCTCCTTAATTATGCCTTCAGTGATCATAGCATTCCCATTTCCCACCAATACTTGCAAATCAGGTAATGATTCCACAGGGAGTTTCAGATGGTGAGCAACTCTTGGTTGCAAAAAATTATCAGAGCTCCCACTGTCAAGAAATATTTGAATAGGCATGCCATTCAAATTACCAGTGAATCTCATTGTACCAAGCCCAGTGGCACCCTTGAGAGCATTGAAGGATAAATGGTGCTCTAACTGTGGTTGGTCAGTTTCAGTTTCAGTAGCCTGATTTTCTGATTCTTCCTCATCATCATCATAAGCTATCTGCAGGTAGAGATACTGTTTGTTTGGGCATCTATGTGTACTTGTGAACTTCTCATCACAAGTGAAACAAAGTCCCTTTTCCCTTCTCATTTGGATCTCAGTTGGTGATAGTTTCTTAACAGTGTTGGGTTTGAAAGCTTGTGGTGTTGGTTTCAGGTTAGGTGTTTGAAGTATAGGGTTGTGTGTTGGGTTTGTGAAGGACTGGTTGATGGTAGGGTTGAGTGTTTGGTTGTGGTTGCGGTTAAATGTGTTTGAGGTATATCTAGGTTTGTAAGTGTATTTTTCTTCATATAAACGGGCTTACGAAACAGCCTTAAGGAGGGAGTTGGGTGATTGTGCAATAACATCACGTTTAATGTCTGGCTTAAGACCACTAACAAAGCAATCCAAAAGAGCTTCAGAACTGACACCATAAATTCTATTAGCAAGAGAGGTAAATTGAGTGTAATAATCATTTACAGTGTTTGTCTGTGTAAGTTTGAAAATAGTGGATCTAGTTAAATCAAAAGGGGAGGGTCCGAATTCTAACTCAAGTGATCTAGTGAGAGTATTAAAAGAGAAAAGGGATTCGTACGCTGCATCATCTGAAACCAAGGGACTACCTCTTTTTCAAAGTGGATTGCAGCAATGGTGATTCGTTGCTCGTCAGGGGTTTGATGAAACTCGAAAAACTGCTCTGCTTTAAATATCCAATTGAGCACCTCCGAACCGTCGAAACGTGGAAAATACAGCTTAACGTTGCGGATCTGAAACGCACCAGTGTTATGTTTTGAGTTTACACCACCATTTGTTAAGCTCTCCTTTAAGTCAGCAATTTCAGCAGTGAATGCGTTTCTCAGGTTAGCTATTTCATTCGCATGGTCCTTATCTCTCTTTTGCATCAGTTCAAGAATTTGTTTAAGATCAGAAGGAGAAGATTCAGACATGGTGGCGTCGATGAAAGCACCAAATGTAAGGATTAAGATCCCTAGCAGAAATGATAAGAACAATAATGAACACAGTAGTAACTTAAAGCGCAAGAAAACCAGAAAACGAACTACAATACCTCCTCCTCTGAGATCAAACGGGATCAAATGGAGTTAATTTCATTAATATCAACTGGTAATCACTGGAACGAGTACAATATCTCTGCAATGAAGAAAGAAAAATACACCAAGAGAGAGAAAAGAGAATCTTCCTAATTCATTGCATAACAAACTCTAAAGCTACTTTCCCTTTTGTATGCATCTTTTTCCCAATAATACCCTTTCAGCCTTGTACTCTCCTTCCTGCTCCTCACGTGCGCGCTTTTGCCATCCAATTCCGTGCCTGCTGCCACGTGGCATGAGCCAATAACGACCTCATCATGGGGCAATATTCCATCTGTCTCTTCTGTCTGCTTTACGGAAACATTCTCACTGCCATGATTTTCCTGACCCCCTTTGCACGTTACACAAAACTAATTAACTAAGTGCCCAATTGCACAAAGCTAAGATTTTATTGCTTCGACATATGAAAAACTGAGTCAATGAATAGAAATGTGAAATTCAAAGGACTAATATCTAGAAGGGTTTTGCTTGCAATAATATTATAATTATAAAATATTGTCAAAGCTCCAAAATTATAAACACGATTGTAAGTGAATATTACTCAATATTTCAGAAATAGTTTTAAAAGTTATATATTTTTTAATAGATTTTTATTATATTTAACTTTTTCATAAAAATATTAAGAATATTTGTTAGTCAATCTAAAATTCTGTACGAAAGTCCAAAACATGAAATATGAGAACAATAGATTCAAGAATGAAATACTTTAGAAGCATGCAAATCCTAAAATGACATAGAAAGCAATTCTAAGTAGAGGACTATTGGAAATTTAAAAGTAAGACGTGATCTCACGTAGGGTAAAGAAATGTGTTCAACTTCACAAGAGTGAATGAGCACATAAAAGAAGCCTTTTTTATGGCTCAAAATTAACAATTTGCGTTTGGTCTCGATCGTATGTGTTTGTGAAGGTGTATGTTTGAATTGTTACGTTGTTTATCTTGTTTCATGTGATATAATTTAAATATTTGAACGATTTCTTCCATTCATAATTTTTGACATTTTTTTAGTGAACAAAACACATAAATTAGTAGTAATAAAAATAAATTTCCTCACACACACAGCCTCACAATATTTGCACTCAACACTCAAAGTGTATCACTTTTTGATTGGCTTTTTCTCTAATAATACTCTCTTGCCTTTTTTAACTCAAATGCTCTCTTCTAGTTCTTATTTGAGTCAAAGGAATAATCAAGAAAGCATTCTCAAAGATCCAACCCTTACAAGTGATTGGTAGAACAATTGATTAAAGGATTTTGTGAATTGGTGCAAACATAAACAAATTGAGACAACAAAGAAAACGAAAACAAAAACTCAGAAATGTCAATTTTGGAAACTAGAAAATGCAACCCTGGACGCATGCAAGGGAAAGGCCAAAGGGTTGAGTGTATGGCACCCCAAATTGAAACCAAAATTCACACTTGGATAATCCTTGTGGTGCACAAATAGTTACGGCCAGGGACAAGAAAACAAGAATCAGAAAAACACATTCACAAATCATACTTGATTCTCTTGATTGCCATGTACCATTTGACCAAATTCCATAACCTTCTTTTTTATACTTTTTATTTCTATGTTTTCTTCTTTTTTTTTATTTTGATTTCTAGCCTTATTTTTGCAATGGACAACCCTTACAAATGAAAAGGACAGAGAACCATTCTAGAGACAAAACTACAATTAAAAATACAAATTAAAGACATAAAACCAGATTACCACAAAAGCGTCCCCTTGATGGATGATGGTCTTGAATCCTTGAAATGACTCCTTGACTCCTTGATAGAACAAAGCTCTGATTACCTCTTAATAGAATATGAATTGATTTCCATGAAACCCTCTTTCTTGAAAGGATTCATCCTCGGATCCAAACAGACCTTCAAGAAAGAGTTTCACCCTAGGGCTTAGCTCTGATATCACTTGATAGAAATCTCCTTAATTAGATGTGGAAGATAATTGAGTTACAATTTATTTTGCGTGACCTTTATTCCCTAAACAACTTGAAATCAATCATAAAATATTCAAAAATAGAATACTAGATTCGTCATGCCTTTCTTGAAACCCAACCACTTCATTTGCCCTCTCCAATTTCCTTTGAACTCATCCTTCTAGTTTATTGTCCTTCGATATTCATCCAAGTGTATATATGTTTCAACCTTTTTCATGATCTCATCAATGGTCTTTATCTTATGCATCAACAAATAGTTGGTGAACTTCTCGGGTTTGAGTGTCATCATGAGCAGATGTACCGCTACCGACGGTTCAATGTCATTGATTGACAAATACACCCTTCGGTCCCTATTATAAGAAAAAATAACTGAAATCACACATATTAAGAAATTTAGTTGAATGTATTTATTTTTCTCAAAATCATAAAAAATATTGCTACTTTACGAAAGTTGCATTGGGAATGAAACAAAAATTAAATGAGATCACTATTTTCTAGAAACATTTTAGGAATGATTGTATTGAGAATAAAAAATTAGTTAACTTTTTCTTATATTCGAGACCAAGAAAAGTATGTTTGAATTTTCTTATATTAGAGACGAGAGGGAGTACTCGGTGTTAAACCTCGTAAGGAAGTCCCTCAAAGATTTTCCTTTCTCCTGCTTGATATGGGAAAGGTGATGCTCATACTTCAGTTGTGCCTTACTAATCGTGAAGTGTCCAAGGAACTTGGTAGCCAAATCCTTCCAGCAACTGATCGAGTTTGACTTTAGTTTGGAATAGCATCGCAATGCTGTCTTCTTCAAAGTTTGGAAAAAATAATGTAATAAATAGGCTTAATTATGTCTGGGGTCCCTGTAGTTTGAACCTCTTTTGTGAGATACCCCTATGCTTTTTTTTCAATGAATATACCCCTGTAGTTTACTCCGGTTAGGTATTTGCCCCCAGCTCCTTTTCCGGCGAGTTTTTGGGTGAGCTGGACCGCCGGAGCTCCACCTGGAGCTGACACGTGGCAGTCTCTTAATTTTTTTTTAAAATTAAAAAAAATAATGCTTAATTATGTTTGGGGTCCATGTAGTTTGGACCTCTTTTGTGAGATACCCCTATGTTTTTTTTAATGAATATACCCCTATAGTTTACTCCGGTTAGGTATTTGCCTCCAGTTCCTTTTTCGACGAGTTTTTGGGTGAGCTGGACCGCCGGAGCTCCACCTGGAGCCACGTGATATACACGTAACGGTGGCAGTCACTTAAATTTTTTTGTTTAAAATGAAAAAAATAATAATAAAACAATAGAATAAACTAATAAATTAAAAAAAAGTGGCTTATTATAATCTCTCCCATTTCCTTCCATTCGATCTATCTATCTCCCTCGTTTTTTTTCTCTCACTCACAACCAGCATCTCCCTCCGGCGTTCTAACTCTATATCCCACGGTGTAGCTGTCATCTTCTCCCTCTCGCAGTCGTTCGGTTCTTCTTCTTCTTCTTTTCAGTAATGAAGTCCTCCAACTCCAGATTTGCAACTTCTTCGAGGTCACCGTTTAGGATCAAGGTGGCATGCGAAAATGAGCAGCACAAAAACATTTGACATTTTTATTATAAAAATGAAAAAAAAAGAAACAGCAAATAGAATAGAAACAGGTGAAGTACAAAAAAATTTAAGTGACTGCCACCGTCACGTGTATAACACGTGACTCCAGGTGGAGCTCCGGCGGTCCAGCTCACCAAAAACTCGTCGGAAAAGGAACTGGGGGCAAATACCTAACCAGAGTAAACTATAGGGGTATATTCATTGAAAAAAAAAGCATAGGGGTATCTCACAAAAGAGGTCCAAACTACAGAGACCCCAAACATAATTAAGCCTAATAAATAAGAGTATACTTAGAAAAAGAATTATAATTGAGTATTGGATTTTTAAATAAACATAACTTATGAGATAAAATAAAATGGCTAAATAAACATAATTTAAGGGAGGAAAGAAGTAGTAATAAATTAATCACGCGAACCCATATTTTGAGCATTTATTGTAAATGAAACGATAGTGTTAGATTGTCAAATGCTACATATTTCTTGGCATTTGTCATAACTTTCAAGACATAATTGTCCTTGCAATAATTTATTAGGGTTATAGTAACAAGTGTTTTAAAAGTACTTTCTCTTGTCCTTATTTTAGGTCACCTTTTAGAATATTTTTTTATCTTAATTATATGTTATTTTATATTTTTTATGCATTATTTATTATTTGTTTATATTTTTTGCCTTTATTAATAGCTTTGACTATCTATGTATTTTTTTGTTCATTAATAAATGTGAATTTCCAAGAAAAGTTAAAAGGATAAAATTGTAATATTACAATATATTCAAATAAAATTTATAAAATTAACTACTTTGTTTGATATGTGTAATTCCAAGTATGCCCTATAATAAAGACCGAAGATAGTATTCCGTCCTTCCTATGTATAAGACCATTTTGGTATATTTCACGTCCATTAAGAAAGTTAGTTAATTTAGTTAACGGTATTGAAAATGTGAACATTTGATATGGATTTTCAAACTACCCCTATTAATTGTATTGAAAATCTAAAATGTATTAAATAAATAAGGGTGTTTATGGAAAGAAATAGTTAAGTATAATTGAAAATTAGTATTGGGTCTTATAAATAGAGACAAAATAAAAGTCCCAAAAGGGTCTTATATATAGGGACGGAACCACGGAGATTGTATTTTTTTAAGCATTTCAAAATAAGTAGATCAATACCGGAAATCTAAGTTCATCACTTTTCGATATATTAAATGCATCATTTTCAAAGATAAAGATAATTTTTTTATTTGCTTAAAAAATATTCTTAAAGGACTTGTTAACATTTTCCAATTTATTAACATAACAAAAACAATTGATCCTCGAGGAGGAAGGGAAGTGCTCCCTTAGTTCATTATTATCCATCATTTTTTGAGAAATTTTTTATTCATTTTTATTTATTTTTTTAGGATTTAAAGATTTTAATAAATGTTATTTTTCACATTTACTCCTATTTAAGTAAGTAGTGAAGAAAAATCAATGATTACATAAAGAAAAAAGATATAGTGAAAAAAAAAAACATAATTAATATATTAAAAATTTAAGTAATTGATTACGTTTCTTAGAGAATATATTTTGTTTGAAATAAGATAAATAAATAAAAAGGATGGAGTAACTATAATTGAAAAGTTAGTCAATAACCGATACTGTACTTGATCCAAATTAATAAATTTTTTTTGGTTTTCCAAAGTATCCAGCCGCGCAACTGAGTGACTAATCATTTCGACATTGTCGTGCCCTTTCGGGGACTAGTCTTCCAGCGAGGCCTCTTACATTCGCAAGAGTCGGGAATCGAACCTTTACTGTTAAATTAATAAGTTAATGACTAAAAATTTATACTATAATTGATAAGCTAATTGATTAAATTAAAAACGTTTAACAAAATCAGTTGATCGACGTAAAAGAGTTTTAAACTCTGAAGCATGGGTACTCCTATCTATCAATCGTACACGTACCGGGTACGTACCCGTACCCAATACGCCTTGGGTACTTATGGGTACATACCGGGTGCGTACCCAAACAAAAAAAAAAATTAGGTACTTGAATGGGTATGTTTGAGTACTTGAATGGGTATGTACCCACCGGACGTACCCACCATGTGGTATGACTGAACATAATTTTTTTCTCAAACGATGTGTTTTGTACGTTCACAAGGATAAGGAAAAGCCATCTTTATTTTTCAATTATTTTCTCACCCTCTTTCATTTTAACCCGAAAGAACACTCTCAAATCTCAAATTTTTTTCTCCTCTTGCTGGCTTGATCCCCTCCGTCCCTCACTATGCTTGACCTCCTCCACCTCTCGTTCTATCCCTCATTATTCTTCCCTCCTTCATTAGTTTGGTGTCTCCTCTATCTATGTTTCTCCTTTCTCTGTTTTGTTCTCTTACTAAGTGGTACTTCTGTTTTTCATGTTCTATAAACATTTCTATGTTTTCTTTTTCTTTGTTGTGATGAAATAATGAATATTATCTTAATTTAAAACAACAATGAAAAGTGGTTTGATGCTCATATTTTGTTTTGATTTTTTTGCACACCAAGTGTTTAAACCAGTTTAGGAATTTAACCACTCTTTTTTTTCCTGTTATGCACCGTTTTTTTCCCTATTTTGTGTTATTTTTGGATGTTTTTGATTTTTTATTAATTGTTACATAGTGCAAACATTATAAGTTGTCTGGTAGGAAATTATTAATTCTTATGAATTTCTATTTATTGATTGTATTTTTATTTTTGCAATTTTCTATTTTTTAAATTTATTTATAATTATATTTATAAATTAAATATATATAAGAACGTACCCATATCCTAATTTTTTTAAAAATGTCATACTCTGTACCCTTATCCGTACCGGGTACCGATACCGCACCCGTACTCATGCAACACAAGTTTTAAACTCATGATTTATTTTTTTGGTTTGAATTCCTTGTAGAATCACCGGTATCCCCAAGAGCACCCTTAATACCAGGAAACCCTTGAGACTAATCCGGAGCGAGCTGCGTGGGTGACTCTCCTAGCGGAATGTTTTTAGTGAAAATTGAACACGGGGCTATTAGCACCCGTATCTCATTCCCAAGATTTCAGTTGGGGCCTTACACCAACTGAACCAAACCCCGTTGGTTAAACTCATGATTTATCCATCACATGAGTCATTCCTATTGAGTTATTAGCTCAGAGCTTATAAGTCAGGAATTTCTTCAACTTTTTAATCGAACATGACGAATGATTTATTGGTATATATTTTTTTTAATGAAATTTGATAAGCTTTTTAGATCCATTGCCAAACGCACACTAAGTGAATTTTTTGTGGTGCTACAGTACTACTAATGGATTTAATTTTGGTCATGCACTCATATCGTATTTTCTTGATAAAAATAGGGTTAGAGATTTTTTAACCTCAGCTTTTAGTGTTGAGGATAAGAACTTATAAATGGATATGTTTCATAAAAAATAATGAATAATCTAATTAGCAAATAAAAAATCTTACTTTTAATTTTTCAATAAAATATATTCATTTTTATAAGTTCTTATCCTTAATCTTAAAGGTTATGGTTAGAAAAAAACATTTATATATAAATAATTTCAATTAAAACCAATATACGAATACTTTTGCTCGCAAAAGAATAGTATATATTACTTGTAAATAAATCATTAATAAATTAAATAGGAACTTAGACACATGTCACCTTCACATTGCATAGTTGGGATTTATATGTTGATTTTGTAGAATAATTTATCATTTATCATACAAAATATTATTTATAATTTAAGTATATAAACTGAGGATAGGGAAGTATAGATGCGGATCTAAGCCTAACCTTGTCTAAAAGAATCTCCACACTCCACTAAATATGGGTTCAGATCCCTATCTATCGACCACATGTTCAACTTGTAACTTACAGAAAAACACGTTGGACTTGGATTTCCATACATGGTCCTTTAACATATGTCAATTATTGATAGACTTGTCTAAAAATTAAGTAAAAATAGAAAGGAAAAACTGTTAGGTACACTATATAGCTTTAATTGCGTGATAATAACATTTTAGGATCGATCTATTCACTATAACAACAAACTTATGGTGGTTCATGATTTTGATGGGGTTTTCATTTATGTTGATGTTAACAAGTCGTGAGCGATCTGGCAGAGAAATTAATCATATTTTTTCTTTCTTTAGCTCCGGAAGAAACAGTTGTTTTCAAAACGTGGGTATTCCATGATTAAAAAGAGAATCACGATTGGAGTCAAAGACTTGTCCATGATGAAAAAGAGTTTCTCATCGTAAGAGAAAATAGATAATGCAGCACAGGTAGAGGTTTTTTACCCTATTAGTGCATTATCGGTCATTAATTCGTTTATGGTCATCGACTTTTAGATAAACTAATAAAAGTAATATAAACGAATAGTGTATGATAAATCTGATAATGTAAAAAATTTTACACCATCGATGCATCCCCATTAGTCTCCATGTAGTGGGCTGAATTATATGAACTGGGCTTATTCGTATATGATTAGAAGTGGGGCTTTTACCACCCCACTTGTGACTAGGGACACCTCATTTTTTTTTTATTTTCAATTTTACCCTTATTTTTTTAAAAAATTTAACGTCAAGGCCACCCTACCAAAAATAAAAAATTTTAAGGATCAATTTCAAAAGAGCGCGTAAATTCAAGGATTAAAAACTTAAATAAGCCAATTATGAATTTTAAATTTGAGTATTTTTTTTTTACAAGTATTCTTATATAAAAATATATATTATGTACTACTTAACGTATATACATCTATGTGGTTTAATTACTATTCCATTAATTAAACAACTAAACCAATAAACCATTATCTTGACCGGTTTGATCACAGATACGGTTTTAATAATATTGATTTCAAGAAACAACTTAATCTCAAATTCTCTTCCTTTGCTGCCAGAATCCCCTCTTCAGATATTTACTGTTATCGCATTCCAATTTTTGCAGATTTATAGCTCAAGGTGCTAACAGTTATTTCCTCAAATATCTAGTTATTGCACTAAAAACCTCCCTTAATGATCAGATGCTCCCTCGCCAAAACTCTACCAAGATCATCTCCCCGTGGCCATTCTCCAAGTAAAGTTGTCATCAATTGATTGATAATTGATATCAGTGTAGTGATGGTAGAGGTGTAAACGGGTCAATTTTCACCCGCAAACCGAATTAACCCTACCCAATCCAACCCATATTTAAGTGGTTGGGTCGGTTCAATGGGTTGGGTCGATTTTTTTAAAAGAACCCAATCAAGAACGGGTTGGGTCATGGGTTTATTATTTAAAACTCAACATAACCCAACTCAACCCGCATATTTAAATATATATTATTTATTTATTTTTATTAATATAGGTTATGGTTAATTTATTAATATTGAAGAAACTGCTTTTGATGCTCTTTGTTTATGGATAATTTGGTTCACAATCAAAAAATAAATTTAATTATCGTTTATGTGATTTTTTTTTAATTTTAATTTTATATTTATTCAGATTTTTTTATTTATTTTATTTTATTAATTAAAATTAGGACACATATCTGATTACCTAACCCAACCCAACCCAACCTGCATTTCTATGGGTCGGGTTGTATCAATTTTAACAGTTAAATAGAGCACAACCCAACCCAATCTAACTTAATTTACTTTTGTTGGGTTGGGTGCCAAATCTCTTAAAAACCCAACCCAACCCGACCCGTTACACTCTTAAGTGATGGTGTGTAATCGATGGTGTACTTTAAGTTTACTTGCACATAAAGTATCAAGTTCAACAGGTGCACCGGAGACAACTCGGCACAACAAGGTTGTCTCATGACTTCAAAATCCCCAAAATAGGTCAATATTCTGGGCCTCCCGAATGTTTCCTTCAACCGCTCAACTAACAATCAGACAACACATTACTGATTTTATATACACACCACCAATAGTTGAACCTTTATGTTTGGTTCTGCGATGAGTTATGTCAGAATCAAATTTAGAATATCAATGTTATTAACAATTGTTTCTATTTCAACATGATTTTGGGATCAAAATTGATTTTTAAACAAGAAACTAAACATGCTCTAAGCCTTAACTATCTACCAATTCCATATCCTCACTATCTACTAACTATGTTAGATCATGTAGGTAGAGAACCTAAGTTTTGTATTAATTAATTTTGCCAAAACCCAAATCAAATCCAAAGCTAAAGTTGTCAAGTGATGTGATAGGAGAAAAACAATTGAATTCCTGGTTGACAACTATCCTCAAGTATAGATTGCACAAAATATATATACTCCTTCCGATCTTATTTATAATAAAAAAAAATCATATTAATGGTCTTAAATCCAAGTAAAAAATTAACCAACTTTCTATTCTCAATACAACCATTCTTAAAATATTCCTACAAAGTGGTTTTAACATTTAATTTTTGTTTCATTCCCAATGCAAGTTTCCTTAAGTAATCAATTTTTCTATGAAGTTGAAAAAATTAAATGCACTCAACTAACTTTCTTAATACATGTATCGGTGGTTATTTTTGCTAATAAACAAGATCGGAGGGAGTATCATTTAACATCGTATGCCAAAGGTGCATTTAGTTATCTTTAACAAAATAAATAGATCTAACCAACAAGGTCCAGCACAGTTGGCAGATAGCAAGAGGGAATTAGTTTTCGGCTAGAGGATACCCTTGGTGCATGTAACGCCCACAGGAATTTACCCTCGAAATTATGAGTATTGTAAGAATAAAATAGAATATAATCCATGTTTTATATATTAGTATGAATTCTTATATTAGGAAAATTGAAATAAAAGATTTATAGCATTAGACCCAAAACCAACCATTGGATTTGAAGATAAGTATGTTAGAAAGCTTATCTCCAATTTGAGCAAGATCCAATGGTTAACGAAAAAGTTATGGCAGTTTGAATGTGATGCTGTAATTATGTAACATGGATATTGATATGCATATGCCCATATCGATATTGGATATCGATATCCACCAGAGGATATCGATATCCACGAGTCTGCCAGTTCAGAAGTAAGTCGGTTTAACTTGTGTGGCTGGGAATTAATCACGTTTTTCACCCGTAATTACCACAAATATCATCTGAGAACTGTCTAGGCTTGATAAGGACACATTAGGGCGGTTCATTTGCTTAAAATAGAGAGAGTTGCATGCAAAAACCCCAAGAAAAACCTAAAACCTTGTTGAGAACGTGTTTTTCTGTCATCAACTTCCTTTGATTCGTTCTCTGTGTTTCCAATCTCAAAACCCAGCAAACCATATACCAAACTGAAGCTCTCTTCTCCCTCTTCAATTTGATACTAAGTTTGTTGCGTTTGGTGGCTTGAGGAAGGAGAAATCAACCTGTGCAATTTGCTTGCTGAAACTGAAACTTGGATTTCAGATTCAAGAACCCTATTTCCTTTGCTCTTTGTGGTAAGCTCAAATGACTTTGGAGCTTCAAACTTGTTCTATGTTCAAGCTTTCATATCCTAATTTTGATTCCAACCACTGATTATCATTTATTTTGCCTTGTTGTGGGTGATCATCACTGATTTGGTGGTGTTGTTCAACTAAAAACAGAGCTGTTGTGCTGAAACCAGAAAAGTTGGGATCTTTCTCAACAAAACCAATCTTTCCAATCCAAGCAAGTCTGAATCTATCCAAATAGGTAAGGGAGAAGTTATCCGAGTGCTAGAATAATAATCCGATGGCTAGAAGTATAGGAGTTCTCATGAACTCAAGGGCAAAACTAGGGAAAGTTGTGAACTTGAACTAGGAAAATGACTTGGAGGTCATTCTAGTGTGATTTCTATATTCGAACAACTTATATATGATGATTATAAGCTGCACCAACAAGAAATTTAAATTGAATCATAAAGGAAATAAAAGTCATATGTCAAGTTGTGATTTTACATCTTTATGCATATTACTCGAATTCTATATGCATTTAATGTTATGTTTGCTGAATTTATGCATGAGCATATGTATTTATACATGATAAGAATCTGTTTTAACTTGAAAATGGTTAAAGTGAAGTATATTAAGATTTGGTGTTTCAAACCTCAAGTCAGTATGCAGAAATTCAATGTGCATATCGATATCCAGCAGTGGATATCGATTGTGCATATCGATATTCACAAGGGGATATCGATATCACCACCCCAATTTTTCTACCAAAATCTGAAATTTTACATCCTAATTGATTGGAGGCCTTTCTAATCAATTAGAATGACTCTAAAAGGTGAAAAATACGAACCATTGATATACTTAGCTTTAACATACAATATTTATGGATTATGAATGATATGCCATTCTTGAAGATTGATTGATGTATTGATGATTGGATTGATTCAAATATGCATGGACATGTTTGTTTTAATATGAATTTGATCTGTTTTAGGTTGTATTGGGTTAAAGTGAAAATTGCTAATTTTATTAATCCTAGCTTTAATCTATCATATTTGTACAATATGGATTGGATTTGATGATGCTTGAGTATGACTACGAAATTTATGCTTAAAATGATTGCATATTAATGATGATGATGATATATGAATACTAAATTCATAATTAGATAAGAATGATTGAATGATGAGAAACTAACACATGCTAAAGATTGGTAATGAACCATTCTTGCATTCATGCATTGATTGAGATCTGCTCCAGTTTGTTGAGGCCTATACTAGTTCTACGTCAGACGGAGGAAGTCTGTAATTCGTGCGTTTGGCGGAGGAAGCCTGTAAATCGAGAGGGTCGAGCGGAGGAAGCTCACGAGGACCCCTTTGCCTCTGAACTGTGATGCCCCGGGCTATGAACGATTAGATATTGCATGCATCATGCCACTTAAACACAAGATATATCGGATGAATAACTCGATTTGCATTTGTATATGCATTACTATGTGTTTGCCTGATTACTTGTGTTTATTATTTCTAGTACTGATAGATTATTATTTCATGATGCGCTTCGGCTATGACTTACTCCCTGCCCTTTTATTTGTCAGGACATGGCGAGGAATCTCTTATGTCTAGAGATGCAGCCGCTCCGTAGTGGCATTATGAGGGCGATCGGGTAGTGATCGAGGGTGATGGTGAAGTGATCCTTCGTCATTCGAATCCACTATTCCGCATGCGTCCTAAAGGGGTAAAGATTGCTACGATAGTCATCGGTAGGACTTTGACCCTTTTGACTTTAGTTTATGGAGTTGAGAACCACGGCTCTGGGTTATGTTTTGGTCTGTAATATAGTGTGTATATGTTATCCTGGAGTCTATCTTTCAAGGTGTTATATGCTGAAAACCTTTTTAATGATCATAATGTAAATGATGTATATTATTTTTCATCTCCATATGACTGATGTGTGGATGTGTTGATTGAGTAATGACTTAAGTTTATTTTCCAAGAAGGGCGAAAAATTAACTCACATTTTTATAAATGAAGTAAAAGAAAAAGGGAAATAAATTTGGGTCGTTACATTTGTGGTATCAGAGCAATGGTTCGACTCCCGGCCTTGGAGCATGGCCTTACATGCTAACCAATATTAGTACCATGATTACATTAGGAATTGTGTGTTGTTTTGTGAATGATTGCATTGATTAGTGAATATGATTTTATGCTAGTATAGAAATCTAATGGCTGCTGCGAGATAGAATCGCATCATACAAGAGAGTCTGGAACGAACTGCGCCTGTGTTAGAAGACATGAACCAACCCCGTAATCAAGGAGGTCAAAAGCACCATGGACCGCAGCGTAACCATGGACGGAACTACCGAGCAAACCGGAATAGAGGTCCGTATGCGTATTAAGATCAGAAGAAGGCTAGAGATGAAGGACGGAGTCATCGGAGGAACCAGAACCGAGGTCCTTATGTGCACCGTAGCCAGAGAAAGGGTGAAGCAGAAGGACAATTTGCACCAGTTGCTAGCCCTCCCCAGTGCAACAAATGCAAGAAGTTCCATCATGGACAATGTTGGAGTGAGAAGCCACCAACATGTTTTGAGTGTGGAAAGCAAGGGCATATTGCTCGCTATTGTCCTGAAGCAATCAAGAAGGCAAGTCAAGGTGGATTTGGAAGCAAGTCTATCAAGCAAGCTAAGGTCTATACCATGTCTGGTGCTGAAGCTGATCAATCTGAAGATCTTGCTCAAGGTAACTATCTTCTGAATGGTATGCCTTGTAAGATTTTGTTTGACTCGGGTGCAACGCATTCGTTTGTGTCGTACGAGTGTGTTAATCGTTTGAAGCTTGTAGCCTTAGATATACCCCATCATTTGAAAGTGTTTCCTCCGCTAGTAAGCGAGTCTAGTCCCGAGGAGGGTAAACCAGTGATTATCTGTTCTTCTAATCTAAATTAACGTAGTCAGTTATATTTTTGATTGCGTTAATTAAATTGTCTGATAATATGAAGATCTAGATGAAGTCTTGACTTAAACTCCTATCATCGAAACCTTTATCACAGTTAGATGTGATAAATATCTGTGAACACCGCGGAAATAGGAAAGGTTAGTTAAAGCTAGAGAGATTAATAACCAACGGGAAAGGACAAATCATTGTCTCCCCAACGGAAATGTCTCTAGAATTTGACTGTCTAACTAAATATGATGGTGACAAAAACCTTTATCTTTAGGTTCATCTAACTTAAAGGTACATTGTTGATCGAGGCCGTACCCGATACAAATAAAAAAAACAGTTTAAATATAGTACTAGGAAGTGACTCCTAGGTCGTCTCCCAAGGAATATCTTATCAAGCAAAAGGTCAAACAGATAGTATGCACAGAAAATAGGGGGGTGGGTTTATTTGAATGTTGAAATCTAAGATCAAAACAGAATTAAAATAAAAACGAAGTAACAGATAAGGAAAAGCGGATAAACCCCTTTGGCTCGCGTTCACAACTCTATCATCGGTCACAAAAGATCAATTTCTTTCCTCTTCACTGTCCAACTCGTGAGAACTAAATACTAAGCGAAAATTCAATTCTCACCCCAAAACCCAAACCTCTAATTAAGCATTAAAAGCCAAAGCATGGAGATTTTTCGAGTTTGCATAAATTAGCATTCATACACATGAATTATCTCTATAGAGTGGAACTAAGCGAACCATAACATATCAATAAACATGAAAACAGTGAATAAAAACGAAATAGCATTAAGAATAAAACCTCAAGAGTATGTGATACATTACCAAAGGGATTTAACCTAAGAGTTTAGCCTTCCATGAAGAAAAATACCAAAAACGTGTAGAAAGGGAAGAGAGAGAAACCCTAGCAGCCACCACAAGCTTGGAGAACAAAACTAAGCCTTCTCTAAGAGAGAGAATGTAAAAACGTGATTATGGAAGATGGCTGCTAGGGTTTACACGAAATTGGCTAATTAAATCACAAAACGGGCCTAAATCATGGGCCCAAATCATAAGGAAAGCTAATCTCTAAATTAAATCTAAAAATATCCTATAGATAAAATCTAAATCTTAAAAGATATAAACTAAATCTCAAATAATCCTAAAGATAGATTACAATCTTCACTTCATCATATATCTTCTCTTCCAAAATTGAATCTTCACTCCCAAAATGCCCAAAAAGCCCTTGTGCCAAATATGACCTGAAAATAGGAATAGAATTAATTAGGCTAAACAATCCCAAATTAAACAATATACAGAATATTAGTCCAATAAACTCTAAATCACTAAATCAAGCTAAACAATGTCAAATGGGCAACAAGTATCAATAATAGGAGTAAAATAATGCAAGGAATAATGGGAAATAAAATGCTCATCAAACACCCCCACACTTATCCTTTTGCACTCTTGGGCAAAACTAAGAATCAGGACTGAGAAGATCAATATGCACCAAAGTGAATCATGCAACAAGATTACTACAACTAATGAATGCAAACCTAAGAGATTACATACTTCACAATGAATTCTAGGAAATGCAAAGAAATGGGCAAAATCGAGCACACGAAGAGAATAAGGACCAAAGAATCAAGGCATCCATGAACATCATCCAATTATTTCAAATATGCAAAGAAAACCAATGACATCAAGAGGGTAGTCACAAAGATGATAGAAACTCACAAGGATCACTCAAAAGTGTTTACACTCAAGTGTTTAAGGTTAATCAGTGTTTACACTCAAGGCACATCATGAAAAACAAACACAACCATAAGCTTGACAAGCCTCTAACATCAACAATCAACACACATGCACATTAAGATCAAAAGGTATTTTCAGGGCTGTAATGGGGCCAAGGACAAGGTTGGATAAAATATGGGAAATGTAGCTAAAACCAAGGGAATAGAGGAGCAATGGGGAATAAGTAAAAAAAATAAGCACAATCCACCCCAGAATGAAATGATAAACATAACAACAACCTCTAATTCCAATCCTCTATGCCTCAATCAACCTTTTATTCTATTTTTTTCTTTTCTTTTCTTTTTTTTTTTTGCATTGGAGAACTTCATGAACGAAAGGGAAGAAGAAACAACAAAAATGACATAATGAGATAAAGCCATAATTACATCACCGACCATAGAGGCAAAACCCAGAACTCACAAGAGATGAAGAACAAAACACCCTCGCTTACTTAATACCTATTCCCAAAACAATTCCAAACCTCCAACATTCCCTAAGGTTAGGACAATCATGGTTTTTCAGTCATAGGCTTGTAATGAGCTAAAGAACAAAGAAAAGGGATATAAAGGCTCAAAGGGGCTATCAAAGGATAAATTCATTCAAGGTAGGCTCATATGGCTAGTGGCTTATTCAAGAAAAACAATGCCTAAATCATTTCAAAATGTGCATGGGAATATCAAGTATCAACAAGAGTCAAGTCAAGTTCTAGAGTGCAAGTAATCCAGAGTGCAATCACACATGAAAGAAAATTAGGTGGTATATATAGCAATCCACCCACAATTAAGGCTCAAATCTTCACAAAAAGGGACAATTCTATCACAGTGTTACCACCTCTTAATTATCAAAAGCAACTTTACACACAGAAATGCATGAATTCAGACACAAGATACCAAGACTCTACTAAAATGAAGCAAAAACATGCAAGAAAATGCCCAAAACTTAGCGAAACCTAAAAAATCAAAGCAAAAATATGCAACCTAAACTACTCTCCCCCCCCACACTTAAATCACACATTGTCCTCAATGTAAAACAACCAGAAAATCCAGACAGACATACCAGCCAGCAGATATAGACAAGTGCAATAAAAAGAGTAAGGAAGGAGAAAAGAAGACTCCCTAAGTCATGGTGGGTCAAAAGTGGGGTCGACCAATGAGGCCTCCTCCACAGGTGCATCATCCAAAGAAGGGGTGGTGAGGAAGGGCTTGAGTCGATGTCCATTAACCTTGAAGCTCTTGTCCGTGGACTCACTCTTGATCTCCACAGTGCCATAAGGAAACACCTAGGTGACTACAAACGGTCCAATCCACTTAGAGCGGAGCTTTCCACTCATGAGTCCAAGCCTAGAGTTGTAGAGCAACATTTTTTGACCAACCAAGAACTCCTTTCTGGAAATTGAGCTATCATGGAGCTTCTTGGTCTTCTCTTTGTAGAACTTAGAGTTCTCATAGGCTTCCAAACGGATCTCATCTAGCTCACTCAACTGTAGCTTCCTCTCCTCACCCGCTTGATCAAGAGCTAAGTTACATTGCTTCGCAGCCCAATATGCACTGTGCTCTATTTCCACAGGCAGGTGACATGCCTTACCAAAGACAACCCGATAAGGTGACATCCCTATGGGTGCCTTGTAAGCAGTCCGATGGGCCCATAGAGCATCCTCCAATCGTGTGCTCCAATCCTTTCTATTAGGCTTCACTATCTTCTCCAAAATCCGCTTGATCTCTCTGTTTGAAATCTCAGCTTGCCCATTGGTTTGGGGGTGATATGGTGTAGAAACTTTGTGCACAACCCCATACTTCTTGAGCAAAGCTTGCATGGATCTATTGCAGAAGTGTGTGCCTTGATCACTAACTATGGCTCTAGGTATGCCAAACCTGCAAAGGATATTAGACCTGACAAAATCTACAACAACCTGAGCATCATTAGTCCTGGTGGCCTTAACTTCCACCCATTTGGATACATAATCCACATCAAGTAAGATATAATAAAAACCAAAAGAAACAGGAAAAGGGCCCATGAAATCTATACCCCAGACATCAAACACCTCACAGAATAACATAGGTTGCTGCGACATCTGTTGCCTCCAAGATAGGGCGCCTCCTGCTCTTTGACATTGCTCACATGAGCTGCAGATGTTGCTTGCATCCTTGAAGATGGTTGTTCAATAAAATCCAGAATCCAGCACCTTTCGTGCTGTCCTTTCAGTGCCAAGGTGACCTCCAACTGGTGAAGCATGACAAAACTGGAGAACCGATTGGATCTCATGATCTGGAATGCACCTGCGAATGACCTGATCACTGCAAAAATGCCACAAATAGGGGTCATCCCATACATAATACTTGGCATCGCTCTTCAATTTGTCTCTTTGAGCTTTGGATGCCAAGGGTGGAAAAACAGATGCAACTAGATAATTTACAATATCAGCAAACCAAGGAGTAAGGGGAGGGGGATGTGAAACATGCAAAGCTAAAAGCTGCTCATCCGAGAAGTCATCCCGGATAGGAAATGCATCCTCCTCTCTCTATTCTGCTCAAGTGGTCTGCGACAAGGTTATGCGCACCACTCCGATCCTGAATCTCAAGATCAAACTCCTGGAGGAGCAACATCCACCTAATCAACCTAGGTTTGGAATCTGTCTTTTTCAAAAGATACTTCAAAGCAGCATGATCAGTATACACTACAACCTTAGAACCTAACATATATGATCTAAACTTATCAAGTGCAAAGACAATGGCTAACAGCTCTTTTTCAGTTGTGGTGTAATTAACTTGTGCTGAATCTAAAGTCCTAGATGCATAATAAATCACATGAGACAGCTTACCAACCCTTTGGGAGAGAACTGCTCCCAAAGCATAATTCGAGGCATCGGTCATGAGCTCAAATGGGAGGGTCCAGTCAGGTGGTTGGATGATGGGAGTGGTGGTGAGTGCTCTCTTTAGCTCATCAAATGCCTTCTTGCATTGGTCTCCAAACTCAAATGCGGTATCCTTTTGAAGCAAGTTGGATAGTGGAAGGGCTATCTTGCTAAAGTTCTGAATAAACCTGCGATAGAAACCTGCATGGCCAAGAAAAGAACGCACCTCTCGCACGCAAGAGGGGTAAGGCAAATGTGATATTACATGCAGCTTAGAAGGGTCAACCTCTATGCCCTTATGCGAAATAATGTGCCCTAAGACTATGCCTTGTTCTACCATAAAGTGACATTTTTCAAAATTCAAGACAAGTTAGTCTCAATACACCTATTAAGCACCTTAGACAAACTATCAAGACATGCATCAAAAGAGGAACCATATACACTAAAATCATCCATGAAGACCTCTATGCAATGCTCAAGTAAGTCATTAAAAATACTCATCATACATCTTTGAAAAGTGCCAGGAGCATTGCATAGGCCAAAAGGCATCTTCCTATAAGCAAATGTACCAAAAGGACAGGTAAATGTGGTCTTATGTTGGCCCTCTGGTGCAATACAGATTTGGAAATAACCAGAGAAACCATCTAAGAAGCAATAGTGAGATTTACCTGCCAGGCGCTCCAACATCTGATCAATGAAGGGAAGAGGAAAGTGATCCTTGTGGGTCGCCTGGTTGAGCTACCTATAGTCAATGCAGACTCTCCAACTGTTCTGCACTCTAGTGGAAATCAGCTCATCCTTCTCATTTTTGACAACTGTCACCCCAGACTTCTTGGGAACTACTTGAACCGGGCTTACCCAAGTGCTGTCTGAAATGGGGTAAATAATACCAGCTTGCACCAGCTTGGTGACCTCTTTCTTCACCACATCAAGAATCTGAGGGTTCAACCGTCTCTGGGGTTGTCTCACTGGTTTAGCCCCATCCTCCAATAAAATCCGATACATGCACATGGAGGGGCTAATACCAGGTATGTCTGCCAAAGTCCATCCTATTGCCCTTTTGTTTGCTCTAATCACATCCAGTAACTGCTTCTCTTGATCAACAGAAAGGGAGGTAGAAATGATCACTGGAAGTTTCTGCTCATCCTCCAAGTAAGCATATTTGAGATGAGGAGGAAAGGGCTTCAGGTCCAATAAAGGTGCCTGCATCACAGATGGAACTAAAGGAGCAGCAGAATTGGATTCTGTCGCCTGCACCTGAACAAATGGATTACACTCATGCATAACAGAAATGGGGTTAGGGTTAGCATGATCTGAATCTATATCATATGAATCAACAGATGCAGTAGCAGAATTTAAAAACTGGTCAATTTCAATGCATGCAGTGCACATTTCGGAATCAGAACATGCAGAACAAGTAAATGAGTTAGTGAAAGATGACAAATCATAATCATGCAAAAAGTCTAGAACATGCTCATCAATCAGATCATCAAGCAAGTCAACATGAAAGACAGAGTGGTCATCAGAAAAATGTTTCATAGCATCAAAAATATTGAATCGAACCACTCTGTCATCAAATTCCATTGAAAGTGTACCTGCATGCACATCAATCTTGGTTCGGGCTGTTTTTAAAAATGGTCTCCCTAATATGATAGGGACAACACTACGAGAGGTGTCCTCTTCCATATCAAGAATATAAAAATTAGCAGGAAAGATAAGTTCACCAACCCGAACCAAGACATCCTCTATCAAACCTGCGGGGTAGGCAGTAGATCTATTTGCCAAATGGATAACCACACCCGTAGGTTGAAGAGGTCCAAGTGAAAGAGACTTGAAAACAGACATAGGCATAACATTAATAGATGCTCCTAAATCTAGCAAAGCATTCTCAAATTTAGTATTACCTATGATACAAGGCACAGAGAAAGTTCCAGGATCCTTACACTTTTCAGGAATATGAGGGACGGATTTACCTATAAGAGCAGAGACATTTCTTCCCATGTTGATCCTCTCATTGCCCTTGAGCTTCCGTTTGTGTGTGCATAGATCCTTCAAGAACTTTGCATACCTTGGAATCTGCTTGATTGCATCAAGAAGGGGTATGTTGACTTCCACCTTCCTGAATGTGTCAAGTATCTCTTTGTTAATCTCTTCCATTTTCTTGCTTTGAGTCACCTCCTTGGTGGGAAAGGAAGAGGAATGGGGGGTGGTTGTTGGGCAGCAGCAGGTGTTGTGCTTGTGGAAGGCTGAGCTGGATGGGATTTTTTTGTACTTGTGTGCTCACTCTCCTCGACCATTTGGCTCTTCTTGTTGGGTGAAACTAGATCATCTTTGTTGAGGTCAGATTCTGGTGGGGGTGTGACAATCTGCTTCCCTGACCTTAGACTAATGACACTCACATTCTGGTTTGGCTTGATCACTGTTTGGGATGACAACTTGTTAGAATTCTGAGATTGCATAGTGTTGATTGTTGTTGCCATTTGTCCCATCTGATTGGTCAAAGATTGAATGGAGGCCTCTTGTCTTTGAATGGATGCTCTAGTTTCCTGTTGGAATTGGAGATTTTGCATGGTCATATGTTTCATCAGCTCTTCCAATGAAGGCTGCTGCTCAGTACTAGGAGCTGGTGGTGCAGAATTAGCCTGTTGTTACTGCTGTTGTTGTCTCTGTTGCTGGACTGGAGGAGGTACATATGATGGTCTGGAATTGTTCTGAAATTGAACCTGTGAAGGTTGCTGCTGATCAGACCATCTCAGGTTGGGATGGTTCCTCCAACCAGGGTTGTATCTATTGGTAGAGAGATCAAAGTTCTGTGGCTGCTGGTTTCTACTGTTGAAGATGTTGGCGGCATATGCCTCAGGTTGGTCAGCACCAGTCGTTGGTTGCTGCTGCAAAGAAGGGCATGCATCTGTGGGGTGCTTAGCGGATGTGCATATGCCACATAATCTAGCAGGCAGAGACAACTTCTTCTGGTTGATGGCCAATTGAGTGACCAAAGTTGTAAGTGAGTCTATCTTCTGTTCAAGCTTCTCAACCTTACCAGAACTTGTGCCAACATCATTCACTCCTCTCACTACGATTGCATCGTAGTTGCCCCTTGCATGGAATTGTTGACAATTGGAAGCCATCTTCTCAATCTTGGCTCTGGCTTCTAAAGGTGTCATGTCTCCTAGGGCACCACCACTCGCAGCATCAAGCATGTTTCTCTCCATGAGGTTGAGACCTTCATAGAAATATTGAATAAGCAGCTGCTCTGAGATCTGATGGTGGGGGCAGCTCGCATACAGTCTCTTGAATCTCTCCCAATACTCGTAGAGAGTTTCTCCACTTTGTTGCCTGATGCCTGATATATCCTTTCGGATTGCTGTTGTTCTGCATGCAGGGAAGAATTTCTCCAAAAATGCCCTCTTCAGGTTATCCCAGCTTGTGATAGAACCATGGGCCAGATCGCACAACCAATCCTTGGCTAGCCCCTCTAGGGAGTGTGGGAATGCCTTAAGACAAACATGATCCTCTTGTACATCATGTGGTTTCATAGTAGCACACACGATGTGGAACTGCTTGAGATGTTTATGAGGATCCTCACCTGCAAGACCATTAAACTTGGGCAACAAATGAATTAGTCTAGACCTTAGCTCATACGGGTCATCGGGATACCGGATGCACAAATCTTCAATAGTGAAATCAGGTGCAGCCAGCTCCCTCAATGTCCTCTCACGTGGTGGAGGTTGAGCCATATTTTCAGAATAAACAGAATAAGAATCAGAATTTATAGGAATAGAAGAAAAAGAAGCAGACTCACTATGTAAAGACTCAATAGACTCACTACCTATGGACTGGTTCCTATTTTGTCTAACTAATCTGTGATAAGTCCTATCAATTTCAGGGTGGTAAGGATGCAAGTAGCTTGGGTTGCCCCTAGTCATGTACTGAACAGAACACCATTAAGCATAGCAAACTGTCACAGATATGCATGACCAAAATAGGCAACAAAATTTTTTTATTTTTAAATTTTTTTTTATTTTTTTCAGCACCCTGAAATCATGAAAACATATCACAGAAAGTTTGAGGACAAAATTCAAAAGGGAACCAAGTCAAACAATTAAATCAGAGACCAAAAACTAAGAAAATAAAACTTGTAAAATAAAAAAGAAATAGTAAAACGCCTTTTTCAGGGTCCAGAAAATTCCCTTCGATTTGATATAAAATTCGTCAAATTCCGAGTTACGGGTCAAAAGTTGCGACGGTTTGAAGAAAGTGCTGCTAAAACTTGGTAAATTTTTCTGGAACTCACAACCAGTGATCGTGGTGCCTCAAAACCTTTTTATATGATAAAAGTAGTGTGGATATAAATTTTTGTGCAAAAATTCCACCCACAACTATGTGAACTAGCAACCACAGAATCAATCAAATACACTAATTGCAACAAAATAGCAAAACAGCAAACAGTGCAACTTCAACCAGTTATCAGAATTGACCACCAGACCCTAAATCAGACACGACACACTATAATAACTATACTAACTACGACACTAACTAACTACTAATGACCTTTGGCAAGAACCGATAGTTCTCCGGCAACGGCGCCAAATTTGATCGAGGCCGTACCCGATACAAATAAAAAAAACAGTTTAAATATAGTACTAGGAAGTGACTCCTAGGTCGTCTCTCAAGGAATATCTTATCAAGCAAAAGGTCAAACAGATAGTATGCACAGAAAATAGGGGGGTTTATTTGAATGTTGAAATATAAGATCAAAACAGAATTAAAATAAAAACGAAATAACAGATAAGGAAAAGCGGATAAACCCCTTTGACTCGCGTTCACAACTCTATCATCGGTCACAAAAGATCAATTTCTTTCCTCTTCACTGTCCAACTCGTGAGAACTAAATACTAAGAGAAAATTCAATTCTCACCCCAAAACCCAAACCTCTAATTAAGCATTAAAAGCCAAAGCATGGAGATTTTTCGAGTTTGCATAAATTAGCATTCATACACATGAATTATCTCTATAGAATGGAACTAAGTGAACCATAACATATCAATAAACATGAAAACAGTGAATAAAAACGAAATAGCATTAAGAATAAAACCTCAAGAGTATGTGATACATTACCAAAGGGATTTAACCTAAGAGTTTAGCCTTCCATGAAGAAAAATACCAAAAACGTGTAGAAAGGGAAGAGAGAGAAACCCTAGCAGCCACCACAAGCTTGGAGAACAAAACTAAGCCTTCTCTAAGAGAAAGAATGTAAAAACGTGATTATGGAAGGTGGCTGCTAGGGTTTACACGAAATTGGCTAATTAAATCACAAAAGGGCCTAAATCATGGGCCCAAATCCTAAGGAAAGCTAATCTCTAAATTAAATCTAAAAATATCCTATAGATAAAATCTAAATCTTAAAAGATATAAACTAAATCTCAAATAATCCTAAAGATAGATTACAATCTTCACTTCATCATATATCTTCTCTTCCAAAATTGAATCTTCACTCCCAAAATGCCCAAAAAGCCCTTGTGCCAAATATGACATGAAAATAGAAATAGAATTAATTAGGCTAAATAATCCCAAATTAAACAATATTGAGAATATTAGTCCAATAAACTCTAAATCACTAAATCAAGCTAAACAATGTCAAATGGGCAACAAGTATCAATAATAGGAGTAAAATAATGCAAGGAATAATGGGAAATAAAATGCTCATGAATTGTATAGTCTTTTTTGTGGAAGATTATATCTGAAAGGAATGACTTTATTATTAATGGTTGGAATATTGGGACTGATCACCCTGATATTTACAACTGTTATGGAATAAAGTCATACAAATACTTCGTTAATCGTGCCTTAGTAATCAGAGTGCGCAGTGGAAAATGAAATTTCCAGAAGTGTTTCCTGAAGAGGTGTCTGGATTGACGCCGAAGAGAGAAGTGGAGTTTAGTATCGATTTGGTCCCTGGAGCTGGTCCTATTTCGATTGCTCCATATCGAATGGCTCCGTTGGAATTGGCAGAGCTGAAGAAGCAGATAGAGGATTTGCTGGAGAAGCAGTTTATAAGACCGAGCGTCTCACCATGGGGTGCACTTGTCCTCTTTGTCAGGAAAAAGGATGGGAGCATGAGAATGTGTGTAGACTATCGGCAGCTGAATAAGGTAACAGTGAAGAATAAGTACCCTCTCCCAAGGATAGATGATTTGATGGATCAAGTTCGTGGAGCAGCGGTATTTTCCAAGATTGATCTGAGGTCTGGGTACCATCAGATCCGTATCAAAGAGGAAGATATTCCAAAGACTGCATTTCGGTCACGATATGGACACTACGAGTATGTAGTGATGCCTTTCGGACTAACCAATGCTCCGGCCATATTCATGGATTACATGAATAGGATCTTTCGGCCTTATCTAGATTCTTTTGTGGTCGTGTTTATCGATGATATTCTGATCTACTCTAGGAATCTGGAGGAGCATGCCACTCACCTTAGGATTGTGTTAGAAATCTTCAAGGCGAAGAAATTATAAGCTAAGTTATCCAAGTGTGAGTTCTGGTTGGGAGAAATGAACTTCCTTGGACATGTAATTTCTAAAGAAGGCGTTGCAGTCGATCCGGCAAAAGTGGAAGTGGTGCTCAATTGGGAAAGGCCCAAGACGGTCACCGAAATTCGAAGTTTTCTGGGATTAGCCGGATATTACAGGAGATTCATCGAAGGATTCTCCAAGATTGCTCTTCCTCTAACACGTTTGACACGGAAGGAGCAACCTTTTGTATGGGACGAAAGGTGTGAAGCAAGTTTTCAGGAGCTGAAAGGTAGATTGACATCATCTCCGGTGTTAATTTTACCTGATCTGCAGAAAGGTTTTGAAGTATTCTGTGACGCTTCGAAACAAGGTTTGGGTTGTGTTTTAATGCAAGAAGGTAAAGTGGTCGCTTATGCATCAAGACAATTAAAAGTGCATGAAGAGAACTACCCAACGCACGATTTGGAACTTGCTGTAGTAGTGTTTGCATTGAAGATATGGAGACACTATTTGTATGGAGTTACGTTCCGAGTATTCAGTGATCATAAGAGTTTGAAGTATCTTTTTGATCAAAAGGAACTGAATATGAGGCAACGACGACGAATGGAGTTTATTAAAGACTATGACTTTGAGTTGCATTACCACCTTGGAAAGGCCAACGTGGTAGCTGATGCTCTCAGTCATAAAGCTTTGCACGTCAGTGCCTTGATGGTGAAGGAAGTTGAGCTGATTGAGAAGTTTCGTGATCTGAACTTAGCAGTGCAATTTGACCAGAGAAGCATTAAATTGGGAATGCTGCAGATTTCCAATGAATTTCTTATTATGTTCAGTGCAAATTTGATTGGCTCGGAGAAGGAAAAAATTCAATTAAATAAAAAGAATCATAATTCATCAATTCTAAGTGGATTTAGTTTCAACATTAATTAAAATCATTCTTTTTCTATTTATACAATGCTTGCTTGAGAACATATTCAAAATGCTAGACTATAGTTCTACTTCTAACCATTTGTCGGAGCTAATCTCAAATATTTCTTGTTTTTATTTATGTCTAGTACAGAGAAGGTGGTAGTCATTGCAACACCAAAGGAACCATCAGAGCAATAATGGAGATCCGCATGGTCTTTTTCAACTGGAGATGAACTGATTTTACAATGGGAGTCATCACTATCAGTGGCAAGCCCTTACCTTTAGTTTGAGAAATGAAACATCTCCGGAATTAGTATATCTTCAACCTTGGTTACCTTAGCTAATTTTTGAATTTAGGGCATCATATATATTTTTGAATGTGACTATGTAGTATCTATATATCGAGCCTGTTTAGCCTTTTGTATGTATGGAGCCATTTGTTTTTGGTTTGGGAGTTATCTATCTTAAATGTGTATTGACATTCACGTTTCTAATGTATATAATTATGGCATTTATTTGTTGAAAAAAAAATGTTGACATTTTATTTAAATATATGGATATAGCAAATATTATAAATTAAAATATATATATATATATACACTAAAGATCCCGGTTCATTTTAAAAAATTCAACAGTGATCATATATACTAAAGATCCCGGTTCATTTTAAAAAACTCAACAGTGATCATATATACTAAAGATCCTTGTTCATTATTAAAAAATCAAACAGTGATCATATATGCTATTGATCCCGGTTCCTTGTTTTTTTATTGATCCCAGTTCTGTGTTTTCTAAAACACCTGGGATCATAAGTATCATACTTGTTATACCAGGGGATACAATCCCAGTTCGGAACCGGGATCAATATGCATGCGGAACCGGGATCTTTTAGCATTTCTGTTGTAGTGATATATAGTAGAAAACAAATTACATTAAGGCCCATAACCCGTGGCCCATTGACCCTTTGCCCTTTTGCAGCACCTATGAGCCATACTCAACAATCTTCACCTTGGCGAATATCAGACCCCTGTGAAGATCCTCTGTGCAAAGTCTTTCCTGGCAATTAGGATGTGTGGTTTCTGCTTAATGCTGAGAAATATGTAACAAGTCCAAACAGTGTTTGAACTTGTCACTGGTGACTGGCTTGGTCAACATATCAGCTGCATTTTCCGAGGTGTGAATCTTCTGAAGGAATATCTGTTTGGATGCCAACAACTCCCTGATCTTGTGGTACCTCACATCAATATGCTTGGTTCTAGCATGATACACCTTATTGTTTTCCAAATAGATAGCACTCTGACTATCACAATGCAGCTGAACTCCACATTGCTCAATACCCAACTCTTTCACTAACCCAGTAAGCCACAATGTTTTCTTAGCAGCTTCAGCTACTGCCATGTATTCTGCCTCAGTTGTAGACATAGCTGCTACATCTTGGATTGCTGACTTCCAACATATAGGTCCACCTGCAAGAGTAAAGACATATCTTGTTGTAGACCTCCTATCATCAAGGTCACCAGCATAGTCAGAATCCACATATCCTACAACTGAAAGAACACCATGCTCCCTGCTGAACATAATACCGTGATCCGGTGTACCCTTCAAGTACCTTAGGATTCACTTGACTACTTCCCAATGTTGCTTGCCTGGCTTGGACATGAACTTGCACACTTGATTGACTGCTTGTGCCAAATCCGGTCTCAAATAACCAACTGCACTGGCATAAGGAATCTTAGACATAGCTGCAATCTCTGAATCTGTCTTCGGACATTGTTCCGAAGAGAGTTTAAAATGATTCGCCAATGGGGTACTCACAGGCTTTGCTCTACTCATGTCAAATCTGCTCAAAACACCTTTAACATAGTTTTTCTGAGACAGCCATAGTCTTCTAGCTCCTCTGTCCCTGTGAATTTCCATTCCAAGAATCTTCTTTGCAGCACCCAAGTCCTTCATATCAAACTCCTTACCCAACTTGGTCTTCAACTCATTTACATCATGTAAATGATTGGTAGCAATCAACATGTCATCAACATAAATTAACAAGAAAATAGAAGAACCATCATCAAGGCTCCTCATATAAACACAGCAGTCATAAACACACCTTTTATAGCCAATCTGGAGCATGTATGAATCAAGCGCTTGTACCATTGCCTTGGAGACTTCTTCAAACCATACAAAGACTTCTTCAACCTGCAAACAAGTCTCCCCTGTCCAGGTTCACTGAATCCCTCAGGCTGCTCCATGTAGATTTGTTGTTCTAAATTACCATGGAGGAAGGCTGTTTTCACATCCATCTGTTCTAGATGCATATCCCTGCTGGCTACCATGGCTAGTACTACCCTGATAGAAGTGTGTCTCACCACTGGACTGGAGATCTCATCATAGTCAATCCCCTTCTGCCGTGAATATCCCTTTGCAACTAGGCGAGCCTTGAACTTTTCTGGCTTTTTCTTGTATACCCACTTGCAACTAATAACTTTCTTCCCTTTTGGCAACTGAACAAGATCTCATGTCTTATTCTTCTTCAAAGACTCCATCTCCTCCACCATAGCACCCATCCATTCATCTTTCTCCTGGCTAGCCATAGCCTCTTGAAAGGTAGAGGGGTCTCCTGAGCTGGTAAGAAGAGCATATGCAACTAACTCTTCAAACCCATATCTCACTGGAGGTACAGTGCGACGGGGCTCCCTATCACGCACAAGGGAATAGTCATTTATTCCATCTGAATCTTAACCTGATTCATGCTGTTGTGGAGCTACAATCTGCCTAGGACTCTCTGGTGTCTTCTCAATGTCCACCTGAATCTTGTCCTGACTGGAATTTTCAAACTCAGTATCTGGCACAACTGTCACCTCTGACTGTTTCGTCATGGTCTGCTCATCAAAAACAACATCTCTGTTAACAACCACCTTCTTCTGAACCGGATCCCATAACTTGTACCCCTTCACACCTTGACTTGGCGTCAAGTTTAGACCGATCCTCACTGGAAATATGCACATATGCAGAACACCCAAAAATCCTCAAATTACTCAAATCAATGGAGTTACCTGACCATACCTCCTCTGCAACTTTTCCATCCAAAGAAGCTCGTGGTGATCTATTGACCAGATAGCATGCCATACTGATTGCTGCTATCCAGAATCCTTTTGAAAGACCAGCATTCAACCGAAGACACCTTGCCTTCTCTGTCAGAGACCTGGCCTGTTCATCCTCTCTGCAACTCCATTCTGCTGTGGTGTCTTAGAAAAGTGCCTCTGTATCCCATTCTCCTCATAGAAATGCATGAATTTCTTGTCAGTGTTTTCAGTTCCATTATCAGACCTGAGGTATTTCAATTTTCTCCCTGTCTGGTTCTCTACCTCTGCCTTCCACAGTTGCAGCACCTATGAGTCATACTCAACAAATTTACCTGGCCTTTCACCCACATCAAATTCCTAGCTGGATCAATTTTGTAGACCCATACATTTTTAACTGTTCTTTGCTCCCTACCCATGCGCCCAACCATCTTTTTACCTGGAAAAACCTGAGGTGTAATAGTGAAGAAATTGTATATTATTACCACGATCACAGAGCAACAACACAATTGCAAACAAAATTAACTTAGGGAAAACACCGTACTATGGTATCTCAACATACAAAATGCAGAAAATTGTGTATTAAGAAAGAATACAATCTAAACTTATAGGAATCAGATTAACCTTTCCAGGAGCATCCCTTTGACCTGTAGAACCACCGCTTCGATGTGATAGCTATGCACCATGGGATGCTGGCATTCCGCTAAATCCATGTTTCTTCATTGTACCCTGGAAATGGAAATTGATGCTCATATAAATTTGGATTCATAATACTGATAGCATCCTTTTATTGGATGCTTTACTCATTAAAGAACTCGACATGAAATAGTAATATCCACATGCATAAAATATAATTACGCAAGAAACAAGAAAAGAGAGACATAAGAAACCACCCCCAGTAAAAATGCAATTAAATTTTGCTCTTTCTCGCCCTAGATAGCACAAGCAATGGAGGAGCAAGAAAAGAAAAGCAATCTTATTTGATCATTCACTTTAACATGCATGCATATAGAAATTGAGAATGAATATTGATTGATTACCTGAAAACCTTTTCCTTTGGTGGTTCCAGTGATATCGACGTATTGGTCTGGAACGAAATGCCTGACATTAAGGGATGTACCAAGAGGGAGAAGTGCATCGGGTGTGACGGGGAACTCTCTAAGCTTCCTATTCAAGGGAACGCCTTGAGCCCTGAAATGGCAGACTTCAGGCTTGGTCAAATGTTTCTCCTTCTTGTGACCACAACCAATCTAACAAGAAACAAAGGAAATCAATAAGCAATCAGATACTAACTAACACATTGGAAAAATGAAGGAATGAAGAAATGAGGGACCTGGAGAGCAGAGAAGCCTTCCTTGTCGGGGGTCTTGACCTAAGAGACAATGTTATCATCAACCCAAAGAATGGTGATAGGGATTCGAGCGCCCAACTTATCCTAGAGGGCAGTCATGCCACACTTGATGGCGATAACACCGATTCGTTTGGAGGTGGGGGTCACGACACCACCAGGCTTAGCAACATCGGTAGAGCTGCTGCTTAAAAAACGGAGGAGGAGGAGGACAAATGCAGAAGAAGATGACGATGCAGAAGATGGAGATGGAGGACATTGGAGACAAGAAAGGAAACCTCTCGATAAGGCCAGCATGGCAGGCAGGCACAAAAGCAGCCACACCTATCATATCATATCAGATATTTAACAAAGGAATTGCTAACAAACCAAGCAACATAAAATAAAGAGAGAGAGATTGTGTCAAATAATTTTAAACAAAACACAAAACTCATCTATCTAACTCTATGGAACAACATAAAATAAATTATATATCTCTATAGAATTCCAGTCTAAACCATTAATCCTCTCACTAGTTATGTACTTCGAAGCTGAAACAATACCCTTTTATCTACCTTTCTGATCTGCATGACCTATTTTCCCCTTGAAGAATTTATTTATTTATTTTTTTTAAATTCCTTCTTTGCTTCCTCTCCTATGACCAATATCTCTCAGTCATTTCTGCGAGTTTTCTTGTATGAGTTTGACCTTTCTTTGGGAGATTTCTTGTTGAAACTACAAAAAAATTCTGATAGAAAAGTTACCATGCATCAAACTAGAGTCGGTATTTAGACATGCTTTGTAACACCCCGATTTAATAACTTGAATATATTTTATTTAATAAAAATATGGGAGATTTTTTTTTTACATTGGTGACGTGGGCACGAATTCATCTTATAAAACATTTCTTTTCAAAAACATATCCCTTATCAAATAACTCATTCGTGTCCCACCTCACACGTCAAGTTCCAAATCGAGATGTCACTAACACCACGCTTTGAAACCCAACCTATCACTATCGTAAATAATCAAGATACTTTTTCAGATATCAAGTTTGAAACATTATTTTCAGTACAGGATTACATGATATCCGAGCAAAGTTATCAGAGTCTACCTGAATAAAATACAGCACCACAGCAAGACATGATAAAAACTGAAGAGGACGAACAACGCTCATCAATAGAAGCTGTTGCAGGCGCCTTCGACGACTCACACTCCCACTCATCAGCATCCGAGCACGCTACTGGAGAATGTTCTTTGCTTGAAACCTTCCCAATCCGTATCTCCTTCACCTAATTGGCCGACACGGAGCCGATAGAAGAATAAAACCAAGAGACGGAGAGAGTCAGCTTTTCCGGGCGGAAAGCCGATGGGGTGGAGTTACAGCAGGCAAACATATTAAGATAAACATCAACACATTAAACAATCATTCACATTTCATAATTTCAAATTATCCTTTTCCATATATCTATTTATCATCATCATCATCTCTTTCTCATACTTGGCTATCCAGGCCTTATTCTCGGATCTTTCCTTCACCAATATTTCCTTTCATCTTCACACACAAAAGCTCTCTTATTGCCATAACACTTTCATAACTTTTGTCTCACTAATAAAGATCACTTCTTTAACTTCATATACTTTTCTTATTAAATTTTATTGAAACGCATCCATCGATGACAAGGGAATTAAGATAAGTCATTAAGGAGTTTGGTTAGCACACATACATCTCCTCCAATCCTCCCAAGCCTAGTCGGAAGCAAACGGGACGTACAAGAACCTTAACCCACACAGGCCGAACAACATTGAAAACCAACAATATCCCAAAGCCACAACCTTACAAGCCGGCCATCATGATAATCACTAACTTCGTTTTACATGATATCAGAAGGGCCCAAGTCCGTTCGACTGCCCGCCTCGTTCAGGTTCCCTCTCGCCGTTTCAAATTTGATCAAGGGGGCGACAATACTATTTTATTCTGCAGTGTGAAACATGCTACAATCCATTGGGTATTAATCCACAATCACATATAGACTCGTTCCACCTAAAATAGCACCCTAGGTTACTTGACATTTTATCGTCATCACCCTCCCCTATCACAATCACATGCCTGAGTATCTGCAGATAAACAGTGTATCTTCTTCTCCACTACTTCACACTCAACTCGTCGCGTTATGGTTAATGTCCTTTAAATATTTTGTCAATGCTTTATTACTATCTGATTAATCCTAAGGTTCGGACGAGTTGCCCTTGTACATCCCTTCGGTGATCCTCGAGACCTCGACCTCTAATTGTTCATATTTCACATCAATCTTTTCAACAATACATTGCTTAACATATCAGGGCTCGGACACATGGGCATACTGCACACGCGGCCAGCACAATCTCATTCTTTCCAAACTCACTTTCTGTACAAGTCCACTTTACTTTCCTTACTTTCAAGAATTGCAATGTTTTCATCAAGTACTTTAACATTTTACATCAGCTTCATCGTCATCATTGTTTCACTTAAACATTTAACACATGGCCACAGTTTCACATAATAAGATTGTTTTCAATACTTCTCATGTTATTTCCCCATTCTCTCATTATTTTATCAACATCATTAATCAAACAGAGCAGCATGATCATATAACATGATTACTTTCCAATTTCAGATAAAAGTTCAACAGGCATAGAGAAATATATCATAACATCTCATCATCATAAATAAATAGCATCATGTCATAATATTTTAACAGAAAAGGGATGTCTTAGTCTTGCGTATCAGTGGCCAAACATACACACTTAACTGCCACTATACGACTGCCTCTTAGACCCCACGTTTCGGCTTTAAGATGGCCAGGAACAATTAACATGTTACCTACACACCACGGTGTCTTGGGAAAACTGCTCTCTCACCTCGAGAGTCGATGAATTCCCAAAAGTTTTATTGATGCGATCCTCTGACACGCGCCCATTGCGGACACCCTCTAAATCCTTAAAACAGACATCGCATATTAATAATATAATCTAATCCAAATATTCATCCCAAAATTAAAGTCACTCTTTGAAACTCAAATTGAAATCCTTCGAGTATAATCAAAACATAAACCCTTTTATCCGAAATCGTTCCAAAATTATGTAACATTTTAAATTCCTCAATATCACTATAAAACAATTAGCAAAATCATTTTAAAGATTAATAGGTTAGTGGCTGGTCCGTCTTGGACAGCAGCTCACCCGAACCCGAAAATATTGAAAAAACTTCAATTACACAATTTAGCTTTAACTATAACTTTTAACACTTAAAACTCTTGCTTTCAAATTCTTGTAAACACTTTGCAAATTAAAAACATCTCCATTAAAATTCTGGACAGCCACACGCGGTTCCATAAAATCACTTTTCAAAAATCCGAAATCATCATAAAACCACACGTTAACTTACAAAACTCTTGGATATAAAATAAATACTTAAAACAATTTGTTTTTCAAAGCATAATACTTTAAATAGACTTGGAAATCCATGAAATAGTTACAATATCTAGAAATGAATTAAAAATTAAACAATTCAAAACCAACTTACTTTTAGAAGCAAATTAACAAGTCGAATACTTAGCACATAACCTTACTTTATGAAACACAAGTTAGTCTCCTACACTCAATTCATTATATCCAAATATCACAATCAAAATAAAAGTCCACCCAAGTCCACAGAATTTACACAATGCATCTCAGTCATCAAAAACATCAAACACGTCCTAGATCGAATACGGAAAATTCAAGGAAATAAAATTTCAAAACTAAACTAAATCAACTCATCTCAGTCCCAAACTTTGAAATACACTTAAAAATATATTAAAATACCTCACATAAAATTTTCAAGTCATTATCATATCCACAACACAAGTTTTTATTCAAAATTGTCACAAAATTCCAATCAGGATTGTTGCGACCTGAAGTAAATTTGTATTTATTTAAAATAGTAAGTAAATTCCAATTGTCACAAAATTTGGTACAGGACATCCTCATATATTCAAGAAAATCTCATAAAATGTTTAGATTATTTGGAGTTGTCTAAGTCTTACATTTTCAATTTAATTTCTCTCTAGTTCTGAAATCGCTGAACTAGATTAGCTCACTGTTTTATGTTAAATAAAATATCAAATCAACTCCGAACAACCCCAAATTTTACATAGAGTATCCTCATATATGTAAGACCTTACCATAAAAATTTCAAATTCATCAGAATAGTATAAGTTCATAAATTCAGTTTGTATTTAACCCGAAAAACTCATTTTTCCGAAAGCGTTTTCTCAAAAACAATTCTTGAAAAATTAGTAAATCAATCCAAAAAATCATACCAAAATTCAAAGGTATTCAAATTAATCTCATCAATACAGTGAAAAAATCTTAAGCTCATCGAACATGAGCAAGTACTTTTCATGCAAACCCTTTTTCAAGGAAAAGTCTCAATTCATCAACCCAACCAAAATCCATAAATTTCAATCATTTCTTAAAACATTCAAACAACACTTTTCAATTTAAAATCAAACATACCACCATCTAGCTAACTCTAAATCAATTACATAGCATATAATCAACTTAAAACACTTTCATTCTCATACCTACCTATTTGAACACATAGGAACCAAATTGGACTTAAGAAAAATAAACCAAACATGTCATGCTTCAAACACTTAAATTAACTTAACTATTTTAAAGCAATATCATGAGATTTTATTTTCAAGAAACAAAAAGCATCTAAACCTATATACATGCATGGCCGAATAATTAAACAAGAAAAATAGGTAAGCTTCACAAAATCCATCATGCTTTACAAAACAGACTTATTTTGGAAAACCATATACCAAAATCGGATGCACCAAGTAAAATAGGTTTGATTCGTGCACAATAACCTGACACACTATTATGCATCAAATATTAAGATTAGTCCACCTAACTTCATGCTTTGGCCGAATCATGCAAGGAAACATTAAGGTTTTTACCAAAACAAATCAACACATACCTATGCATTTTCTCAATCTCATATATCAACCTTTATTTCTTTAAACACCACTAAGTCATGGAATCAAAATAAAACATCTTGGACAAGAACACAACAATAAAACCGTATAGCACTTTTTAACAACTAAACCAATACAAAAATCCATTCTTTCCATTTATTTCCTTCATGAAATTTAAAAAATAACACAAGAAACAACAAAGGTGCATCAAGCAATAACCATGCATCAAGATAAAAAAAATCATTTCACACATCCCCTAGCTTAAATCGTGACATGCATAAGAAACATTGGGGATTTTACAAACTAAAACCAAAACAACAATATTTATCATAAAATCAACCTTTATTTACTCATTCCAATCATAAACTAAATCAAAGAAACAAAACAAAAATAATCAAGGCCATGAACTTATCAAAACCGTATAGCCTTAAAAGTCCCAAACCGAAGCAAAAATCTTTTTAACAACCTATTCTTTATATGAAAACCGAAAATGAGTTAGAAAAATAGTAAAGATCAACAATCCTTTAACATGCATCAAACAAAATTCATTTCCTTTAAACTTGAACCCTAAACTGAAACATGCAAGGGAAAAATTGGGGGTTTTTCAACTAAAATCAAATCAATTTAAAATCAACTCATTTTTAGTCATTCTAATTATAAATCAATTCAAAGAAATAAAACAAAAATCATTTGGACCACAATAAGGCAAAACCGTGGGGACCTCAAAGTCCCTAGACTTTGACAAAAATCACTTTAACAATTTATTTTCTTGTAAGAACCAAAAACAACCTAAGAAAATTGCAAAGATTCATCAATCATTGATATGCATACAAGAACAATTTCACTTCCCCCTTTTCTAACCCTAGCCGTGACATACATATAGGGAAAAGGAAAATTTTTTGCAAATCAAATACATATAGCTCATGAACACACTAGATCAATTCATATTTAAGCATTATAAACACGAATCACAAATCAAAAATTACTTGAACACAATGGACCAAAAACCGTGAGCTCCTATTCATGGTTGCATGTCCATTCTTTTGATTTTAAACTTAAATCCATACATAATCAAGCTTAGAAAATCATAAGGAAGCTTAAAAACATGCATGCAAAAGGTCAAGACTTCAAACAACAAAAACCCTCCATGAACCGAAAATAAAAACCGAAAATATAAAAGAAAAGAGAAAGGAAAATAAGCTTGGAGATCAATACCTAAGTTGATGATGAAAATGGGATGGAAAAAGCAAGTTCCTCCTTCCTCCTTCTTCCTTGAGGTTTCGGTCTCTTCTCTCTCCCTCTATCTTCTTTCTTTTTTTTTGTTAAATGAAATGAGTGTAAGAACAAGAGTGGTAAGAAGGAGTGGGGTGGGTTTTTATAGAATTTAGGTGGGTGGGGTGTGTTTTATAAAATGGGGGGTTCAAAAACTAATTAGAGTGGGAGAGTGTGTAAGGAGATAAGAAGCTAGGCTCCCCATTGGCCAAAAATCTATCTTAAGATAGGGTCATTAAATGCAAGTCTTAATTATGGTGGTTTAAGAGATAAGAGGTATTAATTGGGTTGCCCTAGGGACTTGTGCACTAGTAAATGGTTGTCTCACAAATTCAAAACTCAAATGCACAAAATATACTCAAAACCGTGCACCAAACTTAGACAGTAGAAAAATAATATTTTTCCAACACAGTAAATAACACTTGAAAATCATAATTCAATTTTACTAAAATAAAACATTATAATATTCCTCAAAATAATAAAAATTTCGTGTGCAGCAGAATATGTAACATCTAAGCCTGCAGTTCGTTCAAGTGTCACCAGCTCGGTGTGCGGAGGCCAAGATACCCTGGCCTCGACGCGAGATCGGTTTAGCCACTCTAACAAGATGCTCGGCACGTGGAGGCCAAGATGCCTTGGGCATCGATGCAGGTCGGCGTGGCCTCTCGATGCTCAACCGGAAATAGGTCGAACTTCTAATCGGTTGACACAAAACGACTTACTGTGGTCGACTGGTTACAACTTATGATCGGTTGGAACGAAGCGGCTCATTGTGGTCGGCTGACCGCAGCCAAGGGGTGTCAGACCTAACAACGTCGGCTTATGATCCTAGTCGTCGCCTTTTGGTCGGCTAGGATGGGATAGGTCGGACCGAGGTCTGATCTACTACACTCAAACTCTCTTACCCTTTTGATTTCCATTAGTTTCACTTAGAATTATTCTAATTAAGCTTGGAACTAAAAATCGGGATGTTCCAGAATAAATCCCAAACAGTACCTAAATAAATTCTACATTTCATTACGATCATTTTGACTATAAATTCGTCATATTCCGATTAACCAGTCAAAAGTTATGAATTTTAAAATTTAAATAAATCAAAGAAATCAATAAATAGTCATTTCTTCAAAACACATGGTAATACTACAAAATAAATTCTTTCAATCAAGAAAACACAAGAATCAAATATTTAATCAATTTAAAATAATGTACTCATTTCCACGTGTCATTATAAACTAAATAATATTTTTATCTCAATTTAAAAGGAATCGTCCAATCAGAAATCTCCAAAAATCAATTTATTAAAACGGGAAAAATTGCGGGTATTACATGCTTGATTGTTAGCTAAGCTCTTGCACTCCTATAAAGAAGAGCTTGGAATTTTGGTGAAGAAGGTGAATTGATTGAAAGGTAAGAAAGCAAAAGGCTCGGCAGTGGTTTTATATCAATGGTTTCTTTTGGTTTTACTCTTATCCGATAAGTCTACTTAATGTTTACCTCATAGTTATCCCTGCCTTGGTGGTTCCATTTGATACATATTATGAAACAAAATCTTGACAGGAGATATTAAAGATGGCTCGGCATTACTGATGCAACTTCATACATGCATGACAAGATGGATATAGGCTAATGAAAAGACGAATTAATTCACCTTTTCTCACTAAGAAAAGGCCAGTTCTTCAAACCTTGTGGATATGAATAGGAGGATAAGATATTCAACAATTGAGGAATGATATAACAAGCAAGTAGATGTGGCTTGACATTTGACTAGTTTCATTAAAAATTACTGTCACACTTTTACTACTAAAAATCAACACCAAATCAATCCACAGTTGGAAATATTATAGAATTTAATTTCGACTTGGGTTCAATCACAAAAGCATAACGAAACTATAAACATCAAACTCCAAAAGTGTCAATCTCTTCCTTTCCTTCCTCATCGTAGAGCACCAAGAATGAAAAATGTAACAACCCGATTTAGAACATAAATTATTCCTTCATTTTAAAATAGTATTGGAAAATATGAGCCAGATTTATATATATATGTGTGTGTGACATGAATATACTGAAGCGGTGGTGAAAGTATTCCTTTAAAATAAAATAAGTATATGTCATGTCACCAGTCAAATTCCAAACCGGAATGTTACCCACATCACGCTTTGGAACCTGCACCGTAATTTCGTAAAACTATTTCCATTTCCCCAAGGGGTCATTATTTCATAAAACTTTTTAATAGTTTCATCAGAGTATCATAGTTTCCAAAAATAGTCCGGTGTTACAGTAACGTACATAATGGTCCTTGCCAGGTTATCCAGTACACATAAACAGGACGGAAAACATAAATAATACTGACACTAGGGATTGGAAACGTCCTCCGTTGAAGATACAGACTCGGTCGTCGCTCCAGAAGGCTCCATCCAATCCCATCTTGTTCCCGTAACTTCTTCACTCACATCCTCGTCTTCCCATGCATCTTCACCTTCCCAGACGTCATCGTAGCTCAGCTCTTCTGACGACGCATAACTGCCGATGTCGAATTCCCATCCTTCCAACGTCATGACTCGAGAGGCTAAGTCCGCATCGGGTCCCAACTGGACTTCGTGGCGCCACCAAGGAATAAACTCACCCTCGTCGTCCACTTCTTGTGGGTCACCACATGGAGAATCCCAAGCTGCCAGTTTCCTCAAAAAGGGTAGTCTACCACCCAACCATCCTACCTTGCCGGTTTCTCTGGCCCTTAGCATTTTTGCAACATTGTCTACCTGAACTTACCATTTATTTTTAAACAAGGAACACACAGCACAGAGAGAGTAAGCAATCCAGACATTGAGATGTCGACTATGTGGATTTATATTAGGAAATTAAACAATTAAGCAGATAAAGCACAACAATTACAATACATAGGACTGTAACTTAATTCACATTCTCTTTGATGTTTCTCATTCTTACTCGTTACGTTTTGGCTTCCATTCACATTCATGTCACCAGGTTCTCTTTTCCTCTTAGGCACCTCTTGCCACATACCACATTCTTATTCCATCTCTTTCCTTTGCGTATAACTTCTCCTTTTTCATGACTATATGTTTTAGATAATCCACTGTTCCCTTCTCAATGGTTGAAATCTCATCTTTGGTATATTGTTACTCTTTTTCTTTTATTAAGTCTTATTATATCATGTTTATCAATGACGAGAAATTTGAAAGTCATTGTGGATTTTGGTTAGCACACATACATCTCCTCCAAACCTCCCAAGCCTAATCGGAAGCAAACAGGACGTACAGGAACCTTAACCCACGCAGGTCGAACAGCCGAGAAATCACAAGGTGTATGTCAAGGCCACAACCGTACGTGCCAGCCATCATGACACTTAACACTTTAAATCCAAAATCATTCGACTGCCCACCTCGTTCAGGTTCCCTCTCACTGTTTCGAATTTGATAAGGGGGGGACAGTATTATCCTAGTCTGCAGTGTGGAGCACGTTACGATCCCTTGGGTCTTAAGTCCCGATCACTTATAGACTAGCTCCACCTAGCATTGTACTCTAGGTTTCTTGACGTATCATCGTCATCACCCTCCCCTATCACAATCATACTCTTGAATATCCGCAGATAAGCAGGGTATCTTCCTCTCCAATACTTCACACTCAACTCGCTGCGTTATTCAATATCTTTTAAATGTCTTATTAATATTTTAATATTAGTCCTAGATTTGGCAAGTCACCTCGTTCATCCCTTCGGTGAACCTCGACCTCTAAACAATTATTTCCCATAAAATTCCCCAACAGTGTTTTATTCCAACGTATCAAGGCTCGGACACACGAGTATACTGCCACGTGGCCAGCACAGGTTCAACTTGATATGCATAACATTCTTCACCCCACTATATTCTCAACACTTTTCTCTTTTTTTCAAAAAATATTATCCATACAATCCATTCCCATTTAAACAATTACTTAAGTTCTTGCCGTCAAATGCTTACATATACTACATCATCATTATCCCTCAAACGAACCCACATATCATATTTCATGAATATTTCCCATACCAAATAAAATTTCCACAGGCATACATGCATAACAGTAATATTATCATCTCATCATATTATATCATTGCAGTTTAAAAATCACCCATGACATAAGAAGGATCCAGCCTTTCGTATTAGTGGCCACCCAAACTCAAACAATTGCCACCATACGACCGACTCTTTTGGACCCCTACGTTCCGAATTTTGAGATGGTCCGCAACATTAACACACATTACCTAATTACCACGGCGTCTTAAGGAAAGCTTCTCTCTCACCTTTTGTAACTTGCACAGAGTCGAAACAGCCGCTGACAGCCTTGCCTTTTTCTATTTGTCCTCCTTAAATTAAGAGATCACACAAAGATCAATACTACGTAATTAAATTATACTACGCCCATATGCCATTCATTTAAACACTTTAGGATAATCAAATCAAATAATTCACTGCGAACACGCGTACTTTCAAGGATACTTTGAATAACTCTAAAACATCTCATGGTTCATGAAAATCATTTAAATATTCATTTGCAAAAGTATCAAGGCTGAAATTTGAACACGCGTAGGTAAAAATTCAATTAAAACCAAACCAAAACAATTTCGAGTTCTCACAATCTGTTTAAAACTCGCGGGTAACCCATACGCTGAAAAATTAAGACGATAGACTAAATAAAACGTAAATACGTCAAAAAGCTTTAAGAAAAATCATCTTGACAAGTCTTAAACAAAAATATTTAGCTTCTGGTCCGTTTTGGACAGTAGTCTATCCGAACCCGAAAGCGCAACTTTTTCAATTCCACTTTTCCTTAAATCAAATACCACTTGAAACTCAACTTTTAAATCATTTGAACTCATCTTTAAAATTGAAAGCAAGTTAAATAAAATCTGGAAAGCAAAGGTTAACTTCATAAATCACCTTTTTAGAAACCCGAAAACACAGCTAAGTCACACTTTAATTCATATAGCATTTTGCCATAAAACATATACGCAAACACTTCATCTTTCAAGCATTAACACTAAAAACAAAGCTTGGGCAGCAACTACACTCACCCAATATTTTCAATTAACTCAAACTAAATCAATTATTCTTTCAAAAGCTAATCATGAAATCAAGCACTCTTTAAATATTACTTAGATACTCAAACGATTTAACTTAACCGTTAAACTAAACTCTTAAACCGAAAATAAACAATGACACTAATTCTTTTAATTTTATTTTCACATAATCCTTACATGTTTCAAATGTCACTTAGCATTCTTAACAAAATAATTTCCTCTCCTAAGAACATGCCATAACCGAATCATACATCAAAAGGATCAAGGTCAATTTAATCATTTCAAAGCCTTCACACACAATTTCGTTTGAAGCAACAGAAATAATTTAATCATGCCAAAACATCACATCCAACATTCATGGTTCAGCCAAGGCATATAAAAATGCACTAAGGTTCATACATACAAAAAAGTGCCAAAAAGAGTATTTAATCAAATACGGGGAAAACACTAAAGATAAAATCCAAAACCTTGTTAAATAGAAGAGTTTAAATCTCAAAATCTTCAGAACACTAATAAATATATCTAAGTTCAACATATAAAAATTTCAAGTCATTCGGACACTCCAAACTTAGATTTCTGCTCAGATTTGTCATCAAAATACAGTCAGTCCTGCTACTGACCTGAAGCAGAAACACACTTATTAAAAATAGCAAACCTATTCCGAATTGTATGAAATTTGGTATAAACCTTCCTCACTCATCCAATATCACCTCATAAAATTTCAGATTATTTGGAGTTTCCCAAGTCACGTTTTTCTAATTAAAATCACCTCAAATTTTGCAAAAACAGAATTGAGTTGCTCACTGTTTGAATTTGTTAAAAATATCAAACAACCTCCAAATCACCTCAAATTTTACAGAGAGTCACATGACATAAGCAAGGGCATACCATAAAATTTCAAGCCATTTAGAGCATTTAAGGTTTGAAAACTCTGTTTTCGTTCTACTTGAAAAACTCTTTTTTTTTTTTTTTCCGGAAACCATTTTCACAAGAATAGCTCTTTTAAATTAGTAAACCAAGTCCAAAAATCTTGCAAAAATTCAGAGGCACTCCCAATGACATTATCACAATAGAGGCTGAGTTTCAAAAGCATTTGACTTGTGCAAGTCTCTTTTGTCCAAATCATCTTGTAATGAAAATGCAAGTTTACAAAAATCATCTTTTACAAACACAACTTCATTTAACATTCCAAAACATATCCAAAGCCTTCCAAACTTTCCAAAACACATTCAAATGGCAGCAAGGTCAACATATCAAATTTTTAGAGCAGTCCAACTAGTAGAGCTATTTTTACTAAGATCACCTTATAAACAAAACAAAACATTTTTACAATTTCAGCATATAATCACTTTAGCATTTCTCACCCTACTAATCAAAATCAACCTTTTTCAAGTATCAAAATCATTTTCCCTACTCACTCATACTACAAACCGAAACATGCATAGAACACTTAGTTGAATTTTTTTTTTTTGTCAATTAACTCAACAAATCAACATGCATAAGGAAGAACCACAAAACCAATTTTTACTCCTTTAAGTACACACATCTAAGCCAAACCACATCAAATCGACAAAAATTATTTGTTCAAAATACTCATGAAAACCGAAATATACATAAGGATTTAAGCTTGATTTTCGCAAAGCACATCAACAAAGCAACATGCATCAAAGAATAGCTTCGAAAATAAATTTTTATTTTCCCAAACACGTTCTTAAAACCGAAACCAACACTTTAAGAAAATGAGTTCATTTTGTCAAAAACCAACATGCATCAAGTCATTCCTTCAAACTAAAAATCATTTTTCTAACATTTATATCCAAACCGAATCCGACATCAAAGGCTTTAACCTTATTATATGAATATGTGACATGCAATGGAGATTAACATAAAACACAACTTTATTTCTAAAGCACCCACTAAAACCGTGACATGCAATGAGAAATAAAGGGGTATTTTTCAAAACAACAATCATCAACATGCAAATCTCAAATCCAAGTTTCACTACATTTCTTTTTATTAAAAACAAGGTATTTTGGCTTAAAACCAAGTTTAAAGCTCCTTCCCTTTATCCTTGGCCAATTCGGCCAAAGCCTTTAAATTAGGAAAAATCACTTTTTACTTCAAAAGCTTATTTTCTTGCTAATAACAAGTTCACGAAAATAAACATTTATACATATCAAACTCAAACAACTACATGCATGAACATCAAACACTCATTTTTATGAAAATGTTTACTTTTAATTCGGGTTCTTGTTCTAAATCATACATGCAATAGGAAATTTTAGCTTTTAAACAACTTATTATTATGAACATGCAACATAAAAAGGTTTATTCTTTACCAAGATCAAAGCTTTTTGGACAAAAATCATTTCCAAACACCTTATTACAGTCGCACATACACACATATAGCACATGCAAAAATCAAAAATTAAACTTTAATCATAAACTAATGGCAAACAATCAAAATCACTTAAAACAAATTGGGTTAAGCTAGGATTCGTTACCCTCAAAGTGAAATTGACAAATTTTGGTTCCTTTTCCTTCCCTCAAGGCCGCGGCTTCTTCTCATCTTTCAATGGGGGATTTTGCTTCCATTTGTTCTTGATTGAGATAATAACAATAATAAGGAGAAGGGGGATTTTCAAATTTCAATGGGAAGAAGGAAGTTGTTGTTACTGTTTTATCAACAAGGTTTAAGAAATTGTGGGTATGAGGGAGAAGAGAGAGTGTCGAATGGGAGGAGGGAGTATATGGGTTGATTTTTGTTTCGTTGTTTGTACCGGAGAAGAAAAGGGAAAGACATGCAGAGAGAAGAGGGAGAGAGCCGTGGGTTTTGGGAGGGAGTATTTGCTCTGCCCTTTTTTTGTGTTTACTGCTGCTACCTACTTCTTAGAAAATGAAACCAGAGGATAAGAGGAGAAGGGGGTGGGACGTGTTTTATAAGAAGATGGGGTTCATCTCATCATTTTTTTTGTTAAATGGTCGAAGACCCAAACACACAATCATGCATACACATGTACATAAAATAAAATACAAGAGAAAAATAATAGGAGAGGTACGGTTCTCTTACCCATAATAATAAGGTCTCACTTACTTTTAATTAAAATTGCCAATAGGGTAATTAAGGAGGGAATAAAATGAACACTACAATTTATTTGGGGTTTGTTTTCCAAAATTCTTTTCCTCTCCCTATTTGTTTTAAAACCGTAACAAGGTTATGGAGAAAATAATCATGTCATTCAATTCATGTAAGGTGTATTAAAATCATGCTCTAATAAATTATAAAACAATATAACAATGTTTTATAAATTAAATCACAAATAATAATCTTTCTCAACTCATAACCACCAATATTTTATAAAATAGAACTCAATGCCTTTATATAAATTATTTTAACTGTAACTTTATTTTACTCAAATCTCATATGAAAACGTAATGCTTTTGGAAGTCATAATAACGTAAGCAAATAAATAAATAATTATATGAAGCAATAACCAAAACACATTGTTATCATATATATATATATATATATATATATATATATATATATATATATATATAATCAATCTGTCAACTCAAATCCCCAAAACTGAAATCTAACCGTTAATGGTTTAGAAACTTCAAATATAACATAAAATCAAAGCTTTTTGGTAATTCACGAATTCAAATAAATTTATTTATTTCTATCGGAAGGGATAAAATAATATTTTAAATCATGGAAAAGGGTAACTATTGACCCATAACAAATGACAACTTTTGGCCAATAACAATCGGAAAGAAGTTGAGTTATGGCGGCTCTGATACCATGTTAATGTTTCATCTCAAAACCAATTAGCAATGAGTAGAGTAGCCCAATAGGTATTTAAACCATACCATATATTATGAGGTAGGCGATTTGGGACTTCCAACATCATGGTGCGCCAACACAATGACACGACACCAAGTTAGTGTGTCTTTGTTTAATGTTACTTGTTAGCACTAAGAAAAAAAATATGTAGGAGGGAATTTTGTAACATATATATAGCTTTAAAGGTTTATAATTTTATATTTTTGTTAGCATGTAGTCGAGCCTAGTATTGCGAATACTGGTGCATCTTTTTAATACTTTTTGATATAAACTAAAGCTATCATTGTACTGTATTGTTTTTTTTTTTTTTTTTATTTTATAATCCAGAGCCTGGACCCAACCACGTTGACCCTTGGACTTGGGAGGGTTAGCCAAACTTGGGGTAGATATCTACCCCGTCTCTGGAGCGCCTCCCTCATAAATCTTAGGCATGTCCGTCCTGGCCAGGATTCGAACACGTAGCCACTAGGTAAACCCAGCCTTAGCGTGCTCTTCCTTTGCTAGTTGGGCCAAGCCCAGGGGACTCATTGTACTGTATTGTTAACATTCATCAATTTGGTATTTTTTTTTAACTTGGACGTTCTCAAGTTCATGTATTCTTCATTCCGTTTTGTTTTGGGGTGGAACTTGGGCGATTTATTTTTACTATGTTTTCTTTGTTTTTAATAGTTCATACATAAGTTCTTTGAAAGCATCCTCAACTCATGAATTATGGTATTGGTAACTTGTAACCTTTGTGCTAAAGCTAGGAATACTTGTCATGACAGATTGAGGTTGGTAAGAGGCTAGTGACTGGTCTTCGTCTTTATCTTGAAGGTAGAAAAGCAATCGGTTAGCCATCCCTTTGCAGCACTTGTCATTTCTTCCAAAAAAATTTCAGCTTGAAGATGATGCAAATGGTAACTTTCGGCGGGAGTCGTATGATAGGAGATTCTTTGAGAAGGTTCAATGGAAGAATTTCTCCCATGTGTGCACTGCTCCCGTTGAATCTGAGGAGGACCTGTCAATAGTAACTGGAGCACAATTACAAGTTGAGAACTATGGCCTTAAAAATATACTATTCTTAAGACTTCGATTCTCGACCCGTACCGTGTCATGAGCTAAATTGGTGAAGACTTGTTGTTGAGAAGGGCAGAATCTCTCTCCGGATTAAGTATTCTTTGTTGACTATAATATTGTCAGGTGAAGAGATGTTGGATATTCAATAGCCCATTCTTTCTTTTTGAGCCTTGCCTTCAAAAAAACATTGAAAGTGTTCATTTTTAAGGAGCTGGAAAAGAAGGGAAGGGTGGTTATGTATTGGTTTAGTTTTTGGTAATGAAGGAGGCCATTGTTGTATAGTTATGAAGTTATCTAAGTAATGCAGCAGGTATACCATCATATTGGAGTTGTGCTTTCAACGTAAACTTCTATGATCCTTCCACGGCACAATGACTTGTCGAAAATTACTTTTAGATATCAATTGAATTGAGAAATTATGGCATCTGTCTCAATATTCTGTCATTCATGATTTGCGTTGACTGGTTCTTATGCAAAGCATTTGTTATGGTAGAGGAGATGCTCGAGTAATGATAGTGATCAAGACAATAATAGTGAGGGAAAGATGGATGGGTGGGTGGGTGAGTTTGTTTGTGGGACTCACACATATCAAATCATGGCATCCTGGCAATTGCTTGCAATGATACATCTGTTAAAATTTTAGAGGGTGAGCCTGAGCACGCACACGATAAAGTAAGTTGCATATATATATATATATATATATATATATATATATATATATATATATATATATATATTCTTGTTAGACCTCATCAGATCGAAGCTTCGTGCATAGGGCTATCTTTTTATGTTTATGGCACATTAGGCTTTGTCAATTTGCTATTCGTATTCTAAGAATGTGTGTGTATCAATATCACTTTGTACTTGAACATGTTGTTTGTTTCTATAATAGTGTCTACCAAAAACATCACAGGTATGTCACACAGATTTTTCAAGACTACATCTTACGTTTCCTTTATTATATCCTCTTTTCACATAGTAATATGTGATTTTGTCAAGAGCAATACGAAAATCTATGATATGTTCCGAATTGGGAAGCCCGAAAGAAATAGATTTGATCTTTGTACTTAAAAGTCGCAACTTTTCATGCCTTTGTAACCCTTTTGAAGCTCTTTTTTTGTTTTTGGTTCCAGAGGTCATTCTCACAGGCTCACACCAAAGCCTTGATAATTGCATACCAACTTAAACAATGTAGGCTATATAGTAATCTTCAAAAGCCTGTAAAAAAAATACCACTCATAATGTTTAGTTCAGTTATCAAAAGGAATTGTGAATTTTGGCCCCCATAGTTGAGATTTTGGCCCCATTTCACTTTTTCTCAGTCAAAAATGCCCTTCAGAGTGTAATAATTTCCGTCCACATCGAAACGGAAAAAATCCGTCTTCATATACACGGAAAAAATCTGTTTTTTAATACACGGAGTAAATCCATTTTTTAATAAAAAGGAAGTTTAAAATTTTGAGCTTTTACTAAATTGCCCTTCGTTGTGTGTTGATTTGAAAGGGTTTAAAACCCTTCAAGTTCCCTCGTTCCTCACTCCGCCAGTTTCTTTCTCTCCCTCACACCGAACCGTTGCTTTCTCCCTCCCTCACTCTCGTTTCTTTCTCTTTCCTCACCGCCGTGCCTCTCGTTCTTCCTCTTTGCGCGGAGCTTGCCGTTCTTTCTCTTCCTCTTCGAGCTGTGGTTCACGGGTAAGTCTCTTTATCTCCCTCTCTAACTCTTATTTAAATCTAGGGTTTTGTTAGGGAATAGGTAGGGTTTTGATGTTAGGATTTTGTTAGAGTAGTATTGTTGTTGCTTGATTTAGAGACAATTAAGTTATTGTTGTTGATTGGTACTGATTTTGCATGTATTTTGATCGTCGCGTGTTGCTGTGTTTCTGCAACTTCCGTCCTTATAGTCACGGAAATTTTCCGTCTCTTATGTCACGAAAAATTTCCATCTCTAGGTTGACGGAGATTGTATTTAATATATAATATTGTCTTATTTTTTATATAATTAATAATTAATAATGTTATTATATTATGTTTAATATTATTAGTTTAATTTAGATTAGTTTTTGTCTAATAATCTATTATTAGGTTAGTGATTAATTAGTGTTAGTTTAATTATTAGTGTTAATTATTAGAACAGTATTAGATTAACTTATCAAATTTGTCCCATTCATTATGATTATTTATATTAATATTATTAATTTTTGTAACATATTTCAATAATAGAGTAGTATTAGATTAATTTTAGGATTTGATTAATACTTGATTAATTTGTTACATTGTTTATTTATTTATTTAGTATGTGATTAGTATTTAGTATTTGCTAATTTAGATTATTTATTTAGTAATAGATTTGAATACTAGATCACTTTATTTGTTACGTTGGTATTATGTTAATTTATTAAACTTGTATTATATTTTAATTAACTTTATTTGTTACGTTGGTATTATGTTAATTAATGTTATTAGATTAATTATTTCATTATTTTCATTAATTAATAATATTGTGTTTCAATATTCTTTAGGTATGGTTAGGACGAAGAATACCGGTAGGCTTGCACAATCACACACCGTGCATCCTTCTCACATTAGGATGTCGAGACAGCCATCGATCGCTTCCAATAGGAAGCGAAAGGCAGAGGAGTACGCGGCTGGGTCTTCTTCACATGCAGTGCCGCCACCACCACATCAGTCTCCTCCACCACCTGCAGCAGCACACCAGTCTCCACCACCACCCGCACACCAGTCTTCACCACCACATCAGTCTCCTCCACCAGTGACACATCAGTCTCCACCACCACCAGCACATTAGTCTCCACCACCACCACCACCACCACCATCACCGGCGTCACCACCACATCAGAGTCCATCACCAGCACATCAGTCTCCATCACCACCACCACAACACCCTCCACCACCACCACCACCACATCAAGATACATTACCCGCAGCTACACTCGCATCATCATCGACAGCACCAGCAGTTGTAGCTGAGCCTGAGCCCGAGCCGCCACATCAGGATACATCACCCGCAGCTACACTCGCATCATCATCGGCAACACCAGCAGTTGTAGCTGAGCCTGAGCCCGAGCCAGAGCGAGAGTCTTCATCAGATTCAGCTTCTTCAGACGGATCTGAGGCTTCTGATAGTTCAGATCCACCAGCAGTAGCAGTTTCACCCTTGGCAGTAGCTCCTCAGCCTTCATTGGATTCGGATTCCTCATTCGACCTTTCAGATTCGGATGGCAATGAGTCCACTTCATCTTGGGAGGAGGATGAGCAGGAGGAGGTGTAGCAGGCGGTCGAGGAGGAGGTTCAGGTGCCTCAGCAGCCATAAGGTGAGCAGCACATCGGAGATATTCTGGGAGCTGACATAGAAGAGCAGCCCGAGGAGATAGACGATCCATAGGATCAGTCATTGCTGCGATCGTATGAGGACCATGTTGCCAAACACATCTGGCAAGGCAGAGTAAGTAACACTAATAATTTAGTAATGTTGTTTCGTATTTATTTTTGTTTTATTTCAGGAGCGTGGCCCATTGACCAGATGCACATCCCGCCGGTGGACATTGTCATCCCTTTCTGGTTTGCCGAAGGCGGTCCGTGACATTTTTCAAGCCTCTGGTCTTGCGCCATTAGTCGGATTGTCATACGAGCAGGTGGACAAGCGTCTGCTCTCTTCCTTTGCAGAGAGGTGGTTCAGCGAGACCCACACCTTCCACCTCCCGGTCGGCGAGATGACAATGACTCTTGATGACGTTTCGTCGTTGCTCCACATTCCGGTGGTTGGCAGGTTTATCCCTTGGACCAAGCCGAGGCATAGTGATGGGGTACAGTTGATGAGGGACCTCCTTGGATTTACCGAGGCTATGGCATTACAGGAGGAGCGCATAACACGCGGTGGTAGTGTTCGTTTCATCACACTGGTATTTTGTGCACGCAGAAGCTCAGAGGTGGCATTTCGTTGCACGGTGCTACCTCTTGCACAAGATCGGCAACACATTATTTTTAGACAACAGCCTGACATACATCGGGTGCCAGTATCTCTTGTTGCTTGACGATCTAGCCACTGTCAGCGATTTCGCGTGGGGTGCCAGTGCTCTAGCACACCTATATGAGGAGTTGGACGACACTTGCAAGCACTTGAAGAAGCAGCTCGGTGGATACATTACACTCCTGCTTTAACATCCTACTTTTTATTCCTTTTATTATTTGGAAATCATGAAACTTTTAATAAAAATTACATTAATACTAATTAAATATTGGAAATTTTGCGAAAAATTTGACGGAGTTTAGTTTAAAATATTGACTTTTCCCTTTTTAATATTATGTACCTGTCAGATCCAGAAAGAATATAAATATAAAATAAAAGTCCATAGACAATTTCAAGTGCATAGTAGCAATATACAACACTTTTTCGAAAGTCCATATGAAATTAAAAGTTACATTTTCACATTACAAAATTTAGGTTATCACTTTTAGGCAAAAGGAGGATATTTATATATCCATCATAAGTGGCATCCACATATTTACATAAAAACAAATATGATATTAAAGCTTAAAAAATATATATGTATATAGATAGATTCCAAAATAGTAAAGTGGTGAGAGCATTAAACGGTTGCATTTCCATGAGTTTGGATCATGGAATGGAATTACACTCCATTAGTAGGAGTGTACTTATCCTTGGTCAGAAAAAGATCATCGACTTTCCCATAGTATGTACCTAAAATTGACAACTTAAGAGGGTGAGATATTAATTCATAATCAAAGGAAACAATTAAAAATAATAATAAGACATAATGATAATGCATGCTATATAAATAATAATAATAATAATAATAATAATAATACATAATGATATACATTCTTTCATACAATTATTCATTTCCCTTTTTCCTTTCTTTTCCCCTTTTCTTTATTCATTTCATAACTTCGTAGTCATCCTACGCTTTCTTTTTGTTTTTCAAAACATTGTAGTTAATACCACGCTTTCTTTTTCTTTTCTTTCTTTTCTTTTCCTCACATAACCCTCCACACATAGGAAAGATCAACTAGGAGTAAATGTCCCTCAACCTATGCTTGTTCAGTACTTCACCAATTGTTCATCGTACAATTTCGGGTGGTTTTCCCAAAATTGGCTATAGCAAGGACCATCCTCCGTAGTCAGGAAGTATTTAAGTGACCAATAGAATTATCATAGTGTGCACCGGACCAATCTCCAACGTGAGTAATGAACTCAATTCTTTGGTGGATCAAAGTCCTTCTATAATAATTCCCGCGATTGTTTTATTAGCACAATCTAATCACTATAATACTCTCGTCCGTCAATTCTATGAACCTTCACCAATTGTTCATCAGTTCATAGAACCTTCACGCCATCTTTCCTAATTCCTAACGTCCACCTTACTCCATAATTATACGTGTTTCTAGTTCATTTTAATGGTTGTTAGTAATTCACCTTTTTCTTATATATATCAATTTGGAGAGATTTTCTAACTTAGAATAATTGGCCATAATCATAATTTATAAATATGCAAGCACAAAACGATAATAATAATAGAAATATCTTTCATTCATCCAAAATTGTTAAAGTCTCATGCTTCACATAATTTAATTAACATCATTCATCAACTAACATAACTTGACATAATTTAAAATTGTAAAGTTGCACACATCAAACATACACATCTCAAACATATACATATCAACATACACATCATTATATTCCTATTATCATAATTAATTCCTTCCCCTAATTAAGAAAAATACCTCCCCTCTTACCTTTGTAGAGAGAGAGAATGAAGGGGAGAGTCCTTCTCTAGCTTTTTCTCCCACTATGAGTTCCTATTTCTTGTTCCCAAGCTCCTTCTATCCTTTTATTTCAATTTTTAAGGCAAGAGCTCTTGATTCTAAGAGCTAGGGTTCATGGGTGTGTATGAATTAGAGAGGAGAGGGTGTGGATTTGAGCCCTATAAGTGAGGGAAAGGAATGGATTTGAGATGGGGAATGAATTTATGATGGAATTATTGTTTGATTTTGATTTGATTTTGAGTTAGGAAAATCTAGGGTTTTATGGGGGAAGAATCGCATGAGGAAGAAGAGAAGAGAGTGGTGCGTATGTGCTGAAAAATCAGCAACACCAGAATTTATCTGGTGTGTGCGCCTGGGCGCAGGCGCTGGCGCGCCTGAGCGCCCGGTCTGCTGTTGCTGCTGGATTTCTGGTGTTGTGGCCTGGTGCTAGGCTGGTGCACCAACTGGTGCATGCATCTCCTACGCACCGGTGCGGGTTTTGGCTAGCCGGTGCGTCCCGTGCGCACCGGTGCAGAAAATAATTTTTTTTAACACAATTTAATACCTTACAAAACCTTCCTAAAAATAAAATACATACTAAAATATTAAAATTTCATTTTTCTTATAATTATCTAACTTAAAACTTCTAATTACTTAATTAAATTGAACTATCTAAATTAACTTTCGTTATCTAATTCTTATAACTATTTAATAATTTTGGGGATGTTACAATACTCCTCCACTTATATGAATTTCATCCCCGAAATTCGACTTATCTTAATGATGAAAATTTGGTAATCCTATTGCAAGTAAGGAGGTTTCATTACTTTTGGGGATTGCTCCCCCACTTAGGATGGAACTAATATTGGAATTTCCTTAATTTAATCAAAATTCAAGATTGGAAACATAATATTACTTAATCCAAAGCAAAACATATCAAGAGATTATAAGAATTTTTCAAGCATCACATAACAACCATTCCTCATCACTAGATCATATTATAAATCATTCATTTATACCTAAGCACTCTTTTAATTTAGCTTTAGAATTATGATAGAATTTCAAAGCAAAGCACCAATAAGTATTATTAATTTGAAAGTTCATTCTATTAAGCAAAAAGGCATACCTTTAAAGAGAAACAGAACATAAGTCAAAACACAAGCCAGAGAAATAAACCAACACAAACACAAAGTATCAAGGGTATTATTCATTTGAAATTTCATTCTAAGATCAAACATAAACCAAACACAAGGAGTATCATTTGAAATTTCATCAAAGAGTATACGTTAAAAAAAAACAAAACATAAACCAAACACAAGTACGGGAAGTCAATCAACACACACTTAGGTAGTCTTGGATTTAAACAAAGATTTCAATATACTAAAATTGAAATATTAGTTTAAAAACCTATTTATAAAGACAGAGATGTGATACTTAAATTATCAAGATTTATGTGTTTGGTAACCTAGGTGGGTACATAGCACTTAAACATATGTAAAGTAGCTAGAAAATATTGTTGATTAATAGTGCAGAAAAAAATAATCTCAAACTTTAACCAAGGTTGTTTAGTATAGAAGAAATAAGATTTTGATATTTACATATTCTGGGTTAAAACTACAAGTTAATAGAAAACATTTTAAAAGTTACAATTTTGTTTTCTTCTAAAAATTTTCTTAGAGAGAATCAAAGTTAAAGAGTGCATTACGTGTGAATGTGATTGGAAATAAGAGTTATTACGAAAGATAGATATATTGGTTGTCTTTTGAAAATCAATTTGATAGGTGGTTATAATTTGGATTGAAAATATTACATACAAGTATATACTTCAATCATATATATCTATAAAAAATGAATTGTCATTCATACAAAGATTTAGTTTAAGCATACTACCTACTAAACTTAGGTCCTAACTAGACTTTGCTACACTAGTCTAACTAGTTCCTAATTCTCATTCTAAAGAGAAAGATTTTCTAATGGTACTATACTCATGATGAACTATACTCTATGAAGCTCAAGGTTTTTTTCCCCTACATATAGACTTATTGAGGAGACATAATATATTGGGTTAACACCTACTTATTTCCGCTGCGCACTCTGATTAAGAGAGATCGACATCTATAAGGTTTGGTTGACACTTACTATCTTTCTTATCTTAGATCTCAAATACTCAAAAAAATTCTTTTGGTTGAACTCAAGGACTTTAATAATACTATCTGTCAATAAATGTAAATCTCGAGGTGATCAGTCTCGATTCTACATTACATTGAGGATAGAATCATTTTTGTACTGCTTGAGTTCCATAAAAAAAAATTTACACACTTTCCGTTACAATGGAAATTTTTACTTTCTTTGTCATACTTGGAATCAACATACTTAGTTTAAAACTAAGGATCAGTCCTTCCCGTTGGGATAGCAATTTCATGCTATGGCCCGTTGGGAGTTTTCACTTTCCCCAGTTCCAACTTTCTGTTTACTTTTGAATATGACAAAGTTACCCTTTTTGAAAAGAGTTTGAACCTTATTCACTTAGAAATGGAATGCACTACACCAACTTATACTATATGCCTATAGACCATCATAATATACGAAGACTTTATTCTTACATCTAGACAATGCATTATGCAAAAGATTCATAACTATCCACTTAATTAATCCTTACCTTACATAGGCTTCTAAGATTTCCTTGTTTTGACACCAGAATGAGAAGAGGCTTTTTCCTTGGAATTGATTTTGATATTTCTAGGCTTTGCAATCTTTCCTTCCTTTTTCATATTCGGGTTGTGGGGGCAGTTGGAGACAACATGTCCCGGCTCTTGGCACAAGAAACAATTTATCTCCCTTCATTTATTCAGTGCTTTCCGACAAAAGCCTGAATGAAGTTTCCCACAGTGTGGACACTTTGGAGAAAGACTCATCAAGACATGAGTAGCTTTTTCTGAAATAGGTTCTTGTGCCTTTTCCTTTACAACTTCTGGAACTAAGTCAAGATCTATCCTAAGAAGAGGTTCCTTGCCCTTACCTCTGATAGGTTCACTAGATTTTTGGATAGTTCTAACATTTTTTTCATGTGTCTCCTTAGCCTTTAAATCATCCTCGTAGGTGTGACACATATTCACCAATTGAGGAAAATTACGAATACCTTGATAACTAAAGGCCATTTTGATCTCTGGACGGAGACCATACTCAAACTTAATACACTTTGACCCTTTATCTGGGTGATGTTGGTAATAAGGTGAGAACTTGATGAGTTCTTCAAATTTAAAGGCATATTCACCCACAGACATAGCACCCTGCTTCAACTCCAGAAATTCAATCTCCTTTTTACGCCTCACATCTTCAGGAAAATGTTTCTCCAGAAATTTTTCCTCGAAGAGTTCCCATGAGATCGGCCTTGCTTCCGCCTCAAGGAAGTGTCTGGTGTCCTCCCACCAGTACTCGGCCTCTCCAGACAACATGAATGTAGAGAATGCAACCTTTTCTGTATCCGTGCATGGCATGGATCGAAAGATCTTCTCTAATTCCTGCAACCATCTTTGGGCTCCTTCAGGATTGAAGCCACCTTCAAATCTAGGAGGGTCTAATTTCTTAAACTCTGTTACCCTATGGTTTTCAACTTGCTGCTAAGGCTGGTTGGCTTGGTTGGCTTGATTGGCACTTGCTTGGACCAGATTCCCCAAAACATTGGCCTGGTTAGCGCTAGCCCGAGAGAGGTTCTCCAGAACATTTGAAATTCTCTCGAGAACTCGATTATTTTGAGTCGCCATTAACTACGTCTGAAAATTAGATGGAACAGGTGAGAATATAATCACTACTTAAATTTATAAGCTATATAACTAGCTACTTACACACATATGAACTATAATTAACTAACTAATTAAACACATACATATATATATATATATATATATATCCTTGACATCTAGCTATTTATTAGCTACTTCTAATTATTTGTCTATTACATCTAGCTATATCTAGCTATTTACTAATTACGGTTTACGTTACTCTCATGTGGAGCAACACTATAGGAGTAGGAAATCCATACTCCACATCCAAGGAATGCAACTATTGCTCTGATACCATAATTTAACATCCTACTTTTTATTCCTTTTGGTCGGCTTTCCTTTTGAGCCCCTTCTCATAAGTGCTAGCCATGTTCACCAACTGTGAGAGATTGGCCACATTCTAATATTCGAATGCGATCCAGATATCATCACGAAGACCAGACTCAAACTTGATGCACTTGGTACGTTCATCAACATCTCGGTAACTTCCTGAGTAACGGATCAAATCCTCGAACTGAGCGGCATATTCTCCGACACTTAAATTCTTCTGCTCCAGTTTGAGAAAAGCGAGCTCCTTTTCCCTCCTATCGTCTTCGGGAAAATACTTGCCGAGAAATCGAGTTCGGAACAAATCCCAAGTAATGGCTTGATTAGCCGCTTCCAGTCCTCGACTCTGCTGCTCCCACTAGTGCTCGGCTTCACCAACCAGCACAAATTCAGCTAACCTCACCCTGTATTCATAGGGCGGTTGTAGGGATCGGAAAATCTTCTCAATGTCTTGGAGCCATCTCTGAGCTCTGTCTGGATTGTAACCTCCTTCGAACCGAGGTGGTCCGTTCTTCCTAAATCGGCTCATCCAGTCGATCTCGACTAGAGCCGGAGGTGGAGGTTGAAAGGCTACAGCTGCTGCGGCCACGGCGATGTTCTGAGCAAGATTCTCAGCCTGGTTCTGCTGAGCTTGCGCTTGGTTCTGCTGCAGTTGAACCAGGGTTTCCAACACAACAACAATTCGGTCATTATCAGCTCTTCTCCCAGCCATACTGCTTGGTTATGGAGAGAAAGCCAATCAACGATCAAATAATAATATATATATATATATATATATATATATATATTTATACATACATCTGTAAGCTCTATTAACTAGCCTAGACACTTGACTTATCTGCTACTCTCTTGGTGAGTAACCACTGCTCTGATACCAAAAATATAACACCCTAATTAAATTTGTCCATTAAACCAAAAATTAGGACATAAAAATTTCTTTTCATGGATATGGAGTTGCCAGAGTTTTAGCGGAAGACTTCATTCAACAAAAGATATGATAGCAAAACAACTTAGTTACATCAAAATCAACTATCCAAAATACAAATTACATAAGCAGTGTTTTTGCTCGGCCAACTGGCCGAGGCCTAACTTAACTCTCCTACTCAATGACTTACTCTCCCTGTGAGGGAGAGTGAACCTGCTCGGCCGGGGACTGCGTCTGCTTGGGCTCAGTACCTGAAAAATGGTAAGGAGGTGAGCATTACACAGAACTTAAGTAAGAAGTTTCTAATATGACATACCGAACTACCAAGCCAAACACAAGTAATCAGTTAATATATATATATATATATAGCAGATAATCAAGCAAATACATACCACATGCATACAACCTCATCTTGCTCGGTCCTTGTTATTGTTCCAGTACATCTTTTACCTACCAGTTATACCCCTACTTATCCAATTGACTACCCTTGCACTCTTCCTTAATTCCTACACTTTGTTACTCGGCCATTACTTTCCTTTCTCGGTAACCTATTTTCTATCTCGGTCTCATTTCTCATTAATCATCTTTTACCTATTTTACAAATCTTTTACTCTTCTCGGCTGCATACACCCAGTGCATGTCTTACACCATTTAAGGTCGGATGCCGGAGTGTCCATAACTGCGAGTACCCAGTACCCGTCTTACAGCTGCGCCTCTCGGCGTCTTACGCGATCAATGCACGCACCCAGTACGCGTCTTCTATGATCAGGAGCACTACCGCCGATTCTTCTATGGAGTAAGGAGTGTCCATAACTGCGAGCACCCAGTACCCGTCTTACAGCTGCGCCTCTCGGCATCTTACGCGATCAATGCACGCACCCAGTACGCGTCTTCTAAGACCAGGAGCACATCCCACCGATTCCGTGCTCGGAACCTTGTGCGAGTCATAACTGCGAGTACCCAGTACCCGTCTTACAACTGCGCATACCCAGTATGCGTCTGACGCGATCAATGCACGCACCCAGTATGCGTCTTCTATGACCCGATCACACAACCATTTCTCTTTAATTACTCTTTTATCCTCTTTACCATTTTCTTACTCGGCCTCTCTCGGCTCAGCCCTTAGTTATTCCCTTTCTATTCTTTTCTCCCACTGCTTAGTCCTTTAACTTACAATTTTTCTTCCTTTAACCTATAACCACATGTCTCATATCCACTCTCGGTCTCTTACGCTCGGCTACAGACAAGTTTTAGTGTATAACGTAAGCAAAGAATATCACAACTCATAACATTGATATCACAACATAATATGATTAAAACACTTAGCAGGTATACAAACGTTTTCCCCATTTCTCAAGATTATATACTCTTAGTTCATCTAATAGTTTTCCTTGTCCCTTTTATCCTTTCTCCCTAACATTATCCTAAGTTTCTTTCCTAATCTAATCACCCAATCTTAGGTAGGGGTGTAACGGTCCGGTCCGGTCTTTGAAGCATATTACGGACCGGACCGTTCAATTTAATATGGTCCAGTCCGGTCCGGTCCCAACATTATGTACTTTCAAAGACCGGACCGGACCAGACCGTTCATGATCGGTCTGGTCCGATCTGGTCCGGTCTTTTTAGCTTTACTTTACCTTTTTTTTTTAATCCAGCCAAAGTAATATATCCAAAAAAATCAAGCCAAATCAGAGAAAAATAAGCCAAAATACATATCTCAGATCACACAAAGAAGAAAGGAGAATGGAGATCTCAGATCTAGACAGCAAAGCGGCGGATCGGAGAAGACGAACAGACTCGAATGGAGGAGGCGACGCGACGGAGGAGGAACGGAGGAGGCAACGCGACGGTGGCAGATCTGTGGAGGACGCGACGCGAACGGAGGAGAAATGGAGGAGACGCGATGCGATGCGACGCGAACGGAGGACGCGTCGACGGTGGTAGATCTGGCGGCGCTCCATGAGAGAGGGTGGTGGGGATGGCTCTTGTGCTTGTGATGGGGTTGGTAATATAAATATTGATTTATAGAGATGAAGGAATGGAAGAATAAGAAGAAGAGAAAAGGAGAAGTGAAAAACAAAAAAAAAAAGAAGAAGGAGGAAGAAAATATTCGAGGAGGATCGGTCACAATTTGAGGAACAAGCAACTGGTCTTTGTGAGTCTTGATACAGTACTCCACAAGATCCTAACCGTGCTTGCAGTAGCTTTGTTGTTTGTTGGGGAAGCATTTTTTTTTTGTGGCTCTCATAAATGTCTTATTTTAGATATGCGGAATGAAGGACCCACTAGAAAGTTTACGCGGCCCATCATCATTTAAGATGACGAATAGCATACTGCATTATAGGCACAATAACATTTTAACCCCAAAACCACTACCAATTCCACCCCTTTCAGCATTTTTCTTTTTTTTTTAATTTATTAAACCTTATCGGTCCGGTCCGGTCCCAGCGGTCTAACAATATGTGAGACCGTGGACCGGACCATTTAAGTATGGTCTCAATTTTTTGGGACTGGACCGGACCGCAAGACCGGACCAGACATCATTTTTCGGTCCAGTCCAGTTCGGTCCGGGCGGTCTCGCGGTCCGGGACCGGACCACTTACACCCCTAGTTATGAACACACTAGCAACCCAAACCTAAGCAAAGGTAACACTAACTCCTTACCTCAACCCGTGAGAGATGAGAATTTGAGAGCTTGAGTGTGGTTCCCCCCCCCCCCCCTTGTGGTTCGACTCCGTGAGCTTAGAACCCCTTTGAATCGTTCCCTCCAAGCCGCACACCCCGAACACAGCAACGGAACCATAAAACGTCCGTCCAGGCGAAGGAGATAAAGGAGAGTGATCTTTAGCTAGTGAGTATTTGATGAAGGAGAAGAGAGATTTTCGTGATTGAAGGGAGTATGTGCTGAATCACCGGTTTGGAACTTCAGAGAAAATGAGAAAGACGAAAGAGAAAGAGAGTAGAAAGTGTTGTTGTGTTGTTTGTGGGTTTGCTTTTATTCTCATGTGGAAATTATTTGGTGGCTCTCATTGGAGGCTTCTTGGAGAAGCTTACAATATGTGGGCAGGATTTATTGGCTTCTAAGGGAAGCCACCAACAGTGTCTTGACAAAAACATAAAGTGATTGACATAGACAGCCGTACGGATGGTACAAAAATCAAGGGATCAACAACTCAGCATGAGCTGTCACGGGGAAGCAAAGAGACTTCGGCTCGACACGGAGAAGCAGTAATAGTCCGAGTCCCCTCTCGGTCAGAACCGCGAGGTTTCGTTGCGGTCGGCTAAACCGAGTTGACATCACATCTCGCGTTTGTTTTCATTTAGCTCGGTAGAGATCGGTCCGAGGTCCAACGTCTGTTTATCTGGTCGGCTCACGCATCCTGTTACCCTCACGACACTTATACCACTTCTATGACTTAATCCTATTCTTAAATAAACTTATATTTAAATCTATTATATTAAATATTAAATTTCGAGATGTTACAACTTCTCTTTAGGTATCGCACCCACGTTCTCAACGTATAACCTATCCATATATTCATTGTATTTTGAAGTGCTACCCAATATTTCTATGTAAAGCTCTCTATGCTCTCTCATCTCATTGATTATGTCAAGACGCACCAGCATCCAATTATCCTCATCTCCAGAACGGTGCATAGAAATAGACGTGAAAGCACAGTTTCCATCACTAGCAACATCAGTCACGGACTCAAAAAACGGTAATCGAATATAAATGAAGGTAATGCAATATAAATAATATAGGGAGTATAATTATAAATAATAGACCTGAAACCACAGTTTCCATCACTAGCAACATCAGTCACGGACTCAATATATTCTTGCAACGTAGGAGGGAATGCGTATCCATAGACCGGTTTTCTTGTTGTGGATGTTTGGGATGATTGCGAAAGTGGAACCTTTTTAGACTTTGACGTACTGTTCTTTCTCTTAGATGATTCCATTTTCTTCGTGGTTGCCAACAAACTATCCACCAACAAATCCATGCGCTCCCAATGCGAAGGCTCACGTTTCGTTGACTTTTCTTTCTTTGATCTTCTACCCTTTGTCTTCACCTTATCTTTAGGTGGCAATGTGGTGGTTGTATCGAGTCAGACAATTTCACGAAACTTGTGAAAAAGTCTCTTCTTTGTAGCTTTGTCCCCTGAATAAAACATTTACAAATACTCCTCAACTAGTGGAATAGGGTCTGGATCAACCTCTTCATCATCTGTCCTCTCCGATGCAACTTGTCCAGAATCAAACATGGATAATTTCTGCCAGTGGACATGCACCGCACTCAACAGAATATTATGCCCCTTCCTCTTATAGGCACCTAGCTTGCAACGACATGGTAATCCGTGAGTGCTTCTGATCCGACAATCACAGTCACTGGAACCAATACTATGCGCCTCTTTATAAATCAAACTCAGAGTTTCCCGAGATACCACGTAGCACAACTCCTTGTAGAGAGGGGTTTTCATATTGTTCTCAACCGTTGTTATGCTGACCTGTCAACATATTGTGCATGGTGTCAAAGCATGCGGCTATATCACCTACGCTATCCGTCAGCTCCCTCTTGAATGCGGCGTGTGCACTCTCAACCCTGTTTAACAAGATATGAAATACTATGTGTGATGTTAACATTCATATAATTATATCGATTAATTATTATTATCATTGCAATTTAGGAATTTACCTATTGGTTATTGTGTTCCCAAAATGCATATGCCTATTTATCCAAGCATCCATGAATTTCTCCTTGTTTTGGTTGAGGTATGTCTTCTTGACATATTCAAACAATCCACACCCGGCCTGTTTAGAGACTTTCACAAATGCACCTACACATGACTGGTACTCCTCCACCTTCTTACAATGGACGACATTCATCCATGCATCCATCACAACATCAGTCTTCTCATTGTCATGGAAGTACTCTTTGAACTTTCTTAGCGTTAACATTACGCTTCACATGCAACTGACAAAGTAAATGGGTGGCCATAGGAAATACATCTCCAATAGCTCTCACAAGATCACCCTCAAAGTCGGTGAGAATGACCTTAGGAAGCTGGCAAGGGTCTATAAACAATCTGCTAAACTGCATCAATGCCCAAAAGAAGCTAGTATAATTCTCAGATGACATGAAACAAAATGCAGCAGAGAATGTTTTGGCGGTTGATGTCTAACCAACTATCTTTAGCAACGACACTATATCTGTTGGTCTTGTATGTGTTGTTTATTATGAGCACCAAGCCAACGTTGCACAGTAGAGAAATGGATGTAGGGTGAGCCCAGAAAATATCTTTCACCACATCAGTACCAAGGAAGGTAGTGTGCGAGTACTCATATCCTTCCCTCGTCAAGCATACCAGGAGATGTTGCATCTGCGTACATGGAAGCCTCACATTTCTTCTATAGGTAGCACGGGCGGTGTAAATTTGTCCCATGGTTGTCAGATTTGCAGGAAATCTTTCTTTTAAAGTTGTCATCACTCTCTTTGGCTTCACCCCGCTCTTGGTAAGGTCAAACACAAGAGCACGTTCTTCTTCTGTTAGCCTTCCAGCCAAAGAATGACCAATCAACGATTCATACTCCTTGTGGTTACGAAAACCACATTTAACCTTCAACGACCGCTTGTCACCTGAATGAGCCGGCCTCGCATATAATCTAAAAGGGCAATTAGTCTTCTTGCTTCCGGTATTATATTTCAGAATTGCCTTTGAAGCCTTGTTTATGCCACTTTGCTCACATGCAAAGACAACTCTTTGCCTCTTACATTTCCCCAAGCCTAAGTCAGACTTTGTCACTTTCAGGACAAATCCAAGTCGATACCCAATTGTACGAACCCAGTCCACGACTTCATCCCGATTCTTGAACACTTCATTTGTGCAAAATGAATTGCTATAATTGGGAAACTCAATCTTCACGGATTTCATCACATGTGGTTCTTCAACATCATGCATTACATCATTTTAATTATCAGACATTGTATCTGCAATGGTTAAAAGACAAAATATTAGATTCTGGAATAACTTCCGTCTATGATGAGTCGGAAAATTTTTGTCTTCATGTTGACGAAAAAATTCTGTCTTTGTGTTCACGGAGAGTATGTTGAAGCCGTAAACGAAGCAGGCATTAACAGAGCTTTCCCCATTTGCAAAACGCAATACGAAATCCATACAAATTTGGCTAAACTACTACAGAGAAACAATAATATATATAAACATTACTTACTTAAAAATATACATGAAAGGGGTTTTTTTTCAAGAATATACCTTCAATGCTCTTAATAGTTATGCTCAAAGCAAAGAAACAAAGCTATTTCTATTTTTGATGATGATGATGTGTTTATGATGATGATCATGCTCTTTATTTTTGTTGCAGCAGAGAGAAAGAGAAGAAATGAGTTTGTTCTTGTTGCTGCAGCTTGCATTGGCAAGTTAAAGGGCATTATTGTCCAAGAAAAAGTGAAATGGGGACCAAAATCTCAACTACGGGGGCCAAAATTCAAATCTCATAAAAAGTGGCTGACACAACCACACTATAGTACAAAGAATAGGTGTTACAAAATTGGCCCACACGTATATTATTTGCTGGTGATTTGACAGTGTGACAAAGTCATGAGTGACAGAATTGGTGGGTGGCATATAGAATCTTGATTATTAGCAGGAGAATGCGCAGAGCATCCACACCTGTGTTCTTAATGTTTGTCATGATATATAGTGATCGTCCTTAAATATTTTTTTACCGGTGTAAAAAAAGTAGTCTATGTCCTTATTTGTTGTTTGTCCAAAGAAAATGGAAGAAAGGGAAGAGAGAAAAACATTAACAACCAATAATATTAAGAGTATGGAGTAATGTGTGAGATCCATTTTAAGAACAAAATAAAATTGGTTTATGATTGGAGAAAAATATGAGATTTGTCATTAAAGTATAAAAACTGTAAAAAAAATAATAAAATAATGAATGAGGTTCAGTTAGGGACAATTTTTTTGTCATGGGTGTGATTGCACTTATTGTGTTGTTTAATGTTTATCATATGAAGTGGATATGAATAGCATGAAAAACTAAATGTAAGAATTTGTTTAGATTTATACTCCCTCCATTTTTTCTAACACTGCTTCATCGGAAACGTTACGAACAGTGCAAAAAAAAAACGAAAATACCAAATTGACGAAGCAAACTTTAAACACTGAAATAAATATGTAGGAAGATGAAAGGTTGTGGATGTGGACATATTTTTAATGCCTTTGTGAAATAAGCACATGGAATGAGGTTAGTATATATGTTCAGCATGAGAAGGAAGATGAAAGAGTTAGGATTGCTTTGGATGGAAGAGATGCGATGTGGGGATAGTTCGAGTTAGGATTGCTTTGGATGGAAGAGATGCGATGTGAGGATAATTTGATTGCTTTGGATGAAAGAGATGCGATGTGGGAATAGTATGTGAAGATAATTTCCGAAGTTCAAAATCTAACATTTTTTTAATAAAAGGAATTGTTGTCCTTTCACACATTTTTAGGTGTAAATTCTAAAACTCAAATAATGGATAAGGTCCAAACCCCCGGTGACACAACATGCACTTTCCTCAACTTATAGGCACGAGAACACCGACAAACACTATTGACGTTGTCCAAAACACAATTGATATTGTCCAATACTCCCTCCGTCCTAATTATAAGATCATTTTGATACTTTTATTTTGTCCCACATGTACCGGTTATTATTTGTCCGTGATACCGGTTATTATTTGTGGGGTGTTATCCCACATGTACCGGCTAGCCGGTTTGTTGATGTACGACGATAGTAACGGTTCCCGGTTAAAGAATTCTGTCACCGAGTCGGGATATTTTGAGGGTGATGTGTGTGTCGTGTGTTAAGAACGGGAGATGAGTTCGGTCATACCTTGATCACTACCTGTATTTATAGGGTGGTTGAAAGGAGACACTGTAATGAATTAGTCATGATGGGCATTAAGGCCGAAGAGTAGCGGCTCCGTGAATGCCATGATGGGTGGCAATAATAACTAACCGTTATAACGGTTACGTATTGATGGCTATTGATGCTGAATTGCCGGTATGCCGAATTGATGCTTGTAGGTCCATGATACCGGTTATTATTTGTCTGTGATACCGGTCCACAACGGACCCTATTTATAAAATCTTATACTAATTTTCAATGATCATTAATTACTTTTTTCCACAAACACCCCTATTTATTTAACACTTTTTAGATTCTCGATAATATTAATAGGGGTAATTTTGAAAATACATATCAAAAGTTAATATTTCCAATACAATTAACTAAATTAGTCCACTTTCTAAATGGACGTGAAATCTCCCAAAGGGTCTTATATTTAGGGACGGAGGGAGTATATCTTTTGGCTCTTTAGGTTTTTTTTTTAATTCATATTTTTTGTCCATTTACAATTCTAATGCATAAACATAATTTTTTTTCCAACTATAATACTCTATTCAATCATTACTCTTACTCCTTATTAATTCTACTTTTATCATTTTTCTCATCTCTAAACCAATACATTAATTAATGGACACACTTACTAATAAAAATTAAATACTACTACAATTTTCAATAAGGATTAAGGGTCTGTTTGGCAAAACTAACTTATAGCTGTGAGCTTGTAGCTGATAGCTGTGAGCTTATAGTTGATAGCTGTGAACCTAGTTTATAGCTGTGGGATTATAGCTGTGAGCTTATAGTTGTATAACTAGCTTATTGAATTATAGCTGTTTGGCAAAATTAGCTGTGCAACTAATTTAAACATTTTAAATGAATGAAAAGTACATAACATGTAGAATAATAATTAACATTGACATTCATATTTCAATGACGATAATCCTACACTAATAGCTTATAGAGAAAGGCATATGCTTCATTCATATAGATATAAATGATAAAAAAAAATTATAACATTCATAATAATTATTACTAAGTACTACTGCACTTTAAACATTTTTATTATTTTTATAAAAATGTCATGGTATCTTTATTAACAATGACACGAAAGAAAGACAAAACTTTTAACCTATTGATTCGACACACCGCCATCACAAAATCACATAAATCAAATCTGAACCAAATTCACAAAATTAAAAAAATCGAGGATAACAAAAAAGTGAAAGAGAAATTTGATGATCAATGTTGAAATAAATATCACTTACCTTTATGTCTCCTGAATCAATAGTTAAATATAGGATTTCTTTATGAGTGGTTTTGGTGTGGTACGTACAGATGTTGAATATATAGAAGGATTCTAGGTTTTTGGGTTTAAGGGAAAAAAGTAAAAAATTTGGGGGTAATATTAATTTGGGTCAGAATAAATAATAATATAATTTAATAAAAAAAAGGATAAAATTGAGATATGATTTATTGAAAGCTCTTATTTTTTTCTCAAAGCTACCTGATGTAGTTTTCTAAAAGCTAGCTTTCAAAAGCTATAAGCTTCCTTTTTGAAAACTATAAGCTTCTTTTATTTTTTCTTCACCAAACAGCTCTAGTAGCTTATTGACCAAATCAATAAGCTAAAAGCTACTAGATAAGCTATAAGCTTGTTATACCAAACACACTCTAAATAGAAACATTTTAGACAAAGTACATATAAAACTTACAATAATAAATATTTTCTTAATCTGTGCTCCCAAGCCTAAAATGGAAAAAGATATGGAACAAAGGGAGTATGTTTTTTCTGGCTCTATATTTATACCTTTTTTTTTCAATGGTAAATTTTATCATTTTTTTAATCTATTATTTTCCGGTTACTCCCTCCAACTTGAAATATAAAAGAAAAATACATACTTCTCATAGTTTAAAATATAAAAGAAAGTTAAATAATTTTTTTAAATTTTGTTTTTATTCTTGATACTACTTTTCTAAAATACTCCCTAAAAAGTGGTTATCTGATTTATTTTTGTTACATTTTCAATGCTACTTTTAAAAAATACTTTTATTTTTTTTTATTTGAAAAAGTTAAATCTCAAACTAACCTTCTCAATAAGTATGAAATTAGTTTTTTTTTCTTATATTTCAACTGAAAGAAGAAAATTAGTAACCACATCTCTCCTTTTTTTTCCCCGAAAAATGATTTAGAGACCTACAAGCCTACAAACCTACACATAAGATTATGACACTTGTTATTTTCAAGTTAAAAAAAAATTAAATAAAAGAACTTAAATGAAAAATGTCAAGATCCTAATGTGTAAGCTTATGAGTAGATCTATTTATGTAGGTCTCTCAATCATTGCTCTTTTTTTCCCTATTTCTCTTTTCGTTACGCTTTACACAGAAAGAAAGAAAGAAGGAAATAAATACTCCCTTCGTCCCTAATTATAAGACCCCTTTGGAAGATTTCACCTCCGTTAAGAAAATTAATTAATTTAGTTAATTCTATTGTAAATGTGAACTTTTGATATATATTTTCAAAATTACCCCTATTAATATTATTGAGAATGTAAAAAGTGTTATATAAACAGGGTGTTTGTAAAAAAAAAGTAATTAATGATCATTGAAAATTGTTATAAGATCATATAAATAGGAACAAAATAAAAGTATCAAGAGTCTTGTATAATTAGGGACGGAAGTATTTATTTTTCATCGCTAGAACAGGGCTCACGGCTGACAGAAGGATTCCCACTTACCAAGGATGGAGATGATAGATGTAATAAATGTTGGATGGTAGTGTCAAAAGATGGAAAAATTATTTGATGGTCCAGGACTACTACGTTATTCATGGTCCACACTGACACCTATGAATAATAACCACCCATGACTTCTTTTATTTTTAATTTTTAATTTTATTTGAATATTTGGTAAATTATGATTGGTCTAAATCATGGATGACATGGTGGTTCTTGCTCAGAAAGGAGAGAGATGTAATAATATTAGGTGGTGGTGGATGAATCACAATAAAAGATAAAATCATAAATGATTGGAGCTTACTAATGATGGTGGATAGTTGATCAGATGGAAGATAACTGAAAAAATAGAAATAGATGAAGATCACAAAAGCAGAGAAAACATTATAAAACACTTGACTCTAGTCTTGCTGATGATCAAGTTTTACACATAGCACAATATACTACTTTGATTTATAGTACTGGTCCCTACCTTGTAGAAAAAGACTCTTGTCCTTCCACCAAGTATAGCCATTATCTCCCTTGGTTGATTACTCGGTTTCCACACATTAATGACAACCTTGTTGAGTCTTTCAATGGGCAACAAACTATAGATTACAACTTGATACATGCCCTTTGGCCATTAATTGATTACAAGAATGGAGGAGGAAGGACCTACAAAGTTACAGGCTATTCTTGCTTAACATTTACTGCTGATAGGACCTACAAAGTTACAGGCTATTCTTGCTTAACATTTACTGCTGATGGAGGAGTGAACAAGGAACCTCACCATAGTGCATTTGCTAGGAAGTAGGAACATACAATTGGTAATAAAGCATTTAGAACATATATGCCAGTAAAACTCAACTTCGTGGAATGCGAGAATATCATGCTAAATGATTCATCACTGCAAAGAAGGAAGATGAGAATTTCAGTCTCACTGAGGAATAGCAAAGATAGCTTTTAGAAGGGAGGGCAGGGTAAAATAAAAGCCAACCTTGTGGACTGGGAGTTGAAGTCGGAGTAGGAGTTGGAGTTGGAGTTGGAGTCTACCATAGAAGATTTACCAACACTGCAAAGCAGGCAAAGCAGGAAAATGCGATTTCAGTCTCACACAGGAATTGGACAAGGGTCAAAGGGTGCCATTTTTGGTATACTTACAAACAAGGGCAAAATAGGAAGACAAACAGAAGGTTTTTCTTTCTCTTAGGAGGAAACTTTCAGTGAAAACTCAACATACCACCGACTTAATAACTCTAACTATCCAGTGATTGCTGAGTGCAGTCCAAATCACCTATGTGGCATTGGAAATGGCTTAAAGAACAATGAGCTACTCTGGTCAATGTATTGGAGTAATCATGACGTTTAAGGGATTAAGGGCCTAAAGAACAAATTACGACAGAAGGCATCGCTGGACATGTGAGTTTACCATTAAATCACCATGATTCTTCAGTACACAATTCACAATAGTTCAAAATCAAATCGAGCAGCCAAAAACACTTGACGCATTCGGGTATAACTTCTATAGGAGGAAAAAGAGACTGAACAGAGCAACTGGAATCTATCCTATGCCTCCAAAGTTCTACCAATGAATTACGAAGACTCAGACAATCATTACTAGGCCTATCAATCTATCATTAAGTTCATCGCACATAGACTCGTACTGTATCAGAACTAACGTTAGGAGGTGGGACCACCTTTTGGTGGTGCATTTTCAAGTTTAAGTTCAATTAAACAATGATCCTGTAAGGAATCATGGTTTAATTTTGTTTTTTCATTTTGAAGGAGAGATATTAATTCAAAACTGGAAGCACCCTTAACTCAGATTTGATAACCTTTCAATATAATATCTTCAAAGATAAAAAGTTGGCAGCAGAAACAGGAGCTTAATTGTAATTTTTGAATTTTCAAGCCAAATAATTTCTATTGAAACGAATCATTGGTCATTCTTGAAAATGATGAAACCTAATGAATTTCATCCTTAGCCAACAATGGTAATTCCATAACAATTAATGAATGTGAAATGCACAATTGGCAATCACATCAATGAAATTGTACATAACCAATTATCAAATGATGAGTCAATAAACTTTCACTCACTTGAAGACCAAGTTATGACAGGTGGTGTCACAGGGGTAAGCACAGTCAATAGCTTTGACAGCTTGTCGATTGAAAAACCAGTCTCCAACAGCAAGTGCTATTGGCTGCATGATAAAAATGTATTAGCATATCAGATGATTATTTTCTGAGAACAATAAATAGAAAAGGGGGGAGGGGGTGAAGCTTGAGTAGTGAATATATCACATGGCATTAAAGTCACTTGTCTCAGACTCAGCAAACTTGATTTCCCAATCAAAAGAAAGTAAAATATTTTTTGAATGATTCTTTTTCTTCCCGTGAAACAGTTGGTCTATAATGTACCAAAACTGATTGTCCTGAAGTTTCAGATTTCTTTTCTTATATGTAGTCCACCACATCTTAGTTCAACAATATTGAACCACTATGGTATGGTGACTATTCAACAGTTCCTAGAATCCCAAAAGATTTATGTGGTATATAACTGGACATCTTTCCACATTACATTTTGTTTTTCCTTTAACAAAATCAGAAATCTAGATGGGAGGATTTCACTCTAAATGAATCCGTGATTTATAGAAAGATGGTATTATACACTAGTCATGACATATTCTTCTTACTAAGAGCTTTGGTCTTAACAGCGGTTTTAAGAATCCTTTTGAAGTCTGAAAAAACTGAACCACATTTTGAATGATCAAGAGCTCTAACTCATGGTTCGAATGGTTTAAACGGTTAAATTGATGGTTCAACCTAGGTCAAGCAGGAATATAATAAGAAATTAGAGGAGCGGAAACATGGCCTGTTCACGGTCTAACCAGTTGAACCAACTGTTCCTGTCCAATTTTTAAAACATTGCTGCATGCCTGTATCCATTGTCTCTCTTACACAGTATTTCCAGTAAAAGAAAGAGTAAAGGGTCTAAACAAATCTAACACAACACTCCACCCACATTTTCTGTGCAAATCTAACTCAGGCATACCTTGTTGTCAATAAGGGGAGAATTATCAGCAAACCATGTATCTTGTCTCTCAGATTGGCAATGAGCAAAACAAGAATTTATGAATAGTCCAGTTTGAGATGACGATGAGAAGCCTTCAACGTCATTTAGCATTTGATTTCTGAAGTCTGATTCAAAGAAGAGATATTACAAGTAAATCAGATAATTGAAGATATAAAATAAGTGCTATACATAATTCACAATAATAGAGATCTCACCTTGAAGGAATTGAATTTGAGATGAGTTACATTTTGCATGATTTGATTTACAATCATTCCAAGAACCATGAGGATCAGCTGCAGGTGGGGCTAAACTTTCTTGGAGCTGATGTAAACAATTACCATATTTAGTACATATCACAATGAATTCAGTCTTATTCACAAATCAGGTTGCAGCAACCAGAAAATGATCAACATCAATAACCACAGTAAAGATGATTCCTGGCATGCTTACCTTGGGGACCATTGCTTAGACCTAAAACTACAAAATCCTGAACATTGGAACTAATTGTACACAATGACGGTTGCATTAAATTTGACTGCTGGGCCCAGGCTTTTAGTAGGACTGAGTGTTGGAAGAAGTCCAAGTTATATTTATTTTCTTCAACATAAGAGGGAATTCCTAGACATTTCTAACAAAACAGAAGAGGAGGAAAAAATTGTTTTTCAAGGACCATTTGAAGGGAAATCCTAGACAACAAATTAGTCAATCAAGAATACATGGTATCCATATGGTAGCATTTTGAGGATAAATAAATAGATGTAACCTTGTAAGCATATAATTAGGCACTTCATCGACATAAAAATACAGGAGAAACAGTGTATATTACCTGCCACGCATCATAAGCTGCATTGAGTAGAAACAATGGAGTCTGAACATGGTCAATCAAATTTTGAGGAAAGAAGCACTGAAAAAAGAGAGTTTGGAAGTTTAAAATTTGCAAGTGTAGAAATTTCAAATTATGAATTGAACGGCACCCAGAATAAGAATTACCGAAGTTGGGTCCAGTTGGCTAAGACAACTTTGCGGTAGATTTTTTTGCACTTCCTACAATTTAAAGAAACATAAATGACATGATTTATTTATACAGGTTTTACAAACCTTACATTAGAGAAGTAAAGCCACAACGAAAAAGTTTATTGCAAGGTTGAATCTAATGACTCATCAAAATTGAGCACGTAACAATGAAGTTCCACTAACTTTGTATTCTATGTAGATGTTTTAATTACTACATTAAATATGCTACCTGCAAGTTAACTACACCTCCGAACAGATTCCTCAGTTGGCGCCCCCCAGATACATCAACTCTACATGATTGAACAGATAATCATATCTAAGTTTCTAGGCAAGGGTACAGGATAGAAGTCATATAAAACAAAATGTATCACTTACGCGTCAAGGAAAAATCCTGCATCACTTAAACATTTCACTTTGGTAGATTGTGGAAACAAGTTCCGGAACTCATCACAATGTATTATAGATGCCAAACCGCCTGCAGAGCATCCAGAGAGAAGGGCCTGGTATACATTTTTTTATGAGCATCCATGCACATTGGAGATTGAATAACAATAAAAAGAGACAAGGGAAACCTGGTTAGTATTCTTCATTCCCTTGGACATTAACTCATCCATTGCAGCTTGCCATATTTTTTGTCCTCGGAATTGAAGCTGTGCAGCCTGAAAGGAGAACGAACGTGCATGATACAATCATATATTCGGAAAAAAAAAAAAAAAAAAAGAATCTTTCCATATCCACAAGAACCAACACACCAGCAACATAGAATATAGAAGGATTAGTTCATTAGAAAATATATAGCCTACTTACCAGCAAAGATTCATAAAAACAAATAGATTCGTTGATTTATATGACTACAAGAATTGAATAATGCTAGCACCATACCCCAACGAAAAAACAAAACTCTGCTTCTTTGCCATTGATGTGTGAGCAGTATGTCAAATTAATAGCATAATACGGGTTGTATTTTTAGACGCCACAAATTCTCATGCAATTGTTTTAATAGAAATTACAATTATTTTACTATGATGCTACGAATTGATTGAATGTATCAGGAATTTGCATAGATAAAAGGGGGGAAAGTTACATGCTGTCATACGCTCACTGACCTCATTTTGACTATCTCCGCTGAAAGATGCTCCATCACAGTACCGTACCTTGACTCTGTTCCAGTTAAAGAAATCTGTCCACAACAAATAATATTCAGAAAGAAGACAACACACAAACTTGTGAATACAATTCTTGAAAGCTGCAGAAATGCATAGTTTAATTTGAACAAGAAACTAATGTAATGAATGAGTAAGGTAAAGTAAAAAACCAGGGTTTTCTTCAGCTTTATTGCTCAGTATCCCTGTGAATGCTAATTGTTTCTCCATGTGGTTTGAGGAACCACGGCGAGTAGTTTTTCTAAAGACACAACTCTTGATGGTATTGCACCATCCTCCTCCCTGCAGCAGCAAAGTATAAATAAGCATACAAGGTAAGACTTGTTGTAAAAGGGGTACATAAAAGCATGACAAAAAATCCATCATAGTTGCATAAAGGCTTCAAACTTTTCCGAAATTGTTAAACTTTAAGAAATTATAGCAAAGTATTGATATTGAGACTCTATGATCAAAATGCTTGGATATTCTTCTACATACCTCTAATTGAATGACCCAACTGTTTGCACCGGATCCAAAGCCAGGATGAAAGTGGTAACCAGGCAATGTTCCATCCAAACAGACTGGTAATAAATTGCACAGTTACAAAAGAATGAATAAGAAATTTAAACATTTGAGAGTCTTTAGAACAAAAAAAGCACTGCTATGAATTTTGAATAACTCAAAAACCTAAACAAGCATATACATTGTCCCTTCTCTCCTACCCCTACAAGTACTGTCTGAATCCTTAAACATGCTCATCAGTCCCAAACCAACATGCAGCAGTTTTCTTTTCCCCAAAACAATAACAAATAGAAAACATGGCAATAGAAACAAACATTTTTCCACTCAAGGTATTCACAAATGAAGTCATGAGGGTAAAACTGAGAGAGGGACCATCCCTGGGTGCAACACTTGCTGGGAGGGACAGACACACCACCCTCGAAGGAGATTAGTCTTTTGTCCAAAAGGCGAGGATACCGTGGCAAGGACCCAAAAATAAGTGAGTCTCCACTACAACCGCATCGCGACCACAACTGCGACCGCATTTTCCCACAATTTAAAACCAAGGTGGCAAATAATAAGTGGAATTGTGACACCTACTTCCCTATCAACATTCCTCATTTACTAGCAGTAGTTTTGTAAAATAAAATAAGGATTATGTTAACGAGTACCCTTAGAACATTCTATAAAGAATACAAACAATACGAACAGAATAACTTATTACCGAAAAACTAAGTTTATCACTTCTCGATATACAAAATAATTCATTTCTCTATACAAAATTATCTCTTTTATCTCCCTAAATAATGCCCGAAGGACACTCGTTAACATTTCCTATAAAATAAAAAACTAAAATTATTATCAGTGATAGAGTGTGAATGGAATTCCAACTACATTATCATGGTCACACACAATTTTGAAAGGAGAGCTTAGAAAAAAGATGAGCTGAAAAATGTGATATTTCATGTTCAAATCTCAAAGGGTATGCTATAAAAAAAAAATAAAAAAAAAAAGTGAGCTGAAAATGAGAGAGAGAGAGAGAGAGAGAGAGAGAGAGAGAGAGAGAGAGACCAGCTCCATTGGAAGAAGCAGATTGAATAAGAGTGAGAGGAACAGTGATAGGTGGAGATTGAGGTTGTTGAACGGCGTCGTTTTCATAGTAAGATAACGGAGAGTGAGTTAACGTCTCTGTATTAGATCCAGCAGCGTTGGCGGAGATAACAAAGGCAAGAAGAAGAAGATGAAGAAGGATCAACAGTTTCATTTTCATTCTCCTCTTTCTTTCTTTCTTTCTGAATGAATGAATGAAAAGAATCAAAAAAGCACTTAGAAAAAAGTGAGGTGAAAGGTTAAATCACAGTATCACTCTCTCTGTTTGGACTTAAGTGTGATGTTTATAGAGAGAATCATCATTTAGCGCGTGGTTTTTGCATTTAAATAGGGATGTTTTCTATTTTCGACATTCTTCTTAGTACTGTGTATTATTACAGTATATGCGTAAAACCAAATTAGTCAAACAGTGGGCCTGCCATGTCATCAGTGGAATTCTGACTAAACAAATATTTTCATGGGTTTTAGTTTAGGGTGACTACTTTGTTACCTTTAATTTATGAAAGGTTTGGAACCTTCTCCGTATGGATTACTTAAATGATGACAAATGTATATGGGTGTTGAGTCAAACTTATTTGGTTGAAAAGGTCAATTGTTTATTATTAAGTCTTTAAGGATCCAAATGCAAAAATACAAATTATTGAAGGAAAAAAAAGGGCAGAACGAGAAACTTTATCGTTTTGCAACCCTGTTCTTCTTTTTTGACTACCGTATACTCCCTCCATTTCTATTTATCTGTCATATTTCAAAAAAAATACACCCTTTAAGAAATGCAATCATTACTTAGATTTCCAATACATTAATTATGTTTTTACCCACTATACCCTTTCTCTTTCTATAATCATTACTTATCTTCCACTACTTACGAAAACCAATACCCTATTAAATATGGGTAGACATGAAAAGTAACATTTATTATACCTTAAAATAATCAACAGGACAAATAAAAAGAAATATAAAACTTCTCCAAAAACGGACAGTTAAATAGGAACGGAGGGAGTAGTATTTAGATTTCATGTTTGTAAATCCTAATTTCAACACTCAACTAATGGATTTTTAATTTTGCAACCCTATTCATTTTTTTTACTACTGTTTCTTTCCTTTTCCTTTTTTATTTTTTAAATTCAAGCATCAACATGATGAATTATCGAAGTAATTCAGATGATGATGCTAACTAGTAACTGCATGAATCAGCATATAGTCATTGGTTCTAATGAATTGGTTTCAATTTGGTATCAATAAGAACTGCTTTTAAATGATTCACATAAAGAGGGTAACAAACCCTTCATAAATTAAAGGGTTCCAAAGTACTCACCTTTAGTTTATTGACACATACACTTAGTTAGTTGACCCCCCTATTTTTGTCGAAACCCAAAAACACCCTTAATTAAAATTTAATCCCTAAACTACCCTTCAACCTATAAACACTACCTACCCCACCCCAATACTATTCTCATTCACGTTCTCTTCTTCTTTCCATTGTCAACACTCTTCAACTTCTTTCTTCTTCTTTCCTTGTCACGTTTTTTTTCTCATCTTCAAGTTCTCATACACATTACTACGATATGTTGTTCAACTTCTTTCTTCTTCTTTCTTATTTTTTCTTTCTTCTTTCCTCTGTTTTTATTTTTTATTTTTTTTTTTCGGGTTTGCTCGCTTAGGGGTAGGGGAGATCTTGCTGTGGGTATAGATTTAGGGGTTAATAGTTGTAGGTTTTTGCTATTCATGTGTTTTAATACATTTTATTGTATGTATGTTGTTTGCATTTTCGTTTTCTGCTGATTATTTGCGTTCAGGTATGTATGTTGTCTGCATTTTCGCTTTCTGAGTTCGTGCGTTTCATTTTTTTTTCTGGGTTTAGGTCTAGCTCGCTGGGGGTCAGCGATTTTCATGATTTAACAAACTCGATGGGGCCTCAGCGAGCTTTGTTGAAAATATGTTGCTCGCCAAGAGGGCAGCGAGCTAATAAGTTTTTTTTATGTTAATTTTATTCTGATGTTTATCACATATCCAGATGACCATATTTTCTGTACACAGTAATGTCGAGGACCAAAAACGCATCGGAAAGAGACCGTATGACGGTGTCCAATCGGAGGAGACGGGTAGAAGACCGGGCTGGATCGTCACAACCCGTGAACTCGTCCGATGAAGAGCAAGAGCAGGAGGTGGAGATGGTTGTTCATGACCCGCAGGACAAGTCTTTGCTTAAGAGTTACGATGAACACCAAGCTAAAGAGATTTGGCAAGGACGTGTAAGTATCATATGAACCAAAATTATTTCATGAAATATAATTTATAGTTTTTTTATAATTAGTTTTTACTTATATAAATTGCAGGACCGATTGTTGGCCCGGTGTCATAACCATGCTTTTGACATGCCTCTGCTATATAGTATTGATGTGCCAAATGAAGTGCGTGAGATTGTTGAGGCATCGGGGTTGGCACCACTTGTAGACACTGCATATGCAATAGTTGATCGGTGTCTACTGGGGGCCTTTGTAGATCGCTGGTATGAAGACACCAGTACTTTTCATCTTCCTTGCGGGGAGATGACGATCACTCTTGATGATGTTTCATGCATTCTTCACATCCCAGTCACATGGATTCTTTTACCATGGGACAAGCCTAAACAAACCGATGCAGCACAGCTTATGCGTGAGTTGCTAGGGATGGACAATGTTGAGGCAACGCAAGAGGTCTTGGACAATCGCAGTGGGGCCATCAAGTTCAACACATTGAAGGATGTGTTTCAGAGGGCCATTCGAAGACGGCGTCATGAGATTGCTGCTAGAGCTTATCTGTTGTACTTGGTGGGGACCACCTTATTCACAGATAAGACCAACAATACAATTGACTATCAATTCTTGCAAGCCTTCGAGGACTTGAAGCAAGCATTATATATTTTTTTAAAACCTTCTGCATGTGATAAATTTTGCATTTAAATTTAAATTCAACACAATTCAACATAGCATCATTCATTATCAACAATTCAACTATGGTTAAGTACATAAAAGTGTGGCATTACATAACATCAAAATCTCAATCACTTGCAATATCATATACAAGACCATCTGTAGTGGCAGGAGGTATTAATTTTATATATAACGCAATACGATCAATAAATGTGCCACTCCAAAGCGCTTCTGCCTCATTGAAATAATGTTGCCACGAAGGATGCACCATTGGTAAAGGTGACCCTTCCTTCAAAATAACTTGAATCTAATGGTTTGGGTCCTCCTCCGATGATCCTACTATGTTGACATTTCCGATTATCCAAAGTCTCGGATAAATTGGAGGTGCTTTAGTGTACGGAAAAAATGTAGCACAACCCCTCAGTTCAGAGCATAATGTAACAAGAACAACATTATACCGGTTAGCAATGACATGTCCCAAGTCTGGAATAGTCATCCACTTTTTTTTAGGAACACTCCCAATGTTACCCACATGGAGTGAGTTGAGCACCTCACTATATCGATCACTCCCACCCATTAGATCAAGGTACATATCCTTGTTTTGCTTCATCTCATGAATGAGATCGGTCCGGACAAGCATATAGGAATCCTCATTCTCACAATGATACAAACTAATTGATCGAAAGCCACAGTTTCCATCTCCTTTGACATCAACAATTTGCTTAATATGTTGTTGAATGCAAGAGGGGAATTGTTCTATGAAGGGAGAAATAAATTGGGTTTTGGGACATTTTTGGAAGGGTTTTGGGAAGACTTTTGGAAAGACCTTTGGGAAGTTGAATTTTGGGAAGTTTTCTTTTGGGAAGACATTTTTTGGGAGGACTCTTTCTCGACATATTCCCAACCTGAGGGGTCACGCTTTGTCGATCTTTCATGATTGCTGGTTTGACCTTTTGTCTTTGCCTTTTTATTCGGTGGCAACAAGGAGGTAGTAGCTGGATCTACAACTTCTTGAAAAATGGAGTGTTCATCCCGTGATCCACTCTTGTTAGGCTTTTTTGAAAAGATTCAGTTATGTTACTATGTTGACATGTCAACATCCTTTGCATGACCACTAAACAAGTGCATAGATCACCATTGCTACTTGCTAACATCCTTTTGAACTGAGAGTGGGCACCTTCAACCCTATAAGTAAAAAAGAAGAAAATTCATAAAAAAAAATACACTTGCAAAGATAATAGTAAAACATAACATGCAAAGAAAATATTATTCTTATCGATTTGAAGTAGTATTCCCAAGATGCATAAAATTATTTGTGAATGCATCAACGAATTTTTCCTTATGTTCTGCCAAATAAACCCTATTCACATACTCAAAGAGGCCAAGGCAATTCAGACACAAGCCTTCAAATTCTATCAATGAAACTTCATACTCATCCTTGTCCTTAGAATGCACTAGCTTTTTCCATGCATCATTGAATTTATCTTCATCATCGGGATTACGAACATAATTCTTCAAATTTACTTTAATATTCTTCTTGATGTGAAATTGACACAGCAAATGCTTTGAAGTTGGAAAAACCGTCTCAATCGCGTGCACTAATGCACCCTCAAAATCTGAGACAGTCACCTTTGGCATACAAGCTTCATCTTTGATCAATCTCTTCAAATGTTGTAATGCCCATACGAAGTTTGGATACTGCTCCATCTCCATGTAAGAGAATGCTACAATAAATGATTTATCTGTTGAGGTTTGTCCAACGACCTCAAGTAAAGGCCATTTGTATCTATTAGTCTTGTAGGTATTGTCTATGATGAGGACAATATTGAACAAATTCAAAAGACTAATAGATTTTGGATGCGCCCAAAAATTTGCTTTACAACATCGGTGACCTCGTCTTTCCTATACCAAGTGTCATATCCTTCATCCCTCAAACACTTCAAAAGATGTTGCATTTGTGATCTTGGATGCCTTACAGTTCTTCTCCACCAATTGCGTATATTGTAGATTTGCATCAATGTAGTACAATTGGATGGATTTTCTTCTCTCAATGTTGCTACTATGTGTCTTGGCTTCACCCCATTCTTTGTCATAGTGATGATTTTCTCATACTCTTCCGGTGTAGGCTTTCTCGCAGTTGTGTGGCCAATCAATGATTCATATTTATCATGGTTGTGGGAGCCACAAGACACCCTCACTATCCACCCTTCGAGGGATGACGATGGTCGACCATGTACTTTGAAAGGACAATTTGACTTCTTTGACCTGGTAATATAGTTTAAATCCTCTTTTTTTGGCTTGTAAAGACCATATCTTTGGCATGAGATGGTAATCCTTTGTTTCTTGCCAACTCCTCCTCTATCCGATCTAAGGATCCTGAGAACAAATCCTTGAGAATAGGCAACTTCACGAACCCATTTCACTGGAGATTCACATTCAGGAAAAACTCTTCCGGTCTCAAAAGCACTTCTGTAATCCGGATATTCAATAAGAACTAATTCAACATCCTCAATCTTACGAGAGCTACCATCATTCATCTCATGATTGCTCTCATCATCGTTTGCTTACATGTTTAAAGATCTATATATAGCGAGTGTGTTACAACGAGGAAAAAAAATAAGTTTACTCGCTTAGGGTACAACGAGTGTGTTACATTTACACACACGCTGACCCAAGCACGAACTACTCAAAAATTTCATTAGCTCGCTTTGGGGTCAGCGAGCGCTTTAATTTACACCCACGCTGACCCCACAGCGAGCAGTTGATTTTTCATTATTTAAGTGTACTTCGCTGCTGGGTAAGTGTATGTACAAAATTAACAAAGTCGCTGACGGTGCAGGGAGAGCTTTAATTTACACCCACACTGACCCCACAGCGAGCAGTTGATTTTTCATTATTTAAGTGTACCTCGCTGCTAGTTAAGCGTATGTCTAAAATTTAGCCTCTCGCTGCACCGTCAGCGACTTTGTTAATTTTGTACATACGCTTACCCAGCAGCGAGGTACACTTAAATAATGAAAAATCAACTGATCGCTGTGGGGTCAGCGTGGGTGTAAATTAAACATCTCGTTGACTCCTAAGCGAGCTAATGAAATTTGGCCCGGCTCGCTTACCCCTCCGCATATGACAGTACAAACAGTAAAAAAAAATACGAAAAATACCAAAAAAAGGTACGAAAATTATGAAAAAAAAAAGTACCTTGATGAGCACGCAATGCTTACACGATGATGATGTGCTAAAATATGATTGATAAAGAGGTGTTTTTTTCTGATATGATGTAGAAGTAGAGTATGAAATGTTAGTGAAGATGAAGAAGAAGAAGGAGAAGATAAAGGGTTTAAGTGTTGCATGGGGTTTAAGGGTGGAAAAGGTTGATGAGTTTTAAAAGGTGGTAGGAAGTAGGAAGTGGGAAAGGGTAGTTTAGGTAACTCAGTTTTTAGTAAGGGTGTTTTTGGGTTTTGGCAAGAAAGGGGGGTCAAGTAATTAAATTGGGGGGTCAATACACTAAATCCCTATTTTCATAGCCTTTCCTACACTCGGAACCACTTTTGGTTTTTAAATAATCCTACAACATTTTTTTTTATTATCTTACACTTTTTCATATCTTAAGTAGCTTTATTTTAAATTTACTTCAACATCAATAATCCAACTATGATTCTTGAATAACCCTACACGCTATCTTACATTACTCTGTCGATCTTTTTAAAATATTACGTATTATAATAAAAATTAAATTATTATTCAATTAATACAAATAATTCAACTACAATAACTTAAAAAATATATAAAATTACTAAAAATACATTAAAAAAATATAAATAATAAAACTAAATTAATTCAAATGAAAATACATATAATAAATTAATTTTGAAAGATGAAAGTTGGAAGATGATAGAAAAATTGGAATGAGTAAAGTATATATATATATATATATATATATATATATATATATATATATATATATATATAACGGCTACATTACACTGACTAGTTTTTAACGACTTGATTTTAACGACTACTTTTTAACGATTAGTTTATGTTTTACATAATTCAAATACACAAAAATAGGATCATAAAACAATATAATAATACATAATTCAAGTAGATAATAACAAGATCATAAAACAAGATGATAATGCATAATTCAACTACATAAAAACAAGATCATAAAACATAATACATAATATTGCATAATGCATAACTAAAATATGTCATCTAAAAACTACATCCCATATTTCTCCCTAATGAAGTTGCACAACACCTCATATCTTTTAGTTATCTCTCACTCATCTCAGATGTATCTTTGGCGATGATTAGAAAATCATTGATCTTCATCCTATCTACATCCATCTTCATGCTATCCTCATTCATCTTGATCTTATCTTGTGTAAGAATGTGATGTTATGTTTTGATGACAACAAATCAACATGTGTAAACCTCAAACATCAACAACCTTCAAGCCAAGCACCACTCAAGTTATTAGATAGTTCATATGATATTGTATTCTTTGTATTATATTATTTTATTTCATATGAGAGTGGGTGGTAGCTTAGGTTTATCTCAATTTAAGTAAATGAATTGTTGATTATGTGGTGATATGAGATTAACTTGATAGAAAATAGCTCACATGAAAGTAGAAATTAAAACATATTTGAAAAGTTATTTTTTAATCACTTTAGCAGTGGTTAATCGATTAGCTCACAAGGCTTAATCGATTAACACGTGTATGACTGCTTTAAGCTGTTTGATTAACAGTGGTTAATCGATTAAGGGTTTGTATTAATCGATTAATAGCTGTTAAATCAGAAAAATTATTTTGTTTAAAAGCTTTTCATTGTGACTTTGATTTGGTTACACACTTTCACAATTTTTCAAGATTCTTTCATGCTATTACTTTTCAAAGAGAGCTATTCAATTTTCTTAGAATTCTATCAAGAACAAATCTTATTCTTCTCAATCTCATTCTTCACTTTCATATTCTTCAATTCACATAGATATTGAGATCTAATTAGGTTTTAGTGTTACAAAGTTTGGTTGAATCAATCTACAACAAAGGGTTGTGCATTCAAGGATTCAACAATTCAACAAAGTGAAGAATTCACAATTGGAAGTCTTTGAAGATTCAAAGCAAGAAGAAAGGAATCGGTTGGAGAGAGTGCTTCACAAAGAACGATTCAAGAGATTTAGAACAACAATTGGTGGGGTAGATTTTCAAGAGCTTGGTACTCTCTTGAAGGGTTAGGATAATTTGAGTGAGGTTTTCTCTTTTATCCATTGTAATCTACACAATTGTTTTCTAGTGGAAATCTCTCTATTGCGATAGAGGGGACTGGATGTAGCTCTCGGTGGATTGAGAGTGAACCAGGATAAAATCTCTTGTCTTCTATCTTTTACTTTCTTTAAGCTTTGAGTGATTTAATCAATCAATTGAACAATTAGGTTAGATTTGGGGCTTTTCATAATTCATAGTGAATTAACACTAATTTGGCTTGGTAAATTTAATTAGTGTTGTTCTTAATTTTTTTTAGATAATTGTTCTTGCATTCTTGGCATTTGGTTTCTGTTGTGATTCTGATTGAAAGTGATTTTTGCTGGTTCTGCACATAGTTAATCGATTAAGAGTTGTATTAATCGATTAAATTTAAATCACCTTTCAGGTATTAATCGAGTAACTGACTTGTTAATCGATTAATTGTTTTCTTACTTTCAGGCGTTAATCGATTAGTCAATTCGTTAATCGATTAAGTGTTTCAAATTTTGTTAGAAAATCAGTTTTCTCAAAACCATTCTCAATAGCAATCGAAAATTTGATATCAACGCTCCAAAACACTATTCACCCCCCTCTAGTATTTTTTTAGCCGCTTGTTGGTTTCCAACATCTTGCTCAACCTTTACCATTCCAGAGAATTTGATACTATACTGATCTAATACATTATTAAAACTTGTCATGGCTTCAACTTTTTTTTTTGAGTTATCGCATTGAATTCAGCAACATCGTTTGTATTTGAAGTTTGACCTTGCTTTCCTTTTGCCTTTCTTTTGATAACTTTTTGCCCAATTGGACGTTCCAAAATAGGCGATGTTGGATTGTACTTGGTACTTGTTGGTGTTGGTGGGTTAAAAGATTGCGAATATGCACCGGAGGCAGAAATCTGAGTTTTTTTTAAGAACATTCAAACATACCTACAACCCATTTGGGTTCATCTTTCAACAAATGCCAAGCATGCTCATACTCAAAATTGACCACTCGGTGTTTTGGGATCTCCGTCAATCAATTGAACACGGATATTACCCATTGTGAGGTTGGTTTGTGGTGGTTGATACATGGTGTGTTGGTACGAATATGACATAGAAAATGGATGGTTGTAAAAGTTTGGGTTATATTGTAGATTTGGGAATGGGGAGGATTTTGATAATTTCTAGTGTTTGAATTACTACCTTGTGTATTAGGAGTAATCGGAGAGTATGGAAAAACCAACGTGGGGTTGGTCAAGTGGTAGCTCACTTGGCCCCTTAACCAACTGGTCTCGAGTTTGAGCCTTGGGTATAGAGTAACCCCCGCTGGGAGACCCCTACCGCTTAGTGCGAGCTCAGTTAGGTCGGACCGGATGAGTCGGATTCTAGGTAAACCAGATTCGGGTACCGGTTGATGTACACCAAAAAAAAAGGAGAGTATGGGAAATTATTGTTTGGTGGAGGTGAATGATTTTGTATGAAACTGAAGTAAGCATTATAATGATTTTGATTGGAATCCATTTGGCTAAAATCAAAATTGAAATTTTGGTTGTGAAATGTCGATACAATGCATACATATTTATAGAAAAATTTTATAATGATTATTTTCTATCATTCAATGGTAATAAAACGACTATTTTTTTACTTCAAATACTACTACTCAACAAATACATTGAAGTGCTCACTAAAAGTCACATTTACACTATTTCAACTACTTATATGTTGCCCAACTACTCATACACTCCATCAACTCACAACTACTCATCACTCTTCTTCTTTCCTCGATCTTCACTCACTCACACCCATTTCTCTCTTCACTCTTTAAACCCATTTCTCTCCTCACTCACACACTCAGTCTTCACTCCCTCCCTCACACACTCTCCATCACGACCACCTTTTCCCTCACACATACATTACCTCACCAACGCACATCTTCTTCTCCCTCAGCTGATTTCTTCTCCCTCAGCTATCTCTTCTTCTCCTTCATGACCACACCTCAAACACACCTAAGAAAACCCGATCCCATCAAGATCAAACAAGGTTCTCCTTCAAATACCTCAAATCTGCAAAATTGGCTCATCAAACGACTCAAATCCGCTCTGCATGTGGTTAGATTTCGCCGCCCCCAGCATCAAATTTGTGTTGGCAGGAAGATTTGGGATTTTAGGGTTTTCAATTTTCCTTTTTCCTTCTTCTCCTTTTCATTTTCAATTTTGTAATATTGTTTTTTTTATCTCTCTGGTCTGGAATGGTTGATTAATGTGATTTTTTTTGCATGAAATTTTTTATTTTCTAATTTAATGAAAAAAGGAAGAAGACGAGGAAAAAATTATTTTTTTGTATTTTTTCTTTGTAATCCGTACGGTGGCGAGCCCACCTCTGGCCTCAACGCACTGTCCCTTGCTGAAGCTACTGTTCTTGGCAAGGGCTACCAATTCACCTTCCTCCAACGCCTTTGGTTCGTTCCTCAAGGTTCTTCACATACAGAAACCCAATCTCTAAGAGACTGGGTTGGAGATGCTCTTAGGAAGTAGCATTTCTCTTAGGATATGTTTGGGAGTTTTGAAAGGGATGAAATGGAAAGGAAAATGTTTTCATTCATTTCCTTTCCATTGGCTCCACCCCAATTGGGTAAATATTTTAGTTGTTTTAAGTGAAAATTTTCCATTCCATTCTATTAATTTGGAACTCAAACAATGGAAACATCATTTTAATTATTTTCATTCCATTACATCCCCTTCTATACCATCCATCCAAACACAGCCTTAGGCTTTGTTTGGTTGAACGAAAGAAAATGGGAAAAGAAAAATAGGGAAGAGGGAAATAGGGAAGAAATATTATAGTGATGAGAAAATGAGTAGATTTTGTGGTTATTTGGTATGAGAGAAAATGTGAAGAAACAGGGAAGAGAGAAAAGTTGATTTTTCTTTCCTTTTATTTGATTGGAGAGAAAAGTATGTACGCTATTAGATTGTTTGCAACAATTTCCCAAGGAACAATAGTTGAAAGAATTATCCGACTAATGTGTATAAATATAGCAAATTAAAGAGACTTACTCTTTATGCTTTTGTTTTTACATTGTTCATAGTATTTGGTTTCAACTATCCTATAAAATATTGAAGAATGTGATGAAATCTCCTCAACAAAGGTTTGAAGAGTTGCAAATAATGCTCAAAATTCGTTTTGACTAGTGCAAACCAAAGAATGTTTCTTATTGTGAAAAGTTGTATATGCAAAGAATAGTCAATGATTCCTAGCTTCAATTTTTGTTTTTCTGTTCATCATTTTTTTTTTCGGTTTCCAGAAGGTGGTACTTCAATTCTCTTAAGAATTGGATGGTGAATTATTTGTTGTATATGTTCTTCAATGGTTAACTCCAATTACAAATTTGCTTAAAAGAGCTTAATTTTTCAACGTCAAAAAATTATTTAATATATTTATTCTTTCAATTAAACACACATTTCCAATGTGAAAATTCAACTTATCTATATGTTTTGGTCCAGAAAAATTAGGACCTTTAGAAAGGGGTTAGTATAGTTTGGCAAGAGGAAACTCTCGGTCCTACGTACTCATTAATCTTTAACTCTTGAGACTCAGGATTATGTAGTTCTTGTTTGTAGTTTGCACTGATGTTTTCGCATTAAGAGATGGGTTTCATTATCGTGTGATATTGCCAAGTCGGCTATTGAGGGGTCTTCTTCTGTTGAGGGGAAAGCTCCTCCTTATCTATGAACAATGTGATATCATTCATGATTTAGAGCTCACTGAATACTGCTAATGCTTCGTAAATAGAGTGTATGAGGCACAAAGACCTCACTTATGAACTTGCATGTGCTATGGAAATATTATTATGTAATTCTCTCTCTTTTCTCACTCCTTGAAGCTATATTTATTTGAATTCTTCACTTTCCTTGCTGAGTTAGTTATCTTTTAAGATAATCTTCCCTTAATCTTCTCGATTTTTGATTAATTAGATTAGCTATATAGTGTTTATCCCTAATTCTCGGTGTATGATCTTGTTGAGATATTCTCTAAGATTCATTTCTAATATAGGATAAATCATCTATTTTTCATTATCTACTTATCATGGCAATTATTAAAATAAATCTAACAATTAATGTAGAGTAATAATGATGTTGATGCAAGCTGTTATACGATTTTTGTCCAATCCAGGTAAGTCGGAGGACATCGTCCCTTGGTAATGCCCTTTTGACTTACTGTGAGGTCGGTTACGGGCTATGGTCCAAGATAGGATCTTTGGCCATATGAGCAGACCGGACCATTATGCATTTTTAATAAATTTGCATAGCAAAAGATTGAGTGAGAAAATAATTTCACCATGTGACAACACATGTAAAGTTCCACTAAGCAACATGTTTGTTTCATATAATAACATCGTATAGACTAAGTATGTATTGCAATTGAGATGTCACACATATTGAAGTGAAAGTCAAATAAACATGGATTTCCAGAAAGCCGATAAATAAACCAATCTTTTATCTATGAATGTATAATTTCATCCTTTCCATACATTTAAAAATTATTATTATTATATTTTTTTTGTTTTTTCTCATTACTGTTTTTTCTCTCCCAGTGAGATGTTTTTAGTGGGAATCGAACCCGGAGCTACTAGCACCCTTGTCTCATTCCCAAGATTTCAATTGGGACCTTACACCAACTGAACCAAACCCCGTTAGTTAATAATTTTTTTTTAACGGAAAGGAAGAAAGTAGTGCATTCCTCGGAATTTTAACTCGATCGAACACACTTACATTTTATCCTACAACACTACTACTTGAATTGGCTATTAAAAACGAATACGGAAGAAAGCACTTTGTTCATTGGTGTACTTCGATCCAAGGATGATTTAGTGGTATTAATCCTCCGATATAATCAATTACAATGGGGTTAAACTATGCTCACTTTCTTGAAGCATTATATGCATGCATATTATCATGTTTAACCACCTCTACCCACATCACATTATTAAGCCATATTGTTTCTTCTTCTTCCTCGTGTATGTCTTCCAAGGGTTTACTCATTCTTGATTTTTTTTTTTTAAGGATTGATTATAAATATCTAGAAATGGTTAAGTTTTATCATAATATATCTAAGAGATATAAAGTTTTATAACTTTATTTATTCAAGAACATAACTTTAGCATTGGGTGAAGACTGAGGTTACCAAAATAATTCTTAAAAATATATGGATGAATATTGATGATAGTGAGGAGTTCAATTGTTGTCATGTGTATAAAAAAACTTTGTTACCAACGTGGCTTGAGATGAGTGGTAAGCGGCTCGGTCTCGTTTAAGCAATGTATCGGATTCGATTCCTTGTTAATGCAGAAAATTCATGTTGGAAGACTCACCTGTCATAGCCAGACACGCGACCCGGGTCGGATCCAGATGTACCTAGGTAGTATTTGGGGAATCGTATGAGCAACAAAAAAAACTTTGTTGGTAGATGTAACCCACTTTAATAATTTCTATCTTTCAAAAATTATTAATCTTCACTTGTTTGTTGGGAGCCCTTGACACATTAAAAAAAAAACTTCTAATTCAACCCCCTCTTGCTTATTTACATTATTGATTTATTGTACAACATTACCTTGTTAAGAATCCCACATTAAGCATAGAAGGAAACTCAATGTGATACTAAAAGTTATGAAACTCTCCCACTTAATAGGCTAATTTTTTAGGTTGGACTTTTTTCATGTTTCCTAGTAATTGATTCTTTTTTTGAGAATTTGGATAACATAAATAACTATTTGTATGGAATGTTAAAATACTGACAGATGAGTGGAGTTGCAAAAGAGAAAGGATCATCTTCGGCTCAATGTCAATAGAGTGAAATAAGTCGTAAATGTCAAAACTTAAAAGGGACAACAATGTTTTTTTGGTTTACGAGGGAAATCCTATCGTCATTGTCGCACATTGACGACTCTGATGGGCAACCTCGCCTCCAGGTCATAACCTGCAAACTACCTGAAGGAGAACAACCACTCCCGAAGGAGCGACATGCTCATACCGCCGAGGTGAGATTCGAATCCGTGTCCTTGCGGATTGAGGACAAAGTCCCGAGCCAAGTGTACTACACCTCGTTAGTAGGGACAACAATGTTGGGAATCCCATTTTTAATGAAAAACGAAGTTCAATATTGTAGTTAGTGGAGCTCTCTTTTTTTTTTTTAAATAAGAATGGAGCTCTGTCATTCATAAGATTAAGTCTTTTGGATTGAACTCCCCTAATATGATTAAGTTTTTTTTTTTTTTTTGGTTTTTCAAGATATCCATCTATGTAACGGAATGACTAAACTCTAATGGTTAAGTTATAATACACATTTTAAACATCTATTCATGAATACAGAATGGTATATGTATCATGCATTAAAGGCTATACAGCCTGTTTAATCAACCATAGCTGTTTTTCAGAATATGGTATGTCTCCATCAGCTCCCGTTAATGTGGGGTTGGTCAAGATACCACTGTCAATTGATTGGTATTTATATGTTCTAGCGGACTTTCCTAATTTCATTGAATATAGGAAAAAAATATGGAGTGTACCTGCCATTAGGACCATATATTCCACATGATACTAAAATTTGAAGGGTGAACACTCATTTGGGCTATGCTAGTTATTATGCTTACCAAAAAGAGAGTCATTAGCACACAATTCAGCTTTAGCTTATTAATTATGATCAATAAGAAACAAGGCCTCTAACAACATATTAAGAAACTAGGGAGAGAATTCTTGGTTGTGCACCAACTGTCTTCTTTTATTGATAATAAAAAATTAATCATTTTTGAGATAAAGACATCATCGAAATTGATACAACATCTTCTAATAAAAAAATTTCATACATGGAACAATAATCGAATCTTTAACTCAATAATCTACGAAATGTAATGAATTTCATTAGTAAGGGAGAGCGAATTCGAGTAATGTAATTAATAATTAATAATCAAGTAATCTTGAGCTTTTTTTCAAAAAAAAGAAAATTATAAAGGGAAGGAAAGAAGCAGTAAATACTGAGTAAATGCACCCTGCAATACATCAACTAACCTCATACTCTTCCCACCTGCTAATATTTACTTCAGTCTGTGAACTACTGCTTTATATTCACTTCTAGCTCTGTACTCCAAAGCAGTTCAAAATCTTAGAACCTCCTTAGTCCTTTCTCTTTTCTATCCCCTTGGCTGGTGTATGTTCTAATTAAGCAGCATGGAGAGGAAAACAAGTCATGTCTCTCTTACCATTTTGGCAATGCTTGCAGCATTGCTTTCTCAGAACCTTGTAATTCCTGTAATGTGCTCCACCACTGTTGAAGATCAGAAGAATTACTACACTCCAGATCCACACACTGGAACTCCTCCTACAGGTTTCTCTAATTCTCTGTGTAATTCTCTAACCAGCTACAATAATGTATCTATATTATCCCATATTATATGCAAAGCATTATTGTTATTTTTCAAGGGCGACCCAACATATACAAAGGCCTAAAGAGAATTTTATGCTAAAGCTAAGCTTTTTTAAATTAATTAAAATCAACATTATTAACAATTTATCAAATGTTTTTTAGGCCTAAAATAGTAAGAACATGCATTTTTCTGTTAAGGGGTGGTTATTAGCAAATAACAATATTATTTTCATGTCTTAGAGGCCCTAAATATATAATAAGACATTTTCTAAGAAGAATATTGACAAAATATTTTGGGACCTAAAAGCAAGGTCCTTACTATTGCTGGCTACTCTTGTTGAAGAAAAACTCTAGTAAGATATAAAAAATATTATTTGTTATTATTATTTATTTTAATGATATTATTTGTTATTCTAGTGTTGCATGAATTTTATTTTTTTATAGGCCAAAGTGTATTAATAACATAATACAATAGGCCAGGTACTCAAACCCAAATATAAAGAGACAGCATGTAAAATACTAGACAAAGTGTTGCATGATCAAAAGTTTTGATGTTAGTTTCCTTTCTCATCTGCTAATTAATATAATAATATGCATTGTGTTCACTTATTATTGTAGGCTCACACAGTAGTCCTCCATCTCATGGCTCTGGAGGTAGCACATCACCACCCTCTCATCATCATGGAACCCCATCAACACCCTCAGGTGGAAACTGTGGATCACCCCCACATGACCCTTCTACTCCATCAACACCATCAAACCCTCCCTCAGGAGGAGGTGGATACTATAACTCACCACCACCTTCTGGAGGTGGTAGCCCACCAACACCTATCACTGTGAGCCCACCAACCACCCCAATCGACCCAGGCACCCCAAGTATCCCCTCAGTACCCCCTTTCCTTCCTTCCCCATCTCCCTTCACTGGCACATGCAAGTAAGTTACTTTTCAACACAATACCTTGTTAATGATACTCCCTGCGGTGCTTATTATAAACTCACTTTCTCTCTCACAAAAAAAATGTTTATAATAAAGAATGGAGGGAGTATAATAATAACTACTACCTTGTTAATAAAATTTATCAGGAATTAACAAAGTTAATTTTTTTTATCAGTTTAAGGAAGTTAATTGATATTGTTAGTAGTATTAAATTAGTAATATTAAGTATATTTTTTAAATTATTTTTGTAATTATTATTGTTATTTAAATGTTGATCAAATAATAATATTTGTGAAAATAAAATAATTAATATCAATAAAATTTGAAATAAAAACTTATAAATAAACATAATATTTCCACGGCGAGCTGATTATATTATTTGCCCGTTTGGATCTACGACATAGGGCTTTTGGACGCGCGTTTTGGGAAACCCCCGTGAAAGTGAGCTTTCGCGTTTGATCTTTCAAAACGCATAAACAAACAAGCTCTAAGACACAATGAATATATGCAATAGGTTGTACTATACTTTAGTACACTACCCAATATTAAAGTATGAAATGATGTAAACTAAAGTTGAACTTTTGTACACAAAAAAAAAAAAAAGTTGAACTTTTGAATATTAGCTCCGCTTCTCTTCAAAGTTACATTTTAGAATAATTTTTTTAATGTTTATTAGTTATTTTGTATTTTGTAGGAGGGCTATATTTTTTTTATTTATCTTTTATTCATTAATGTGAAACAATATACTAACACATTTATAAAATTTTCAATACAAGTTACGATGATAAAACTGTAAAGTCAAATACCTTTTTTGAATTTTTAAGAAATATAATTATCCTTCTTGATCTAGGTGATATAATTAACTATGAAATATAAATAGAATCAATATAAATGATTAAGAGATGTATGGAACATATTCGGACAAAATCTTAAATAAAAACTCACATTGACACTCAATTTTTTTCTAAAAATGTTATATTTACATTAACATGAGACAGAATTGACACACTAACATTTCGGATAAAGAAAAGTGAAATTAAAGAGAGAATCGATGAGGTTCTCCATTATTTACCCAAACAACAATGTTACTTTTGCATTAAATATGGATACCAAACGGAGGTACCTTCCTTAATAGGCCGAGAGAAAGAGAAATTGAAGAAAGAAAAAATGTTTTCACTTCATTCTTTTTATTCACCCAAAGATAGACAAAGGTACCACTACTTGTTGTACAAATAATACTCTTTTTTACCCTGAACAATTGGTGTTTTAACTTGTTTCTTATCTTGATATAGATATAATAACATTATTGTTATTTAAACTAGCCAGAAACCCATCATATCTAATCATTATTTTGTACTCGCATAAATCATATGTTATTCCAAAATTGTGTAAAATAGCTGGAAAAATAAATAAATCTCTTAGTATTATCATATTTTTTATAACATTGTGGATCTTTTACTCTATTCTTCAGCTTCTGGAGTTCTCATCCGGGAATGATATGGGGATTGCTTGGGTGGTTTGGAACCTTAGGAAGTGCATTCGGTGTCCCAAGTGTCCCAGGTTTTGGTTCTGGTGGTGTGACCTTGCCACAAGCACTTTCCAACACAAGAACTGATGGAATAGGAGCACTCCTCAGAGAAGGGACAGCATCCTATCTCAACTCCTTAGTGAACAACAAGTTCCCTTACACAACCAACCAAGTGAAGGACGGATTTGTGGCATCACTTAATTCGAACAAGGCCGCGGCGGCACAAGCCAAGCTGTTCAAGATGGCCAACGAAGGGCGAATGAAGCCGCGAGCCTGAAATAGATTAATTTCTTATTAATTTGGTGTGCTAGTTTATTGGTTAAGAACATTTTTTTTCTTCTAAGATTTATGCTTGTTTAATTTGTGTTATTTCAGGCTCTTATCTGTGTTTGTTTGTTTGTTTATCTAGAGATGGATGTGATGTTTCTTTTCAGATATTTAATGCAAGCTGCTTTATGGTTTTAATTAGTTTTGAACAATGTTAGTTCTTTTATTAACTATGCACAACCAAAAATAAAAGGTTCATTTATTATTACAATTGAAGGATTCATGTTTCACACCAGATATTATAGATCATTGATGCAAACACTGCATATGAAATCCTCTGCTGCCTACACTTGCTAATAAATCTCCACACAAACAAAATCTTCCGTGTCCAATAATCCTGATATCTCCCTGACAGATTCTAATGCCAAGTCACTGTGTGCATTGATGCAAAACTTGTTGAGAGACGTAAATGAGAAGAATAAGTGCTCCTTTTCTTCCATGTGATTCATGCAGAGTTCATATAAAATTGTAGAACTGACTTGCCTCTATTAATTCAATAGTGTGGATATTTATACAGATAGGATACAAAGGGATAATATCTACAGCCTAACTGATAGGAGATAATATCTACAGCCTAACTGATAGGAGAGATCTTAGTATTATAGTTACAACAATAATATAACAGATAGTATAATAATAAGGATGAGAGAATATGCTACGGTTCTCATGCAGTAGGATAGAGCTTATCCAATACGCCCCCGCAAGAGGATGTCGCCATCGGAGACATGCATCTTGGACCTGATAGTGAGGAAGGATGGTCTGCCAAGAGGTTTCGTAAGCATATCGGCCAGCTGGTCACGCGTAGAAATATGGGAAACACAGAGTACTCCTTGGCGAATGAGCTCACGTACAAAATGATAATCAAGTTCAATGTGTTTCATGCGAGAATGAAGAACAGGGTTGGCACATAAGTATGTAGCACCAACATTGTCACAATAAAGATGAGGAGTGGTAGAGAGGGGAATGTGAAGTTCGGAGAGGAGGTGACGAAGCCACTGGATTTCAGCTGCTGTGTTAGCCACGGATCGATACTCAGCTTCCGTGGAGGACCTGGCTACTGTGCGTTGGCGTTTTGAGCTCCAGGATATAGGATTACCACCAAAATAAATGATATATGCAGATGTAGAGGTCCTATTGTCAAGGTCCCCAGCCCAATCAGCATCACTGTATGCCAAGATATCAAGTGTTCGTGGCTTGTGCAACTGAAGACCATGATTGAGAGTGCCCTTTAGATAACGCAATGTGCGTTTAAGTTGCTGCATGTGTGTTTCAGTTGGTTGATGCATGAATTGTGCAAGCTTACTGACAGCGAAGGAGATATCAGGGCGTGTCAATGTCAAGTACTGGAGAGCCCCAATCATGCTGCGGTAGGTGGTGCTGTCAGTATGGGCAGACCCGTCAAGGAGTTTTAGTGCTGTTGTTGTGCAGAGAGGATTTGAACACGGTTTAGCCTCAGACATGTGAAAGCGGTGGAGCAAATCCCTAGCATATTTGTGTTGGGAGAGAAATAGGCCCTTTTTCGTAGGAATGAGCTCAATGCCAAGGAAGTAGTGAGGTGTCCCAAGGTTCTTAAGTGAGAATCTCATGCTAAGGTCGTGAATAAAATTGTTGAGGAAGGACTGTGAGTTACCTGTGAGAAGGAGATCACCAACGTACACAAGGAAACAGATGGTAATATTGTCACGATGGTAAACAAATAGAGATTCATCACTCTTGGACATAGTGAACCTGTAACTGAGCACATAGTTTTTAAGTGTTTGATGCCATGCCCGGGGTGCTTGACGAAGACCATAGAGAGGTTTGTGAAGCTTGCACACATAAGAAGGGTACTGAGGATGAATGAAACCTGCAGGTTGTTGCATATAAACCTCTTCCGATAGGGAACCTTGAAGAAAGGCATTATTGATATCAAGTTGATGCATTGGCCATGATCGAGCTAGAGCAATAGTGAGAATGACTTTTATTGTTTGAGGTTTGACAACTGGGGCAAAAGTCTCTTTGAAGTCAAGGCCTGGTGTTTGGGTGAAGCCTTTTGCAACTAGTTGTGCTTTGTACCTGGAAATAGCACCAGCAGGATTACGTTTAATACGGAACAACCACTTGCAACCGACAATATTGTGATATGGTGGAGGGGGAACCAAGGACCAAGTGCCATTGCGCATTAAGGCATCAAATTCTTCGGAAAGAGCTGCACGCCAATGAGAGTGTTTCATGGCTTCAGAGACACAGGATGGTTCCAAGTTTTCTGGTAGTGGATGTTTGGAGGCATGGAGAGCTTTCTTGGGCTTGTAAATGTTGTTTTTGGCCCGAGTTACCATGGGGTGGTGGTTATGGTGAGTAGGAGGAGGGGAAGGTGGCTGGTGTGAGGCAGTGTCGTCCCTGGTCAGAGATTCACAGGGGAAAAGTGCTGTTCCAATCGGTGGGGAAGGGTGGTTGTATGTTGGAGGTGCTGGTGTAGGAGTGGGCTGGTTGTTGGAGGGTGGGATGGCTGTGGGTGCGGGTGCGGGATTGGGTTGGTTTGGCATGGTAAGGATGTGATGGAGTGGTTGTGGGGCTGGACTTGAGGGTTGGGTTGGGGAAGGCATGATTGCAGCTTGAAGGTGAGAGTATGGAAATTGGTTTTCTATGAATGTGACATGGCGTGAGACATAGACACGGTTGGTCTGGGGTTCGAGACAGATGTAGGCATATTGAGGGTGGGAGTAGCCTAGAAAGATACAAGGTTGGGATTTCGGCTGAAGTTTGTTGTGAATGTATGGTTTTAACCATGGGAAACATAAGCATCCAAATGAGTGTTGGTGGGTGTAGTTAGGAGGTTTGTGATGTAGAACTTCATAGGGTGATTTCATGCCTAGATTGGGTGTAGGAAGTATATTTATGAGGTACGTGGCAGCGAGAAATGCATAGGACCAGAACTTTTCGGGGAGGTTAGCATGGTGAAGAAGGGTGCGGCCAGTCTCGACTATGTGTCGGTGACGGCGTTCAGCTGAGCCATTTAATTCTGGTGTATGGGGTGGTGTAGTGTAGTGTGAGATTCCATGAGAGTTGAGAATATGTCTAAGTTTAATATACTCACCGCCATTGTCACTATAGAGGGAAACAATAGAGTAATTGAAGAATTTTTCGACAACATTTTTAAACTGAAGAAAAATGGAAGACACATCGGATTTATTTTTCATGGGGTACAACGAAGTGTACTTGGTGAAGTGATCTACAAAAATAACATAATATTGAAAACCATCAAGGGATCTAGTCGGTGCAGGACCCCAAACATCAGAGAAAAGCAGTTGGAGAGGGCGTGAGCTTTGGAGATGAGTATCAGAGAATGGAAGCTTGTGATTCTTGCAACAATGACAGGAGGTACAAGGTTCAGTATTTGCTGCAGTTTTGATATGCAACTGGTTCTGGATATGCTTGAGGACACGAGGACAAGGGTGACCAAGGATGTGATGTAGGGTGGCTTGAGATTGGAGGTAAGTGGTGTAAGCTTGTGGTATGGCTGGGTTGAGGTGGAGTTGATAGAGATCATGGGTGCGATTTCCTTGGAACAGCACTTTCCCAGTCTGGAGATCCTTGATCAGGAACTGCGAGCCAGAAAATTCAACAGAGACATTATTATTAGCACATAACTTAGAGATGGATAGCAAATTAGACTTGATTTGTGGCACATAAAGAACCTGAGACAAGTTAAGAGTGGAGGAGGGTGTAACAAGGTGTGTATTACCTGTATGGCTTATAGTAAGGCCATTACCATCCCCTACCAGTGACTGATCATCACCATGATAAGGTTGGGAAAGGTTGAGGTTGATGGTGGAGTGAGCACTAGCGTTGAGTGCAATGAGTTGGGAGGGATCAGCAGTAAGGGTGGTGGATGAAGTACTGTCAGAAGACATGATGAAGGGTCCTAGGATCAGTGCGTGAAGCTTTGCTAGCTATCTGATACCATATAGAATTGTAGAACTGACTTGCCTCTATTAATTCAATAGTGTGGATATTTATACAGATAGGATACAAAGGGATAATATCTACAACCTAACTGATAGGAGATAATATCTACAACCTAACTGATAGGAGAGATCTTAGTATTATAGTTACAACAATAATATAACAGATAGTATAATGATAAGGATGAGAGAATATGCTACGGTTCTCATGCAGTAGGATAGAGCTTATCCAATAGTTCACACTTTTAATTTGTATCTGGAACTGGAATGTGAAGATGCTCAAGCTTGAGCTTTGTTAGGATCCTAACTTGCACCAAAAGCCAACATACCACATTATATATTCGGAAGGCCTTTCTGATCGGAAGGTCTTTCCATATGTATACTTTATTTCATATCATATTGTTGCATTACAACCTTACCTAATTTTTGTATATTCGAAAATAGCTTTTTATTGGAATGCCTTTATCATCAAAAGGGCATTGGAAGGCCTTTCTGAATATAAAAAAAAACATGGATACATGTATGATCAAATTTAGAAATTTTTGTGAAAAAAAAATTTAAAAGTCTAGATAAAGTTAGCAAAATTCTGATGCAAATAGAATTTCCCTCAATTTTCTAGGATTGAGAAAGAGAGAAGGGGCGGGTTTGTTTCTGGGAATTTTTTAAAAATATGATTTTATTATTTATTTGTACATATGGCAAGAATGACGTGTTATTTCGTTTGCCACGTTAGTAGTAAATAGTAGAAATATAATGGAGCTAAAACCAAAAGTTTTAAATTTTTAAAAATCAAGACCGATAAAAAAAGATAATAATAAAACCAAAATACACTAAATTTCCAGAGATTTAAAACTTAACTCAACCATCAAATTTTGATCTATATATGTAGCCAGACTTAAATATATCTTTGACCTTAATTAGTTTTTTCCGATGCCAACTGAAATTAATCTTGATTACATAGCACCAAATGCAATCATGCTTTAAATAACCACCAAAAGTATGCATTTCGCCCACATATTCTATTTATTTTCATTCAATATCTTCAAATGCTTGATGCTAAGCTTTCTTTCTTTCTTTCTTTTTTTTTCTTTCCAAAAGTAGTTCAACATTTTGGATTTTTTTTAAAGGGGATTGCTAACATCCTCCAACCCTAATTTTAGTTAGCAGATTTTAGCAATGTCCATCTAAAATATTTAGACAAAATTACCCCTCATCCCTTAGTTTGGATGACTAATTTTTTAAAGGATACTCCTGTAATTTGATTATTCTCAATAAAATAAAAATAAGTAAAATAAAAATCCCTCCCCCTCCTCCAGGATCCATCGATCCTTTTCTCATTCTCTCTTCTCTCATCTCATCTCTGCCATCCTCTCTCCTCTCTTCTTCCTCCTCCCTCCTCCGTCACCACCGTCAACCGTCGCGTCTCCCATCGTCGCCGCCATCGTCCCCTCTTCTCTTCCCTCCTCTCTCCTCGCTTCTCCCTCCTCCTTCTTCTGCCACCGTCAACCGTCGCGCCTCCCGTCACCGCCACCGTCTTCCCCCGCCAGCGGCCCCCATTCCCCTACCGTAACATCGTCCTCTTCCCCATAGCACCACTGGTAATTCGTTTTTTTAACATCGTCCTCTTCCCCAGGCAATCCTATTTCTTTGAGAATTAACTTTGTGAAAACGATTTCGGAAAACAAGTTTTTCGGGTAAAAGATGAACAGAGTTTTTGAACCTAAGCTACTCTAAATGGCTAGAAATTTTTATGGTATGACTTTGCCTATTGTAATTCCACCCGTCAACGAGAAATCGTTCGGGATTGCTCACTCTCTCTTTTGTCCTCTCTTTCCCTCTGCATTCGATGTCGCGCATTTCGGATGGTGTATAACATCAAGGTATCCATGCACCCTTTGGGAGACGGAGATTGGGAGTTTACTCAGGATGGGTGGAAATGGCGTGGAGATATCAGCTTGGAGGTCACCAACCCACTGTTCACCCTTGCGGGTACGAATTTGTGGGATCTGCTGGATAGGCTAGTGTTAGAGGATCAGGAGTTCACGATTTATAGGGCGTTGCCTCCAGACGGTGGGAGATTTGATGATGCTGAGGAGTACTCGGGATTAGATGGTGTACCCGTTGAGGATGGAGATCTGTAGTGTAGGTTTTGTAGTTATGATCTCGAGTGTGTATTTTGCCTCTTGAGATTACTAAGATAGTATTGCTCTGTCATGATGTAACTTGTTTTATCAAATGACACATTTTGAGAACTAATTACCCTGATAGATATAACATGATTAACATGATGTTTGAGGGTTGATGCTTAATTTGATGAAAGAAAATATTTTATGGTGTTGAAGAGAAAGAGTTTCAAAGCGCGATGTTGGCAACATCTCGATTTAGAACGTGATGGATGACGTGTGACATGACAGCTGAAATGTTGTGATGAAAACATTGAAACTAAATTGTTTTGTGAAAATAGCTATATGTCCATGTCATCAATGTTAAAAAAGAATTTCCAGATTTTTACTAAATAAAGATATTTTCAAGTTACTAAATCGGGGTGTTACAAATCTCGAGTATACCTTGGATACCCTGCTTAAACCACTCAATGGTGGTTTCGGCTGTTATCCAGCGACCTTGGACTTTGCAATTATAGCGAGCTTGTACATTTGGATGCTTAAAGGTCCTACCACGATCTATATTAGCAGTAGTTACTCTAGGTCTCTTACCCTTATCCCTGCTGGCCATGGTTTTCTACTTTGCTTTTCTAAGAGGCAATTTATTGAACACCTAAGGTGCAAGAATTTACTACTCTATGAAAAGTTCAATTCCAAACTTATCAACCACTACAACCAGTCAAAGGATTAAGATTAAGTACTAAGAATGCTTACCCTTGTGCCCTACACGGATTTGGCAAGGAGAGGAAGAAATCAAACACTTGAACTTGCCTATGGTGAGGAAAGACCAAAATCACGAGAACCCAAGCACTAATGAAGAGATGAATGAAGGATTGGAGAAGGAATTAAAGCATTAAAGTGTTATGGAAGAGGATTTGACAAATTGGGCTTAGGTTTTGTAAGAGGAATGGGGAACAAGGGTTTGTGTTGCAAGGGGGTTTGAATGGGGCGGTTTACATCGTCCCTTTTATTTTTTTACTATCAGATCGTGCGCTTGGGCGTGAGGTGTGGCCAGCCCAGGCGCGTGAAGATGCTGAACGAATTGGCCATTTGACCCCATTTTTAGCTGCTGGACCCCCCGCATGCTTGGACACACCTCACGAGCGCCTGAGCGTGGGTACTGCTTAACTTTTTTTTTCTATTTTTTTATTAAAAAAATAAAAACAAAGTAAAAACATGCCAAAACTATTCATGCAAAAAATAATAAAAATTTAAGAATAAAAAAAAATTGTTACCACTGGGTTGCCTCCTAAAAGCGCTTGCTTAATGTGACACCCTAAAAAATATAACCCCTTAATTAGAATTAGCTAATTAATTACTTGAAAATTTTCCTTTTAAACTTATTGCTTATAAAAATTCTCCATGAAAATCGGACAGAGTTTCCTTTGTTTTGTGGACTTTCCCAAAATTTAGTTTCACCTAGTTAACTTGAGATATCACATAATCATATAAACAGAAAGCCAGCAAGGCATATTTGCATCATAATGCATCATCATCAGCAGATGACAAAATTTAAACAAGTAGCAAAATTGTTATTTCCCATAATCACTCCTTTCCCAAAAGGAGGAGTCCTGGGCCACCCATGTGCTACATCCTAGCATCCAAAACAAAATATACAAGTTTTAGCAAAAGAGGATTATATATACATCAGAAATCCAAAATAGGGCCCAGAACGGACATCACTACTAACTACAACTACTTACTGTCCACGAGGGGGAGAGTATAACTGCTCAGCCTGTGACTGCGTCGGGCTCGGTACCTGTATAAAACAGTAAGGAGTGAGCATTACACAATACTTAAAAAATATATACTAAAAGGACATAGAGAATAACTAAGTCAGTCATTTAGCAATTAATATCATTACATCATGCTCACACAATTTCATACCCACACATTTCGTTTATCCATCAGTATTTTCCGTAGTCCTTTTTATCCATTTTGACCATTTTGTCCATTTTGACCATTAATTTATACCATTAGGATTTAGCGCACCTGTCGGGCAATTTTCCACCATGTTAGGACTTTACACTCTACTCAGGATTTGTCACTCCGTAGGCATATACACCTAGTTAGGATTTTTGTCCATCATTACCTTTTCCACACCTTGCGGCGGGTCCATAATTCATATTATATAGTTTCCATCGTCCTTTATCCTTTTTAACATTTTTTTTAAATTTTCGATTACCTTGCAGCATACTGATCCGTTGGGTACACCCACACCTAATGGGCAATTTGGCCTACGAGTAATTTGTACCTGAGCGAGCAATTTGAGCCCAACGGGCAATTTTTCACCCAACAGGGCACCTAATGGGAAGGTGTAACCCAAGGATCAATAAGCTGCTGCTTTACAGTACTTTCCAACTTTTAAGAGTCTTAAGGTCCAGTATCAATTTCTCAACATTCATAGCATGCACATACACAAAAAATCCATCATCAACAACATATATTAATTTCACATAACACATATATTCATATATCACCTTAATCATTATCTACCATGGTCCTCTATTTTTCACAAGCTTAAAACAAGTTCCTTTATTTTATTTATTTATTCCAAAGTCTAGTATTATCAACTACCCTAATGTTTATTATTCTATTTATTCACCTACCATTAATTCCCACTATATACAGTCTAGAACCTATTCCCCAAGTCGAGGTAATACCCCCTCCTTACCTCAAGTGGAGAAAGAAAGAGAAAACCTCAAACCCTTTGTGTTTTTCCTTTGCTTAAGAACCTATAGAACTTGAGTCTCTTGCTCCTAGCTTGCAAGCTTATGAGAGCCACTAATAAATGTGTTGGGAGAGAGTCCAAAGATGATCTTGAGGGAGGAAGATGATTCACTTTCACACAAGAAGCTTCTTGGGGCATGAGAGAGAAAACAAAGCCATGGGTATTGTGTGTTAGTGAGAGAAAGCTTGAAAGCTATGGTGATAATGGAGGTGGTGATGATGGAGATGATGGATGATAGTGGAAACCAAGGTTGTCAAACTCGCGAGTTAACTCGTAAACTCGTACGAGTTTACGATCCTACCCATAGAATCGAGTCAACTCGCATGCAAACTCGCTTCCCACTAAACTCGGGTAAACTCGTGCAAACTCGGGTAAACTCGGGTAAACTCGGGTAAACAGCAGTGGCCTTACAGATATTTGAATTTTCTTGAGCTTTTACTTCTCAAAACAAAATTTCCACCGTCGGATGTCAAGATAAACGAGTTAGGAAGCGTATATAAAAATTTGAGCACGATCCAACGGTTAACAAAGAGGATACTGATCAATCTTTGAACGATATTTTCACTAAAATAACACTATAACCACTATTTTTACTTAACTAACCACTTAAATCATAAAACCGTCATATTTGGTTGTTGTTAAGTTGGTTTGCTAATATTATTTATTGGGTTCTTATATGCTATAGCAACATTTAAATATTTATGTTTAATTTTTAGAGTAAAAACTATGAAATGGAAGCTATGAAAGTTATCTATAGGTTAATTTTAAAATAAGTGGACTCGAGGTAAACTTGTACGAGTTTACGAGTCGAGTTCACGAGTCGAGTTTACCCTGGCCTCACGAGTTTACGTAAACTCGTGAGTTTGACAACCTTGGTGGAAACCCTTGGTTCTTGGATATGGAGTCTTGGCTTGCTTTGGATGTTTGAGTTTCTAACTTAAGGAGGAAGAATGAGGCAATTTGTGTGCCCCACGTTCTTATTTTTTTTCCCATCTGTTGCGGACTAATTGATTAGTCCACTGACTAATATTTATTTTCTTTGCATTACAGAATGCCGTACTTTTTTGTTACCCGTCGGATCTTGCTCAAATTTGAAAGCAAGCTTCCCTACATATTAACCTTCACATCCAACGGTGGAATTCTTGTTTAGATTTGTAAATATTTTATTTTTAATTTCCTAATATAACGTATTTAAAACACCAAAAACGCCGGTTCTAACACTTGTTTTTCCCATCTTTCAACCTCTTATTCTTTGCTTAGGTTTTCTAACTACTTCATAGCACTAAAAATGATCCTAATCCATCACCTTAATTATTCTTGAACATAATCATCATTTTTTTTCTAAGCTATTTATTATTCTAATTACACTTAGAATGAAATTGAAGATGTTACATTTAACGTCCCGAGCCTGACGTATGTCACTTTCACCTGAGCTAAGGGGTTACACCCTTTGGATTGGGCACAATGTCACTTGGGAACGATCCTTGTGGCCTCTCAGATAATTGCTTTGAGATTTGCCCTACTTGGACCTCTAGGTTCTTTATCCTAGCTCCTTGATTTTTGAAATTTGATCTGGTTTCTTCCATGAAGCTATTTGTTGACTGGGCAAGACTAGCAGTCTGTTGAGTGAGTTTTTTACAGCCTCTTCCCAAGGTGTTGGCTTCTTCTCTTGAGGTGGTTGTTATGTTGGACTATGCCTAAGAGAGGTTTGGATGGTTTCTGAAACCAGGATTGTAATTGTTGGAGAAAGGTTTGTTCATTTGACCACCACAATTCACTTCTTCTTCATTGCCTACACTCTTAACAGTCTCAATTGCACAATCACCATTATGGTGGTTGCCTCCACAAAAGTCACACTTTAAAGCTAAATTAGATTGACTAGGAGAAGAGTTAAAGATACTTACAGAGGCACCCACTTGGTTAAGTTGCTTAGTGAGTGCAGTTAATTGTTGCTACATCTCCTTGTTTTGGCCAAAAAGAGCTTGCATATTCTCTCCACTCAAGTCTCCATTCTTCAGAATAGTTCTCTCTGAAGATGCATGACTACTATTGTGAGTCATCTTCTCTAATATCTCTCTTGCCTCAGTTGCAGTTTTGCTCTCCAGGGAACCATTAGAAGCGATGTCTACCATGCCCTTATTTGACATTTTCAGACCATCATAAAACATCCAGATTTGCATCCAATCCAGAATACAATGAGTAGGGCACCACCTTAACGGTTGATTTTACCTCTCCCAAAGCGTCATGCAGAGACTCTCCATCTTGCTGATCAAATGAATTGATTTCTTGTCTCAGCTTTGCTTGGTTTGAAGGAGGAAAGAATTTTTCTATGAACTTTCTGGCTAAGACCTCCCATGTGGTAATACTCCCTTGCGGTTGAGCACAAAGCCAACTTATTGTTTTATCTCTCAGTGACAGTGGGAACAATCTCATCCGGATAGCCTCATCAAATGCTCCGGGGATCTTAATGAAGTCCAGATAGCTCAGAAAATTTCCAATGTGCTCATTTGGATCCTCCTGAGGTCCTCCAACAAATTGGTTCTGTTGGAGCAAATTCAAGTATGCTCTCTTGATCTCAAAGTTGTGTGCAGTAACCGCTGGTCGAACAATCCTAGTGCTGCATGTGCTCAGATCAATGATGGAATACTCAGAAAAAGGCTTCTCCATTTTTGGTTGCTCTTCATCTGTTATCCTTTCTTGTCTTCTTTCGTTCTTTGCTTGTTTCCTAAGCTTTCTTGTAGTGTGTTTCATCTCTAAATCAAATTACAAGTTGCCCTTGTTACCTAAACTGTGCAATTGCATAAACACTATAATCTACAAGGCAAGGTTAACTCACAATAGAAATAAATAAAATAAAATAAAATTCAACAAGTAATTACTAAAAAGTACCGAAAAATTTCTAAAATTAAAAAGATCCCTGGCAACGGCGGCAAAAACTTGTTGGTACACCAGCAAGTATACCGGATCGTACAAGTAATAAAGTGATAAAAGTAGAGTATCGTTCCCATAGGGATCTGTGAATTCTAGAAATTCTCACCTAATTAAAATTACTACGTGAAACTAGGATTGATATTTAATTTGTTGTGAAACTTTGAAAAATTAAAATTGCAAAATTAAAATGAAAACTGGTTGTGAAAGTGGAAAAAGCTAGGAACATGGTTTCCGAGATAGAATTGTAACACTACGTTTATGAATTCCATTCCCTTTTAGTCAACAACAATTCCGGATAATTAGTGAAAAATTAATTCCTTAATGCAATCACTGTTTATTATAATTCTAAAATTCCTTAATCCCTTAAGCAAATTTTAGATTTATAATCGCTCTTATAACAACTGCCGGAATCTTAACGTTATATAATTCACAAAGGTATCCAAACTCAATTGCAAAATTATAAAGTTTGATTGAAGGTCAATTCAATTCCCAATTTGCCAATTGCATAATTAAGTCCCAAATGATAGGGTGAACAATTCTATGAATAACAATAAAAACACAATCAAACAATTGACTAAAAAGAGAATTTCATTCATAAAATATAAGTATTAAACAATATCCATACTCATCCACCACATTCCTATGAGAAAATTAGTGATCCATTACAAGGGAATAAAGATAAGAAGAAGAATAAAAGATAAACTCCATAATCATGGATTAGAAGTTACACCAGATCAATCCCTCCTAGAATTCTTTCTCTTTGGTGTTGTTGATCTTCTCTATACTTTTTCTAAGCTCTGAATCCCCTCTCTAAAACCTAAATTCGAAGTCTACAAATAATAGGGGAAGAGATCAGTCCTGAATCATAAAGGAATCTTAATATTTAATCTTTTATTTTTTTCTAATACGCCACGCGCTTGGGCTCGTGTACTCTCCCGCTTGGGCGCATATTTCTGGCGCGCTTGGGCGCGCAGTACTCCAGCCTGGTCGCGCCTAATAATGAAGTTTTTCTATTTTTCACGATTTACGCACGATTTTCACACACATGGGCGTGAGGTGTCATGCGCTTGGGCATGTGTCATGTAGGGTTAACCAATCTGGACCTCATCGGACCAATCTGAGTTGTTCCTCTTAGGACAAACGTCCCAACGGTTCGAAGGTTTATCGCTTATTACTCGGACTAACTATAACAGACATGGTCGCCAAACGACCGTAAAACTAGGTCGACCTCGAACAGGTCCCCGGTAGGCCAGTAAGACAGGACTGCTCGGTACTCGATCTTGTGCTCAGATCCGAAACCACCCCCTCGTCTTGCACACAGCTTAGACATGAGAACGGTACATGCTGAGCTCTCCAGGCTCTAGTACACGATGTTGCGCTATCTAACTTCTAGAAAGCCACAAATATTTACCAGATATTTATCAGATATTTACAGAGCCTGACGTCAAGATGGTAACCCTAACGGGCCTCAATACAGGCCCACTCTCGCGCACCCCTATAAAAGGCATAATCATGCCCTGGGGTCAGGTAGGTTATTCTCATCCCTACTCTGCACACACGTTGTTGACAGAGGGAGAACTAGGGTATTCCAACTGACTATTTAGAAACACTCCATAGCCGTCACACATAAACCCTTGATCTCACTCAGATTTCAGGACCACTAGTCATCGGTCTTGAGGTCCCCTAGGTCAGGGAAATTTCCCAATTTTTCTGATCCACTACATTGGCACCGTCTGTGAAGACGATAAACATCGATTCCCATCCACCGTCAAAAGATGACAAAACACGATCACAACGTCAGCAACGCTTACGTCCAGCGTTCTCCCAAATAGCATTAGGACCGAGGTGTGCCTGGAGTCTTCACAATCATTGAGGGTCTCGCTGGTGGAGGCGAGAAACACGCTGGACGTAGGCGGTACGTTGGCTAGATCCACAGCCAAAAGCCCTCAAAGAGGGTTAAGCGGGAGGCAGCCACCTCGCTTAGCTTCGACGATAGTGATTACGGTAGCATCCTGAGTGACCATGATGACCCCGTGATCATCATCGCCGCGGTAGGTAACTACACAGTCCGATGGATGCTGGTGGACCAAGGCAGTTCAACGGATGTGACATTCGAACCTCTACTGAAGTCTCTGGGCTTGAAAAGGTCATATCTATCCCCAGTGTGGGGGCCTCTAGTAGGGTTTGCGGGGGACACAATTGTTCCCTTGGGTCAAATCTGCTTGCCTGTAAGTATGGGAATAGGATCATCTGCTCAAATGCAGATGGTCAACTTCCTCGTGGTCGACTGCCCCTCATCATACAACGGTATCATGGGCAGACCATGGATACATGCTTCAAGGCAGTAGTTTCTACCATACACCTAGTCATGAAATTTGCTAGCGTCGATGGACAGGTAGTCACAATTCGAGCCGACCAGGTAGAGGCTGGAAAGTGCTACAACTCAAGTTTGGGGAAGAGGAAGGCAGAAGAGCCTTTGCAGCTTGAGAAGCCCTAGTTCGGTAAGGGCAGAGCCAACCTTACCGACCTGGATGTTCGCAACGAAGAAGGCGAAACTCGACCCACTCCTGAAGGGGAGTGGGAGTATGTGCTGCGGGATGATAACCTAGAACATCATATCAAAATCGGCGTGGGACTTCCACAATTACACTGGGGATAGATCAAAATCGGCGCGCGAAATCAATTACACTGATTGGCTAGCTAACACAATACTAATCAAGAATTCGAATGGGAAGTGGCGAATGTGTGTGGACTATACCGATCTCAACAAGGTATGTCCCAAAGACCAATACCCACTTCCCCTCATCGACAAGTTGGTTGATAACTCGATCGGATACCAGCTCCTGTCGTTCCTGGATGCGTATTCAGGCTACAACCAGATCCCGATGTACCCCCCGGACCAAGAAAAAACAACCTTTATCACGGAAAATGCCACTTACTGCTACAATGTCATGCCCTTTGGCCTAAAAAATGCAGGCGCAACCTACCAAAGGATGATGAACAAAGTATTCGACGGGCTCATCGGTGACAAGATGGCAGTCTATGTGGATGACATGATCGCAAAATCGAAGAAAAAAGAAAATCATCCACAAGACTTGGCCACCATCTTGGATCGGGTCAAGCAGCACAATATGCGTCTCAACCCCGAGAAATGCACTTTCGGGGTACCGGTGGGCTCATTCCTCGGATTCATGTTCACTGAAAGGGGAATTGAAGCGAACCCTGAAAAGCATCAAGCAATCTTGGACATGAAAAGTCCCGCCGATGTAAAGCAAGTGCAACAGCTCACCGGAAGGGTGGCTGCACTATCGAGATTCCTATCTCAATCAGCCAGGAAAGCCCTCCCTTGGTATCAGCTCCTTAGGAAGAATAAGGAGTTTCAGTGGGATGAACGATGAAAAATCGCCTTCGTCGAACTCAAGGAGTATCTATCAGCACCCCCAGTTCTGACGAGCCCGGAAGAAGGAGAGATCCTTTACCTATACCTCTCAGTGGGTGACCACGCCGTAAGCTCGGTGTTGGTAATGGAATTGGGGAAAACGGAGTCACCCATTTACTTTGTCAGTAAAGCGCTCCAAGGCCCTGAAACCAGATACTCCAAGTTAGAGAAGGTGGCTTTCTGCCTAATAATCACAGAAAGGAAGCTGAGACAATACTTCCAAAGCCACAAGATCGTGGTCAAAATTGACCAGCCAATAAGACAAGTGTTGCAAAAGCCCGACCTTGCGGGAAGAATGGTGTCTTGATCGATTGAGCTATCCGAGTTCGACCTAGAGTACGAACCTCGGAGGGTGATAAAATCGCAGGTCTTAGTAGACTTCGTCGCCGAGTTTACCGAACCTTCTACAGGATCGAACTCCCGAAGTTGGACCCTGTATGTTGACGGGTTCATCAATTTGAAAGGTGTAGGGGCTGGGGTTATTCTGGAAAACGAGGAAGGAGTCAGCTTAGAGTATTCACTCCAGTTCGAATTCCCCACGTCCAATAACCAGGTCGAGTATGAAGCTGTTCTAGCAGGGATGAGGCTCGCCAAGGAAATGGGGGCCACCACGATACGAATTTTTTCAGATTCACAGCTGGTGGTGTCTCAGGTCAAAGGAGAGTACCAAGCCAAGGAACCTATCCTTCAGAAATACCTGGATAGGGTTAGGTTCCTAGTTGTCGAGTTTTCACACTTGGAGATCACTCATATCCCTCGAGAATCCAACAGAAGAGCAGATATACTCTCTAAGCTCGCTAGCACCAAAGGATCAGGCCATAACATTTCATTGATACAGGAAACTGTTCAAGGACCAAGCGTTCTCCTAGCTGTTTCCTTGCCAGCGAACTGGATGACCCCCATCACGGCCTACCTCCAGCAGGGGACTGTTCCCCAAGATCCCCTAGAAGTCAAAAGGTCAAATACACCGTGCTTGATGGGGTGTTATACCGAAGAGGAATTGATAGTCCAATGCTTCAATGTCTTGATCCAGCTCAAGCCGAAGAAGTATTAGTGGAAGTCCATGGGGGAGTAGGGAGTCACCATGTGGGAGGAAAGTCGTTGGCCAAAAAAGTGATCCGAGCAGGATACTATGGGCGACCATGCTGAAGGATGCGATAGACCATGTCAAAAAGTGCGAACGCTGTCAATTCCGCAGTGACGTCTATCAAAAACCTCCAGAAGAGCTACACACTTTGTCCGCTCTCTGGTCGTTCTGTCAGTGGGGGATGGACATAATCGGCAAATTCCCCATTGCCCCTGGACAATTCAAGTTTGTAGTGGTGGAAATAGACTACTTCACCAAGTGAGTAGAGGCAAAACCTCTCACCACTATCTCCTTCGCTAAGATTCACAAGTTTTTCAAGATGAACATAATATCCAGATTTGGTGTCCCCCATTCGCTGGTAACGGACAATGGGACGTAGTTTACTTCGGGCTCCTTCAAGGAGATGATGACTGACTAAAAATCAAACACCATTTCTCTTCGGTGGTACACCCTCAAATCAATGGTCAGGTAGAAGCCGTCAACAGGCTGGAGGGATCAAAGGGCAGGTGGGTGGAAACTTCCTTGAGGTATTATGGTCGTACAGAACGACCATGCAAACCTTCACAGGGAAACCCCATTTCGGTTGATATACGGATGCGATGTCGTCATCCCAATTGAGAGGCAAATACCGACCTTCAGGATGGGTAACACCTAGGAGTCCAACAGTACGCTCCTCAAAGAAACCTCATCCTAAGCCATGAGTTCCGAGAATTTGCCACCGAACAAGAAAGAAAATCCAAGTCAAGGCAAGCAAGAGAGTATAACAAGTCGGTAAACCCACGATCTTTCGAAGAGGGAGATTTGGTCCTAAGAAGAGCCGACAATGGGCTGAAAAACATCAAAGATGGAAAACTTGCCCGTAATTGGGAAGGACCTTATCGAATCTCTTCGAAGATCGGCTCGGGCAGTTATCGGCTTGAAACACTCTCGGGTGCCACTATCAATAATGCTTGGAATGCTACAAAACTCAAAGCATACTACAGCTAAGAATTTCTTCAGTTCTTACTTGGTAAACATGAAAACCATTTTATTTGCCATACATGTGTGATCATAAATAAAAACCTTTACTTAAATTATGTTGTCTATGTACTAGTCTTCCTTACATTTGGCTCGCCACCAAACCTAACGGAAGAAATTTACAGTCAAGGCTCTAATGTCGCTTACGAGCTTATAACATTACTAAGTACAAAATATACCCGAATGCTAAACCGATCAATACCCACGATTGGAGCTGCTACTCGTGGTCCGAGAAACCAACCATGGCTAACAGTCTGAGTTTCGAGTTCTTAAGCAACAGAAACTTAAACAATAAAGAAACACAGTGAAATCGAAAATACTTCATTTCATTGATATACGTGGGCCAAAAACGGCTTACAAAACAGGATCCTGGAACAGATCTTAAGAAAAATACAAACGTCAAGCAGGCTTAATTGCGGAAACCTCGAGTAAACTATCAGAAAAAAACATGGCAAACTAACGGAAAGTGTCTATAAGGCTTGTGGAGAGCATTCACAAGTCCAAGGCTCGTGGAGAGCATTCACAAGTCCATAGCTCGTGGAGAGTATTCATAAGTCTAGCCCTCATTTGGTAGGCCAGCGGAAAGTATCCACAACATCAACCAACAAAAGTCGGGCTCCAGCAAGACATATTCTCCTCTTCACCCCCCCCTTTAGCCTGAAGACCTTCCTCTTCATCCTCTCAAGACAAGCATCCTCTTCCTTGGCATCTTCTTCAGCCTTCTTTTGAACATCAACCAATGCTTGTTGGGCATCAACCAGACTGTCCTTTGCCAATTCTTTAGCTGCATCCTCTTCATCCAACCATCCTGTGCTAATTTCCTAAGAGGCCATGACAAAGCGACACCTCCTGCAAAGCAAAATGGATTAAAAAGCAGATAGCAAAAAACTACGTGATTACTTCCCCCAAAACATGGGGGGGGGGAAGACTTTTCATCAAGAAAAAATCCAGGAAACTAGGGAAGCCAAGGGAAAAAAGAAAAAGAAAGAAGAAAAGAGAAAAGAGAAAAAGAACAAAAAATAAAAAAGCTAGTTACCTAAAGGTCCTTCCTAGTTGGAAAATGGAGAACATTCTTGTTCTCCAAACCCAGAAAACGGTCCTCCCCCAAGGAAGCAAAAAAAGAAAAAACGTAAGGAAAAATACAAACCAGAAAGAAGAATCCAACGCAGACAACGGTGCCAAAAATTGATGCTTCAAGAGGAAAACGGAGGAGAAAAATTTCTTAAGGAATATGCTGATGCGGGGAAAGGCGAGAGGGAGGCAAATTTAAAGGCCTTACCCCCATGAGTTCCCCCACTAACTGTGGCCATGTGGCAAAACCATAGGGGTTGGCAGGCAGAGTCTCGAGTCTCGAAAAGGTGCTCATTATTGCATTCCCTCTTTTTCGAAGCATAGCCTTGACGCGTATCAACCTGGGGAAACCCTAACGTCACCTTAGGCAATTGAAAGGACAGGAGACAAGACTAAAGGCACGAGATCGAATCCTCGACAACTCAAGCTCGGCATAGGCTTTTCAAGCCTCCACCAGCTTGGGGGTCTTGTAGGGTTAACCGATCTGGACCTCATCAGACCAATCTGAGTCGTTCCTCTTAGGACAAACGTCCCAACGGTTCGAAGGTTTATCGCCTATTACTCGGACTAGCTATAACAGACATGGTCGCCAACCGATAGTAAAACTGGGTCGACCTCGAACAGGTTTCTGGTAGGTCAGTAAGATAGGGCTGCTCGGTACTCGATACTGTGCTCGGATCCGAAACCACCCCCTCGTCTTGCACACGGCTTAGACATGAGAACGGTACATGCTGAGCTGTCCAGGCTCTGGTACACAATTCTGCGTTGTCTAACATCTAGAATGCCACATATATTTACAAGATATTTACAGAGCCTGACGTCAGCATGGTAACCCTAACGGGCCTCAATACAGGCCCACTCCCGCGCACCCCAATAAAAGGCATAATCATGCCCTGGGGTCAGGTAGGTTATTCTCATCCCTATGTTGACACTTTGCACACACTTTGTTGACAGAGGGAGAACCTGGGTATTCCAACTGAATATTCAGAAACATTCCATAGTTGTCACACATAAACCCCTGATCTCACTCGTATTTCAAGACCACTAGTCATTGGTCTTGAGGTCCCTTAGGTTAGGGATATTTCCCTATTTTTCTGATCCACTATATGTCAATACTGAAACTCCAACTTTAAATTCTTTTCATGCGTTTGGGCGCACCAGACACAAGCTGGGCTCCCTAGAACTGCACTTTTTGCTTTTTTTCTTCATCTTCTCGATTCTTCATCTCTCTTTTTCAATTCCTTTGCTGTTGATCACTAAAATTCGCTCTTTATTCACCTAAAAACATATGGAAAAACACCTAAACTAATGATGAGTAATGGAATTGAAACAAAAAGTAAAAACAACCTAAAAACTACTAACTTACTAGAGAAATCAAACAAAAACCAAGCTAAATGGGTATAAAATTAATTAAAAAATATCATATATTAGATCACGATCATGGACCCTTGTGGTAATATTTTATATGGCGGATCAAGTGGAGTTTCACATATTGATATTTCAAGAGAAATATTGGGAGGTAAATAGTAACGATTGGGTATGAAGAGGTGACGCATGCTTGGAAATCACTGATCCGCGATGCATCATTCGGGGGTCAGTTCTTGATACGTTTGTAAGTAGACATACGTTGCGGGAAACCATAAGGGATGGCCCAACAAACTACCATGATGTTTATCCTGTGCCGATGTCGCGGCATGGGTCCTGGGTGGCCCTCGAGGCCTCGCCTACGACGGGGTCGATTGACCCAATGTGGAGTCACCACCGCATTTTTGCTGTAAAAACGCGGAAAAATTAATTATTAATTAAAATGGATAAAGCTTGGTCTTGCATTAAATAGATTTTGGGTTCGGGAGTCGATTACAGGCCGGGGAAGGTATTAGCACCCCGTTTGCTCGTTCGAAAACGGTACCTTGATTGACTTTAATTAAAAGACCTGACTAATTGATTTGCCAAAAATTATTTGTTTTTTATTGTTGTGCTTGACAAGGTTGGCCCTGGTTCTACATACCCTCATAAAATGAGGAATCAAGACTACGTAATTCTAAATTAATTTTTAATATTTTTTATATATTTTTTAAAATGTTTGATACGGAGAGGAAATATGCACACGACCTCGACATATAGTCAAAGAAAGGTGGATTTCCAAAATGCATATAGCTAATACTTAATTTGTAAAATTTATTTTTAAAAAAATGTTGTTCATCTTCTAATTTTTAATTCATTGATAAAAATTATTTTTATTTATTTTTGAGTGTGAAGAGGAAGTTCGAGAGATTCCATCACTAAAATAATTTGGATGAGAAAAATCAACTTGACAAAACAAAACCAATTTTAAATATTGTGAATAATAAAAGAAATCCTTAAAATTAATAGTTAAATTAGCAATCAAAAGGCTACATTATTATCTTATTATTAACTATTTTAAAAAGATATGAAAAGAAAAGAAAGAAGAAAAAAAAAGTCAAGTACCTGGGATGATGTTGCAGTTGCAGCGTGAAGAGAAACTAGGAGAGAAGGAGATGACGAGAGACGGGGAAATTTTATTTGGGTGATAATAATTGTCTCCAAAATTGTGTGTTTTCAAAGTGAAAAAGAGAGCTCTATTTATAGGAAAAAATTAGGTTAAGAAAAATAGAGTTTTTTTTTTCAACGGGCTTTGAGAGCCTAGTGAAATATTCCCTGGTTTATTCCTCAATCAAATCTTTCAAATTTTGTTAAAGATCAACTCTCAATCTTTTAAAATAAAAACAAAAATGTTATGATAATCCTTTTATAAATAAAACAAATCATTTTAATCAAAAAAATTTTATCTTTATCCTCACAAAAATTAACAAAATCTTTTACCAAAGAAAACATTTTTATCTTATCTTTTTCTGAATTTTTTTTTATTTTTTTATTTTTTTTACAAAATAAATACTTTTTCAAAATCTTTTTTTTATTTTTTTTATTTTTCATCTTTTTTTTTAAAAAAACATTTTTATTTTTTTTGTTTTATTTTTTTTGGGGAGACAAAATTGGGTGTCAACAACCGATACAACATGACATAGATGGATAATAATAAGACATTGAAGAAGAGCAAGAGGAGGAGGCTCAACGACAGAACCAAAAGTGGACCAAGAAGAGGATCCTGAAGAAGGTTCCGACCCAGAAGACGAAGAGCCCGAAGAAATGCAAGGGGAGGGTGAAGCTCTATTTGATGAGCTTGAAGAATGGTGGTTCGACCCCGCAGAGGCACCCGCAGTTGATGATAGTTATGAGGACCCGTAGCTAGTGTGTGTTGTGTCTATTGAGTGGGTAATGTAGTGTCTTAGTCTTGTACCCTTTTTAAGCTGCTTGGATAATATTGCTCTATTATACCCCCTTTCATTTTAATTATCAACATTTGTTTTCGAATAATGTTAATGGTGTCGGTGTTATGGTATCGCAAGATTTTTGAATAAGTTTTAATGAGGCAATGAAATTTTTTCCGCAATCAACCATTGTTATAGTTTATGAAAATGAGTTTGAGAATTGAGTTTGTGACAACTTGGTTTGGAAGCTTGAGTTATGTGGTAACTACGTGATGAAGTAAACCATGATGATTGTTTATCAAGTGAAATGTTTTCATAAAGGATGATCATTTTATAAGCAAGATTGAAATCGTATTACTTTTTAAAAAGAATATTTACTGTAATATTTTTCCAATATTTTTGTAAGTATAAACATTTTCAAGTTGTCAAATAGAGGTGTTACAAAAAATACGTCAAATTTAAACTCATTTTCTAATTAATTAAAAACACACCAAATAATAGTGCCTCAATTGTGACAGTGACGAGGAAATTGATTTTATTTTTATATATTTACAATTGTTCTCTCTTTTCTTTGCCAGAAGACTGAACAAATATTTATTGAATCAAAATTAGGTTTCTAAGAGACCTCCCTTTGCTTGTGAAAACCTTTGCTTGTGAAAACCTAACTTCGGAGTTTGAAGCTTTCTCAACATTCGTGGCAATGAACATGACCATCACCTTTCATATACCTTAAACACGTGCAAAAAATCCCTTCCTTTTGAATTTTCCAATATATTTTTTTTCAATTTTTTTATTACTAAAATGTTGAGGTGTGCCTTTTGGATACTTTTCAACTATGCAATGGTAAAGCTGTCTACTGGATTGTTTGTTCCTTTTAGGTATAGAAATTTCTACTTGTGTTTAAGGATCTCGTGGACAGGAAATTTGCTCAGCGAGGATAGAGTCTGGATCCTCTCTGTTTCCTGGATCCAATCTCAAGTCTTGAATAATTTAGTTATAACATAAAATCTTGAATTTAATTTAGGTTAAAAAGTTAATGACTATTAGATGTGGGAAATGAAAAATCTCCACACAAGGGGATAGGGACAAGGAGAAAATCTCCTCAAAGGTGATTTGGTATAAGGGTGGTAATCATCCCCTTCTCTTGCCTTGTAGGGTTCCTATCCCAGATAATACTATATGAAAATCATTTTTTTTGTAAATTCATATTTATAATATTTCTATTAAACTAATTGAAAGAAATCAAATATGATGTCTTAATTTTGATGTTTTGTTATTATTTGATTTTGGACACATTATTTGAGTTTGTCTATAAACTTGAATGAACTTGTGATGGTTGAAGAGTGTTTGAGCTTTATATTTACGACTTATCCATTTTTATTATATTTTTCTTCTATTTTATTGAATGTTAATCATTACTCTTCTAATATTTTGAAATAGTTATCGGAATGTGGGGAATGTGGATGGGTGAAATTCTCCTTAAGATGGGGATTGAATACAGAGAGTGAGATAATAATTAGAGGTGGGGTTGGGAAGAGAATGAATATTCGACACCCTTACCTTGCATTCTAGTTCTTGTCCATATCAGTTGAATATCTGGAAGATGTTTTTATGGTCTAATGTAAACATGAATTAGAGATTCAAGTCTAAAACTTTATTACTTTTCAATTCTATAAGAATTTAGTTTGATTTTTATGGTTCGATTTGAGAAGTGAAATTTGATTAAGATGAACTATGAATTACGATCATGTGTAAGGATATTCTAATTAGTCAGTGATGCATTTGTTTACTGAATTTTTCAATCATTAGAGATTGTAAAAATTCAAAAGATTGTTAGAGCTTATCTATATTTCCACTTCCTCTCCTTGAGTGTTCAAGAGAAGATTTATACTCTTTATTCGTAGAAGTGGATAACATTTTTCATGCTAATACAGTAATTTTTTTATTTTTTTATTATTTATTATTTCATATTCTACATAGAGGAGGCCTGTTGCTACTAATCGGTGGATTATTTCAAATTTTGCAGAGTTATTATTTTACAGGGGAATCTGGCTGCCTATTACAACCTTGTTGATTTAACCGATTGTTGTGAAGCCAGAATGGCGGGGATGGAGGTTAATGAACCTAATCCAATTTCGAAGAAGATGAAAAATGGATTTTTAGCTTGTCAAAGTGTAGATACTGCTCAAGCTAAAGCTAGCAAAGACAGATTTGATGATTTACCATATAACCTTATCCAACATATTTTGTCCTTTATGAAAACAAAGGATGCGATTCAAACTTGTGTTTTAGCGAAAAGGTGGAAGTCTCTTTGGGTTTCAATTCATTGCCTTTACTTCGACAGCAGATCATTCCTTCGGTTAATTGACTTCAAGAAATTTGTCTTGTGGGTTCTATCTCGTCGTGATTCTTCCAAGGTCAAAGTTCTTATTTACTCTCGCATTGGGGAAAATGGTACAACAGATCAAGATCTATTGAACAAGGTTATTTGATTCGTAGTATCGCGTGGTGTTGAAAAAATCCAAATCAATCTTCGAACAAAAACCTTAATCAGTGCTTCCTTTGAAATCCCTTTATCTCTATTTACTTGCCAATCTATAAAAAGCCTTGAGTTCAAATCATTGGAAATGTTGCGTCTGGATATTGGAAATATTTCAAGTCCGTTTGGATTTTTGGTAAAACTTCCTGGTTTTGCAACATGTAACACCCCTAATTTTCGTCTCCCAAATAACCAAGAAATTAATTATAACAATTATTTTATAATTGATTTATAGTAGTTTTGAAGGTTTTAGTTTTTGTATATTATGTGTTTTTATATGGTTATTTTGTACAAAAATATGAGTATTGCAATTTAATCCTTGGGTTGGGACTTAATTGCAATATTAGAAAGGTTTTGAAGAAAGAGCAATTAAAATATTAAATTTTGGCATTTTATCAGTATCTAACCGGTTAGAAGGGCTCTGTAACCGGTTAGACGATGAACCCAGAAACTAGGTTAGTGGATTTTGATGAGTAATCACCCAATTAATCAAGAAATTGCCACGAATCCCACTCGAATCACGCTGGGGAACGTGTGTCGCCTTGCATGCTGCTTGAATTCATCTATATAAGGCAAAGATCAAATCAAAATCGGAGTTTTGGTGAGTGTTGGTTGGGAAATCTCTGTTTTAGGGTTCCATAGTTCTTCTCTTCGATTCTCAGTGTTTGTTGAGAGTTAGAAAACGAGTGATACACTGTTACAAAGCTCACATAAAGGGCTTTGTATTGATATAAAGTTTGTGAGCTGAGAGTCCCTGAATCGAGAGAACGAAGCTTGCAAAGTAAGGGTGTTGAAGCTGTCAACATTGATTCTGAGTTCCTGGAGCTTGCTTTGGACTTCGATTTGGGTAAGCACATGCACTTTTTGAGTCTAAAATTTGTTCAATCCTTTAGTGCATGTTGCATAGAGTAAAACCTAACCGTTTTCCCCAATTTCTTTGACCTTTTCATGTGTCAATTTTGTTGGTTTTGTCACTCTGTTGAATCTGTTCTGGCTGAGGCAGAGCTTTTGGGATTTAATCGATTTTCTTGAAGAATCGGTGATTTCACTCATCAAGCACAACCTAGAGGTAAGGGGGAAGCTTACCATTTGCTAGAATGAGAATAAATTGTGGTAGAGCATAGGATGAGTCACCTAGAGACTCAAAGGGCATAAGTTGAAATGGTTAAGTGGCTTGGAGGCCAATCTGAGCTCAATTGTTGTTATGAACAATGTTATCTAGATGCATGCAAGCTATATTGATGTTGGATTCATGATATAATTGAGTTGTTTGCATTTTGGTATGCTAAGTTGTGTTTATGTGGGTTTTTACGCAATTTGATACACTAAATTGAATGCATGCAAATGAAACATGTTTAAGTGTTTAAACATGTGTACTTTAAGGTATTAAACTTTGGTTAATGGTGAAAATAGGTTAAATTTGAGTATTGGAAAGAATGGTATGCAAAACCCCACTTTTCAGTGTATTTGCTGCATAATCTAACCGGTTAGTCTGAATCGTGTAACCGGTTAGATACTGTCAGTTTTCAAAAGAAAAAGGTTTCTGAAATTGGCTAAGTGTTCATACCATTTGTACTCAAGTTTAAGCTAGAATTTCATATAAAGACCAATCTAAAACTATGTTATTGAACACTGTTTTGAGGTGATGAGTTAATACCTTAATATTAAATGATAATTTCAAGAGGAAATTATGCATAAATGAAATTGGATTATGACTTAGACCTTTTGAATGATATCATGTGTTGAACTCGAGGTATTCTGTTATGCTAAGACTTTGTTATTGGATTGAGTAGAGAATTCAAGAAAAGATTCTTTGAAAATCAGTGGTTTTATGTTTAGGTCTGTAATTCTAACCGGTTAGGTGATGATGTAACCGGTTAGTACCTGAGACTTAAAAATAAAAGTTAAGTTTTTGAGTAAGGATTTTTAATACCAATGATTATATTCTCTCAATCCAGGTCTATGAGCATATGTTTAACTTAAATTCAAGGGTGAATTTTATGAGTAAAATTATACCTCAAGATACCATTCAAAAGTGTGTTTTTCTAAGTCATAATAATGGAATTAATGGAAAGACCAACCTTAATATTTATGTGTGCATTTAGGCATGGTGAAAGGTGATGAAATAGGTTGGCAATGATCGTTTGTCATGTTCTGGGAACATGAGGAGGATAGTCTGGGAGTACCAAATTGATGCAACCTACTTGATGACACATTTTGGGAATGTGGCCAGTGTCTGGGACATGGTTTCTTTGATGTGTTCTGGGAACACATTAGTGTGCAACCTACTTGATGACACATTCTGGGAATGTGGCCAGTGTCTGGGACATGGTTTCTTTGATGCGTTCTGGGAACGTAATGCACACTCTGGGAATGGTGCTTATTTATATTCCAAGTATGGTTTGCTATACGTTCTGGGAACGTAATGCACACTCTGGGAGTGATGCTTGTTTATATTCCAAGTATGGTTTGCTTTACGTTCTGGGAACGTATGTTAGTGTTCTGGGAACACACTGGTGTAATGGATGGACGTTCGAGATTGATTAGGTTGGTGATTGGGTGTTGTTCTGGGAACATGACCCTGTACCTAGGAGTACTAAACTGTGCGGATTGCTGGTTGGTAGCCGTTTTGGGAACGTGTTGACCAACAATATTGATAACAACTCTGGGAATGTTGATCAATATTTTATATTAAATGATGTATGAACTTAGTCAATTTTTGTAATTGATAGTCGCTCTGGGAGCATTAAATTTCACTTAAAGCAATTCCGCAGTACGTTCTGGGAACGTACCAGTGTTCTGGGAACACTGAGATATCTATTGACAGATATCAAAGATGATGGAGGCCTTAGTTGTGGATAGAAATCATGCATCATGCCACCTGCATTGAAAGACTTATTGTGATTAACCGGGTGTGCTCATATGGTTATGCATCCTGATTGGCTACATGATTACTTGTGTATGTTAGTTTTATTCTCAATTGATTATGCGAATATGTATAGCTAACCCCCATGCCCTTATTAGGTGTTGATCGTATATCTAGCTTGCACAAAAGTCAGAGAAGGTAGATGTCCCTTAGGTGCATGCAGAGTATAGATAGTGTGGGTTGGGAACCCTTTGTGCAGATATCGAGGATCCGGCCAGATGGGTGTTTGGACAGAGGACCAGTGACCAGCTCTATAACCTCTCTATTTTTAGTAGAATTTATATGATACACATTTTGAAAGAGGTATCATAAGATGAAATTAGTTTCATAATAATACTTAGTTGGTATCCATGGACTTGTTACACGTGATATATTTTGAGAGTATAATATGATTATATTACTATGTTTTCGCAAACTCTGATTTTATTAGTCAAATACATCATTAAGCAAATTTTTGGAAAAAGGAATTTTCTAATGAAAGGAAAATTTTTATTGTCTGATCTTTTTCCAACAATGACAAGTCCTGATCTTTTTCCAACAATGACAAGTCCAAGAAATCATAAACTTAATACTTTTCTTATAAAGTATGATGATATACAAGGAGTGTTACACAACATTGACAACTTTGTACCTAAGTCGCTTCATTCTGCGTTTCATAGGGGTTGATTGTCTGGACCCATTTGCTAATTTCGTTAACTTGAAGACTTTGAATTTGAGTGAAGTGACATATATACCATATATGAATTCTATGGAATTGGTAATATCTCCTCCCCAACTCAAGAATCTGAGTTTAATTTGCAATTACTTCACATGTAAGATCGTAATTGTTGCTTCTCAGCTTACCAATTTCAGATACTTATATTCTTCACCAAGTGCCTTCATCGAGTTTAGTCGTCCTTTTTTGGATGGCTTGACCATTCATATTCTTGAACCTTATGACCAAATTGTAAGACGCCATCTGAAGATGATGAAGGGTACGCCACATTGTTTGATCAATATGTTACGGGGACATTATAATTATGAAGTTATTAAAGTATCCTTCTCTACAGCTATGGCATATGTAGTAGTACTAATCATTTTTATCTTTATTTGCATGAGATGTTTACCTGTGTATGTTGTGTACACAAATGTGTGGGTGAATTATGGGTTTCAATTTTGAGTCTCCAGTAGACTAAAACTATAGTTTGATTAAACTAACATTTTTTGGTTTTTCATTTTCAGGTTTCATGCATGCGGAACTCCAGTTTTGGTACAATCAAAATGTTTATCTTTTAGTAAATTGAAGGAATTGAATTTTGGAATTGGATCAACATATAAAATCTTCATTGATAACCTTGACCGTATATTTGCCTTCTTTCCCAATAATCACTCCCAACATGCAGATTATGAGTTTGTGCCTATATAAGAGGTATTCATATGTTAACTATAATCTTTAGTTTGTTTGTCACACATACTTGTAAAATAAAAATAGGCTTAACGAGTGGTTATAGTTTGTACTTAATGGATAATATTCAACTTCATTAGCTATTCATTAAAAAAACAAAAAACTTCATTAGTGATTTTAACGTTTGTGCCTAGATGAAGTCTTGCATTTACTTCGTTTATATAGTTTTGATTTAAGTAGATATTTCAACTATAATATTATTTTTGATTTTGCTAAAGAAACAATTTGTGTATTCAAAAAGCTTATTGAATAATTTGATTTGATATGCTTTAAAATTGCATCATTTCTCCTAGTGTTTCTCAATGTAGTAGAGACGGAAAAAGACTAAATTTGACACAACAATTTTCATATTTGAAGTTTTGAAAATCTTAATTATCACTACAAGAAAAACCCTTTATTGCAACGACAAAAGTCGTTGCAAAAAACCAAAAGTTGTTGCAAAAAACATTTTCTGCAAAAGGGTATAGCAACGACTTTTTTCGTTGTTATAAAGAACGATTTTCAGCAACGACATGGGTCGTCAGCAACGACATGGGTCGTTGCATAAGAGATGTCGTTGCTAAATAGGGCTGGCAAAGCCGTGACAGGTAATCTATTTCGCAACGACATTGTCGTTGCAAAACACCTTTGGCTTCTGCAACGACATTGTTGTTGCAAAACACCTTCGACTTCTGCAACCACAATGTCCTTGCAAAACACATTTTTTTTAAACAACAAAAATGTCGTTGCAATAGCCTTTGTTTTATTAAAAAAAAAATTGATAAAATAAATCTTGTTTATGCTTCAAATTCTTAAGTATTTCTAATAGGGTTAAAGAACTACTAAATTTATAACACATACAAAAAATTTATTCAATTATCTTAAGTTGTAAATTATTACTGTTAGAATTATTGATAGGATTGACAGCCAACACCCAAGAGGGGGGGTGAATTGGGTGTTTATGAAAACATTGGAAAATATTCGCTTTAAAACGTTTTCAATAAACTTAAAGAGATTTTGCAGCGGAAAACAATATATTGATGAAAGCGATTGCGCAGAAGCGAATAATATTAATACTATTATGAAAACTAATATGCGTGGATACGAATTAAAACAAGAACAACGAAAACCGTTACCACGCTTATTATCTTAAAACCCTTTTAAAATAGATTATTATGAAAATAATTTTTATGATGCGCAACAAATAAATATAACAACGAAAACGATTATACACACGCGGAAGATAATATTAATAATAATAGAATAACTAATACGTGCGGATCAATTAAAACGATACCACCGAAAACGTGATCGCGCTAATTAATTTAAAATCATTTAAATTAATTATTATGAAAGTAGTTGATATGATGCACGATGAACAAATATAGCAACGATAAACACAAGCAACAATAACAACAACGAAATATAAAAGAGATAGGGATAGAAGAGATTGCACCGGAGATTTTATCCTGGTTCGGCAAACCCGGCCTACATCCAGTCCCCCAAGCGACCCGCTTGAGCTTTCACTATACCAAAGACGCCTCGCGTTCCCAAGTACAACCAGAGCGCCCCGCAAGCTACTAGGAACCTCCTTTCGCTAGGGACCTCGACAATAACCAGATAGCCTAACTACTAGGTGCTCCACCGTTCGTCTAGCACTACCCACACAGCACAGGGTTCCTCACCCTACAACCACGAACGCCGCACGTCCGCACAAGGAGATTCACTCCCTAGTCTCTAAGGGTTACACACCCCTTACAACAACGGGTTATGATATGAGATTGGGTACAACCACTATAATGCACTCTTCTTAGTGCTGATACAACAAGATAAGGTCACTCTAACAATAAAATGTTCTAAGCAACACAGATACAACAATATGAGTTCTATGGCAATGGATATAACAAAATAAGTACTAGGCCAACCCTTTTCTTCTTTTCAAAAAGATAGAACGTGAAAAAGCTTTTTCTGAAGAATAGGAGAAGAAGAAAATTAACGTGTGAGAGAAAAAAAATGAGAGAGTGAGTCTTAAAAACAATTTTTGAAAACTGATAACACCATAATTAAAACGTGTTTTAAAATCAAAAGCCAAATCACAAAGATTTAAAAACTTAAACCAAGGATTTGATTTTTAAAACAAATAAGTAAATATTTCAAAAACAAAATCAATTTCGAATTTTGAGATCAAATCAGAATCAATTAAGTAAAAACAAATCAGGAAACAAATCAAAATGATTCTGACACGTTTTTCAAAAAATCATTTAAAGTAATTGATTACTTTCCTAAGGTAATCGATTATCACCTTTAAAACCAAAACAAGTAATCGATTATTCAGGGCAAGATAATCGATTACAGAGCCCCTGGAAAAATATGTGATGCAACATTTAAAAGCAGGTAATCGATTACTTAGGAACAGGTAATCGATTACTGTGTCTCTGAAAAATATATGATGCAACAATTTTAATCGATTAATTGAAACAGGTAATCGATTACTTCTTTTTCAAAAAGTAACTGATTAGCCATTTTCCAATACTTGATTACAAGCACTCTGGTTTTTCTATGATGCAACAAAAGTAATCAATTACGTTGAGAAGGTAATCGATTATTCCTTCTTGTACTTGTAAAAATAGATTTTCATGACTTAGAGAAAACATCCAGAGTTTGTTTCATCATCTATTTCCACAGAAACTAAGTTAAAACAATTTTATGAAAAACCTTTGTAAAACACTTTTCCTTCTCCTTACTTAGAAAAACATTCTTCTTCATTAAGTTAAGTTATGGCCTTTATACTTACGTAACTATATCCATTACCTTACATTGTTTTCTAGGGGAAAAGGGAAAGACACAACTTCAGCCTTCATTTGCTTGAACCTTGATAGCTTGACTTGTGAGCATGATTGACTTTGTTTGACTTTGTTTGTAATCATCAAAACTTTGAATAACACTCCCCCTTTTTGATGATGACAAACTTATTCTGAGTGAATCTGCATCACAAGTGTTAAGCAAGCAAATGTATATAGATAAACCCTTAAAGCCTTACTAGGAAACAAAACTTTATCAACAGGCAGATATAATATATAAACTCCCCCTGCAGAGATGCATAGAAGAAACATTAAATCATTTTATAGCTCCGCATCAACTCAGAATCCTTCTCCCCCTTTGTCAACAACAAAAAGGAGGGAGGTCCTTGGGAGGTGCCTGTAATGAGTTATTCTCACCTTTTTCGGTATACTAAACTCCCCCTGAAACACTGAATAGAAGCATTAATAATAACAAGGGAGATTAGTTTCATACTTTACTCCCCCTATTTGACATTAACACAAGGAATTATGGGAAATAAAAAAGAGTTTCTTTCCCAATACATAGTTAGAAGAAGGCATGATGTCAAAATGGGACGAAGAAGTAAACAAGTTTTCATGCAGATTTTAAAAAAAAAATTCTCCCCCTTTCTAAAAGAATGATTCAAAACAAGCATAACATAAAGGGAGATCAAATGCATCAACAAAACATGTATATGCTTACTATCATCAAAAATTTAAAAAGAAACCTATATTCCATGACAATAAACACATATTCAATGCAATTAAGCACATTTGTCATGTAAGCATATATCACAAATACAAGTAACAAAAGAATAAAGTTAAGGATAAAGATACTTATAGATGTTATATTGCTCCATGAAGTTTCTTTACATTAGGAGTTCCATCCTTGGATAAGTTCACCATGTAGAATTTTGAAGGTGGTCTCCTCTTGTTCGTTGTGTCACACTCCTTCCATTCCAAGAGATAATTTTTATGATGCAGTATCGCTTTCAAGTTCTTGAATATTGACAAGTTCTCTCTTCAAATGACAACGTTGTTCATAGTATTCTAGAGAACATTGCAAGGTAGATACTTGAAGTGATACCTACAAGACTAATTAGGTACAGTGCTCTTGGTATCCATCAAAATTGGATCCTTAGGAATTAGTAACACATGCATATAGAACATGCTGAAAAAATAATTTATCCTTCAAGAAGAATTGTACAAAGATATCGAAGAAGGAGTAAATTATTAAAAAAAAATTCAGCATCAATATAACCATGTGTATCATAAAGATAAGTAGCATAAAATAATTTAAGAGAATAAATGCAGTGATACTTATCGTAGGTGATAGTTCCTTATATAGTAGGGATTATTTGTGCACTTGTGGAGTTCTTCCTTTAGGTCTCTCATCCTTATTGAACACCATGATAAAAACTCCACTTGTGTCTATTCAAGTCGCATTTCCCTTGATTAAGTCCATATCCCTCTTTGGTATTTTCCATTATGCACCATGAAGAAGTTGGAGTCCTCCTTTGGAATTTATTTATTTTTTTAATTTTATTTTTATTTTTTTTTAAGACCATTGTGCATAGCATTCTTATAAGGTCAAAGAAAATCAACCGCTTTTTATAGACCCTGCAAAAACACTTGAATGCACTTCTTTTGGTACCCAAAGGCTTGGATCCTAAGTGATTAGTAGCATCTCCTTACAAGTATCAAAGATACCGTGAAGGTAAAAATATGAATAAACAAATTTAAGCAAATGCACTAATCATAAAGAATGAGTCATGCTTATGTTATAAGTCCACGTCATACCAAACGTGTTCTTATAAACACATGCATGTCCTCATATATCAAAGCGCTATAACAGCATCACATATAAAGTGTAATCATGTGATAGAAGATAATAAACAAATTTAAGCACACATGATATAGCACACTATATGTAACAGATATGTAGGACTATACCAAAAATAATCATGTGCTAAAAGATTTTCAAAATAAAGTAAAGCACACATGATTTAATACAACTAAGAAGTGATCATGATAAAAAAAATATTTAGAAAAAAATTTTAACACTCATGATACACCTTAGTATGAACAAAATTTAGGATAGTCCAAGTATGTCTTTGTATAGTCATTGATATAAGAGGAATAAGAGTTCGATACCTTAGGCTTGTAGATCAAGGAGGTAGTCGCCTTTACCCATTGCTTCACCTTTTTAATCTTTGACCATGATGGTTCTTTCATATTCCTTGTGTGAAGCTTTGATGTTTTTAGGCGTATTTTTCTTTTGACTGACTCATCTATTTCCTTTGATGGTTGCTCCTTTTCTTTTATTTTTGATATCTGGTGCAGGTAATCGATTATTCTCAAAGAGGTAATCGATTACTGCTTCTCAACCTTCCATACTTTGGTTCTCCTGAAGGCTGGTAATCGATTACTTTTTAGATGTAATCGATTACTTTGTTTCACACTTCCAGACCTGCTCATTTTACTGCAAAGCACATGCTCGGGATATCTCCAACGCTCAAGTTAATATAAGTTTAACATAATAAGGTGCAGAGCCATAAAACTTTGAAGAAATAAAGTACTATTAAGAGCTTATGAGCAAGAGATGTGTTATGCACTTCATATGAATGTCAATGAGCTATTGTAGGATACAACTATTCCAAGTAAAGATGATCATGTGTCAAAAGATTTTAAAACGATTAGTTTACCACACATGATATATTTTCAATATGTATTAAGCTTGGAATAGTCTAAGTGCACTCTAGTATAGTCATTGGCATATAATGAATGTACATTAACCTTTTCAAACCTGTTGATCAAGGGAGTACTTGTCCTTAACCATGTCTTCACGTGTTGTTTGTTTGCCATAGCATGAATTCCATTTTTCCTTTGTGAAGCTTTGGTGTTTGAGAACTTGTGTCTCCTTCGATCTTTCCATTTAGCCCTTGATTTATGAGATATCAATTTGTATGTTTGTTCTTTCTTTCTTTCTCTTGGTTCTTTCTTATAAGTGAGATCCTCCATAAACAAATTACCAGAAGAACCTTTTGGTACCCATTTCATTTTGGGTCCTTGAACGTTAGTCTTGGATTCCTTTGGAACTTTTGGAACCCACTTCAAGTCATTTCTCATATTGTGATTTTTCCGATAAAAGCATAAATGAGAAATATGACCCGAACATCCACAATAATTACAAATAATGGCCTTAGGTGATGATTTGACTTTTTCAAGGATAGGTTCATAAGACTTGGTATTTATGTTTTCAAAAAGCAAAGCACTATTGTTCAATTCTTTACTTGGTTTTTGAATATCAACATTATTTTCAACTTCACCAAGCAAGGAATTCGGACCAATAGCTTTTTCAATGTTATGGTTTTCAAAATTTGTATCCTCAACATATTTCTCAAGACATACGCATTTTTCAAAATGGGTTGAGGAACAATCTTCTAAAATATTTTCTTTATCAAGATTATCTCCACTTTTTAAAGTATCAAAAATATTTTTAATTTGTTTGGAGACAAATCTTGTAAAGAGTCCAAGTCATTGTTTTCTAAAATTATCATTTCATCACTCAAGTCATTATAAGTAATTTGTAGATTGTTAGAGCAAGAATTTTTTGAAATTACCTCAAGGTTTGTATGGTCTAAGTGGTCGGATACTTCATTTTCATTTTCCATTGATTCCTCGTCCAAGCCACTCGATTCCTCCATTGAATCCATGAAGCTTTCAAATAATCCTTCTAGTTCATCATCATTGCTTGTTGAGCTACTCCCCTTGCTTATAGTTTCATCATCATAACTTTTGTCTAGGGAGTTAGTCCTCTCAAGCTTGATGTCAATTTCAACTTGTTTCTTCTCCTCTTTTCTGTGGACACTAACACTTTCATGAAGATCATTAGTAGCATAGTGTGTTATCAAAGTGTCCCAAATATCCTTAGCACTTTCACAATTTTCAACTATAGCATATGCATCATGGTTCAAAGCATTTTTAAAAACATGCATAGCTTGAAAATTCAAGGAAAAAGATTTTTCATCAAAACCATGAAAACAACATTCCATAGACGAATGCTGATAGATTGTAAAAATATTTTCATTCTCGCACTCCAATAGTGAAAATTATTTCCATCAAAAAATGGTGCATATCGAATGAAAATCCCTCCATATTTTTTTTTTGGTGTACACGAAGGGTATCCCCCGGCCGACAGCCGAAGACTAATCCCCTCCGAGGCGTAGAGATCACCGAAGTGGGTTTTGCCTCCATATTAAAACAAATAAAAATATCCCAAACGCTGCCAATCTACAAGGATCTTTAACTCAGGCTGTTAGGCCTTTACCAGAGCACGAAGCTCTGATAACAATTGTTAGAATTATTGACAGGATTGGCAGCCAACACCCAAGAGGGGATGAATTGGGTGTTTATGAAAACATTGGAAAATCTTCGCTTTAAAACGTTTTCAATAAACTTAAAGAGATTTTGCAGCGGAAAACAATATATTGATGAAAGCGATTGCGCAGAAGCGAATAATATTAATATTATATATTATGAAAAGATACGAATTAAAACAAGAACAACGAAAACCGTTACCACGCTTATTATCTTAAAACCCTTTTAAAATAGATTATTATGAAAATAATCCTTATGATGCGCAACAAATAAATATAACAACGAAAACGGTTATACACACGCGGAAGATAATATTAATAATAATAGAATAACTAATACGCGCGGATCAATTAAAACGATACCACCGAAAACGTGATCGCGCTAATTAATTTAAAATCATTTAAATTAATTATTATGAAAGTAGTTGATATGATGCACGATGAACAAATATAGCAACGATAAACACAAGCAACAATAACAACAACGAAATATAAAAGAGATAGGGATAGAAGAGATTGCACCGGAGATTTTATCCTGGTTCGGCAAACCCGGCCTACATCCAGTCCCCCAAGCGACCCGCTTGAGCTTTCACTATACCAAAGACGCCTCGCGTTCCCAAGTACAACCAGAGCGCCCCGCAAGCTACTAGGAACCTCCTTTAGCTAGGGACCTCGACAATAACCAGATAGCCTAACTACTAGGTGCCCCACCGTTCGTCTAGCACTACCCACACAGCACAGGGTTCCTCACCCTACAACCACGAACGTCGCACGTCCGCACTAGGAGATTCACTCCCTAGTCTCTAAGGGTTACACACCCCTTACAACAACGGGTTATGATATGAGATTGGGTACTACCACTATAATGCACTCTTCTTAGTGCTGATACAACAAGATAAGGTCACTCTAACAATAAAGTGTTCTAAGCAACACAGATACAACAATATGAGTTCTATGGCAATGGATATAACAAAATAAGTACTAGGCCAACCCTTTTCTTCTTTTCAAAAAGATAGAATGTGAAAAAGCTTTTTCTGAAGAATAGGAGAAGAAGAAAATTAACGTGTGAGAGAAAAAAATGAGAGAGTGAGTCTTAAAAACAATTTTTGAAAACTGATAACACCATAATTAAAACATGTTTTAAAATCAAAAGCCAAATCACAAAGATTTAAAAACTTAAACCAAGGATTTGATTTTTAAAACAAATAAGTAAATATTTCAAAAACAAAATCAATTTCGAATTTTGAGATCAAATCAGAATCAATTAAGTAAAAACAAATCAGGAAACAAATCAAAATGATTCTGACACGTTTTTCAAAAAATCATTTAAAGTAATTGATTACTTTCCTAAGGTAATCGATTATCACCTTTAAAACCAAAACAAGTAATCGATTATTCAGGGCAAGATAATCGATTACAGAGCCCCTGGAAAAATATGTGATGCAACATTTAAAAGCAGGTAATCGATTACTTAGGAACAGGTAATCGATTACTGTGTCTCTGAAAAATATATGATGCAACAATTTTAATCGATTACTTGAAGCAGGTAATCGATTACTTCTCTTTCAAAAAGTAACTGATTAGCCATTTTCCAATACTTGATTACAAGCACTCTGGTTTTTCTATGATGCAACAAAAGTAATCGATTACGTTGAGAAGGTAATCGATTATTCCTTCTTGTACTTGTAAAAATAGATTTTCATGACTTAGAGAAAACATCCAGAGTTTGTTTCATCATCTATTTCCACAGAAACTAAGTTAAAACAATTTTATGAAAAACCTTTGTAAAACACTTTTCCTTCTCCTTACTTAGAAAAACATTCTTCTTCATTAAGTTAAGTTATGGCCTTTATACTTACGTAACTATATCCATTACCTTACATTGTTTTCTAGGGGAAAAGGGAAAGACACAACTTCAGCCTTCATTTGCTTGAACCTTGATAGCTTGACTTGTGAGCATGATTGACTTTGTTTGACTTTGTTTGTAATCATCCAAACTTTGAATAACACTCCCCCTTTTTGATGATGACAAACTTATTCTGAGTGAATCTGCATCACAAGTGTTAAGCAAGCAAATGTATATAGATAAACCCTTAAAGCCTTACTAGGAAAAAAAACTTTATCAACAGGCAGATATAATATATAAACTCCCCCTGCAGAGATGCATAAAAGAAACATTAAATCATTTTATAGCTCCGCATCAACTCAGAATCCTTCTCCCCCTTTGTCAACAACAAAAAGGAGGGAGGTCCTTGGGAGGTGCCTGTAATGAGTTATTCTCACCTTTTTCGGTATACTAAACTCCCCCTGAAACACTGAATAGAAGCATTAATAATAACAAGGGAGATTAGTTTCATACTTTACTCCCCCTATTTGACATCAACACAAGGAATTATGGGAAATAAAAAAGAGTTTCTTTCCCAATACATAGTTAGAAGAAGGCATGATGTCAAAATGGGACGAAGAAGTAAACAAGTTTTCATGCAGATTTTAAAAAAAAATTCTCCCCCTTTCTAAAAGAATGATTCAAAACAAGCATAACATAAAGGAAGATCAAATGCATCAACAAAACATGTATATGCTTACTATCATCAAAACTTTAAAAAGAAACCTATATGCCATGACAATAAACACATATTCAATGCAATTAAGCACATTTGTCATGTAAGCATATATCACAAATACAAGTAACAAAAGAATAAAGTTAAGGATAAAGATACTTATAGATGTTATATTGCTCCATGAAGTTTCTTTACATTAGGAGTTCCATCCTTGGATAAGTTCACCATGTAGAATTTTGAAGGTGGTCTCCTCTTGTTCGTTGTGTCACACTCCTTCCATTCCAAGAGATAATTTTTATGATGCAGTATCGCTTTCAAGTTCTTGAATATTGACAAGTTCTCTCTTCAAATGACAACGTTGTTCATAGTATTCTAGAGAACATTGCAAGGTAGATACTTGAAGTGATACCTACAAGACTAATTAGGTACAGTGCTCTTGGTATCCATCAAAATTGGATCCTTAGGAATTAGTAACACATGCATATAGAACATGCTGAAAAAATAATTTATCCTTCAAGAAGAATTGTACAAAGATATCGAAGAAGGAGTAAATTATTAAAAAAAAATTCAGCATCAATATAACCATGTGTATCATAAAGATAAGTAGCATAAAATAATTTAAGAGAATAAATGCAGTGATACTTATCGTAGGTGATAGTTCCTTATATAGTAGGGATTATTTGTGCACTTGTGGAGTTCTTCCTTTAGGTCTCTCATCCTTATTGAACACCATGATAAAAACTCCACTTGTGTCTATTCAAGTTGCATTTCCCTTGATTAAGTCCATATCCCTCTTTGGTATTTTCCATTATGCACCATGAAGAAGTTGGAGTCCTCCTTTGGAATTTATTTATTTTTGTAATTTTATTTTTATTTTTTTTAAGACCATTGTGCATAGCATTCTTATAAGGTCAAAGAAAATCAACCGCTTTTTATAGACCCTGCAAAAACACTTGAATGCACTTCTTTTGGTACCCAAAGGCTTGGATCCTAAGTGATTAGTAGCGTCTCCTTACAAGTATCAAAGATACCGTGAAGGTAAAAATATGAATAAACAAATTTAAGCAAATGCACTAATCATAAAGAAGGAGTCATGCTTATGTTATAAGTCCACGTCATACCAAACGTGTTCTTATAAACACATGCATGTCCTCATATATCAAAGCGCTATAACAGCATCACATATAAAGTGTAATCATGTGATAGAAGATAATAAACAAATTTAAGCACACATGATATAGCACACTATATGTAACAGATATGTAGGACTATACCAAAAATAATCATGTGCTAAAAGATTTTCAAAGTAAAGTAAAGCACACATGATTTAATTCAACTAAGAAGTGATCATGATAAAAAAAATATTTAGAAAAAATTTTTAACACTCATGATACACCTTAGTATGAACAAAATTTAGGATAGTCCAAGTATGTCTTTGTATAGTCATTGATATAAGAGGAATAAGAGTTCGATACCTTAGGCTTGTAGATCAAGGAGGTAGTCGCCTTTACCCATTGCTTCACCTTTTTAATCTTTGACCATGATGGTTCTTTCATATTCCTTGTGTGAAGCTTTGATGTTTTTAGGCGTATTTTTCTTTTGACTGACTCATCTATTTCCTTTGATGGTTGCTCCTTTTCTTTTATTTTTGATATCTGGTGCAGGTAATCGATTATTCTCAAAGAGGTAATCGATTACTGCTTCTCAACCTTCCATACTTTGGTTCTCCTGCAAAGCACATGCTCGGGATATCTCCAACGCTCAAGTTAATATAAGTTTAACATAATAAGGTGCAGAGCGATAAAACTTTGAAGAAATAAAGTACTATTAAGAGCTTATGAGCAAGAGATGTGTTATGCACTTCATATGAATGTCAATGAGGTATTGTAGGATACAACTATTCCAAGTAAAGATGATCATGTGTCAAAAGATTTTAAAACGATTAGTTTACCACACATGATATATTTTCAATATGTATTAAGCTTGGAATAGTCTAAGTGCACTCTAGTATAGTCATTGGCATATAATGAATGTACATTAACCTTTTCAAACCTGTTGATCAAGGGAGTACTTGTCCTTAACCATGTCTTCACGTGTTGTTTGTTTGCCATAGCATGAATTCCATTTTTCCTTTGTGAAGCTTTGGTGTTTGAGAACTTGTGTCTCCTTCGATCTTTCCATTTAGCCCTTGATTTATGAGATATCAATTTGTATGTTTGTTCTTTCTTTCTTTCTCTTGGTTCTTTCTTATAAGTGAGATCCTCCATAAACAAATTACCAGAAGAACCTTTTGGTACCTATTTCATTTTGGGTCCTTGAACATTAGTCTTGGATTCCTTTGGAACTTTTGGAACCCACTTCAAGTCATTTCTCATATTGTGATTTTTCCGATAAAAGCATAAATGAGAATTATGACCCGAACATCCACAATAGTTACAAATAATGGCCTTAGGTGATGATTTGACTTTTTCAAGGATAGGTTCATAAGACTTGGTATTTATGTTTTCAAAAAGCAAAGCACTATTGTTCAATTCTTTACTTGGTTTTTGAATATCAACATTATTTTCAACTTCACCAAGCAAGGAATTCGGACCAATAGCTTTTTCAATGTTATGGTTTTCAAAATTTGTATCCTCAACATATTTCTCAAGACATACGCATTTTTCAAAATGGGTTGAGGAACAATCTTCTAAAATATTTTCTTTATCAAGATTATCTCCACTTTTTAAAGTATCAAAAATATTTTTAATTTGTTTGGAGACAAATCTTGTAAAGAGTCCAAGTCATTGTTTTCTAAAATTATCATTTCATCACTCAAGTTATTATAAGTAATTTGTAGATTGTTAGAGCAAGAATTTTTTGAAATTACCTCAAGGTTTGTATGGTCTAAGTGGTCGGATACTTCATTTTCATTTTCCATTGATTCCTCGTCCGAGCCACTCGATTCCTCCATTGAATCCATGAAGCTTTCAAATAATCCTTATAGTTCATCATCATTGCTTGTTGAGCTACTCCCCTTGCTTATAGTTTCATCATCATAACTTTTGTCTAGGGAGTTAGTCCTCTCAAGCTTGATGTCAATTTCAACTTGTTTCTTCTCCTCTTTTCTGTGGACACTAACACTTTCATGAAGATCATTAGTAGCATAGTGTGTTATCAAAGTGTCCCAAATATCCTTAGCACTTTCACAATTTTCAACTATAGCATATGCATCATGGTTCAAAGCATTTTTAAAAACATGCATAGCTTGAAAATTCAAGGAAAAAGATTTTTCATCAAAACCATGTAAAACGACATTCCATAGACGAATGCTGATAGATTGTAAAAATATTTTCATTCTCGCACTCCAATAGTGAAAATTATTTCCATCAAAAAATGGTGCATATCGAATGAAAATCCCTCCATATTAAAACAAATAAAAATATCCCAAACGCTGCCAATCTACAAGGATCTTTAACTCAGGCTGTTAGGCCTTTACCAGAGCACGAAGCTCTGATACCAATTGTTAGAATTATTGACAGGATTGGCAGCCAACACCCAAGAGGGGATGAATTGGGTGTTTATGAAAACATTGGAAAATATTCGCTTTAAAACGTTTTCAATAAACTTAAAGAGATTTTGCAGCGGAAAACAATATATTGATGAAAGCGATTGCGCAGAAGCGAATAATATTAATATTATATATTATGAAAACTAATATGCGTGGATACGAATTAAAACAAGAACAACGAAAACCGTTACCACGCTTATTATCTTAAAACCCTTTTAAAATAGATTATTATGAAAATAATCGTTATGATGCGCAACAAATAAATATAACAATGAAAACGGTTATACACACGCGGAAGATAATATTAATAATAATAGAATAACTAATACGCGCGGATCAATTAAAACGATACCACCGAAAACGTGACCGCGCTAATTAATTTAAAATCATTTAAATTAATTATTATGAAAGTAGTTGATATGATGCACGATGAACAAATATAGAAACGATAAACACAAGCAACAATAACAACAACGAAATATAAAAGAGATAGGGATAGAAGAGATTCCACCGGAGATTTTATCCTGGTTCGGCAAACTCGGCCTACATCCAGTCCCCCAAGCGACCCGCTTGAGCTTTCACTATACCAAAGACGCCTCGCGTTCCCAAGTACAACCAGAGCGCCCCGCAAGCTACTAGGAACCTCCTTTAGCTAGGGACCTCGACAATAACCAGATAGCCTAACTACTAGGTGCCCCACCGTTCGTCTAGCACTACCCACACAGCACAGGGTTCCTCACCCTACAACCACGAACGCCGCACGTCCGCACTAGGAGATTCACTCCCTAGTCTCTAAGGGTTACACACCCCTTACAACAACGGGTTATGATATGAGATTGGGTACTACCACTATAATGCACTCTTCTTAGTGCTGATACAACAAGATAAGGTCACTCTAACAATAAAGTGTTCTAAGCAACACAGATACAACAATATGAGTTCTATGACAATGGATATAACAAAATAAGTACTAGGCCAACCCTTTTCTTCTTTTCAAAAAGATAGAATGTGAAAAAGCTTTTTCTGAAGAATAGGAGAAGAAGAAAATTAACGTGTGAGAGAAAAAAAATGAGTGAGTGAGTCTTAAAAACAATTTTTGAAAACTGATAACACCATAATTAAAACATGTTTTAAAATCAAAAGCCAAATCACAAAGATTTAAAAACTTAAACCAAGGATTTGATTTTTAAAACAAATAAGTAAATATTTCAAAAACAAAATCAATTTCGAATTTTGAGATCAAATCAGAATCAATTAAGTAAAAACAAATCAGGAAACAAATCAAAATGATTCTGACACGTTTTTCAAAAAATCATTTAAAGTATTTGATTACTTTCCTAAGGTAATCGATTATCACCTTTAAAACCAAAACAAATAATCGATTATTCAGGGCAAGATAATCGATTACAGAGCCCCGGGAAAAATATGTGATGCAACATTTAAAAGCAGGTAATCGATTACTTAGGAACAGGTAATCGATTACTGTGTCTCTGAAAAATATATGATGCAACAATTTTAATCGTTTACTTGAAGCAGGTAATCGATTACTTCTCTTTCAAAAAGTAACTGATTAGCCATTTTCCAATACTTGATTACAAGCACTCTGGTTTTTCTATGATGCAACAAAAGTAATCGATTACGTTGAGAAGGTAATCGATTATTCCTTCTTGTACTTGTAAAAATAGATTTTCATGACTTAGAGAAAACATCCAGAGTTTGTTTCATCATCTATTTCCACAGAAACTAAGTTAAAACAATTTTATGAAAAACCTTTGTAAAACACTTTTCCTTCTCCTTACTTAGAAAAACATTCTTCTTCATTAAGTTAAGTTATGGCCTTTATACTTACGTAACTATATCCATTACCTTACATTGTTTTCTAGGGGAAAAGGGAAAGACACAACTTCAGCCTTCATTTGCTTGAACCTTGATAGCTTGACTTGTGAGCATGATTGACTTTGTTTGACTTTGTTTGTAATCATCAAAACTTTGAATAACACTCCCCCTTTTTGATGATGACAAACTTATTCTGAGTGAATCTGCATCACAAGTGTTAAGCAAGCAAATGTATATAGATAAACCCTTAAAGCCTTACTAGGAAACAAAACTTTATCAACAGGCAGATATAATATATAAACTCCCCCTGCAGAGATGCATAAAAGAAACATTAAATCATTTTATAGCTCCGCATCAACTCAGAATCCTTCTCCCCCTTTGTCAACAACAAAAAGGAGGGAGGTCCTTGGGAGGTGCCTGTAATGAGTTATTCTCACCTTTTTCGGTATACTAAACTCCCCCTGAAACACTGAATAGAAGCATTAATAATAACAAGGGAGATTAGTTTCATACTTTACTCCCCCTATTTGACATCAACACAAGGAATTATGGGAAATAAAAAAGAGTTTCTTTCCCAATACATAGTTAGAAGAAGGCATGATGTCAAAATGGGACGAAGAAGTAAACAAGTTTTCATGCAGATTTTAAAAAAAAATTCTCCCCCTTTCTAAAAGAATGATTCAAAACAAGCATAACATAAAGGGAGATCAAATGCATCAACAAAACATGTATATGCTTACTATCATCAAAACTTTAAAAAGAAACCTATATGCCATGACAATAAACACATATTCAATGCAATTAAGCACATTTGTCATGTAAGCATATATCACAAATACAAGTAACAAAAGAATAAAGTTAAGGATAAAGATACTTATAGATGTTATATTGCTCCATGAAGTTTCTTTACATTAGGAGTTCCATCCTTGGATAAGTTCACCATGTAGAATTTTGAAGGTGGTCTCCTCTTGTTCGTTGTGTCACACTCCTTCCATTCCAAGAGATAATTTTTATGATGCAGTATCGCTTTCAAGTTCTTGAATATTGACAAGTCCTCTCTTCAAATGACAACGTTGTTCATAGTATTCTAGAGAACATTGCAAGGTAGATACTTGAAGTGATACCTACAAGACTAATTAGGTACAGTGCTCTTGGTATCCATCAAAATTGGATCCTTAGGAATTAGTAACACATGCATATAGAACATGCTGAAAAAATAATTTATCCTTCAAGAAGAATTGTACAAAGATATCGAAGAAGGAGTAAATTATTAAAAAAAAATTCAGCATCAATATAACCATGTGTATCATAAAGATAAGTAGCATAAAATAATTTAAGAGAATAAATGCAGTGATACTTATTGTAGGTGATAGTTCCTTATATAGTAGGGATTATTTGTGCACTTGTGGAGTTCTTCCTTTAGGTCTCTCATCCTTATTGAACACCATGATAAAAACTCCACTTGTGTCTATTCAAGTCGCATTTCCCTTGATTAAGTCCATATCCCTCTTTGGTATTTTCCATTATGCACCATGAAGAAGTTGGAGTCCTCCTTTGGAATTTATTTATTTTTTTAATTTAATTTTTATTTTTTTTAAGACCATTGTGATAGCATTCTTATAAGGTCAAAGAAAATCAACCGCTTTTTATAGACCCTGCAAAAACACTTGAATGCACTTCTTTTGGTACCCAAAGGCTTGGATCCTAAGTGATTAGTAGCATCTCCTTACAAGTATCAAAGATACCGTGAAGATAAAAATATGAATAAACAAATTTAAGCAAATGCACTAATCATAAAGAAGGAGTCATGCTTATGTTATAAGTCCACGTCATACCAAACATGTTCTTATAAACACATGCATGTCCTCATATATCAAAGCGCTATAACAGCATCACATATAAAGTGTAATCATGTGATAGAAGATAATAAACAAATTTAAGCACACATGATATAGCACACTGTATGTAACAGATATGTAGGACTATACCAAAAATAATCATGTGCTAAAAGATTTTCAAAATAAAGTAAAGCACACATGATTTAATTCAACTGAGAAGTGATCATGATAAAAGAAATATTTAGAAAAAAATTTTAACACTCATGATACACCTTAGTATGAACAAAATTTAGGATAGTCCAAGTATGTCTTTGTATAGTCATTGATATAAGAGGAATAAGATTTCGATACCTTAGGCTTGTAGATCAAGGAGGTAGTCGCCTTTACCCATTGCTTCACCTTTTTAATCTTTGACCATGATGGTTCTTTCATATTCCTTGTGTGAAGCTTTGATGTTGTTAGGTGTATTTTTCTTTTGACTGACTCATCTATTTCCTTTGATGGTTGCTCCTTTTCTTTTATTTTTGATATCTGGTGCAGGTAATCGATTATTCTCAAAGAGGTAATCGATTACTGCTTCTCAACCTTCCATACTTTGGTTCTCCTGCAAAGCACATGCTCGGGATATCTCCAACGCTCAAGTTAATATAAGTTTAACATAATAAGGTGCAGAGCGATAAAACTTTGAAGAAATAAAGTACTATTAAGAGCTTATGAGCAAGAGATGTGTTATGCACTTCATATGAATGTCAATGAGCTATTGTAGGATACAACTATTCCAAGTAAAGATGATCATGTGTCAAAAGATTTTAAAACGATTAGTTTACCACACATGATATATTTTCAATATGGATTAAGCTTGGAATAGTCTAAGTGCACTCTAGTATAGTCATTGGCATATAATGAATGTACATTAACCTTTTCAAACCTGTTGATCAAGGGAGTACTTGTCCTTAACCATGTCTTCACGTGTTGTTTGTTTGCCATAGCATGAATTCCATTTTTCCTTTGTGAAGCTTTGGTGTTTGAGAACTTGTGTCTCCTTCGATCTTTCCATTTAGCCCTTGATTTATGAGATATCAATTTGTATGTTTGTTCTTTCTTTCTTTCTCTTGGTTCTTTCTTATAAGTGAGATCCTCCATAAACAAATTACCAGAAGAACCTTTTGGTACCCATTTCATTTTGGGTCCTTGAACATTAGTCTTGGATTCCTTTGGAACTTTTGGAACCCACTTCAAGTCATTTCTCATATTGTGATTTTTCCGATAAAAGCATAAATGAGAATTATGACCCGAACATCCACAATAGTTACAAATAATGGCCTTAGGTGATGATTTGACTTTTTCAAGGATAGGTTCATAAGACTTGGTATTTATGTTTTCAAAAAGCAAAGCACTATTGTTCAATTCTTTACTTGGTTTTTGAATATCAACATTATTTTCAACTTCACCAAGCAAGGAATTCGGACCAATAGCTTTTTCAATGTTATGGTTTTCAAAATTTGTATCCTCAACATATTTCTCAAGACATACGCATTTTTCAAAATGGGTTGAGGAACAATCTTCTAAAATATTTTCTTTATCAAGATTATCTCCACTTTTTAAAGTATCAAAAATATTTTTAATTTGTTTGGAGACAAATCTTGTAAAGAGTCCAAGTCATTGTTTTCTAAAATTATCATTTCATCACTCAAGTTATTATAAGTAATTTGTAGATTGTTAGAGCAAGAATTTTTTGAAATTACCTCAAGGTTTGTATGGTCTAAGTGATCGGATACTTCATTTTCATTTTCCATTGATTCCTCGTCCGAGCCACTCGATTCCTCCATTGAATCCATGAAGCTTTCAAATAATCCTTATAGTTCATCATCATTGCTTGTTGAGCTACTCCCCTTGCTTATAGTTTCATCATCATAACTTTTGTCTAGGGAGTTAGTCCTCTCAAGCTTGATGTCAATTTCAACTTGTTTCTTCTCCTCTTTTCTGTGGACACTAACACTTTCATGAAGATCATTAGTAGCATAGTGTGTTATCAAAGTGTCCCAAATATCCTTAGCACTTTCACAATTTTCAACTATAGCATATGCATCATGGTTCAAAGCATTTTTAAAAACATGCATAGCTTGAAAATTCAAGGAAAAAGATTTTTCATCAAAACCATGTAAAACGACATTCCATAGACGAATGCTGATAGATTGTAAAAATATTTTCATTCTCGCACTCCAATAGTGAAAATTATTTCCATCAGAAAATGGTGCATATCGAATGAAAATCCCTCCATATTAAAACAAATAAAAATATCCCAAACGCTGCCAATCTACAAGGATCTTTAACTCCGGCTGTTAGGCCTTTACCAGAGCACGAAGCTCTGATACCAATTGTTAGAATTATTGACAGGATTGGCAGCCAACACCCAAGAGGGGATGAATTGGGTGTTTATGAAAACATTGGAAAATATTCGCTTTAAAACGTTTTCAATAAACTTAAAGAGATTTTGCAGCGGAAAACAATATATTGATGAAAGCGATTGCGCAGAAGCGAATAATATTAATATTATATATTATGAAAACTAATATGCGTGGATACGAATTAAAACAAGAACAACGAAAACCGTTACCACGCTTATTATCTTAAAACCCTTTTAAAATAGATTATTATGAAAATAATCGTTATGATGCGCAACAAATAAATATAACAATGAAAACGGTTATACACACGCGGAAGATAATATTAATAATAATAGAATAACTAATACGCGCGGATCAATTAAAACGATACCACCGAAAACGTGACCGCGCTAATTAATTTAAAATCATTTAAAATCATTTAAATTAATTATTATGAAAGTAGTTGATATGATGCACGATGAACAAATATAGCAACGATAAACACAAGAAACAATAACAACAACGAAATATAAAAGAGATAGGGATAGAAGAGATTCCACCGGAGATTTTATCCTGGTTCGGCAAACTCGGCCTACATCCAGTCCCCCAAGCGACCCGCTTGAGCTTTCACTATACCAAAGACGCCTCGCGTTCCCAAGTACAACCAGAGCGCCCCGCAAGCTACTAGGAACCTCCTTTAGCTAGGGACCTCGACAATAACCAGATAGCCTAACTACTAGGTGCCCCACCGTTCGTCTAGCACTACCCACACAGCACAGGGTTCCTCACCCTACAACCACGAACGCCGCACGTCCGCACTAGGAGATTCACTCCCTAGTCTCTAAGGGTTACACACCCCTTACAACAACGGGTTATGATATGAGATTGGGTACTACCACTATAATGCACTCTTCTTAGTGCTGATACAACAAGATAAGGTCACTCTAACAATAAAGTGTTCTAAGCAACACAGATACAACAATATGAGTTCTATGGCAATGGATATAACAAAATAAGTACTAGGCCAACCCTTTTCTTCTTTTCAAAAAGATAGAATGTGAAAAAGCTTTTTCTGAAGAATAGGAGAAGAAGAAAATTAACGTGTGAGAGAAAAAAAATGAGTGAGTGAGTCTTAAAAACAATTTTTGAAAACTGATAACACCATAATTAAAACATGTTTTAAAATCAAAAGCCAAATCACAAAGATTTAAAAACTTAAACCAAGGATTTGATTTTTAAAACAAATAAGTAAATATTTCAAAAACAAAATCAATTTCGAATTTTGAGATCAAATCAGAATCAATTAAGTAAAAACAAATCAGGAAACAAATCAAAATGATTCTGTTTTTCAAAAAATCATTTAAAGTAATTGATTACTTTCCTAAGGTAATCGATTATTACCTTTAAAACCAAAACAAGTAATCGATTATTCAGGGCAAGATAATCGATTACAGAGCCCCTGGAAAAATATGTGATGCAACATTTAAAAGCAGGTAATCGATTACTTAGGAACAGGTAATCCATTACTGTGTCTCTGAAAAATATATGATGCAACAATTTTAATCGATTACTTGAAGCAGGTAATCGATTACTTCTCTTTCAAAAAGTAACTGATTAGCCATTTTCCAATACTCGATTACAAGCACTCTGGTTTTTCTATGATGCAACAAAAGTAATCGATTACGTTGAGAAGGTAATCGATTATTCCTTCTTGCACTCGTAATAATAGATTTTCATGACTTAGAGAAAACATCCAGAGTTTGTTTCATCATCTATTTCCACAGAAACTAAGTTAAAACAATTTTATGAAAAACCTTTGTAAAACACTTTTCCTTCTCCTTACTTAGAAAAACATTCTTCTTCATTAAGTTAAGTTATGGCCTTTATACTTACGTAACTATATTCATTACCTTACATTGTTTTCTAGGGGAAAAGGGAAAGACACAACTTCAGCCTTCATTTGCTTGAACCTTGATAGCTTGACTTGTGAGCATGATTGACTTTGTTTGACTTTGTTTGTAATCATCAAAACTTTGAATATCACTTGAAGTCCTTGGGAAGGCTTGACTTCTAACAGACACAAAATAAGAACATATAAAAAATAAGAACATTTATGGACAATCTTTTTTTAGAACAGTATTTGTTTTCAATCAAATATTCCGCTGAAGCTATAAATGAAGTGAAAGTATTCCTTTTCTTCAAAGCTTCCCATTCTCATACCACCGCCTCCCAGTTCACAACCTCCACGAATATGAGCTTTAACATATATAAAATCCAAATCTAACAATGAAAGCCTTGATGACTTGAAACGGGGATCTACACATACCTGTTGACAATTAATCTATAGGTTTAACTTACACAAAGATTGGAAATGAAAACAAAATGGATGCCAAAATCACTAATAAGATGGATCTAATTTGCCACGAAGCAGATGGATATATGATTGGATATATGATTTAAAAACAATCGAAAGAAGACTTAAGCTATAAAGTGGAATCTAAACTAATTTTTTTTCTTTTGCATGTAAAGTGGATTCTAAACTAAAAAATACAATATTATTATCTATAAGTACAAGAAATCATTAACAATGATAAGAAGAATCAATTTGAAGTGTTCTCCTAATCCCCAGGCTTCAATCAAATCAAATTAAATGTTCTCTTAATACACATTATTCACTAATTAATATCTAAGATTCAGTGAAATCAAATTATAGATTTCAATAAGAAAAATGGACATTATCACTTGAAACTTGATGTACATTGGGTTTTTTAACATACTTCTTCATATAAACCTCGTCATTGGCAAAGGCAGCAGCTGCTTCACTCTTATCTTGCTGCAACGTAATTAAATTGATTTCTTTTAAACCAAAAATTCAGGGGATGAGACCACAACATATTGAAGGATACAACTAATTTACAAGCTTTTTTTTTATAAGAAAAAAATTAATTAAAAAGGAGCAATAAGTACAAGGAATAATTCAAGCAAAAAAACGATTGTTACAAACACCAATTACAGAAGAAAATCACCACCCCACATGCTGCACAATGAAATTGCAGCCACAATGAATACACCCGAATGAAATTTCGCCCACCGCAACAATCGCAGAGAAACAAAGGTTACGTAAGAAACCAGGAACAAGAACCAGAGAACAACACAACAATCTCCAATAACCCAAAGTAGCCATTCTATAGTTTAGAGCATTAGAAAAAATACATGCAATTCCTAAAACTCACATGCAAGTCACACATATTCATCACATCAACAACCGGAATAAGAAAAAATAAGTCAAACTATTGAGCTTACGCTCTAATCTTCTAAGAAGGTACCTTGATTAAGAAGGCGGTTGCAGATTGGAAGAACTTGAGTGAAGGGTCCAATCTTCTGATGCTCTACCAGCAACTCAGATATTGATTGCTGATGCAACACAATCAAAACACAACAACTGAGTCCAAGTGTATTGATTAATAAATAAATAAATTAAATAAATAAACAAAGTAGAAATCTGAGAAACTTGTCTGTTGTTGCTGCCCCTATGACAACAACTCTAATCTAAGTAGAAATTAAAATAGGGTGCTTATTATTATAATCTTGAGGCATATCAATTGTAAGTCGGTTGACTATTTTGGCTTGTTTATTTAACTCTACATTTTGGCTTGTTTATTTCCCTTTTAATCAACTTTGTAGAATTGACTATTTTCATTTATGAAACATAAAATTATAAAGGAATGCGAAAGATGATAACTATTAAGTTTTAGACTTATGAGTTTTTTTAAATATTTCTCAACTTTTGTTTATTACTACAGATGTATGTATATGAAGTATTGGCTATTGTTGCTTTGAATGATCTATAAAATGGATATACTTTTGGGTTGATTTGTACCATGATGCTATTGATAATGTTTCATTTATTTAATTTTTTGGAATTTGGTGATAGTTTTTAAGTTTAAGATCTTTCTAAATAAGATTATCATACTTAAATTAATAAGTCTTTTCTCCTTTTTATTTTAAGTTCTAAATGAGCATAAGGTTTTGTTAATGATGAGGTGGAAGTTAACCTAATAATTGAATCTTTATAATTTAACCTAATAATATGCTTTGTACTGTACATTCGCCCCTTCGAGGTGTTGTGGGAGACTCAAGACTACATAGTTCTTATAAAATGTTTAATATGGAATTTAGCATATAGTCATGAGTTAGAAGTGCACCTTAAGTTGTATAATAATATCACTAGGATAACCACCTCTTGGATCAGGTTTTCTTGGTGCTTAAGACTCTATTTTTGATAATAGTCTTCTATTAATCTTCAAGATATTTTGGATGATCTATCTCTTATTATCATAGATAATCAACTATTTATTCTTGATTTATTGCATGAAGCAATATGATAAGATGTTTATTAATTACATTAGAGTTATCACAAGATATTCTCACGGATTTATCCTCATTGTGGAGGTAGTAGATACTCCTTTGTCCATAATCCAAGATGATGGTTAATCTTAGCACAATCCGGCTTTAATGTCGATTATGATGTGAACATTTGACTACTCCAATCTTGATACATGTTGTTGTGTATCGGGTTAGCTTTCATTGTTACATTTTCAATCTCCAACAATGGTTGGTTCCTGAGTATGCTCTAGTTAGGGTTACGGGTATGAAATTCCGATCCATTTCAAAAGTTTTCACACAAAAATAACTCTGCCTTTTCCAATTACTTAAAGTAATCTTTTTGAAAAGCACTTATTTCTTTTGTTAAATCAATGAAGCATAAGTCAATAGATTGATATGTTATAGTATTGATTTATCACATGTTGGATGTCGTGACAAAGTTCGGACACTTGAGCACCTTCATGGGATTTTTTGTTTACCATCTCACTTTTTTTAAGAGTAATATGTCAGATTAGTCCCTGACTTTGTAAGTGTCGGTCAAGTTAGTCCCTGACTTTATCGAAATAGCAATTTAGTCCCTGAGATAGGAGAACGTCGATCAAGTTAGTCCTTGTCGTCACTATCGCAGGGATGTATTTGCTTTAAAATGGGATAAAGATAGGAACCTATGTGAATTAAAATGAAATCTCGAGGACTAAATTGCTATTTCGATAAAGTCAGGGACTAACTTGACCGATGCTTACAAAGTCAGGGACTAATCTGACATATTACTCTTTTTTTTAATCATAGGAAGAGGGTTTCATAGTGGTAAACGAGAAGAATGTAGCTTATTGATTGATGGTTTGTGTCACATTTTCTGGTCAAATATTTGGGGTTACACTAATATGGTGGTGTAGATACGGACTAGACAATGGAAGTTGATATATCTATATAAGTTGATTAAAAAAAGGGGGAAAATGTATGAAAGAGTCTTAAACTATTTTCTTGTTGCAAACAACCACCTTAAACACTGTTTTATTCTCAATTAGACCCCATGCTTTAACAATAAGTAAGATTGACCTATTCCATTTGATCTTCATTAATATATTAACAATGAGTAAATTCAAACCATTAATCATATATTAAATTTAACCATTCAATTTTTTTCCAGACCATTAGCAATGATTGAATCTCTTATATTTTTAAAATTTTTATCAACAGAAAATACACATCATATAGATGCATGGTATTTCTTTTCTTCTCAAGATTTTATTAGGCACTACGACATCAAAAAGAAGAAATATGTCATCATCCCCAACAACCTGCAAATGAAGAGGCGAGACCAACATACCTTTTCATAAAATAACCCATTTTCATTGTTTTTTTGTTGAATTCTTTCTGTGTGTACATTTTAGTGGGCCATATTTAGCTTGTGATAGTTTGAGATATACGTTTATTGCTACTCTTATTATATTGAGAAAAATAAGAAAATTATCTCTTTATTATTTGTTAATAAAAGAAATAACAACAAAAAAACAATGGTCGATTAATATTGAAACAAAATTAATGGTCTGGAAGTGTTTGCTATTAGTGAATAATGATATGATTTAACGAAAAGACCAATTTTACTAATAACGAAAGGTATATAGTTTAAGAGGCCTTTACACACTTTTCCCTAAAAAACAAACAAGAAGCATGTTTAAATGGGTAAAAGAACGAGATAGAATAAAAAAATGAGTGATTCGAAATCGTGAGATTTACTTAGCATTAGTAATATGCAGAGTTAGGAGAATTTACCAATTTCATTAATGTCGAGAGTTTAATCGTAAGAGCTTTGTCGATCATAATAGTCTAACTTGGCTTATGCGGGATTGTCGTCGACCAGTCGAGGATGCATGTGATTTAGAACAAAAAACCTTCAAATATATATATATATATATATATATATATATATATATATATATATATATTAAAAAATGATACTTTTTTTTTTATCTCTGGTTCCATCATGTCCCATGAACACCCTTTAGGTTTTTGTGTACCCTCTCTGATCCTTTTTATAAGCATTTATCAATGACTTTCTTCTAATTTTTATAAAAGTACAGTTTATTTGTCTATTTCATTAATAATTAATTTTTGGAAGTGCTAACAACCGATGTTAGGACATTCTTAAGAAAATAAAAGTGGCACTTTTGTTTTTGGGAAATGATGAATTTCATACTTCGAGAACAAGTAGGCTTAGATTTTTAATACAAATTTTTCTTTAGTTTATTCCTTAAGGGCAATGGTTAACAAAACTCTCAATTTTCCCTCCAAAAATATCATTATTTATTTAACATTTTCTCTAAGTCAACAAATAGTTAATGTAGAACAATTAATGACTTTCACTCTTATGTATGGCTTTCCTAGACTACTATGTAGATTAACAAACATATTGAAAAAATAATTAATCATTGATTCATTAAATATACTTCCTACAATCCCTTTTATAAGATATTCTTGGAAAATTCACGAGAACCAAGAAAACTAGTTAGTAATATTACCGTTGTTCCATACCTGTCGCGAGTTAAGGACACATGTCCTACTTGAACACCTTCAGACGACCTACTGCAACTTACAGCTACGCCCTAAAGACACAAACCGAGCTTAAATGACCTAGGAAAAAGGACTTAAAGCTTGAACCAATTTGGAGGAGCTCATATATGGATTTGACTCTTGGCTATGCCACAAAACTTACTTTAAAGCCAATCTCCAGCAAATAAACAACTCAATTTGAGAAGATTATCAATGAATTATCAGCAATGTAGAAGATCGCTGCTTATCTAAATAAGATAAGATCTCACGACGATTATCCCCAGAGATGAAAGATTTATCTAGAAATACATCAAGCCAAGTTGCCCATCCTGATTCTAAAAATACCAAACTCAAGTGGGGGGCTGAACACACAATCAATACAATCTATACATAGCAATAAGTTCAACCTTGCATTACACATAAAGTATACACAAATACACCCCAGAGAGAGATATTCAACAGTAAGAGAACCTAACTCTTTCTACCCCACAGTGGTAGTTGCATCCAACCCCACCACAGAGATTCAACAGCATCACCAAGGCCACTACCAAACAGTACTGAGAATCTCAATCTCAAGATCTAAAACGGTGTACCCAGATTCTTCATTCAGGGAATATAAGTCCGCAAATAACATTCCAAAGAGTAGGGGGCATATCGCGGAATATTCTTAGGAAGAGCTCGAAGTCGCCTTAATCCCTCAATGGATTATCAGGGCGGACAACTTCACAAAGTTTGTGAAAAAGTCTATTCTTCACAATTGTTCCTCCAATGTTGAACATATGCATATTCTAACGTCCCTGACAGGCAAATGGATTGCGACTATCCCCACATACCAACACGGGTCTTTTCAGCGTGCTTTGTCCTCACTCGCACACTTCCTGGAAAAACTTCCCAGGAGGTCACCCATCCCAAAATTACCCCAAGTCAAGCACGCTTAACTATGGAGTTCTTAAGTGACGGGCTATCGAAAAGAAGATGCATCTTGTTGATATGGGTAGTACCAATCAATTCATTTAAGCCTTCATGTACTATGTAGTCCCATACCTACACAGTCTCAGGATCACCCTCTCATTCCGGTGTGTCGGTTCATTCATGTACTCCTCCCTTAGAAGCCTACCAGGAGTCGCTCCTTGTTTGTGCCTCTTGCACCGGCGATCATTCCCCGCCCTCGTCAGCCTGGGGTCTTACACATATACTACCAATTAGTGGAGTTGGATCACGATCAACTTCCTATGTTTTCTGAGGTGCAATTTGCCCACACTCAAACATAGACAATTTCTGCCAATAAACATGCATCACACTTAAAGGAATACATTGTCCTTTCTTCTTATATTCGGCAAGTTCGCAGCCACAAGGTAATCCATGAGTGGTTCTGATTCTGCAATCACAATCACCTGAACTAATATGTTGCACCTCTTTATAAATTAGATTCATCGCCTCTCGAGAAACCACATAGCACAACTCCTTGTAGAATTGAGTGTTACCTTGTGATTAATTCTTGTAATACTCTTTTGAAATGAGTTCAATATATTATTGTGTTCATGTCAACTTCCTCTGTACACACTCGAAACATGTGGCTATAACTTCTTGACATTTGACAACATCCTTTTGAATTGTACATGTGCACTCTCAGCCCTGTTTAACAAGATGAGGATAAGTATGTAGTACGTGCATTAAAAAGAAGTGTGTAATAATAATTATTATTTGTGCTTTACCTTTTGGATGTTGTGTTACCAAGGTGCATGTGCTTATCTATCCATGCATCTATGAATTTCTCCTTGTTTTGATTGAGGTATGTCCTCTCAACATAGTCTAACAATTCGTAGCTGTAACATCTGCTTTTTATCCACTTCTTCTACAAGTCCCTAATCAAGAAATTGTTTTAACCTAATTGATTTAAGAATTGATTAAAGGAGTTTTGATTTCATGATGAATTTCTACACTTTGGAATTTAATCCACTTGTGTTATGATTTTATGTGTTTGTTTTTCTAAGGTTTTCAATGAATGATATTACTTAAAGTTTTGATTAAGATTTTATTTTCTTAACTTCATGCATACGGTTTTATGGAAAATTATTTCTACCCCAAGTTTTCAAAAAAAAATACAAGTCCAATCATTTTATCATACCCTTAATCTAGAATCATCTCTAGAAACCCTAATTTGCATCCCTAATCTTTGATTAAACCCTAATCAAGTTCCTAATCCTTGATTAAGTGCTTAATCACTCTTTTAAACTCTAAGCCCTCAAGGTTAGTAAACTAATCTAGAAATAGTTTTCCCTAAACCTATATTAGTATGGATTAAGTCTTTGATTAGTACCTTAATCCTTGATTAAGCCCTAAACTCCAAGGATTTGTGAAATAAACCTAATTTAGTTTTCCTAATCCTACCCTAATCATGATTAGATCCTAATTAGAAAATTTAACCTAGATTAATTAGCCTAACCTACCCTTAAACCCCCCCAAACCCGAAATGCACAAGTGCATTACTTGGTCTCCAAGTTTGTTTGCTTGGTCTCCAAGTTTGTTTGCTTAATGGCCAAGTCTATGACATCACCATGGTGACCTAAGCATGACATGGAGGAGGAAAAAAAAGAAAAGAAAAAGAAGGAAGCCATCGGGAAGGGAAAGAAACCAAGCCCAAGCCCACAAAACCATGTATACAAACACCTACACACACCCTTCATTTGGTTTTCCACTTCTTCATTTCACTCATCCTAAACACTTCACACTAAGAGCAAAATCAAGCTCTTAGTGAGAGAGAGAGAGAGAGAGAAGAGGTCGAAGCCTTTAGGAGAAGAAGGAGGAGGATTCTTAGCTTTTCTCATGGAATTTCAAGCTTAACCTAGGTAGATCCTTAAGTTCTTAACCTCTTTTCTTTGATTCATTTTCGTTTTCCATGCTTTCATTTCTAAAGTCTTGATTTTTGATTGAAAGAGTTGATGCATGTTTGTTTTCAAGTTAGATCTAATGTTTTCACTCACATGCATGATGATTTCTAAACTTGATTTTAAAGCTTTTGCTAAGAAAGTAATTTTTTTCTTTCATGATCTTGAGTTGTCTCTTGAACTCACTCATGTTCTTCTTGATTTCTTAAAGTGCTTTTGAAAAGTTTGATTTTTGAGTTGCATGAAGGATTTTTCAAGAGATCTAGTGTTTTTGATTGCATGCATGTCAAGATCAATGCCTAAACTATGCTATCTTTGATGCTTGTATTTTGATGCAAAGGTTTTTGAAAAAGATTGAGTTTTTCTTAGTGATTTTCCTTATGATGGCCACGGTTTGTGCTTTACTTTTGAGTTAGAGGTTTTGATGTTGGATTTGTGTTATGTTCATTTGAATATCTTTAGATTTTGAGTATGTTTTGGAAGTTTGAATTTGTAAGAAAACTCTTTTTAAGAAAACCATGAACAAGCCACGGTTTTGATAATTGTTGTGGTTGAAAGCTTGACTTTCTTTTGTTTGATCTCATGCATGTTATGATCTTGGAATTGATGATGTTTTAGATGAATAGAAATTTGTGTGATATTGCGATTTTAAATGTTAGCCACGGTTTGCATGTTTAGATAAAAAGGATTGAGATTTTCTTAAGTCTAAACAATGAATACATGATTTCTATGGACTTTAAGTTGATTTTATGTGTTAAATGTGAAATACAAATTGTTTAGAGATTTGATGATGCTCACGGTTTTATGAAGGAATGTATGTTAGGATTTTATTTCTACTTGCTTGATGAATTATGTGAAATTGTTGTTGGATTTGGAATTGTTTTTAGAAGTCTTAAACCCTTGAAAAAGTATTTGAGAAACTTAGTTAAAGGTCACGGTTTAGACCTTAGTTTTTGAGTTAAATTTTCTTGAATATATGTGTGTTGATTTGTGAAGATATTCTTTGAGGAAATAATTTTTGAAAGACAAATGAAACATACGATTTTGATATGATTAAGTATAAGTTAGATGAAAATTTGTTTAAGTGTCTATGTGAAGTATGATTTGGTTTGTATGTGTTCATAGGTTTAATTACTTTATTTGATTAAGATATATGCATGAATAAGTATGTGAGCATGATGTTCAACTTGATGACTTGTGATGCTTGAAATGAATGAAAGTTAGTTTGTGGATTGAATGAATGTTTGTTTGAGATTTTTAAATAATGTTGGAATGATTTTTGAAATGCATGAAAGTGTTTAAGTGGTTTGTTTTATTTGAGCAACATGCTGCCCAAACTTAATTTTAAGTATTTGAACTTGAGAAAGTGTTGATCGAAGTGTTTATTTGATTGTTTTCAAGATACTTGGTTTGTCTATGTATTTAAATTGGTTTTGAACAATGGAAAATGAACTTGGGACTTAGCATATGATGCTGTCCAGAATTTTCTAAGTTGTATTTCTTATTTAAAAATGTTTTCAAAGTGATTTGAAGTTGAGTTTTTATGAGTATTTAAATATAAGAAAAAGTTGGTTTGAAAAGTGCGATTTTTCGATGTTTTCGGAATTTAATTCATTGCTGTCCAAGAGGGACCAGAAAAGAAACTTTTGAATTTAAATTGATTTATTTGATCATTTTCTCATGAATTTAAAGTATAAAAGTTAGTGTTTGGTTTTGGACAAGTTTGAGCAAAAGAATTGATGTTTTGGTTTTACAAAGTTTGAATTTTCTTAAGATATTTTGAGAATAAGTTCAAGAGTAATATTGAATAAAGTTTTAATACTCATGTGTCTATCTTACGGGACTTAGAAGAAATTGGAGTCGGGCAGACTAGGAAGGAAGCGGATCGTTCGGAACTTGTGGAATCGGTAACTGCAAACCAAGGTGAGAGAGAAGTTATCCTAAGACGCTTTGGTGTCTAGTGAGTATATTAGGACACTCCGTACTCTCTCAAAGTCGGAGTAAAGGTCTATTTGAAGCTAGTAGTATACCTGATAGTTTGTATGCTTGTTTGTATCGTGGTATACGAAGACTCCATACCTATGCTATCTCATGCTATTGATTGATTGATTTGTGTGTTTATGTTGAGATATAATGTTGCTTATATTGTCATTGCATGAGCATAATGCATCATCCTGCGATATATGTTAAGAATAGAAAAGACATTAGAAATTATAAGAAATTCCCCAAAGAATAGAACGGAACTCTAATGGATCGAACGCGCTATGGAACCGGATGATGCTGATGCGCCCGAGTACGTGGATCGAGCTGACGATACGGTTAATGGATTAGTGTCTGAACGACGATGATGCCTTTGGACCTGGATGCAATGATTGCAGAATTCCACAAAGATAGTTCCCATATGGTCGTAGCCATATGTTGGAGTGATTTAAGATAGGTCGGAGCCTATCTATCAAAGATTGATTGATATCTCGCATATAGTCGGAGCTATATGCCGAAGGTGATTCTGAATGGGTCGGAGCCCGTCAGAGTGATTAATGATATCCCGCATATGGTCGGAGCTATATGCCGGAAGTGATTCAGGATGGGTCGGAGCCCGTCAAACATAGTGGTCGAGTCCCACAGAAGCATTCCGCATATGGTCGAAGCTATATGACGGAGATGACTTAGGATGGGTCGACGTTAGGACAACTGATTATAACATCACGACTTAGAACCCTAACCCGAAGTAGTGGAGAGGAAGATACACCTGAATTACCCTTGTGGTGTTCAGCTGGATGATTAAGATAGGGGACGACAATGACGGTGATTCGTCAAGAAGCCTTGAGAAGTCTGTGTAGGTGGGAAAAACCATAGGGGCCTTGGCTGAACCGGTCGGAGCTGGTCACTCAGTGGTGTGGACGAAGTACCACATGATCACTAGACAGATGACTGACACCCCCTTGACTAAATCTTGATCAGTGAGAGGGATGCTCGAACACGGCCATCCAGGGACATTATATGAATTCATTTATTTTGCCATCCAGTAAAAGCCGGTGTGGTTAGAGATCCTGTACTCCTGATTGCTTCCGACTAGGTGGATGGATTCCGAGGAGATGTAGACCCAAAACCATAAAGCCTGAATTCCCGATGTTATGGACTCGAGAAATGTGGACAATGAGACTTCGATTCTACGAGATGAATTGATTAAGAGATTCCCTTAAGAGAAAGACAAAGCGTTAGATAATGCGCCTATTGCATTGCATCCTCATGCATCATGCATAATTATCTGTTTGTATTGTTTGTTATGTTTTTGTTATGTTCTGGTATACGTCGCTAGTGTAAACCCAAGAAGTCAATGGGAGTAATTCCATTCGGGTAACTTACTCTCTCAACTTCTTGTGCACATGTGATGGTGAACCTCTGGTTCTAAAAGACGGCGGAGCTGGTACTGCTTCTCCTGGAAGGAACACTTGCTGATCGTGGTACGCTGATGAGAGGGCTACTGCTGGGCGACGGAGACTACTTTTGAGGACTTACGCCCCGACTCGAGAAGGAGATGCTGCTTAGTAGTTTATAGTTAGGTTTTGATGGACCCTTGCTGATATATATATCAAGTGTACCCCTTTTCTTTCGAACTGTTTTTGGAAAGGTAAATATTTATGTAAGACTGGTACTGATAAACTTTGGCGACTACTTATGAAAGGACTTTTACGATCTCTTTCTAAACTATTTTCTGAAGGACTGTCGTGATCTGACAGACAAACCATTTTCAGTAAATTATGTTTTCTGTACATAAAATCTTTATTTATCTAGTGAAAGTGAAGTCATCAACATCAAATTATTTTTGGAAATCCAGAGAACGTTTTCAATGACGATTTTTCTATACATGATATGAAACCCCATTCTTTTCACTACAATTAATAACGTTTGGATAGTAATTGTTTTTATGAAAAAGGATTTTGAAGTAATACCTTGTTTTGGGAAACTTGATTGATGAGTTATGTAATTGTGAAAAAAAAAATTTACCCTATTTTTCATAAACAAATTAATTAGTAAATGACGATGTGTGTTTCGAGTTTTCCAAATCGGGGTGTTACAGTAGCCATCATCTTTGTATTCATTCGCAAATGCATCAACATATAACTGATACATGTCCACATTCTTACAATGGACAACATTCACTTATGCTTGCATGACTGCAACAGCTTTGTCTGTGTCACAAAAATAATCCTTAAACATTCTCTCAACATTGCATTTCACATGAAACTAACAAAATTGGTGCACCGACGTAGGAAATATGTCTCCAATGGCTCTCATAAGAGCACCTTCAAAGTCAATAATGATAACCTTAGGAAGTAGACGAGGGTCCACAAACAGTTTTCTAAACTATTGTAATGCGCACCTGAAACTCTCATGATTCTCCGTAGTCATGAAACAAAAAACAGCGAATAATGTTTTTGAAGTTGATGTCTAACCAACAATTTCAAGCAATGACACTTTATATTTGTTGGTCTTGTATATGTTGTCTATTATGATAACAAGGCTAAAACAATAGACGAAGGATGAGCCCAGAAAATGTCCTTCACAACATCAGAATCAGGAAATGTTGTGTGTGAATACTCGTATCCTACCTTGTTAAGGATAACAAAAGATGTTGCATCTGGATACATGGAAGCCTGATAGTTCTTCAAAACCATATGGTTATCACATTTTCAGGGTAACGTTCCTTCAACGTAGTCATTACTCTTTTTTAGCTGCACACCACTCTTAGTCAAGTAAAGTACAAGAGCACGATGTTCTGCATTTAGGTTACCTGGATACAGATGACCAATCAATGATTCATATTTATCATGGCCATGGAACCCACATCTAACGTTCAATACCCACTTATCACCACATTGAGTTGGTCTTGCATACAATTTAAAGGACCTTCCGATATTATAACTTTGGCTTTGAAGGCTTGAAAACGTCACTTTGCTCGCATGCAAATACAACCCTTTGTCTCTTAAACCCCTTCCTAAATCTGACTTTAAAACTTTCAGCACAAAACCAAGACAATATCCAATTGTACGAACTCATTCGACAAACTTCATCCCGATTTTTAAAAACATCTTATATACAAAATAAACTACTATAATAAGGAAATTTTGTCGTTGAAACTTTCTCTTTGTTACCTTGGTGCGTGACCTCAACATCAAGCATCCCCTAGTCTTGTGGGAACTCCTCCTCAGGTGAGAAATGGTAATGACAATCATCCTCATTTTCAACCATTGTATGTGCACTTCATAGTTGAATAACAATAAACTCAAACCTTGTTTGATACAAATTTTCGACAACTATGAGTCAGGAAAAAAAATAAATGCTTTCCACTGTTACTTGTCGAAAATCATTCCGACAAGTAATAGTCGAAAACCTATAAAAACCTTTTCGACAACATTGTGTCGAAAATATAAATTTTTTTCATAAAAATTACTATTTCCGACATTTTAAAGCCAGAACTAATATGTAAAGCCATATACATAAACGAAAGAAAGATGGTAAAACAGTAACATACATTAAGCTAACGTAACCAACCTGTGAACGCACTATGAAGTATGAACAAAACTTGGCAAAGTGTTGTTTGAATGAAAAACAATGCATAATAATCTTTGTGATAGTTTTAGGAAGAATGAATATTTGGAATATGAAATGACTTAGTTTATGTTATGGGGTTTTAGTGGGAAAAAAAAACTCAAACGATATTTACGAAAGAGTACTTTGGTATTTTGAAGAAAATATATATTTCCGACTCACACATGTCGGAAACGTAAATATTTACATTTCTGACATATTTGAGTCATAATGTATTTCCGAGACCCCGACGTCGGAAAAACTTAAAACATTGAGGACGTTTTGATCTTTCAAAAATAAAATGGGGGCCAAAATTTCGAACATAAGGGCCAAAAATCAAAACTCCAGTTTTTATAACATTGTGGATCTTTTACTCTAATTTTAAGCTACTGGAGTACCCATTCGGGAATGATATGGGGATTGCTTGGGTGGTGGGGAACCTTAGGAAGTGCATTTGGTTTTCCAAGTGTTTCAGGGTTTAGTATTAGGGATAGGAATGAGTCAGACCTTAAAAAAAAGATTTGGTCTGTGTTCCAAACTTAAGGCTCAAACCTGTCTATTGGTTCATCATAGGTTAGATTTTAGAATTTTAGTTCCCAACCCCCAACTATTAGCCCCCAAACCCCAATTTTCTCAATATTCCACTAATACCCCTCACCCCTTCAAACCCCAAACCCCACTCTTCCCCCCACACACTCTCTCTCTCTCTTCCACCGTCGTTGCAACTCACCGTCGCTATCGTCACCTCGTCGCCACCAACAACCTCCTCTTTGTCGGTTTCGTTTTCGTTTTCTCTCTAAGGTATGTATTCGTTTTCGTTTTCTTTTCGTTTCTTTTATGCTCTTCTTTTTGTTTTCGTTTTCAGTTTCTTTTGTTTTCGTTTTCTCACTGTCGTTCTCCAACGTTACCACCAACAACCTCCTCTCCGTCAACATTTTTTTTCGGTTCTAGGTAAATTTCGACGAACCAGTGTCGGAATTTTGAAATTCCGACATGGGGTTCTCAGAATTCATATTGTTGTATTTGGGAAAAAAGAAAGATTCCGACAGTATAGGGTTGGAAAACACTTGTGTGTAGTTTTTTAATTAAATTCCGACACTGTCATGTCGGAATCGCTACAGTAACGTAAAAAAAAAACTGAAAGTGCTACCGACGTTGAAAGGTTGACGGAGAGTAGGTTGTTGGCGGCGACGTCAATGTGTGAGAAGGTGGAAGGTTATGAGGTTTGGCATTTTAGCTAAATTAGGATTGGGGTTTGGGACTAAAACTATTAGGGTTTGGGGTTTTTTTTAGGGAAATTAATAAGTAAGGGTATTTCTAACATTCCGCACTTAAATTGGGGTTTGGGGCTAATGTATGGTGTTTGGGGACTAGCATTCTAAATTTTAAGTCTAAACTCAGCCTATTTCAAGACTTAACCTGGCCTAGAAGCTCACTTAAAAGCCTATTATTCAATAAAATTCCCATATTTTAGCACAAAGTTAAAAATGCATCATGCCTTCAAATTATGTACCCGAAATAAAATAAAGCGAAATGAAAACAACATCAAAACTCAAACTATATAGTAACAAAAGTAAAACCATTCAAAAGCACAAACGATCCAGAGTCTCAAATTAACAAACTAACATAAAGAGTGAAAGAAACTATATTTTTATTTTAAGTTATAATATTATATATGTATATATATTAAATTTTTAAGTGAGTCGAATCATAGAACCCCATGAGCCGATTTGTCTCATTCTCATCCCCATCCCTGTTTGGTACTGGTTTGACCTTGCCACAAGCACTTTCCTATTCAAGAACTGATGGTCTAGGAGCACTCCCCAGAGAAGGGACATCATCCTATCTCAACTCCTTAGTGAACAATAAGTTCCCTTACATAACCAACCAAGTGAAGGACGGATTTGTGGCATCACTTAATTCGAACAAGGCCGTGGCGGCACAAGTCAAGCTGTTCAAGATGGCCAACGTAGGGCGAATGAAGCCGCGAGCCTGAAATAGATTCATTTGCTGATTTGGTGTGCTGGTTTATTGGTTCAGAACACTTTTTCTAAGATTTATGCTTGTTTAATTTGTGCTATTTCAGGTTCAGGCTCTTATCTGTGTTTGTTTATCTAGAGATGGATGTGATCCGGAGATTCGGGATAACGAGTATAAGTTATATGAGAGTGAAGTCCAAGCGGGTGCTCCGGAAAAGCGAAGGCGACCCTATAGCCGCCTCCGCCCCCACACACATGTGTACCCGCACGCACCGACTCACCAACCCAAAAAGTTTCTTTACAATCATTCAATGCAAGCTTTATGGTTTTAGTTTTGAATGAAGTTCTTTTTATTATTGCACACACAATTAATATGGTTCATTTATTGTTACAATTGATGGTTCAAGACCTTCAATGAGAAGATTCAAGTATAAATCCCCTAAAGCAAATTAGTGATATAATGTATTGATTTTCCCCGGACAGAGTATCAAGGAGTAGATCATTGTCTAGAAGTGTCATGGAGCTGGAGAAAACACAACTTCATCTTCTAGGTGCACTCATATTGGGATAATAAAAATGGATAGCTTGAAAATGCATACAGCAAAAGCATAAATTTATAAGAGGGAAAGACAACAGTCTCTTTTATAAAGATTTCTCACGAGTTTAGTAATACAAAATTTGACATCAAATGCAGAAGCAAGCAATGATAAGTTCAAGCGCATTAACATGATTAATAGGGGACGATTAGAAGACTGAAAATTGTACTGACAGTCATAAAAATTTGTCATACTTCCTCATTAGGATCAATCATCTTTAGGCAGTTCTCCACAATTCACAATTCTGCAAGGCTTGCGAGGGATATCTAACCTGCTTGTCTCCTGGGATTCAAGTGTCTTCACAACATCCAGTCCGTCAATGACATGTCCAAACACAACATGGCGATTGTCTAGCCATGGAGTCTATCATAAGAACATGACATTCGATTAGAACATATAAGCCAAAAAGTAAAAGAATATGATATTTTAATTGAATAATTGAACACTAAATATGAGAAAATACATTGGTAGCAATATGCTCAAGTTTATTAGCGAAAGAAATAGATATCAAACGGGTGGAACATATAATATTCTCAGATCTGAAAACAGACTTAACAGATATAACCTTCCATACTGAGGCATTATCAGTTAGTGGATAGTGATTTTAGGCTTGAAAAAGTGAGGAAGGCAAAACGAGTCTCTCACCTTTACAGTACAAATAAAAAATTGACTACCATTGGTATTAGGACCGGCATTGGCCATGCTCAAAACTCCTGGACCAATATGCTTCACTGCAAGAAAGTGTTGAAGCTAGAACTTTCAGAAGACTAACTAAAGCATTTTAAATTCGAACAATGGTCAAAGCCGAACTTTAAATAACAATCACAATTAAAATTTTAGAACTAAATATTGATGTGTGAGCAGAAACAGTGACATACAGGCAAAACTCTCGTCTTTAAAACTAGAACCATAGATACTAGTTCCACCAGTTCCCTGCAGCCAATAAAAGCATCTTTCAAGTGAGAACAAACATTATCATCCTTAGTGATGCATTTGCATGGCAGTATGAAAGTAAATGCAAACATCAACAAATATAAGCCCCGCATACAAACGAATATAACAGAACTTACATCTCCTTCAGTAAAGTCCCCTCCCTGAATCATGAAATCTTTGATTATACGATGGAAGGAGCTTCCTTTGTAACCGTATCCTTTCTCTCCTGAAAAAAGATTATTGAACTTGATCAATAAAATGCTATGTCACACAATCCACTTCAGAGTAGTGATCCAACTGCAACAAGAACAAAGCTGTCAAAAATATTGATTGCTTGCCTGTGCACAACGCACGGAAATTCTCAACTGTCTTAGGAACAACCTCTCCAAACAAGCCTAAAACAACCCTGCCCACACGTTCACCGCCAACCTCTACATCAAAGAAACACTTGGTTGTCACTTTGGCTTGCAGCTCTACAACCTAAAGGTACAAGAATCATGTCAGATAATAATCCAACATCATAACCACAGAAAAATTTATTATTGGGCATAGCCAAAATTATTTTAAAATAATGAATATGATTCCAAGCTTGGAAACGTAAATATTGACAACCCAACTATTAAATGATTCTACAATCAACAAGCAATGTAAATTTCTGGAATCATTTATTTTGAAGGATTTAGTACAATACTAAGTGTTTCACCCTACTCAAGCACAAAGTAAAACTTAGAGATCATGATTTATGAAGGTGTTAATAAACAAACAAATTCTCAAACTACAAATTATAAAAAGATACTGAAACACTTACATTGTCTGTTGCACTGACACATGTCATTCTCCTGTATCTGATAGACTTTGCTTCAGATTGTTGTGTAGCAGAAAACCTCAAGGCATAATGTGTTCTTGATGCCAATCCCTTACTGTAACCAAGCTCTGATCTGGTACTGCAACATACCATATGAGGCCTAACTTGGCTCGAATTAACCTGAAAAAAAATGTAGCAAATGTTTCCCGTTATTAATTTTTACTCTGATACCCTCATCAAGGGTACCACATATCGAATTTGTCATACAGCACATCAGGTTCATCTTAAACCAAGTCTTGAATCAATAAATATAATTAGGCTTAAATATGTTTTTAGTCTCATAAAGTAGGTACTTTTTGAATTTAGTCCCCGGAAAATAAATTTTTTTGTTGTTAAAGTCCCTGTAAACTCTCATTTTGATTATAGTCCATATCATTAATTGGTATTTGGTATTACTCCCTCCGTCCCTAAATATAAGACCCTTTTAACTTTTATTTTGTCCCTAATTATAAGACCCTTTACCAATTTTCAATGATCATTGATTACTTTTTTCCACAAACACCCCTTTTATTTAACACTTTTTAGATCCCCAATAATATTAATAGGGTTAATTTTGAAAATACATATCAAAAGTTCACATTTCCAATACAATTAACTAAATTATTCCACTTTTTTAATGGACATGAAATCTTCCAAAAGGATCCTATATTTAGAGACGGAGGGAGTATGATTTGTCTTAGTATTTGGTACCCATAATGATGTATTGATGTTAAGGATCCGGTACCAATAATGTGTTTGCATTTTGGATTTGATCCTTGTAATGTACTACTCACCTCTCTTATCCTTATTATAGAACATACTTAACAGAATTACACGTACAAAAGATAGGTAGTTTTAGAATATATTGTAACATTACAATTTTAACATCTCAACTTTTCGTTCATACTCATTATTGAACAACAAAAAAACATAAATAATCAAAGCCAAAATGCAGGTGGGGGACTAAACGCATATTCAAACCAATAAAAAAAAGGTGAGAAACCATGTAACCAAATAAACCACATACCTGTTGCTTATGACCATAACACATTCCTTAAAACTATGGTAGACATACAACCCAAAATCCCATATGGGCAAAGGAAATAACTTTATTACTTATGGTATGAACATAGCTTAAATAAATAAAAATAATAATAATTACTTTCACATTTTATAAGTATAGGGTAAAGATAGAGCTTCGAATTATTGTTAACATTGAACAATAATATAGAAACTTGGTGCTACTTATCAGAGCAGGGGCAAAATGATTAAACGAGGAAAGTGTGAAGTAGTAGTAACCTGGAGATGAGAAAGTCGGTTCTGACAAGGAACTAATTGGGTTGAAAATGAAGACATGGCCATGGCTAAGTGCAGAAAAACTCTCTCGATGGGAAATGAAGTCAACAAGCCTTGGTTCTACAGCCGAACTTTGCGAGTGTGAAGAACAAGGGTACAATGGATAAACGAGTTTTATTCTATCTGTCTCATTAAAAGAATTGATCTTTGGAAATTACTCCCTTTCCCTTTGTCTCTACAAGTAAACAAAATCACAATCATCCAGCGAATTAAGTTAATTGAATAAATTTAATTTTTCTAATTCTTTTATTTTGAGGTTTTTATCTTCAATTCTAAAGGTATTTTATCGGAACATACGTAATTCATTTAAGAAGAAAAGATATACAATCAAAACCAGCAATATCAAAACAAAATATATAGATTTCACAAAAACATCATTAAGAAAAGAAAAATAGTTTGCAGCAGTTTTCCAAGAACGGACATGCGTCATCAACCTCTTCCTAAAATGGTCTCGAACAAGAGATTCAATAGCTTTAATTTTTCAAGACAACAATCTCATCAATACTGGAAGTAAGCACTTTTCGGCGACAAGGAATCTCAAATATGTGAAGAGAAATCCGCTGGGTAGAAGCCGAGTCAGAAGTATGTAAGAACTGTCACGAACAACAACTAGTTATTTTAAAGAGAAGGAAGTCATCAGATTTGGAAACTGCAACAACACACAGCCTCCCAAACAAAAACATTCAAACATAGTATTGAAAATGTAAATATTATTAGTGGTATTGAAAATGTAAATATTTAATATATTTTTTTTAAGATTTTCTTAACATTAGTCCTTAAGGTTGAGGATAAGAGACTATAAATGACATTTTTCATTGAAAAGATAAAAATTTAAGAGAAAATAGATAATACATCGATATTTTACACTATCAGTGCATCATCAACCATTCATCTTTTTATGGTCGTTGACTTTTAGATAAATATAATACAAAAGAATGGTGAATGATGGAATGATAGTGTAAAAAACTTTACGTCATCAGTGCATTCCCATTAATCTCAAAATTTAATAATCAAGACTTGGAAAATTTAGGTTCCCAATAAAATTTTATTACTTTTTAACCTTAGGGATAAGGTTAAGCAAACCTCCGTCTTTTTTTTTTTTTTGGTAAATAAGCAAACCTTTTTTTTAAAACTGTTTTTTTATCATTATTATTGGGATTCTAAAAAATATTAAATACGTAAATAAAAATATTTGTAGAAAAAATAATTAAATGTCATTAAAAATTAAAAATTAAAATAAAATTATATAAATAAGACAAAAAAAAATTCACAATTTTTTTTTATATAAAGCACCAAAGAAGTAATTTATGATATAATAATTTTCAAAATATTTAATTATGTTTTTGATCTTGACAATATAGACATTTTTGGTTTTAATTTTTTAAGTTTTTTAATTGGTTTAGTTTCTTAAATAATACTCCCTCCGATCCTTATTATAATTTATCGGTTACATTCTAAAAGGTTTTCTTGGTCCTAATTATATGACATTTTATATTTTCTATGGATCATTTATTGTTTTTACTTTTTTTTGTCCTTATTAAATGCTTTGACTATTTATGTGTTTTTTGTTATTCATTAATGAATGTGAATTTTCCAAGAAAAGTTGAGAGGGTAAAATTGTAATGTTACAATATATTCTCATAGAATTCATAAAACTAACTACTTTCCTTGGTATGTGTAATTCGGTTAAGTATGTCCTATAATAAGAACCGGAGAGAGTATAAAATTTTGGCTTTAGTCCTTAATAATGATAGAAATTGATTGAAGGCAACGCTATAATTAGGCAATAAAAGGCGAAAAAACTCAATTGACTTCTTTTCTTGAAAGAGCCAAAATTGAATCATAGGGGCATAATTAGCGAAAATGAAGTGTAAAAACAAATAGATCACACAGAAAAACGTTAGAAAATGTCTAGTCGAAATTCAAGTCAAATCGGTTGGTCAGGCCGAACCAAATAGTGGTTGGGCCAGTTCACTGATTGAACCGGATTATGTTTGGGTCGGACCAATTTATCTAAGGAAGTTGCTTTTTGGCCTCCATGATTGACTTTTTGGCCCCCATTTCAAATTTTCATGGACCAAAATACCCCTAACAGTGTTAAAATTTCCGGTTCTATGAAGCCGGAAAAGCCTTTCCGATTTTGCTGAACCGAAATCAATTTAAACACTATTCCGGTTTTGCTGAACCGAAAATAGGATTCTGACTTTGTAGTACCGGAAATTTGTAGTACCGAAAATAGATTTCCGGTACTACAGAACCGGAAATTTGACATGACTTTGTAGTATCGGAAATATAGATTTCCGGTACTACTGAACCGGAAATTTCCATGGCAACACCACTTAAGTCTGGAATCTGCGACGAACTATTGCTAATACCAGATAATGTAAGAGGCAGTTGAGTCACGCTTGCATCTTTATTTGTCTCACATCTAATTTCTATCCTCATGGAAGATCCAAGGACAGATTCAAATGCTTGCAAGATGTGGCCTGTGAACTTCTCGGCAATAGATTTGGTCAGTTGAGAACTAAACATTAGCTTCACAGTTGGAGCTGCAGAATAAAGCATCACACTACCATCAGATAAATGATAAACAATGAGAAAACAAAAATTGGATCAAGACAAAAGTAGCAACACAAAAAACCAACGACAACGATGACAATACTAAACACATAAAGTACAACAATATTTCCGGTTAAGTGGTACCGGAAATCTATATTTCCGGTGCTACAAAATCATGTCAAATTTCCGGTTCTGTAGTACCGGAAATTTATATTTTCGGTACTACAAAGTCAGAATTCAATTTTCGGTTCAGCAAAACCGGAATAGTGTTTAAATTGATTTCGGTTCAGCAAAACCGAAAAGGCTTTTCCAGTTTCATAGAACCAAAAATTTTAACACTTTTAAGAGTATTTTGGTCCATGAAAATTTGAAATGGGGACCAAAAAGTTACTCACGGGCCAAAAAGCAATTTCCTTTATCTAAATAGACAAGTTGAATCGATTCGTTGAACTTATCTGGTATACCTGGGCTGGGCCACAGGCTTAACTAGACTGGGCCATGGATGTGGGTTTGAACTACAAGCATGTTGGCCTGTTTCTAGTTGAGGCACGTGAAAAACATCTTCTCAGTTTAGTGTTTTTTTTTTTAAGACCATTTCATAGTCTGGTGGGTACCTTTTTACTTTCCTAAAAGAAAATATGTGCCTATGAACAATAATTATTCTTCTTCGGAATCAAATAATTATTATTCTTTTTGTCTTTTCTCTTTTAATGATAAATGTATATTTTTCAGTATATTCCATCCGATCTCATTTTTAAGCAAAAATAATTAATTTCACACATATTAAGAAAATTAATTGAATGTATTTAATTTTCTCAAATTCATAAAGTAATAAACTACATTAGTAAATTTACATTGGGAATGAAATAAAAGTTAAATAATTCAACCATTTTATAAAGATATTATAGGAATAATTATATTGGGAATAGAAAGTTAATTAAATTTTGCTTATATTTAAGATCATTAGTGAATATTTTTTTTTATAATTGAGATCGGAGGAAGTAATGTATACGAGTATATATTAAAATTTTCGTTTATATATATATATATATATATATATATATATATATATATATATATTACTTTTACTTCTTATTACAAGATACCTTAGCTTGAATCAAATTATGTGAACTAAAAAAAGAAAGTGGATGGCAAGTGGGTGTAGCCACATGGTCATATATCAATTCTTAAGGCTTAAGAGTTGGAAGTTCCGGATTCGATTATAGATGCTACCATTTGGTGGATTTAATTTTCATTCTTCTATCCTCGTAAAAGAAAAAAAAACCGAAAAAAGGTGGATTTAAATATTTTGTTAATTTTTTATTAAAAAAATCTTTAATATTATAATTTTATCTTTAGCATATTAATGCATAGCATTGGTAATTAGAGCCTTGGCCCGTGGGCCCTGCCCGCAATTTTTTGCGACCAGGACATAAGTTTTGCCAAAAAAAATTAAATCATGCCTGCTCGTCCGCCCCACCCATTATTTTTCGCGGGCGGTCTGCGGGCTTGAAATTAAAAAAAGAAAAAAGAAAACCACGTTAATGTCACACACATTAGGCAACGCCCGCAATTTTTTTTTTTTTAATTTGTATTAAAACAAAGGAAGGAAATATGAATGAAATTTTTTTTACATAACACGGGCCGCCCGCGCGCCCGCCCTGCCCGCACTTAGGGCAAGCGGGGCCTATTTTTTTTGCCCTAAATATTTTGACGGGCGGACATGTCTACCCGCATTTTTTGCGGGCCAAGTGCGGGCGCGGGCCATCCCACCCGCCTATTTTGCCAATGCTATTAATGCCTATGAAAAGTGTGTTTAAAAATTTGTACTAGCATTAATATTTTGAGCCCATTAAATTAGTTTGGTGGTTTTGGAAAAATCAATAACTTTGGAGAGTTGGATTCTTAATTTATCAACACAAAAAATTGCGCAGTTCAGGATTGTTTTTAGTTTTAAATTTTAAAATTTTAATACGTCTCGTTCAGGATGGTTGCTAGTCTTTTGTTTTTAGTTTCGAAATTGTATTTTCAAAACAAAATTTATTCGGCAAAATTTGAGCTCAAATGGTTTTTTACTTATTTTTAGAACAATTTCACCTATATTCTCAAAATAACAAATGATGGTATCATAATTTCGGTTTTGAGTTGAAAACTTTTTATCACTTCATTTTTTGTGTCACTCAACCACCACTAGCATCATCATCACTTTCCCCACTACTATAACCGTTGCGATCATTGTTACCACCATGACTGTCACCCAACTAACACCATTGTGACCGCCTAAACCCCAACCATCACCCTGACCATCACAGCCACCATAATCAATATTGTCCCTTATGATAACCACCACCATGTTATAGTCATCCCAATTGCCACCACATCCTCACCTACTACTATTGCCCCTCCTTTTATCACCATCAACACCACTCGAACCATTACCACCTTACCACCACCATAATGACCATCCCATGCACCATTACCCTCGCATGACCACCACCACCATTGCGACCATCACTACCATCACCATCCCTCAATGACACCACCATCGACACCACTATGCACCTCTATGTCCACCCAACTATCACCATCACCACCACCATAGTCACCTTCCCTCCTTCCTCCACCATCTCCCCCCTTCACCAACACCACAAAAATTATCACCAATCACCACTCAAACTACCACCATTGCTACTTGTACCAAAAAAAACTACCACCATTGTCATTATGAGTCCAAGACCTCCATTGTCTCTCTAGTCACCATCCTACAAAGAGGACCATCTATCATCACAATCACCACTACTCTAAACTGCAACCAGTATAACAACAACCATCACCTCCACCTAATAATGACAACAACAACAACATGAAAGTTGCTATTATATAGTGGTAGTAGTATACAGTATAGTGATGTCTATGGTTATGCATAACATGGTAGGAGTTTTACAAAAAATAAGTTTGGAAATAATTTTGAAAACTAAAAAATATATTTGAAACCAGCATTATAAAATCGGAAACTAATTTTGATTTTTTTTAAAGGTAATTAATTGGTATACCCCGCAAGCGCACGGGTTATGACAATTACTAGTATAAAAAGATATCGTCTCCACAGAGATTTTGTTGTTAATTACCGACAAATTACAAGTATAGATTAGTTAAATGAATCTATTAGAGATATGAAAAATAAAATAAAAGATTGGATTGAGATATAAAATAAAATAAAATAAAATATATTTAAAGATATGAGATAAGATAAGAATTAAATCTTCCAAGGATTAATTTCACCACATATCAACATTGACAATCAATTAAAGATATATCTCTTATTAAATTAGATTTACTTTGAAGGTGAATTATCCTAATGTAGAATACTAGTTCCTTTCAGAATCTTAGCATCGTACCTAATGAGGCCTAATTCCTACTTTCGTGGTAATTAGGGTACATTAAATCCATTAAGTTCTATGATAATTCATTGAATCATCTCAAGGATTAGAACTACTTTTGTGATCTAAAACCTTAAGTTTAATTATGTATTTTCTAATGATTAATTGGTCAGATTGGTCCCTGCCTTTGTAGGCGCCGGTCAAGTTAGTCTATGACTTTATCGAAATAGCAATTTAGTCCCTGAGATAGCATTTTAATTCACATACGTCTATGTCTTTATCTCATTTTAAAGCAAATACATCCCTATGATAGTGATGGCAGGGACTAACTTGATCGACGTTCTCCTATCTCATTGACTAAATTGCTATTTCGATAAAGTCAGGGACTAACTTGACCGACAGCTACAAAGTCAGGGACCAATCTGACTAATTACTCATTTTCTAATACTAAGGTTCACCTTTTGGTACTTCCCTTACTATCTGGGATCATGCAATAGTGGGATCCGACACAATCACAAGCATTAAGAACACCATAATTAAATCTAAGATAAACAAATATTAATAAGAGATAAAAATATCAAAACATCATGTCAATGCCTCCATGAGCTAATCCTAATCCTTAGAAACGGAAAACTACTCAATCATATACATAATACAAACCAAAAAAAATAGGAATAAGGCATAATAGAGTAGAAATAACCAAAAGATGAAAGGAGAAGAATTTCTTCTGTCTTCAATCGCCTTCTGGTTCTTCATGGAGAGAGTTGTGCAACATTGAATCCTTATTTTCTAATTGTTTCTGGCTATGATAGAAAAATAATCCTAATTCTAATTATAATCCTACTACTACTAATATCCTAATATGACTAATGTTCTACTACTACATGTTATGACTAATGTTCTACTATAGGGTTTCTATCTTCCTCCTTTTATAGATTTTCCTTCTTCCAAGTGTTGGGCCTAAATAGCAAAATAAATCCATAAGCAATCTCCTTCCTCTCACATGTCTCTATCTCTATCTTTATCTAGATTTTTGCTCACAATATCTCTTGACATATCTTCTTTGTTTTATTTCTTTATTTTCCAATGCTCCAAGCCTCAAAATAATCAATCTACACATTAAAAGCACCAGATACCTTTCCAAGTGAAATATGACCTAAATGCATGCTAAATTATATTGAAATGCATGAATATTTATTTAAATAAATACAAACTAATAGAGAAATAATACGTATGCTACGCACACATCAAATTCCCCCAAGCTTGAACCTTTTCTTGTCCTCAAGCAAAACATGCAATGCAATGAATGAATTATACATGAAATGCAAACTAACTCATCGTCCAGGCAACAAAACTCATAATCCAATAATGACATACACAAAATACAACTTCCTCAAAACAAATTTTCTCAAGTGACATAACCTGCAATTCTCTCAAACTAATATCCACTAACCCATCATGAAATAATCAAAAGTTCACCCAATTAGAATCGTAAACTTATTCCAATCTTGCTCATCACTAAAGGGTCACTCCGTTCACTTTCTCTCAATGTGTATAAGAGGGTAAAGACATATCACTCAAGTTCATCTATGAAACTGAATTACCATAAGCTTGACCATAGACCAAAATCTTCACTGAAACTATTGAATGCATGTAAAAATCAAAATGTCTTTATTAGGTTGTAATGAGGCCCTGGCTAATGATGTCAGGTGGGGTATAAGAAACAAAGGATCACACAAAGGGCTATAATAATGTAACCATTAACACAATATCCCCCTTGAATTATTAATGGAGCATATAATCACTGTAGTTACAAATCAACTCCAAAAATTAGTGATCTTTCATTCTTTTTTTTCCTCATTCTCTCTATTCTCTTCCTTTATATATTTTCACATATATAGTATTTTCCCAATAAGCAATTACTTGCTCTAGAAAGTGGTACCTGACACTCAATTATTATTTTTCTTTTTTTTTTTTTTGCAGAAGAGAGATAAAGAGAATGAATTAAATACTTTAAGCTCAATAACAACACTCTAACATCTCATCCAAAGAACTACTCTCTCAATTGCACCATTCACAATCCAAAGGGTACTAAGGAAAACAATTATTTCATTAAGCTCAAAATGGAGCTCAAAATGGGAAACTAAGGGAAAGTGTTTATCAAAATTGTTGAAGGCCAGAAAAACAGTCCTAAGTGTCTTTATCATATTCATGCATGCAAACAATTATCAGTCTCAAGATGGTCACAGGTCAATTTCTAGAATTCACAATCAAAGTGAACAACACGTGCTCATGAAAGAAGAGGAGTTTAAAAAAATTCATTATGTGTTACCCCTATTAGGCTCAAAAACTCACATTTTTAGTAGCTAATTGATTGGAGAGCAAGAATCGCAATAAATTTCAGCCAATTATCATTATCCTAATGATTATTCATGCAACCATCATTCCAAACAAGCAGATTATCACAGGCTAAGTCACTATAAAAAAAATATTATTCATTAGGAAATACATTCAGTGCAAGCCAAAACAGATATTAGTCAAATTGCCTAAATGGTGAGTAAGCTAAATGCATGCAAAATGAATGATTTTTTTTTAATTTATATGCATATGAAAAAAAAATAAAAAATGCGTGATGAATGAAAAAAACTAAATGATCCTAAACTAAATGCAAAATGCAATGCACTCCCCCAAGCTTAAATTCTACATTGTCCTCAATGTAAAATAAAATTTTGAGAAAGAAAACAAAATAAAAAATAAAAGAAATAAAAGATGGGAAGATCTCACCGTGCTTATGATTGAGATGAAGGAGTTGTGTACCTCAAAAATCGTCCACAATAACCCGAATTAAATATTTTTTTCTTTTCTATCTGGGTCTGAAATTGAATTATGGGTTCAGTGGACAGAACAGAGGCTGGGGTGAGAAATCTGAAGTTGGGGTTCAGGATTGAGGTGGAGTTTTGCTGTGGGTGGCTAGGGCTGAGGGTTGGGATAGTGGTTGTTAGCTGTGTGGTGCGACGCTGCAGGGGGATGATGAATCGAGGGTGGGTTGCGGGTCTAACGGGAAGGGGGGTGACGAGGGGGGTGACGGTGGTGAAGGCAGAAAGGTCGTTAAGGTTGGAGGAGGAAAGTGCGATTTTGCGGTTGACGACGGTGGAAGCAGAAAGGGGTGGCTAACGGTTTGGCGATTTGGGCTATGGTTGTTGCAGAGGGGCTCTGTGGCGACGACGGTGGGGTTTGGGCTGGCTGGCTGGGAAATGGGTGCTACTAGGTGGAGGCCATGGTGCGACTATGGTGGCTGAAGGAGGGTGGGGTCTGTGGTCAAAAATTGGGGTCTGAATCCTTTTTTTTAAAGTAGGGTGTCGTCGGTGTGGCACCTCCCACGGCCTGCCCACAGAGCTTGCTGTTTGACACACTGTACCACAACCTGCCCACGGTGGGCTGTAACTTTTTTTTTCTTTTTTTTTTTTGCTTTTTTTTTTCTTTTCAGACTCCCAAGGTCATGGTACACATCGTGGCTTCCCCATGGTTCTTCAAACTGCTTCATATTTTTCAAATCAATTCCTTTATGCTCTAAATCAACTCCTTTATACTCCAACCATTGACAAACCTACAAAAGAAAGACGAAACCCCGTAATAAAACATATTTAAATCCTAAAAAATAAAATTCAAAAGCGATTTAAAACTTTGCTTGCCTCCCAAGAAGCGCTTATTTAAGGTCCTAAGCTTGACCTATGAAGCTTCCACCTGGATCCCATATCTTGTGATACAATGGCCAAGTAACAAACTTAGCACAACAATTGATTCCTCCTGGGTCCTATTGTTTGAAGCATTGACCATCTTGGAGAATCGATATGAATCTTTCTTTAATTCCTCATGGGTCAAAAGAAGCAATAGTGACACCACCCAAAATATTCATAGAATTCTTGTGGTGCCCAAGGAGCTTGACTTTGCGAGCAATTTTTGAAGCCTTCATCACTAATGATGGAATCTCAAAGTAATTAGGCAATGATCCAAACTCCAAAATCAATGGTTTCACAAAGGAGGAAGATAGACAATTAGGAAAAGCCAACTTTGAAAAGTCGAAACATGCATGAAAACCAATACATGTGTCTAACTCCAAATTTTTGACCTTTTCTATACACAGGCTGACATAAGCAAGTTCCAATAAAAATTCTTCTTCTTTTTGGATTACCTCCTCTCTCACATCATGCACATTTTGGATTACCTCCTCACTCATATCATGCACAGTGACTGCTTGGCAAGGCTCCTCTATCATTTGTTCTTTGCATACTTCATCACTCATGTATTGCATTGGGAACTCTTCAATCACTTCATCCTCACTACCTTCAATTGTCTCTTTAGTCTCGGTGTGAGTTGAAAATGCGTTGAGATCTTCTATGAATGAAGTTGCTAGTTGTGCAATTTGGTTTTCTATCATCTTATTGTAAGCTGCTTGTTGTGCAAATTGCTTCTCAATCATCTTGTTGTGAGCCATTTGTTGAGTCATGAAATTCTGAAGCATGATTTCCATGTTGGACTTTTGAGGTGTTGAAAGATACGAATAAGAGTCCACATATGAAAGCCCATCAACAACCGGTTGTGCATGATATTGTGGTGTAGGAGAATTCCAATATTGCTCTTCTTCCCATTCTTCTTTTTTCCGCATGTATTCTTGCTGAGCTAACTCCTTGAAGAGAGGTTCATCAAGAGGTGATCGTGCAATACATGGTGCATGAGGATAATAATCACAAAAAGATTTCTGGTATTCTTCAAGACTCATGTCAGGTGTCCATCTTGGTCCTCTGTCTCCCATACTATATCTAAAAAAAATAGAAACTAAAAAAAGATGTTTAGTCTAATCAACTTATAATAACAGTCAATATTAACAAAAACAAAATCCCCAGCAACGACACCAAAAACTTGGTATACCCCGCAAGCGCACAGGGTATGTCAAGTAATAGTATAAAAAGATATCGTCTCCACAAGGATTTTTTTTGTTAATTACCGACAAATTACAAGCATACATTAGCTAAACGAATCTATTACAGATATGAAAAATAAAATAAAAGATTGGATTGAGATATAAAATAAAATATATTTAAAGATATGAGATAAGATAAGAATTAAATCTTCCAAGGATTAGTTTCACCACATAACATTGACAATCAATTAAAGATATATCTCTTATTAAATTAGATTTACTTTGAAGGTGAATTATCCTAATGTAGAATACTAGTTTCTTTCAGAATCTTAGCACCTTACCTAATGAGGCCTAATTCCTACTTTCGTGGTAATTAGGGTACATTAAATCCATTAAGTTCTATGCTAATTCATTGAATCCTCTCAAGGTTAGAACTACTTTCGTGATCTAAAACCTTAAGTTTAATTATGTATTTTCTAATACTAAGGTTCACCTTTCGGTACTTCCCTTACTATCTGGGATCATGCAATAGTGGGATCCGACACAATCACAAGTATTAAGAACACCATAATTAAATCTAAAATAAACAAATATTAATAAGAGATAAAAATATCAAAATATCATGTCAATGCCTCCATGAGCTAATCCTAATCCTTAGAAACGGAAAACTTCTCAATCATATGCATAATACAAACCAAAAAAATAGGAATAAGGCATAATAGAGTAGAAATAACCAAAAGATGAAAGGAGAAGAATTTCTTCTGTCTTCAATCGCCTTCTAGTTCTTCATGGAGAGAGTTGTTCAACATTGAATCCTTATTTTCTAATGTGTTTCTGGCTATGATAGAAAAATAATCCTAATTCTAATTCTAATCCTAGTACTACTAATATCCTAATATGACTAATGTTCAACTACTACATGTTATGACTAATGTCCTACTATAGGGTTTCTATTTTCCTCCTTTTATAGATTTTCCTTCTTCCAAGTGTTGGGCCCAAATAGCAAAATAAATCGATAAGCAATGATCCTTCCTCTCACATGCCTCCATCTCTATCTTTATCTAGATTTTTGCTCACAATATCTCTTGACATATCTTCTTTGTTTTATTTCTTTATTTTCCAATGCTCCAAGCCTCAAAATAATCAATCTACACATTAAAAGCACAAGATACCTTTCCAAGTGAAATATGACCTAAATGCATGCTAAATTATATTGAAATGCATGAATATTTATTTAAATAAATACAAACTAATAGGAAAATAATATGTATGCTACACACACATCATTAATGCCTTTAATAAAAGCAAAGAAGGAAGTAAAGAAAAAACCTAAATGCTACATAATGTGCTATATATAAAGGATCACTTAAATCTTTAAAATTGTTCCTTGCATTTCATAGCGGGCTCTTCATATAAGATATTTTGAGATTTTTAATCTTATTTGTAATAATTTATTCCAATTTTAAATGACAATTAATCATTGTTATTACAAACATCTTTATTTACTTAATTTTTTTAGAGTCCTAGTAATAATTATATAGTTTTGAAAATAAATATCAAATGTCTATATTTTTAATGTAAATAACAAAACTAACAGCTCCCTTTGTCCTTATTACTATATGTCATAAGTACTTAACTATATTACAAAAACCAAAGAGAGTAGTTATATTTTTTGAAACTTTAAAAAATTATTTTAATATCAGTTTTATCATTTGAAAATTCACAAATGTATTGTACTATTGTTCTTCATTAATGAATAAATAAAAAATAAGAAAAAAATAATAAATACAAGGGTCATGAAAAATACAAAATAATTTATAAATAAAATCGAATAATTTTTCTAAAATGCAACTTTATATCTAACTCAGTTTTTTATACATCTCACTAACTCATCAATTTCATATATCCTATATATTTTGCACAAATTACAGTTATTTAATGCCTTAAAAAAGTTGGACCGCTGAAAACAGTTTTTTTTATGACAGAAAGGGGCTAACCGCCCAAAAACAGCAAAAGAAGACTAGACCCTATGAAAGACAGTTGCTGCAGAATCAGCATACAGATAAAGGGAAATAAAACTAGGAATGAACTCAAACACTTTCAAACTAATATCAATACTATGCGCATAATTTGCAAGAGCATCAGCCACTGAGTTGGCCTCCCTAAGGGTATGAGCAAAGAACACGTTCTTCCCGATCACACAAGCTTTAATCTCCTTGACAAGAGGCGCACAAGGGTGACAATGGTGACATCCAGTATTAAGGAAGTGAACAACACTCATATATAGAGTCAGACTCTAAAATGATCCACTCAAAGCCTCTATTTGTAGCAAAACGGGCTCCATGCAGTAAGCCCCAGAGTTCAGCTTGTATAATACTACATGATCCAATTTTCGCAGAAAATGCAGCCATAAAGTTTCCATGATGATCACGCATCACCCCACCACAAGTTGCCACACCAGTACTGGTGAGAAGAGACCCGTCCGTATTCGCTTTGATCCATCCCTCCGGAGGAAAGACCCATCGCACCTCTCTGCTACGATCACTAGTTACTGCACTCATGCTCTTTATGTCACTTTTTAAAGATAACATAGTATCAGCCACCATATAATTAATCTGTCTGTAGCAACCTTCAATATTTATGGGCTCATCTTCAAATATTTTCCTGTTCCTTTGCCTCCACAGAGCCTCCAAGACTGTACCAAACGTCACCCTCCAATGATGCAAGGATTGAGTTCCCATGTTGGTTGTTAGGCTTTTCACCACCCAATCTTCAATATTATCAGTGCAGAAATTATCCCAATGAGAAGTAGATATAAACTTCCGCCAAATAATCCAAGCATAAGGGCAATCTCTCATCGCATGAAAGATAGATTCTTCATGATAGCCGCATAAGTTACAGGATGCATCATGAGTCATGTGTCTTCATCTTCTAACATCATTTGTGAGTAAGGCTTCCTTCGCTACTTTCCACAAGTGAAGTCGTGTATGCTGAGGGCCATCCCATCTCCATATAAGTTTAAAGACTTGCTTTTCCGTTTCCCTATTCAAGCCCGCAACCAGGGAGTAAGCCGAATTAATGCTAAACCAGCCATCATTTGTGAGGCTCCAAGCAATTTGGTCCTTGCTACCTGTAGAAGAAGGGGTAGTTAGTGCAGTAATTTTCATAACTATATGGTTAGGGAGCATACCTGTTAGGAGGGGAACATTCCATCCTCCGTTCGGAGTAACGTACTCCCTCACAGTCCTGTTGCCTTCTGTTTCATCCAGCATGCACATAGAGAATTGTTCCAAAATACCGACATTCGGAACCCACCAATCCTTCCAAAATTTGATAGAATTACCATCTCCAATACGCCACACTAAGTTGTCTTTCACATAATTCCAGTTCTTGCTAATCCATTTCCACATGTTAGATTTAGTTCTCTTACTACACACATTGGGGATTAAATCCATCCCACATTTATACTTATGCCTAACCACTTGGGCCCATAAGGCATCTTTGTCCACAATCAAACCCCAACCAAGTTTCATCATATAAGAACTATTTAATAATCTTGATTGTCTAAGACCAAGACCCCCAGTATTTTTAGGCTTACAAATACTCTTCCAGTTAACTAAGTGATTCTTCCTATTACCATCAACCTCTCCCCAAAGAAAAGATCTACTCAATTTATCAAGATTATCACAAACCTAAACAGGGAGGAGGGAAGTCTGCATCACATAGGAAGGGAGAGCACTAAGAACCGACTGCGTAAGAGTGAGTCTTCCTGCCAACGATAAAGTTTTGCATTTCCAGGAATTCAATCTTTGAGCAGCTTTATCCATGACAAACCTGAACGTATCTTTTGAAACCCTTTTATGAAGAAGAGGAACTCCCAAATTTTTGCCAAGATCATTTGTACGCTGGAATCCAAAAGCTTTACTTATCTCCTCTCTAACATTAGCATTAACATTACGAGAGAAGAAAATACGAGTTTTTTCTTTGTTGATTTTACCTCCGGAGCTCTCACAAAACAAATCTAAGCAAGTAGAAATACAATCAACTTGGTCCATTCCCACTTCAGCAAAAAGGATGAGATCATCCGCAAAAGCCAAATGAGTTAATTTAGGTCCTCCTCTAGATAACTGAATAGGCTTCCAAAAACCATTATAGTGAGCAACATTTATAAGTTGTGACAATCTTTCCATACAAAGAACAAAAAGATAGGGAGAGATCGGGTCACCTTGTCTAATACCTTTTTCCGGATTGAAGGACGGCAAAACTTCTCCGTTCCAAATGAGGCTCATAACAGAAGTAGAAATACAGTTCCAAACAATTTGAATAACCTGTTCAGGAAAACCTATATCCTTCAACGTATCCAACACGAAATCCCACCGCAGGCGATCATAAGCTTTTTCCATATCAATTTTGATAGCCATGAACCCTTTCTTCCCTTTAAGGTTCCTCATAGTATGAATAACTTCCTGGGTAATAGTGATATTGTCTGTACCATGTCTACCTGGAACAAAACTGCATTGCATGGGGCTGATAATATGGTCCATAACTCCTTTTAACCTTGAAGCAAGAATTTTTGTAATCACTTTATAGGACACATTACAGAGACTAATGGGGCGAAATTGCTTAATAGAAGTAACATCATCAACCTTAGGGATAAGCGTAATAAGAGTTTCATTTATCTCTTTTATTTTATTCGGATTCCTAAAGCAATTTTTTACCAAGCTACAAAGGGATGGACCAACAATATCCCATTGACTTTGGTAAAATAGTGCTTGGAATCCATCCTTACCAGGAGCTTTAAAAGCTCCCATATCAAAAATAGCTTTCTTAATCTCCACATCATCAACATCATTATTAAGCATACACACATGATTATCTAAAAGACGAGGAAAGGCTCCCTGCAAGCAAAAGTCATTAGTAGCATCATTATTTGTATAAAATTTATGAAAATAATTATTAGCAAATACCTCCAGTTGGTTCATGTCAGTAATCCATTCTCCGTCATCATTTAACAGTTTCTCTATGCGGTTTCTTTTCCTTCGGACGATCGTAGTTCCATGGAAGAATTTGGAATTCCGGTCACCAAACTTAAGCCACTTGCATCTAGATTTTTGAAACCAGAGAATCTCCTCTTGACGAAGAATATTATCATACTCCTGCCAAAGCTTTGTAAGGAGGTCCTCCAGGAATCTGTTAGGACCATTAGACATACTTCTATTGATTCCATTCATACGTCTCATGAGCTCTTTTTTTTTCGAAAATATTACCAAACACCTGTTTGTTCCACACCTTCAGACCATTCTGTAATTTATCAATATTACTGTTCCAGCCTCCTGTCTTGTTCCAATGCTCATTAACCACTTTACCAATATCCTTATGCATAAGCCAAGGATCCATGAAGCGAAACGGTCTACGAGCCCTGTTGGGTCCAATGACATTATGGAACTTCAAGAAGAGAGGATTGTGATCAGATTTGAACTTCGGAAGATGAATTACTGTCATGTGCTCAAATCTAATACGCCAATCCATATTACAAAGAACTCTATCTAATCTTTTAAATAACGCACCCCTCTGCCAAGTAAACTGATTACCCACAAACCCAACATCAACTAGATTACACTCCTGGATCATAGCATTAAATTTATGACTATCTGAATTTGACCTGGCTCCTCTTTCCCCTTTGCTCTCATAGTCATGTAAGATAGTGTTAAAATCCCCCAGCATGCATCATGCACCATTCACCATGAATATTTTGAGATAGGGCCGATAAATCACTCCAAAGGGTTCTTCTAAACTGAATATGAGGACTTCCATAAACAACAGTCAAAAACCAAGGATCCTCATTTTTCCACTTCACCTTCATATGCAACCACTGCTCGGACAGATTTAGCACATACACAGACCAAACATTACTATCCCAAAGACACCAAATACTGCCAGCTTGCCCTCTATTGTTAACCACTGCAAGCCCATTCAACCCGATTCTACGCATGAGCACTTCAGCTTTAGTTCTGTCAGCATGAGTCTCAAGAAGAATGAAAAAATTGATACCATTCATCCTTTTAAGATCCATTAATAATCCCGGTAATATTTTGTTTCCAGTACCCCTACAATTCCAACAAATAATATTCATAATATTAATGGTAAGAAGGAGGGTTCAAAGAACCATTACCCAACTTGCTATCAACAACCATCTCTTGCATAGTACCCACGACAATCCTGCTGCTTGAGGCCACCCCAATGTTTTGATCATCACAGACCTCCATGCGATTATTCTCACCCGGATCTGGAGGCTCCGTCATAGCAAAGTGCATTTTGAAGATTTCAGCTTTCTCTTTTACAAAATCAACAGTTTCTTGATTCGGAGAAGTCACATGGGTTAACATTTCAGCACCTAATCTTAATTGGTAATCCTTCATTTTTCGTAGCATACTTTCCTCTTTTTCTTTTTGAGAAACACGAATTTTTCCTCCAACTTACTGATTTGGGCTTCATCCATGTTCTCTATACCATTTACTGCTTGCTTTTGTTCATTCACCAAAGACTTTTTTTTGCCTATTTGTATGCTTGCTCCATTCGTTTTCTTATTATTGGGCTGGCCCAAAAAGGGTTTGTCATTTTTATATTGTGGGTTTCTACCCCCCACGTGATTTATCACTTAGTTAGTTGCCTGCTTTTGTGAACTAGTGGGTGCCACCTTAGGAGTTGAGATTAGAGTCCCCTTCATTATTTCATCAAGAGTAGCCTCCACGTTGACCACCTCATCTTCTCTCTCATTATCCAGTGGCTCAAATCTTGTTCTATTTCCTTGGTTTGTAGCATGTTTACCTGCACCTCCATACAAGGCATTATTAGGATTCGTATTAGTGCGAATAAAATCTTTCCTTCTAATCGGCCTTTTTACAAGCATCCAAGGTCCATAAGGATTCTCAACGGGCATATTATCTTTCATTGAAGCTCCCTCATTCACTGCGGATATGCTTTGCTGATTTTCAGCAATCATAATTATTGCCTTATCGTTTGCGATTCCTTTGTCCCCATCCATCTTGGCCTCGCCGTCTTGGACTACGCCTGCCGCCACCGTAGCATCATGCAGAGCATGTTGACTCACCTTTTCTGTACTGAACGTAGGATTAATGACACACTGGTCCTGCTTATGCCCATACTTCCCACACCCAAAGCAAATTTGGTGTAAGCCTTCATATTCCAATTGAATCTCCATCCCCAGGACCTTAATCTTAGAAACCAGGCTTTTTTGAAGATCAATCTCTACACAAATACGTGCAAACTTCCCTTTTGAATGGATTGACGTCAATTGATCAATTTTCAACATTGTTCCAATTTTTCTTCCCACTCTTCGAAGGAAAGTGGGGTTATAAAGTTCTTGAGGTAACTTGGGTATCCTAACCCACACCGTGATCCTCTTAACAGCATCTACACCAGGTAAAAATAACGGCCTCCATCTCTGCACAATGAGGTAGTGGTCTGCTAGCTTCCAAGGTGTAACATCCCTGAATTTTAGTTCCCGAATAATGTTATGCCTTGCTATATAAATGCTTTGCCTTAGCTTGATGTGATAGAACTCAATCTTGTTTAGTTAGCTAATAGTGATTAGGGTTAGCTTAAACCTAATTTGCTAAGCTTAGCCTTGTGTAGTTTTAAGATTGATTAGGGTTAGACGTTTAATAGCTTAGTTAAAATTTAGATTAGCTTGGTTAATGGATGGCTTAAGGGTTAAGTGGATTAGATTAAGCCTAAGTAACCAATTGGGCCTTGTGTGTGATGTTGGGCCATAAATGAGTGTTGGGCCATGTGTGTGTGAGTAGGTCGTGGAGTGCATGTGTGTGTGAGTGAACTTGTGAGTTTGCATGAAGTAGTGAGGTGGCAAGCTCACATTTCATGCATGTTGGCCAAGAGTTAGGTGGAAACACCATATTTCCTTCCCTTGCATGAGGCGTGAGGTGTCCACACACCAAGCACACCACTTAGCCATCTAAACAACTCACCCTTTGACCATAAACCCTTATAAAAGTAACCATGTGTTGATGAGCACCATTTTTGGTTTTCTTTTCATGACACCATCACCATCATCTTCATCTTCCTCCTTCAAGGAGCTCACGGCCAACACCCATAAACACCCACATCCAAACTCATTCTTCCATTAAAACCTAGAAATCATTACATATCCAAAGCCTAGATCATGGATATACAACATGCATGAGTGATTAAGGCTTAGAAAATTCAAACCTAACCCCTTCCTCTTCTTGAGAAGCTCACGGCCACATCCACCACCACCCTTATTCAAGCCTAAACTTCTACCAAACACAAGAAACCTTAGCATATTCATACTCTAGATCATGAATATGCCACTTGCTTGAAGTTTTGTCTTGAAGAAATTTCAACCATTGAACTCAAGACCTAAACAACCTCATGGCCAAACCCTCATCAAAGCTTTAAGATCTTTAGCTTGGTAGATCAAGTGGAGTCTTAGGGTTTTAGAAGCTTGAGATCAAGTTCCAAGTGGCAAAGGAGGGAGAGAGTGCTCACGGTTTTGGTAAGGAAAGGCCAAAAGTTCTAAGTCTCCATAGTTTTCTTCAAGAGGTAAGTGAGAGAAGCTTACACTTTTGCTAGAATAAGTCTTGAAGCTTAGAAATTAGGTTGAGTCACCATGAGACTCAAGGGCACTAGTTAGATTTTGGTTTTTGGCTTGGAGGCCGATTTGTGTGATGAATATTGATATGTAATTACTAAATATTCTATGCTGAATTTTGTGTTTATGTTTGTGTTGATGAGTAATTGCATATGTATGTTGATTAATGGAATGTTTAGACCCTTGGATGAACACGGTTAAGGGAGTTAACTTAGTAACTAAAATGATTTAGTCAACTAAGTGTTAATTAATCCTAGATTAGTGACCTTAATCCTTGATTAGTCAACTAATCCAAGATTAGTTGGACTTAATCCTAGATTAGTAACCTTAATCCTTGATTAGTCAACTAATCCAAGATTAGTTGGACTTAAACCTAGATTAGTGACCCTAAATCCTTGATTAGTCAACTAATCCAAGATTAGTTGGACTTAATCCTAGATTAGTGACCCTAAATCCTTGATTAGTCAGCTAATCCAAGATTAGTTGGACTTAAACCTAGATTAGTGACCTTAATCCTTGATTAGTCAACTAATCCAAGATTAGTTGGACTTAATCCTAGATTAGTGACCTTAATTCTTGATTAGTCAACTAATCCCAGATTAGTGGGACTTAATCCTAGATTAGTGACCTTAATTCTTGATTAGTCAACTAATCCCAGATTAGTTGGACTTAATCCTAGATTAGTGAACCTAATCCCATGGTTAGTCAACTAATCCAAGATTAGTGGAATTTAATCCTAGATTAGTGAACTTAATCCCTTGATTAGTCAACTAATCCATGACTAGTTGGACTTAATCCATGATTAGTCAGATTTAATCCGAGATTAGTCAATTAAGCTAGACCTAATTCATGATTAGCGAGACCTAATTCATGATTAGTAGACTTAGTCCATGATTAGTCAGCTAAAGTTCAGTTAAACCTAGTCTTAAGTAATTAAGACTTGCTTAACCCAAGTTCTAGCTACTTAAGGTGTACTTAGGTCAGGTAAATGATGGGACTTTGTCTGAATACTCAGACATAAGCTGACCTAGAACTCGTATGACCCTGCTATGTTATTTGCATGCTTGTATACTGGTGGATACGTATTGATTGCTTATGATTATATGATGAGCTAATATGAATGTGTATGTGTCCATGCTGAACTGATGTAGAATGATCATGACATAGTTGCACTAATGATAAACTTGGAACTTGAACATGTGCATGATAACCTAGGATTGCAAGAGTTCTATTGATAATATACGTGACATGAGCTAGGTTATCAGACCAGTCCCAATCCGAGGAACACCTACGCAGGTGGAAACACCGTAAGGCGTGCCTTTTCTACGCGGGTGAACCTGTGAACTGTTTACGTAACTGAACTTGATATTTTATGAAAGCATGCACAGGGTTCACCGTAAGCTGTGCCTTTCTACGCTGGTGGACGCACGGTAAGTCGTGCCGTTTATGCTGGTGGAAACACTGTAAGTCGTGCCTTTTACGCTGGTGGAAACACTGTAAGTCGTGCCGTTTACGCTGGTGGAAACACTGTAAGTCGTGCCTTTTACGCTGGTGGAAACACTGTAAGTCGTGCCTTCTACGCAGGTGGAAACACTGTAAGTCGTGCCTTTTACGCGGGCAGACGTGTCGTAAGCCGTGCCGCGTTCTTGAACGCACCGTTCCTCAGATCTGGACCCGGTGGATGTAGAGGCCTCAGAGATGGAGAAACATGTGCATGCATCATGCCACTTATCTTGAAAGATAATAACTAAACTGGTGTGTGCTCATATGTATATGCATTATTGCACTGGTTATTGCTGCTGTTTATCTGACTGTGAATGTTAGGGCTTAGGCTTATTCGATAATGCGACTGTGTTAGGCTTACTCTCCTGCCCTTTTAGGTGATGGCCAGATGCCTGCTTTGCATCGATATTCGCCCGCTCCTTGACGGTGTTTGGGAGTATCAGGATCACCGGGTTGTTTTTGAGGGAGAAGTAGAGATCACTCTCTACCATCCCAATCTCGTAGTCGCCTTCGTCCTCGTAGGTTTCGTATTCCGATTATTTACGTTATGCATATACCCCTGTTTTAAACTCTTTGTGTCCTCGGATGGACGACCTTTAAGGGTGTGCATAGTGGAAGTAATCCGGAATCCGAAATAGTCGCACAGTTTTGATTGGACGAAACCGGTGATCTCTGACTATGGAGTAGCTGCAGTGGACCAGTAACCAGCTCTGATGATACCCTTTTCTTTTGAGTTTTATACATATTGTAAATATTGCTTTTGGTGAGGTATTGTCAGAGTGTTTAATTTCCAATGGACTTGTACCTATTATGTATCAGACCTTTAAGACCTATTATCTACAACTAAGGTTCACCTTACGCATTTCAATATTCCGCTGGCTTTTAAGAATTTTGGAAATCCGGTATTGATCAGTTTTTAAAGAACTTGCAATTGAGGGACTAATGGTTTCATTTCAAAAATAATATTTATTGCAAAAACCCTCGACTGCTTTTTAATGACTTATAACTTTCCGGATTTCAACTCTTTGATTCTACTTACCAATCAAGTGTTTTAAAAAGAAAAATTTTTCCACCCTAATTTTTGGAAAACTTTACAAGTCCAAATTAAATCGAGCGAAAACCTTTTCATGGCAAAGAGCGTCACACCTTTTGTGGTATCATAGCTGATGGTCCTACACCTGGTCCATAGTTAGTCCCATAAAGACTAGGATAGTTATAGGATTAAGATAGTTCTAGGGCTTCAGTTCCCTTAGGTCTATTGTGATACTTAGCCTTTAGTGCAGGTTCACAATGGCAGCTAGGAATCAACGTAACTTAGCTGAGGTTTTAGATAGGATCACTACGGTGATCGAGAACACGCAACAACAAGCTAACCAACCACCCCCAGACCAAGCGGGAGAAGTCGAGTTTCATAGTCTGTCTGAGTTCCGAAACTGTAACCCTCCTAGGTTTGAGGGAGGTTTCAAACCTGATGAGGGTAACAAGTGGATAAACGAACTGGACAAAATCTTCCAAACCCTAGGATGTACGGACGCTCAGCGGGTGACCTATGCCACGTACATGTTGTTTGGGGAGGCTGAAAACTGGTGGAAGCACGCTGTTCAACTCTTGGCTCATGAAGGTCGGGAAATCACATGGCAAGTGTTTACAGAAAAGTTTTTGGATAAGTACTTTCCCGAGGATCTGAGGCGAAAGAAGGAGGTAGAGTTTCTGCAACTGCAGCAAGGTGACATGAGTGTGGGTGAATACATAGTTAAGTTTGAGGAGCTGCTTAAGTATTCTCCTTACTTTCAGCAACACCCTGACGAACGAAGCAAGTGCATCAAGTTTGAGAATGGGCTAAGACCGGATCTAAAGGCAGCTTTCAGTTACCAGAAGATTCAGAACTTCTCAACTCTGGTCGACATGTGCCGGGTTTATGAAGATGATAAGAAGGCTGAGGAGCTATACTTGCGAAGTAAGAGGAATCAGCAGAGTTCCAGGTCACAGTGGCGCAAGGATTCAAACTTTAAAGGCAAAAGGCCACACTTCAAGGTCAAGGGTAAAGGCAAGGCGTCAGGACAAGTAGCAAGTTATCAGGGAAGTGCTCCGTTGTGTGATAAGTGCAAACGTCATCACTTCGGAGAGGTTTGTCGGAAGCCGTTTTCTGGTTGCTTTAAGTGTGGTAAGCCGGGTCATTGGTCAAGGGACTGCAGAGAACCCGAGAAGGGTGACTCGAAGGGATCGGTGAATAGACCTGTGACTAGAGGGAAGGTGTTTACTCTTAGTGGTGCTGAAGCAAATCAAGCCCCTGATCTCGTGCAAGGTACCCTTCTTCTTAATAGTCAACCTTGTAAATTTTTGTTTGATTCTGGAGCTAGTCATTCTTTCATTTCATATGAATGTGTGAATCGTTTGAACTTGCCCCTATCCGATTCACCATACTGCTTTAGAATAGAAACCCCAACTAACTCCCCTGTCCTTACTTCCAAAGTCTGTTTAAACTGTTTGGTTGAGGTACTAGGCCGCGTCTCGAGTGTAGACCTAGTTTGTTTACCTTTGTCACAGTTAGATGTCATTCTGGGTATGGATTGGATGATGAGGAACCGAGTGATCATCGACTGTGATAGGAGGATAGCCTTGTACAAAGACCTTCAACCCTCGAACCCCGAACCCAAAGGTTTCATGTGTCTGTTCTCTGTAACGAGGGAAGAAGAGGAGAAAGGGATAGAAGGAATACCAGTGGTAGAGGAGTTTCCGGAGGTATTCACGGATGATGTACCGGGGTTGCCGCCGAATCGAGAAATCGAGTTTGGTATCGATCTAATCCCAGGGACTGGCCCAATCTCCATAGCACCATATAGGATGGCGCTGCCGGAGATGGCTGAGTTGAAGAAGCAAGTAGAAGAGTTGCTACAGAAACAGTTGATCAGGCCAAGTGTATCTCCCTGGGGTGCGCTAGTGTTGTTTGTGAGAAAGAAGGACGGAAGTCTGCGTATGTGTGTGGACTATCGGCAGTTGAACAAGGACACCATCAAGAACAAATACCCTCTGCCAAGGATAGATGATCTTATGGATCAAGTTCATGGAGCTTCTGTTTTCTCGAAGATAGATCTAAGATCTGGGTACCATCAGATAAGGATTCGGGAACAGGATATTCCCAAGACGGCGTTTTGGTCTCGTTATGGGCACTATGAGTATGTGGTAATGCCGTTTGGTTTGACGAATGCTCCTGCTGTTTTTATGGACTACATGAACAGGGTCTTCAGACCGTTCTTGGACTCGTTTGTAGTGGTCTTTATAGATAATATTCTGGTCTACTCAAAGAGTCCAGAGGAACATGCAGAACACTTAAGGATTGTGTTGAAAGTTTTAAAGGAGAAACAGTTGTACGCCAAACCCTCGAAGTGCGAGTTTTGGTTGGAGGAAGTTAAGTTTTTGGGACATGTGATCTCGAAAGGAGGAATAGCTGTCAATCCAACAAAGGTTGAATCAGTTCTTCAATGGGAACAGCCTAAGACGGTAACGGAGGTCCGGAGTTTCTTAGGACTTGCCGGGTACTACCGAAGGTTTATAGAAGGATTTTCGAAGATCTCCCTACCTTTGACTAAGTTGACCAAGAAGGATCAACATTTTGTCTGGGACTCGAAGTGCGAAGAGAGTTTCCAAAAGCTGAAGGAAAAGCTGACCACTTCACCGGTGTTAATCCTACCTGACCCACAGAAGAGTTTTGATGTGTACTGCGATGCGTCAGGGCAAGGCCTCGGATGTGTGTTGATGCAAGAAGGTAAGGTGGTGGCATACGCATCAAGGCAGTTGAAAGTGCATGAGGTGAATTATCCGACGCACGACTTGGAGTTAGCCGCAATAGTTTTCGCTCTTAAGATCTGGAGACACTATCTCTATGGCACTGTGTTCCGAGTGTTCAGTGACCATAAGAGCTTAAGGTATCTCTTTGATCAGAAAGAGCTGAACATGAGACAACGTCAGTGGACGGAGTTTCTCAAAGATTATGACTTCGAACTCCACTATCATCCTGGAAAGGCGAATGTGGTTGCGGATGCCCTAAGCAGAAAGGCATTGCATGTGAGTGCCATGATGATTAAGGAGGATGTGTTACTGGAGAAGTTTCGGCATATGAGTTTGGTAATGGAAGTCGAGCCAACAAGCTTAAAGTTAGGAATGTTGTAGATCACGAATGAGTTTATGACTCTTATCCGCGAGCGGCAACAAGAAGATGGTGAGCTTAGTGAAAAGAAAAGGTTGGCATCTGAAGGGAAAGAACTGAACTTTCAAGAGGGAAAGGATGGACTTCTTCGTTTCAAGACGAGGATATGCATTCCAAAGGACGCAGAACTTAGAAGAATGATATTGGAGGAAGCGCACAAGAGTCGGATGAATATGCATCTAGGAACAACTAAGATGTATCAGGATTTGAAAAAGTTGTTCTGGTGGTCTGGATTAAAGAAAGATGTGGCTGAGTATGTAGCATCATGTTTGGTTTGCCAGAAAACGAAGGCCGAGCATAAGAAGCCAGGAGGAGAGTTACAATGTTTGGAAGTCCCTCTGTGGAAATGGGACAGGATATCGATGGATTTTGTGTCAGGACTACCAAGGACGGATCATAATTTTGATGCCATATGGGTTGTGGTAGACTGGTTAACTAAATCGGCGCATTTTATCCCCATAAATATGCGTTATTCGTTGGAAAGGCTTGCTCAACTCTACGTTGATGAGGTGGTACGACTGCATGGTATACCTTCCAGTATAGTTTCTGACCGTGATCCAAGGTTTACATCTCGGTTTTGGAATAGTCTGCATCAAGCTCTGGGAACAAAGTTAAAAATGGGATCTGCTTATGATCCTCAAACTGACGGACAAACAGAGCGAACCATTCAGACGTTGGAAGATATGTTAAGAGTGTGTGCCTTGGAGGAGCAAAGAAGTTGGGATAAGGTGTTACCATTGGTGGAGTTTACCTATAATAACAGTTATCATGCGAGTATTGGGATGGCACCGTTTGAAGCGTTGTATGGTAGAAAATGTCAGACGCCACTATGTTGGTTTCAAGTGGGGGAGAGTGCTTTAATCGGTCCAGAACTGGTACAAGAAACAACTGAAAAGATTAAGATGGTACAAGAGAAGATGAGGGCCGCTCAAGGAAGGCAGAAGAGTTATGCGGATAAGAGGAGAAGACCTCTTGAGTTTGCAGAAGGAGAGCATGTGTTTATCAAGGTATCCCCGATGAAAGGTGTAGGCAGAGCGTTGAGAACCAAGAAACTTTCACCCAGGTTCATCGGTCCATACCAAATCCTTAGGAAGATTGGTCCAGTTGCGTACCAGATAGCCTTACCACCATCCTTGTCTAGTCTTCACAATGTCTTTCATGTTTCACAACTTCGAAAGTTTGTGCACGACCCTAACTCCATTTTGGATATCCGACCCGATGACCTGTCTGTGCGAGAAAACCTAACTCTAGAAGCTGGCCCGATTTTTATAGCAGACCGCCGAATCAAGCAACTTAGGGGAAAAGAAATACCCTTGGTTAGAGTTGTTTGGGAACACAATGGTGTTCAAGAGTCAACTAGGGAACCCGAAGCTACGATGCGTAAAGAATATCCTGAGTTGTTCGAGTAGAACAAAATTTTGGGGACGAAATTCCTGTAAGTGGGGGAGAGTGTAACATCCCTGAATTTTAGTTCCCGAATAATGTTATGCCTTGCTATATAAATGCTTTGCCTTAGCTTGATGTGATAGAACTCAATCTTGTTTAGTTAGCTAATAGTGATTAGGGTTAGCTTAAACCTAATTTGCTAAGCTTAGCCTTGTGTAGTTTTAAGATTGATTAGGGTTAGACGTTTAATAGCTTAGTTAAAAGTTAGATTAGCTTGGTTAATGGATGGCTTAAGGGTTAAGTGGATTAGATTAAGCCTAAGTAACCAATTGGGCCTTGTGTGTGATGTTGGGCTATAAATGAGTGTTGGGCCATGTGTGTGTGTGAGTAGGCCGTGGAGTGCATGTGTGTGTGAGTGAACATGTGAGTTTGCATGAAGTAGTGAGGTGGCAGGCTCACATTTCATGCATGTTGGCCAAGAGTTAGGTGGCAACACCATATTTCCTTCCCTTGCATGAGGCGTGAGGTGTCCACACACCAAGCACACCACCTAGCCATCTAAACAACTCACCCTTTGACCATAAACCCTTATAAAAGTAACCATGTGTTGATGAGCACCATTTTTGGTTTTCTCTTCTTCATGACACCATCACCATCATCTTCATCTTCCTCCTTCAAGGAGTTCACGGCCAACACCCATAAACACCCACATCCAAACTCATTCTTCCATTAAAACCTAGAAATCATTACATATCCAAAGCCTAGATCATGGATATACAACATGCATGAGTGATTAAGGCTTAGAAAATTCAAACCTAACCCCTTCCTCTTCTTGAGAAGCTCACGGCCACATCCACCACCACCCTTATTCAAGCCTAAACTTCTACCAAACACAAGAAACCTTAGCATATTCATACTCTAGATCATGAATATGCCACTTGCTTGAAGTTTTGTGTTGAAGAAATTTCAACCATTGAACTCAAGACCTAAACAACCTCACGGCCAAACCCTCATCAAAGCTTTAAGATCTTTAGCTTGGTAGATCAAGTGGAGTCTTAGGGTTTTAGAAGCTTGAGATCAAGTTCCAAGTGGCAAAGGAGGGAGAGAGTGTTCACGATTTTGGTAAGGAAAGGCCAAAAGTTCTAAGTCTCCATAGTTTTCTTCAAGAGGTAAGTGAGAGAAGCTTACACTTTTGCTAGAATAAGTCTTGAAGCTTAGAAATTAGGTTGAGTCACCATGAGACTCAAGGGCACTAGTTAGATTTTGGTTTTTGGCTTGGAGGCCGATTTGTGTGATGAATATTGATATGTAATTACTAAATGTTCTATGCTGAATTTTGTGTTTATGTTTGTGTTGATGAGTAATTGCATATGTATGTTGATTAATGGAATGTTTAGACCCTTGGATGAACACGGTTAAGGGAGTTAACTTAGTAACTAAAATGATTTAATCAACTAAGTGTTAATTAATCCTAGATTAGTGACCTTAATCCTTGATTAGTCAACTAATCCAAGATTAGTTGGACTTAATCCTAGATTAGTAACCTTAATCCTTGATTAGTCAACTAATCCAAGATTAGTTGGACTTAAACCTAGATTAGTGACCCTAAATCCTTGATTAGTCAACTAATCCAAGATTAGTTGGACTTAATCCTAGATTAGTGACCTTAATTCTTGATTAGTCAACTAATCCAAGATTAGTTGGACTTAATCCTAGATTAGTGACCTTAATTCTTGATTAGTCAACTAATCCCAGATTAGTGGGACTTAATCCTAGATTAGTGACCTTAATTCTTGATTAGTCAACTAATCCCAGATTAGTTGGACTTAATCCTATATTAGTGAACCTAATCCCATGGTTAGTCAACTAATCCATGATTAGTTGGACTTAATCCATGATTAGTCAGATTTAATCCGAGATTAGTCAATTAAGCTAGACCTAATTCATGATTAGCGAGACCTAATTCATGATTAGTAGACTTAGTCCATGATTAGTCAGCTAAAGTTCAATTAAACCTAGTCTTAAGTAATTAAGACTTGCTTAACCCAAGTTTTAGCTACTTAAGGTGTACTTAGGTCAGGTAAATGATGGGACTTTGTCTGAATACTCAGACATAAGCTGACCTAGAACTCGTATGACCCTGCTATGTTATTTGCATGCTTGTATACTGGTGGATACGTATTGATTGCTTATGATTATATGATGAGCTAATATGAATGTGTGTGTCCATGCTGAACTGATGTAGAATGATCATGACATAGTTGGACTAATGATAAACTTGGAACTTGAACATGTGCATGATAACCTAGGATTGCAAGAGTTGCATTGATAATATATGTGACATGAGCTAGGTTATCAGACCAGTCCCAATCTGAGGAACACCTACGCAGGTGGAAACACCGTAAGGCGTGCCTTTTCTACGCGGGTGAACCTGTGAACTGTTTACGTAACTGAACTTGATATTTTATGAAAGCATGCACAAGGTTCACCGTAAGCCGTGCCTTTCTACGCTGGTGGACGCACTGTAAGTCGTGCCGTTTACGCTGGTGGAACCACTGTAAGTCGTGCCTTTTACGCTGGTGGAAACACTGTAAGTCGTGCCTTTTACGCTGGTGGAAACACTGTAAGTCGTTCCTTCTACGCAGGTGGAAACACTGTAAGTCGTGCCTTTTACGCGGGCAGACGTGTCGTAAGCCGTGCCGCGTTCTTGAACGCACCGTTCCTCAGATCTGGACCCGGTGGATGTAGAGGCCTCAGAGATGGAGAAACATGTGCATGCATCATGCCACTTATCTTGAAAGATAATAACTAAACTGGTGTGTGCTCATATGTATATGCATTATTGCACTGGTTATTGCTGTTGTTTATCTGACTGTGAATGTTAGGGCTTAGGCTTATTCGATAATGCGACTGTGTTAGGCTTACTCTCCTGCCCTTTTAGGTGATGGCCAGATGCCTGCTTTGCATCGAGATTCGCCCGCTCCTTGACGGTGTTTGGGAGTATCAGGATCACCAGGTTGTTTTTGAGGGTGAAGTAGAGATCACTCTACCATACCAATCCCGTAGTTTGCCTTCGTCCTCGTAGGTTTCGTATTCCGATTATTTACGTTATGCACATACCCCCGTTTTAAACTCTTTGTGTCCTCGGATGGACGACCTTTAAGGGTGTGCATAGTGGAAGTAATTCGGAATCCGAAATAGTCGCACAATTTTGGTTGGACTAAACCGGTGATCTCTGACTATGGAGTAGCTGCAGTGGACCAGTAACCAGCTCTGATGATACCCTTTTCTTTTGAGTTTTATACATATTGTAAATATTGCTTTTGGTGAGGTATTGTCAGGGTGTTTAAATTCCAATGGACTTGTACCTATTATGTATCAGACCTTTAAGACCTATTATCTACAACTAAGGTTCACCTTACGCATTTCAATATTCCGCTGGCTTTTAAGAATTTTGGAAATCCGGTATTGATCAATTTTTAAAGAACTTGCAATTGAGGGACTAATGGTTTCATTTCAAAAATAATATTTATTGCAAAAACCCTCGACTGCTTTTTAATGACTTATAACTTTCCGGATTTCAACTCTTTGATTCTACTTACCAATCAAGTGTTTTAAAAAGAAAAATTTTTCGACCCTAATTTTTGGAAAACTTTACAAGTCCAAATTAAATCGAGCGAAAACCTTTTCATGGCAAAGAGCGTCACACAAGGCCCTTCAAAGAGTGCAAATTTATAATCATCTTCCGAGGAGAATTGCACCAGGTAGTGGTCATGAGGCATGTCTATAATCTTTATAGGGCCATTTCTACTCCATTCCCGAATGAGTTTATTTTCCATGGTCTTTGGGCTAACTCTCATCCCAAGGAGATTGACAATCAATGAATTCCTCCATGGTTTGCACCATTCTTCAAACTCACCTTCCGAAACCTCAATGGTAGGACACGGGTTGAAAGATTTCTCAGCCTCTTCACTATCTGATTGTCCTTCTTTATACCACTTGTTCTCCGGCATATCTTCATCACCTAATATGATCTCATCAGAACCAAGGTTGCTAACATCCTTGAGCAGGGAATCCTTATATGATCCAACCTTTGACAAACCTTCCTCTCTTGGGTTTTTGTCAACCCCTTCCTCCATGCAGACTATCTCATCACTTTCTATTCCATTCCTTTTAATCTTCTTTGTGCTTCTTTTCTTTAGATCCTCCTCTTGGACAGAAGGAGCATCAGACTTTTTCTCACCAGGCTCTAAAAACCCTAGCAGAGGATTCATTGGTCTTTCTATCACCAACTAGTTATACTGAAAACAGTTAATAACCTAGAATTAATACTTACTATAAAAATACTGAAATAGATGACCAAGTCATAAAATTATGGCTTAATTGCATTTTTATTCGCCAATTTCGACAATTTGACGATTTTGATCCCCTTGCTTTTAATTTGGCGATTTCAGTCCTCCAATTTATAATTCGTGACTCTTTTGGTTCCTCTGTCAGCATCGTTAACGGAAGAGTTGACGGAGGGACCAAAATAGGCACGGATTTTAAAATGAAAGTCTGAAATCGTAAAATTAAAAGTTAGGGGAACAAAATCGCCAAATTATCAAAATTTTGGTATTTTTAAATTTGTGGTGTATACTTATTCAATATGAGTTTTTTATATGTATCATACGATACATATGAGAAAAATCATTTTAATAACAATAATATTTATACAATATTAAAAAGGTTATAAAAGGATTTTTCCAATATGTGTTATATGACACATGCTAAAAAAAATTCATATTTGATATATAAGTGTGTATCAGAAATTATTGTAATTAATGCACACACTTTTTTAAATATATTAATTTTCAACATAGACTCAATACACTCCCTTGATCCTTGTTTATAAGGTGCTTTTATCAAATCCACATAGATTAAGAAAGTAGTTAGAGATTACTACTCTTAAAGTTATAAAAATAAAATACTCCTTCATCAAAGTTTCAAAATTACCCATACATAAAATTCAATACAATTTAAATTGATGTTGTCATTATTATGAACAAGTAACAAGGTTCCTTGGAATATGGAATATAAATTGGAATTATTAGGGGTATATTTGGTATAGGTTATTTAATGTTATCGAGATATTGTAAAGTGACTTATATCTTAGAATAAATAAATCTTCAATAAAATGACGTATAAATGAGAACGGAGGGAGTATTTTGTTTAACATGTTTATTAACATGTGCAATTGGCTTAATTTCACTTTTGGTCTCCCAATTTTGATAATTTGGCGATTTTGGTCCTTTAGCTTTTAATTTGGCGGTTTCAGTCCTCCAATTACAATTCGTGGCTATTTTGATCCCTCCGTCAACTTTCCGTTAACGATGCTGACGGAGGGACCAAAATAGTTACGAATTGTAAATTGGAAGACTGTAATTGCTAAATTAAAAGTTAGGGGACCAAAATCGCCAAATTGTCAAAATTGAGGGATCGAAAGTGCAATTAAGCCTAAAATTATATTACCCTCTCTATTTCAAAAATTTGTATTTTAAAATTATGTACCGGCATTAAAAAATATTAAATAATGTAAGAATTTGATTATAATAACTTTTTGTAATTATTATTGAAAAATATTAAAAATAAAAAAATTTTGATAAATAAAATATAGTTTAATAAAACAGAATTCATTATATATTAATTTGTAATATATATATATATATATATGTATGTATATAAATAGAAGATAAATAAAATTATATAAATAAAACACATGAAACGTATGGAGTATTATATCAAATAATCATCGGCCGGCTGATCATTCAACCCAAGTACTAACATTATTGATAATAAGCACACGTCGTCCTCTCGTGTACAAACAACGACATTATTAATATATATATATATATATATATATATATATATATATATATATATATATATATATATATATTTACGAATTACGCTAACTAACAAATGTTTTAAGAGTATTGTTCAAGCATTCCAAAATAAGTAAGTCATTATTAACAAATTAAGTTCAATATTTTTTTTTAATATATTAATATATCATTTACTAAAATGAAGATAATCTTTTTTACTCACTTAAACAATATCCTTGAAATACTTGTTAACATTTATTTTTAGAGTAAACGTCTAAAGTGGTCCCTAAAATTTTTTGCATAGTCAAATTTGGTCCCTGAAAAAAATAAAGTCCTAAAATAGCCCTTGAAAATTTTGCATGCGAGATAATTTAGTCCCTAAAAATATTAAGTCACCAAATAGTTCCTAATGTTTTTTCTATAAGACAAATTGGTCCTTGAAAATTTTGACTTCACGTAAGGTCGCCGCCAATTGCGTCGATTTGAGCATACTCGATAAACCTGATCGAAAAACCTAAATCAATACCTCTAATTTCACTCGATTTAGTCCAAACTTCTAGGGATTCAATTGTTACAGGAAATTATTTTAGGGAACCAAATTGCCTCATAGAAGAAAACTTCAGGAACTATTTGGTGACTTTATTTTTTTCAAGGACGAAATTGTACAATAAACAAATTTTTCAAGGACAAATTTTGGTCTTTATTTTTTTAGGGACTAAATGTGATAACATGAAAAAATTGAGGGATCAATTTGTGCATTTACTCTTTTTTAAATTAGGAAAATAACTTTATTAAGGGACACGAGGTACACATACTACCCAACAAAATGATATTAGTGATACTATATATTATATATATGTCAACTATGGCTTATACGAAATGAAATGATATATAGAACCAAATTCTGTAGTGATTGACGTTCAGTTACACCATGGCAAATCTAACAAACTCTTTCTTCTTCGTTGTGCTCTTTCTTGCTCTTTTCTTGAATGCCCATGGCAGCAATTCCGGTGATAAAAGCAGCAAGCACGTTGCCTTGTTCCTTTTTGGCGATTCATACTTAGATGCAGGCAATAACAATTACATCAACACAACAGCCTATGACCAAGCCAATTTCTTTCCTTACGGTGAAACCTATTTCATGTTCCCAACCGGAAGATTTTCGGATGGCCGGTTGATATCAGATTTTATTGGTAAGATTAATTTTCATATATATATCTAATGCTTATACTACTTCGATTTTATTATAAGAAAAAGAAACTAATTTTTCTTATTAAGAAAATTAGTTCATTGCATTTAATTTTCTCACATTTATAAAAAATAGAGCTATTTTAGAAAAGTTATATCGAAAATGAAACAAAAAATTTAGATAAGATAATCACTTTATAAGAATATTTTGTACCAAGTCTTAAGGCTTAGGAGTTAGAGGTCTCAAATTCGATCTTGACCGGCCAACATTTGGTGGATTTAATTTTTCCTTCTCCTATCCTTTTAAAATAACACTAAAAAAAAACATTTCCTGTAAAAAAAATTTATAAAAATATTTTAAAAATGATTATATTGATTATTTTTATATTTAAAATCAAGATAAGTTTTTTTTATTAGAGATAAGAGAAAATAGTAATTATGTTAGGAAACAAATGCAAATGAAATAAGTCACATGTAACCCGTAAAGATTGCCTTTTGCCAACGTGAAGGCCTTGCAAGGAAATAATCTAAGTAGGCTTATTTAAGTTTTTAATCCTTGAATTTATGTGCTATTTTGGAATTGGTCATTAAATTTTTTTTCGTTGCTTTAAGTTTTTAAACGTTGCTCAAATTTTGGAAATGGTCCTTTCATCACTTAAGTGGTGATATGACAGAGCATATGTCACGTCACCTTTGTCATATCGATAGGTAATGTGTCAGATGATGCTACGTGAACTTTTTAAATTAAAAAAAATTCAAATTTATTAAAAATAATTAAAAATTATATTTTTTAAAAATAAAATCGGGTCTTTCAATGAATTTCAAAAGAAATTATTTTTTTAATAAAAAAAATCATGTAGTGTCTCGTGGCTCTACATAACACATTACTCGTTGATATTGTGAAAGTGACGTGACATGTCGTCGACTATACCATCACTTAAGCGACGAAATAACCATTCCCAAAAATTAAACAAAGTTCAGGGACCCAAAACATCAAAAAAAAGTTTAAGGACCAATTCCAAAAGAACACTTAAGTTCAGGGACTAAAATGTTAAATAAGCCATCTAAGTAATACCCCGTTTGTTTCAATTTATATGTCATTTTAGGAGTTTCACACGGATTAAGAAAATTATTTAATGTTTCAATTTTTCAGAGAAAAATATGGCAACTTTATTATATTATCTCACACTACATTAATTATCACATATTTCACATATTTCAAAATGTTTAAAAGCATGGTTAAAGTTGAAAAAAATTAATTAATGCATTCTTAAATTCCTAAAATGACAAATAATTTAAAACAAGTTGAAAATGCTAAAACAAAAAATAAAATGGAACTAAGAGAGTACATGATACCTATATCTTAATCCTGGTCGGGGGCGGAGATAGGTATTAAATATGAGTGAAGAGCCAAGCGATCAGTCCAGCAGCAATCAGTTCAGCAATAGCTCAGGATCACTGGAGAAGTTAAACTTCAACTCAAGATCGAAGCAAATAGGAGTCACTTAAGTAACTCATTGACTTGTTGTGCAAGCTATTGTAGTATCATTATAAATTAACTATAATCGATTAATAGCATAATCAATTAGTTAGTTAGAAGTTAGTTGGTAGTTAGCAAGTTAGTTAGAAGTTACTAGAGGCTAGTAGTTCCAACCGTGTATATATATTTCATTTTTGTCATGTGGCTAATAACATAACAAACTTTCCTTTATTGAATTCTCTAGAATCTTCTTTCTTCTCTCTATTTGATTCTCTCATTCATTTTGATCACACTTCTCTTGTGTTGATCATTTGTTCTCAGATTCAACAGTTGTTGAATCATTCTCTGCTGATTCACGATTTATGATATGGTATCAGAGCTCAACTGAGTTCTGCTGCGCAAATCTATGGCTTCCAATTTTGATCTTACTCTACTGAACAAGTGCAGAATCCAAATTCTTCATTCTACATTCATCCTTCAGAGAGTGTTCGGTTCTCGTTTCACCACCATTGATTGGAGAAAACTATTATCAATGGAATTGAGCTATGCGAATGAGCTTGATTTCCAAAAATAAGCTTGGATTCGTTGATGGAACTATTTATATTCTGAGAAAAGATGATCTAATGTATGCTGCTTGGTTGAGAGCAAATAACATGGTTGCTTCATGGATCGTGCAATCCGTTTCTCATCAAATTGCTCAAAGTGTTATGTGGATTGAAAATGCAGCAGATGTTTGGAGAGAATTGAAGAATCGATTCTCATATGGAGACTAATTCAGAATTGCAGAAATTCAAGAGCAAATTGCATTTCTAAAACAAGGTGAACTCCTGGTTACTGTTTATTTTACACAATTGAAAATCCTTTGGGACGAAATTGATAATTTCAGACCAATTTTCAAATGTAACTGTGATGTAAAATGTGGATGCGATGCATTAGAAAGGAATGAACAATATATGCTAGAGGATAAAGTTATCAAGTTTCTGAGAGGTTTGAATGATGTTTATAGCACTGTTAGAACTCAATTGATGTTGATGGAACCATTACGTGTCCTCAGTAAGGCATGTTCTCTTGTGACTCAACAAGAAAGACAGATTTATGGCACTAATCATGATGCTAAGGTGAATGCTACCTATACTGGTGAATGCTACCTATAATAGAGGAGGAAACCATAATGCTAAGTTCGCTAATGGTAGAGATTCGAATAATTCGAGAGGAATTTCAAGCAAAAGAACAGGATCAGGTTCAGGACCTAATTTTGGTGCAAATGCAGGACCTAAGTCAAGCTACTATAATAAGGAGTGTACATATTGTGGTAGAATTGGCCATACTGTTGATGTTTGTTACAAAAAGCATGGATTTCCAAACAGTTGAAAATCAAATAGGCAAGCAAATCTTGCAGATACTGAACAGGAAGAAGATGATACTCAATCAGAATTTGAAATGAAAACTGGTGATAATACTAGCAGTGAGGAACAATTCTTTGCATTATCAAAGAAGCAATATTAAGGTCTCATGCAAATGATGCAAAATGTGGTCAAGTCTCACACATCCTCAGTCACATCGGGTGCAAATTCTGTTATTACATTTGTTGCAAAATCTGATGCAAATTCAGGTGGCAATCATGCAGTAGCAAATCTCAGTACCTAGTCAGGTAAAATGCTTATGAACTCTCACAGTTTTTGGATTTTGGATAGTGGAGCCACTGACCATATTTGTTCCTCACTAGCTTCTTTTGATTCCTTTCATAAAATTAAGCCAATTCATGTCAAGTAACCAAACGGTTCTAAAGTAATTGATGAATACTCAAGCTCAATTACTCTCAGTCCAGATTTTCTCATTTATGATGTTTTGTTCATTCCATCTTTCTCTTTGAATCTGATATCAGTCACTAATCTAACCACTACTATGTCTAGCATTGTTTCTTTGAACTCTTCCACATGTCTCATACAGGACTTGAACTCATCAAAGATGATTGTTACAGCTGATCTTGTAACAGGTTTATACATTCTAAAATTGCCAATTACAAATAGAAGTCAGTTTTCACATGCTGTAAACCATAGTTATGCTAATCACGTGTCTAATTCTAGTCTTTGGCATTTTCGTTTAGCACACCCTTCTTATGAATGTATTAAACATTTCAAGTCTATATTTCCTTCTCTTACATGTACTAATTCTGTTTATGATATATGTCATCTAGCTAAGCAAAAGAAACTTTCATTTCCTACTAGTCATACACACAGTAATCATTGCTTTGATCTTGTTCATATTGATGTTTGGGGCCCCTATCCTATTCCTTCTGTGCATGGTCATAAGTATTTTTTGACTGTTGTGGATGATTATTCAAGATACTGCTGGATTTACATTATGAAATCCAAAGTTGATGCCTCTATTTTAGTCAAAAGTTTTGTGAAAATGGTTGAAACACAATTTGACAGAATAGTTAAGAAAATCAAGAGTGACAATGGTGCAGAATTCATCATGACTTTCTATATGCAAACTTGAATTCTACATCAAACTAGTTGTCCATATACTCCTCAGCAGAATGCTATTGTATAAAGGAAGCATCAACATGTTCTCAATGTAGCTAGAGCTCTTATGTTGCAAAGCCAATTACCTAAGCTATACTAGAACTAGAGCTGTCAAAATGGGCTGGGCCAGACGGGCCGGGCCAAAAAGCCCGAAAAATCATAGGGCTCGGGCTCCTTAATATGGCCTATTTATTCAACCCGGGCTATTTAGCCCGGCCCGATTCGGGTTCGGGCCGGCCCGACGGCCCAGAAAAAAAGAAAAAAATTCACATTTTTTTTAAAATTTTACGTGTAAAAAAACACTTATAATAAAATTCCCTTAATTTTTATCAATATTCACATATCAAAAATGCACCTGAACAAATCAAAGCACAACATTAATTGTCCTATGAGTTATACATACATTTTAATTTATGTAAGAATAGAAAATCAAATATATCCTCTAAAAAATGTGTAAAAGAATAAAACACTTATTATTGTTTAAAAAAATATGTGTAAAAAATAAAGGAAGTTTATTCATTAATTTTTTTGAAAAATAAATATATATTTTTTTGAAGTGGTTGAATTGTAAAAAAAAAAAGAAAAAGGTGATGTGGGCCGGCCCGCACCCGGCCCGAAGCCCGCTTAGGGCGGGTTTGAGTTTGATACTAGGGTACTTAATTTATAACCGGGCTTTTTGGCCCGAGCCCGATTTGGCCCGAACCCGAAGCGGGCCGGCCCGAACCTGGCCCGCAGGCCCGTTTTGACAGCTCTAACTAGAACTATGCTATCCTTCATGTTGTGCATATTATCAATCTGTTGCCTAGTCCTTTACTAGATGATACTAGTCCTCACTTCAGATAACATAATTCACAGCCAGATTATTCACACTTGAAGGTGTTTGGTTCTTTATGCTTTGCAAATTCCTCAACTATACACAAAACCAAACTTGATCCAAGGGCTGTCAAGTGTGTTTTCTTGGGGTACAAGGCTGGCACTAAAGGATTTATTGTGCTCAATTTGGTTAGTAAGGAATTATTGATTTCTAGGAATGTGATTTTCCATGAATCAATTTTTCCTTTCACTAACTCCTCTTCCTCAAATCCTTCATCTACTGCCACTGATCTGGTTTTGCCTATTGCTGATTCTCATCCATGCTGTTATGATGATTTGTTCCCTGAGAATTCATTACTCATTACAGATCAGCCTCATACTCCAGAGATTGCTCCCAACATATCTTCTGATGTTTCTCCTTCATCAGATCTGCAGTCTCCTGAACCAGCAGTAGTGAGAAGATCTACAAGGCAACATACAACTCCTACTTACTTGAGAGATTATCATTGTAATATATATGCTTCATAATTCCAATGATCCTGTTGTCTCTCACTGTACATATCCTATTGCTTCTGTGATTTTCAATGCTGATCTGTCATCATCTTACAAACTTTTTGTCCTGACCATTTCATCTCTTACTGGACCTACTTCATACAAGGAGGCTTTTAAGCATGAATGCTGGGTAAAAGCAATGAATGCTGAACTTGAAGCTTTAGCTCTTAATAATACCTGGATCATTACTGACCTTCCTCCTGATAAGGTTCCCATTGGATGTAAATGGGTTTACAAAATCAAGTTTAAGGCTAATGGTGACATAGAAAGGTTCTGTAGCAAAAGGGTATACTCAAAAGGAAGGAGTAGATTATAATATAATTTTTCTCCTATAGCAAAAATGTCCACTTTGCGAATGTTGCTTGCCATTGCAGCTATGAAGGGTTGGATTTTATTGCCGCTACGAATGGTGATTTACATGAAGAGGTTTATATGACTTTACCTCCTGGTTTTCCTAAATCCAAACCTAATCAAGTGTGCAAGTTACAAAGGTCATTGTATGGCTTGAAACAAGCTAGCAGGCAGTGGTTTGAGAGGTTATCCAAGTTTCTAATTAAACTTGGCTATCATCAATCCCTGCCTGATCATTCATTGTTTACCAAGCCTGCTGATGGTAATTTTACTGCTCTGCTTGTCTATGTGGATGACATTTTGCTCACTGGTACCTCTGCTACTGAGATCAACTTGGTTAAGCAAGCATTGGATGCAACTTTCAAAATTAAGGACCTTGGTGATTTGCGATTTTTTCTTGGTTTTGAGGTTGCTAGATCTAATGCTGGCATTGCTATGAACCAGAGGAAATATGCTTTAGAATTCATTTCTGATGCAGGATTGTTAGGCTCTAAATCTTCCTCTACTCCTATGGATTGCAATGTTCATTTAAGTGCTAGCTCTGGGACAGTGTTTCCTGATCCTACACCCTATAGAAGACTTGTTGGCAGACTTCTATACCTAACGAACACCAGGCCAGACATCACTTTTGCAGTCCAACAGCTAGCTCAGTTCATGCAGTCTCCCACAGATGCTCATCACAATGCAGCATTGCATATTCTGAAATATCTCAAAGGCAACCCCTCACTGGGCTTGTTCTTTTCTGCATCTTCACAGGCTGTGCTTAAAGGATACTATGACAGTGATTGGGCAGCTTGCCCTGACACTAGGAAATCTATTACTTGATACTGTATGTATCTTGGTAATTCTCTAGTGTCTTGGAAATCTAAGAAGCAAAAGACAGTATCTATGAGCTCTTGTGAGGCTGAGTATCGTACAATGGCTCATGCTACTCATGAAATCTAATGGCTCACTTTTTTGTTGCAGGAATTTCGCATTGCCTATCAGTCTCCAGCCATACTTTATTGTGACAATCAAGCCGCACTACACATTGCTGCAAATCCAGTTTTCCACGAACGAACTAAGCTCATTGAGATTGATTATCATATTGTTCGTGAGAAATCTCGAATAGGATTACTCAAGTTATTGCCTATCACTTCTTCTCTGCAACTTGCAGACATTTTTACTAAGGCTTTGAGTCCTAAATTGTTTTGTGGTTTTGATGTCAAGCTGGGTTTGATTGGCATCTGCTCTCCAGCTTGCGCGCGCGCGCGGGGGAGGGGGGGGGGTGATAAATATGAGTGAAAAGCCAAGCGATCAGTCCAGCAGCAATCAATTCAGCAGCAACTCAGGATAGCTGGAGAAGCTAAACTTCAACTCAGGATCGAAGCAAATAGGAGTCACTTAAGTAACTCATTGACTTGCTGTGCAAGCTATTGTATATCATTGTAAATTAACTATAATCGATTAATAGCAGAATCAGTTAGTTAGTTAGTTAGTTAGAAGTTAGTTGGTAGTTAGCAAGTTAGTTAGAAATTACTAAAAACTGGTAGTTCCAGTCGTGTATATATATTTCATTTTTGCCGTGTGGCTAATGACATAACAAACTTTCTTTTATTGAATTCTCTAGAATCTTCTTTCTTCTTTCTTCTTTCTATTTGATTCTCTCATTCATTTTGATCACACTTCTCTTGTGTTGATCATTTGTTCTCAGATTCAACAATTGTTGAATCATTCTCCGTTGATTCACGATTTCTGATAATAGGTGGTAGCCAGGGACTAGGATCCTCTGTCCCAAATCATGTCCCCAACTCTCTTTCCAGCCAATCACATTCTATTAAATATTACAAAAATGTCATAGCAGTTGAGAAGTTATTTTCCATAGTAAGATGTGATTGATTGGAGACAAAGTTAGGAATATGGTTTGGGACAGAAGATATGGTTTCGATAGCCAGTAGTGGAAGCAAGTGTCCCCAAAAACTTTTTATTTTTTTAATGCATATATATGTAAAAACGTTATATATTGTCTCGTGTCAAAAACAAATCAATATATACTCCATTTTAGCGATTAGTTGTTGTTGATTTATTTAACTTGCCACGAATTCGAGCTTTGATGGAGTTATTTTAATAAAAAATTTTGCAAGTCCTTATTATTTTTTTTAAGGAAAATATGGTTTCATTTAATAGAAGAAGATAGTACAAGCAAAAGCAACGTTTCCCAAACAAAATACATAGTTTCCACACAAATAAAGTTAAGAAAAGCAAGGTACTCTGCACCAACAATATCTTTCCTCTGGACATGTGTCATCAACCTCTTCCAAAACGGTCTCTAACATGAGATTCAACAACCTTTATCTCCAAGATAGCAATCTCATCAATACTGGAACTAAGCACATTTCGGTGACAAGGAATCTCAAATTTGTAGAGATGGAGCCGCTGGACAAAAGTCAAGTCAAAAGTTTGCAAGTGAAGAGCTGTCTCTGCTATCATTCTTCCAATTATTTAAAAAAGAGGATGACCATCAGATCTGGAAGCTAACAAAAAGCACAGACCTCCGCAAAATAAAAACACCTAAAACAACTTAAGAATAACTCTTATTTATACAACAAAGCTTGCACAAAGGCAAGAGTGAAACTCAGAAAAACTGGGGATGAAAATCACACACCTTCCAGATGAAGGGGAGGGAGAGAGAGACTAATCTCCCTCACCTTCTACCACTATCTTTCTTTAATAAAACAAGAAAAACAGAGAAAGCAAATAGAAGAGAAGGATCGGAAGACTAAGAAATTTAGAGAGAAGGCAGAGCCTCTCTTCAAGTCTCTTCAAGTCCTTATTATTGATAGTTATGTTTAATCAAGTTAATATTTAATTAATTTTTTTAATATAAATTTTTGGGTCTTCTATGCACTAAGTGCATTAGATAATCAAGTTTGAAAAAGTAAGTTTTTTGTTGGGAAAGAATACACTTAATTAAACCCAAGTGGATTGGCCTAGTAAAAACTGGCTGAACGCTTAGGGACTTCAGGGTCAAAGGCTCGAGTTCCAGTGAGGCAACAATTCCTGGGGAGGATCCATACCGTTGAGTTAAAGACTCGTACAGTTCGCGGATCCGAGGTGGATTAGTTGGGCCGCAAAAAATGTGAAGTTCAAACACCACCTGGTTTCGACAAAACAAAAAAGAATACACTTAATTAATTAAAATATAATTATTTAGTTCTTCAATAAAAGTTTACATTTTATACTTCATTAACCTATGCATGGGATGCATAGGTTAGAAAAACCATATTTTTTTTCAGGTTCTTATTATAAGCCATATTAAACAACATTACAAAAATTAAGGAGGGTAGTTATATTTTTTTAACTTTAAAAAAAAATACTTTAACATTATAATTTTACTTTCTTAACTTATTGTATTGAAAATTTTAACTTTGTTTTACATTAATAAACAAAGGGTAAATAAGAGAAAAAAAATAATAAATGCCCACTAAAAAATTCAAAGTAACATATAATAAATAAAATTAGAGAATACTTCTTAAAAGAAACTTTTATACGTATATATATATGTATATATTTTAAATTAAAAAGATTGCTACCACTGCCATTTGCATAATGAAAATTAAAAAAAAAAAGACAAATTTTAAGTACTCTAAGTCATGGTTTTACTTTTTATATCTTTCTTTTATGGTTTTACTTATTCATGTTCATATATGCAGGCTGCAACATTCACTGAAACATAAGCATAGGAATTTTACTTTATTTTTTTTTTAATTTGTAGGTGCCCACTAACTGATTATAGGGTTTTACGCTAAAAAATTTGGGTGCACTTCTGAGAGTTTATGATCTAATACACGAATGATACTTCATACAATGAGTGAGCGTAAATGTGAGGGAGAGAGATAGTGGAAGATGTGAGAAAATTTAAGAGAAAGAAAATTAAATTAAATTAAAAAGATAAATAATAAAAATATGACAAAGAGAAAGATTATACAAAAAAAGGAAAGGAGAAAATTAAGGAAGACAAAATATTTAACCTAAACCATTGGATCAATGTAAAATTGATGGTTAGGATTGAGTGTAACTTAACTCAAATTATACTTGTGTAAACAGATATATATACACACACTAAACTTTTCTAGATCCTTAACTTATTATCTGATCAGCAATCAGGATCTAACTCACGTAAAGTTTGTATAAATCCATTTTGGTATTAATTAACTAGAATAGGACAATAAAAAAAACTAGCATAGTACTAATATATTATATTTCCTACTTTTTTTTGTTTATAATGAATATATTATATTTCCTACTAAATAAGCTTCTTTCTTGATTTGCTCATGTGTCTTTAATTTTGTCGTGATCTGCTTTTATAGCTGAACATGCAAATCTGCCCTTGATTCCACCATTTTTGCAACCTGGCGAAATCGAATACTACAATGGAGTGAATTTTGCATCAGGTGGAGCAGGTGCTCTTGTTGAAACTTTCCAAGGCTCGGTAAGTTTCTTTATATATATGTCATCCTAGTGCTCTGATCTGTTTGCTTTTAATTAATGGCACCTAGAATAAGATTTTTAATTTAAAGTTATATGGTGAAAAGGCCCGTATATATGTACATATATTGTAATCACTTTAACTTCACTATATATATGCATGTCACCAAACCTTGGGGCTTATTAACAGCTGAAAACCACGTTCATCTTGAGTAGTGAACTTAATTAAGTATGCATGCACTACTTTATTTTAGTAAAGAGTACAGTTAGTTATGCATATTCATGGAGACATTTACCGTTAGGTCATGTTATACTCATTATTTTTATATAATATTAATATAATATTCAGAATCTTATTCTCGTTGAGAAGAATGAACAAATTTTTTAATGGAAAATGTTTATCTAACATCCGTATTTGACATTAACTGGGTTGGCACCTGATTTTTTAAGTAAAAACTGGTGAGTTCCGTAAGAAAGAGAAATTGTAGGACCATTAGTTTTTACCTAAAAAGGCATGTGTTTGAACAACAGGACCGCTTTTTAATGGAGTTAGAGTTATTATAGATATTTTCTTGGTCCACGACCGGAGTGTCTATCGCCGACCGCAGTGACTAATCTCCTCGCTGGCTTGTAGGCACCTCTAATGGGTGGGACAGCTGACCCCGAGATTTAACGCTGCTGCATGCACAATGCAGGATTCGAACACCTGACTTTGCTTAAGCGTTGATCAATTCCTACCACTGAACCACACGCTCGGGATTTAGTTATTATAGATATGACTGTACTGACATATTTTTCAGGTGATACCCCTCGAAACACAAGCGAGAAACTTCAAGAAAGTTGCAGCTCGGTTAGACATCGATGGCGCTAAAAAATTGTTATCAAGCGCTGTGTACATGTTTAGCATCGGAACTAACGATTACCTTAGCCCATTCTTGACCGATTCTGATGTTCTTAACTCTTCCTCTCATTCAGAATATGTGGCCATGGTGGTTGGTAACTTGACTTCAATTATCAAGGTATACAAGAGATCTTTCTTATATCTGTTTAAATTTTTAAATATACTACTCGATCTCTGTTATTAAAAAAAAAAAAAGTTAACTTTACACTTTTGAAGGAAATTAGTTATTTGTATTTGATTTTTTTAAATTTATAAAATAGAAAGTTGTATTGGGAATGAAACAAAATAAGATATCAGCTTTATAAAAACAGAATTAATGTAAGTGTGTCCATTAATTAATGTATACTTCATCCATTTTGAAATATAAAGACAAAAAAACACACTTCTCTTGGACTAAAATATATAAATAAAAAAAAACCAACCTTCTTTGATTTTGTTTCATCCTTAATGCTATTTTCCTAAAATATATCTAGAGAACAGTTATCTTATTTAATTTTTATTTCATTCCTAATGCTACTTCCCTAAAATACCTCTTATTTTTTTTTTTATAAATTCGAGAAAATCAAATACAATCAACTAACCTCCTTACTAATTGTGAAATTAGTTTTTTTCCTTATATTTTGAACCGAAGGGAGTAGTAGTTTAGAGATGAAAAAATGATAAATATGAAATTAATGAGGAATAAAAAAATAATTATGTCCTGGTCTTGTCGCAAGATAAGAACACCTACCCTACCAAAGAATGCGTGGAAGACCTCTAGCAACTACCTCTAATAGGACCATGACGATATGGTCCGACCCAAGGTCATCCACGATACAAGACCCTGCGCACAAAAAGGTATAGACTGGCTCGGAAGAAGCCCTAGACAACGGATAAGTCGTGAGAATTATTCGTGAACTCAATCTCCAAAAGATAATGAAGCATTATAAAGGATCAATGGCAAATTATCCTCGGAGATTATCGGTAGGAATAGAAGATCATCGATTATCACATTAGAGATAAGATCACACAAAGATTACTCTCCGTCATAGAAGATTTATCAAGAGAATACATCATACTAAAAAACCTCCCGGTCTTATAAACACCAGTCCCAAGCAAGGTGTTAAGGCATCCTAAAATACCCAAATACAATCAGTATAATCACAAGTCATTTGTATACACACTCTGATCTATATGCATTCTATAGCATAAGAGGCACATAGTCTTCACACTTAGTGAGCAATTCAACAGTGGCAAGATCATACTCTTGCTATATAAAGAATGTGGCAGTTGCATTCAACTCTATCACAAATTAAAGGTTTATCAACCCTCTAAAACTTACTGTCCTTCGCAATGAGCCTAAACATATTTGAATGAGTTCCTTATCCATGCATGTCTCACTAAGAGTAGGGGTTATATCGCTTATCACTCTTAGAGACAACCCTGATCATTCTCGTTCTCCGATCCATTTGATGCATAGCTTACACGCGCCTGATAGAATTCTTTAGTCTTGATCCCCACAACCATTGTTCGAACGGGTACGTAGGACTAAGAGTCCACTCTTGTCAAAGTAAATATCCTTCAAAAGGACCTTTGTCCATAACAAGGGACTTCTATCCAACTTGGATAGAACATTGACGCTGTTTGTGGGAAAATTACCCACTCTTGCAAAATTAATCTTTTTGATCAATGAAAAAAAGGAATAATATGTTTTTGTGCATTTGTTTCTTTTATTATTTTCTTTATATATAATACACAAGTATTTATAGATATCGAAAAATATTTTAAGAATATCGGATAGTATCCGGAATCCTCAACGATTTAATTCCAGTATCCTATTGAATTCAAATGAAAATTAAAGCGACACCATATTGCTGTCTACTCTAGTACATCAAGGTAAGCAATGGTTTGATTTTTTTTGTCCTACGCATAATGAAAGACTACCTAAGTCCTAACGTATTAAGAGAATGCTTTTATCATTTTTTTCTCTTTTTCTTTTCTATTTATTTTCTTTTTACTTGATAAGGATATGCATATTCAGTGGCTCAGTTGTTAATTATCAAGATACAAGATGCTTCTGATTTTTGCAGCAAATATATAATAGAGGAGCAAGAAAATTTGTGTTCATGAACTTGCCACCCTTGGGTTGTCTTCCGGGAACGAGAATACTCCCGTCAGAAGGAAATGGAAGTTGCATACAAGAGCTTTCATTCCTTGCAAGTTTACATAATCAAGCTTTATATGGGGTTCTCCTTCAATTGGAGAAGCAACTAAAAGACTTTAAATTTTCCCTTTATGATTTTAATACTGATGTCACTGAAATGATGAACCATCCTTTGAAATATGGTAAGTCTTTAGTGTTAGCATTAGAGAATTATGATTTTCTATGGAAACAATCGTTTGAATTTTCCTTTCAAAAAAAAAAAAAAAAAATCGTTTGAATTTTTTTCTTTTTGAAGTGACGTTTAATTAAATGAATCCTTATTAGAATCATCATTTTATGGCTTCTCTTAAGCGTTGTCACAATATTTTATTTAGGCTTTCTTAATTACCTAACCTATCGATTAAAGAAAATAAAAGAAGTCACTCTTTATTTTGATTTTAAATTTAATAATTAAAATTGTGGTTACTTATTTGATGCAGGTTTGAAGGAAGGGAAATCAGCATGTTGTGGATGGGGACGGTTTAGAGGAGAGTACAATTGTGGGGGAAAAAGAGGGGATGAGCGATTTAAATTCTGTGATAAACCGAATGAATATTTGTTTTGGGATTCTTATCATCTTACAGAAAGTGCTTACAAACAATTGGCAGCTCGGATGTGGAGTTATACAAGCCACTCTCATACTCTAGGGCCTTACACTATCGAAGATCTCTTCCAAGTCCTATGATTTTTTCTCATCACTTATTATCTTCCTTTCTTAACATTAAATAAAATAAATGAATTTTTATTTGTACCCCTAAAACACAAGTTACATTCATTAAAACACAAGATACTATTAAAAAAATATTTTATTGAAATATGTGTTACATTCATTATTTTCAAAATTGAATATGCTTAATTTATCTATGCAAATTCGCTTTTATTAATATCCTCAAAATGTGCCATAAAACACATTAAAAATTTCAAAAGATAAAAGCTTGAATTACTACTGTTTGTAATTGTTGTGTAAATAAAATATACATATGCAACATTTCCTCAAAATAAAATATATACATATACAACATCTTCTCCAATAATTGTTTCTTTACCCAGTTACAGAAGTGGTGCCTTAAAAATATATGACAATGTTATGAATCAAACTCTCCCAAGAATGAACCAAACTCCTGAAAACTTGAGAGTGTAATTTGACATATGATTTATATAATTTTAACACATAATTATGTTACAAATTTTTAAGTGTGAGTTGCAGGCAAAAAATTCTTACATTGTATAATAATGAATAAATTAAAATGTATATAAGTGATAAGGTCCATAAACCCATTGCTTTAAGGTTTGGGTCAAGATATGGGGCTAAACCAACTTATATATAACTCCCCTTAGCCGATTATTTCAATCGGATAAAGAAGTCCCACTTTGTATAATAATGAATAAATTAAATGAGTCGTAGTCTCCAAACCTCACAAATTAGCCAGAAATGCCCCTCTCCCTTATTTTACCACCAAACTCCAAACCTATTCATCAACTTTCCACTCTAAACCTCAAAACCTTCCACCTTTCACCTTACACCCCAAGTAACCCCCATATTCAGAAACCCCTTCCCTATATTCACAAACCCCTTCACCTTCCCCCTACCACCATCCGTAAACCTTTCTTAACTCCAAAAAAAAAAGGAACTCCTTCCAAAAGAAACAAGCTTTCCCCTCATTCACGTTCTTAAGGACATCCACTGGACCTTGTATACTTGTTGTTCAAGGTAAAGTTTGTGTCTTTCTGTTTTTTTTTATGTTACTGAGTATATTTCGACAAACCAATGTCAAAATTTTTGTATTATTCCGACACATGTCGAAATTTTATGATTGATTTCTCTAAGTGTTTTTCGACATAGTTATATAAAAATAAATAAATTTTGTCCACATGTTTTTATTTCAAAACAACGTCTTGTTCACACAAAGTTCTATTATTAAATGTTGATAGATTTTTTTTGTTTGTATTATTTCAATATCATTGGAGCGTAAGGAAGAGATAGAGGAACACAACTTGGATAATCTTCAACTAGAAGTTGTTGGATTTCCTGACTACAGGTATGCCTTTTATAGTGATCAACATTTTTCTTGCCGTGAGGATTTGGTGACGATTGTCAAAAAATTTGGAAATGAGCAAGGATTTGTTTTGAAGATTTCAAAGTCCGATTTAGGGAAAAGAAAGGGGGTTGTGTTTGGATGTGAAAGGGGCGGTGTATTCAAGCTGGATAAGAGAACGAAAAGGAAGAACATTACCGAATCCAAGAAATCCAATTGTCCCTTTAGCATTTATGCTAAGCCAAATATAAAAGCGGGGGGGGGGGGGGGGGGCAACATTTTGGACACTACAAGTGAAATGCGGGAAACACAATCATCTTCCATATTATTCCTTTTTAGGCCATGGGACTACTGGTTCTCTTAATAATAATGAAGAAAAATCTCTTGCGGTAGGCCTAACAAAAAGTGGTGTGACGACAAATAGGACAATGACAACTTTGAAGGAGCGTCATCCAAACAATGCGTCTACAATTCGTCATATTTACAACGCGCGGGTATCAGCATCCTATACTTAGAATATTGATAATCAATACAAAAAGGCACGTTCTCGGGTTCGTGGATTCCGAGAGACAGGTATCAAAATTTGTAAATATTCATCTAATACATTTGCATCGGAATCCTATACTTAGGATCTTGAAAATCAAAACAAAAAAGCATGCTCTTGGGTTCATGGATTCTGACCATTTTCCTGAGATTGGTTGTTCTATACCAAGAGATGATTACCAAGAAAACATGGCAAGAGTTTTCAAGTGGAACCAAAGTGTCGGAGCAAGAAGTTTGGAGGGCCAATATAGACAACACCTTGAGATTTTTCACATTGAGAAAGTAAAGTGGCAGCCATATGATCCTAAGTACCATGTGAGCAACTATTTTTTGTAGAGGTCAGCTTCTATTCTAGATGGCTTATATACAGCAAAGATAAGGAGGCTTATCTACCTGAGCGTGTCTTGCGACAATTTGGGTACATTCAAGGTATCCCTCGGTCACCACCTCTCTAGAGCCCTGCACTAGATATCATTGCTGAAGAGAATTTGATGCTAGGGATGTGGTTAATGATAAGAACAGAGGTCGCCGTAGAGAGTGGGTACATTGATTGAGTGCACCAGTTTTCTCACCCTTATTTTCTGCATACATCTGTGAGGGTTCAGAACCATGAGCTTCTTAATGTAGGTGTTATATAAATTCAATACATCTGCTAATGTCTTTCAACCAATACTAACAATACTATTTGTATAGGTTCGATAATAGGATATTAGCGATGATTGAGATCTATCTTGTCACTATCTAGATCACATACGGGTGTGTTGTCAGATGATGCTTATGAGAATCAACTGCTTTTTCTTTAGCATTACGATGATGCTCAGCGTTTTCCCTCCTAAGAGATGCAGTTTGTGGTTGTCTACGCTGCTCTCCTTCTTGTACCCGTCTATACTGCTCTTCTTCTTCTATTAGAATTGTGCAAGCAGTATGCTTTGTTCTTGCCATGTCTGAAATTTAAACTATGTAATTAGTGTTTTAAAAAACATGGTATAAATATGGTTATAAACAAATCTGAAACTTGGTTAAAAAACTCTGTCTTAAAAAATTCTGAGATCCTCGTGTCAGAATTAAATTATTCCAACACTATTCTGTTGGAATGCACAGTAACAAAATCCCAATCCAATGAACTAGAACAAAATGAAATAGAACATTATGGGGACGATTAACACATGACAAAGCAACCAAAAAGGACCTAAAACTATTAAAAATATGAAACCCTAACAAAAAACAACTTATTAAACCCCTTTATCGTGCCAATTTTATAACTGTTTATGTTGGAATGCACCGTAACAGAATCCCAATCCAATGAACTCGAAAAAAATGAAATAGAACAATATGGGGACGATTAACACATGACAAAGCAACCAAAAAGGACCTAAAACTATTAAAAATTTGAAACCCTAACAAAAAACAACTTATTAAACCCCTTTATCACGCCAATTTTATAACTGTTTCTCAAAACTGAACCAAATTTAATTGGTTATCAATAAGAGATAATGGATTATCAACATTGGAATTTACCATAATGTCCTGTGGAATTTCAATGATTAATCTATCTATCAATTGTACTTACGTTGATAAAAGACATGAAGACATTTAGCATCCTTAAAGGAATAACAAAGTTAATCATGCATCATACATGAAGTTAAGGTGATAACGGCAAGGTACGGGGAAAAGATACATGACGGTTCAGAGAATTGAAGTGGAAATGGAAGAAGGTTGGGAATTATTGTGGGTAACATGATCCTATGATTTGCTGATCTAACTAACCACGTCAGGGATAGTCTTGCGGAACAACAATAATTCTGTATGTCTCTCCCTCATCTTTGGATTGCAGAGGGTGGTTCTCAAAATGGCCAAATCCAAAATATATTCGTGAAGGGTGCAAGGCTAGTTGAAGGCATACGTGAAAGTGAGACACATACTCCCGATTGCTTTTCCCTTGAGTGTTGAGATCGAGGAAGTGTTGATGAAAAGTGAATCGAGATGATTGTGATATCGAGCATGCATTGCATACAAGTATAGAAGATAATTGGTATGAATAAGGAACTTGCTTATGCATGCCACTCAAGTTGTGCTAATTGTGTTTGTTTACTTACAGTTATTCAATTACTAATCTAATCATGTGATATGACATTGACTTACTCCCATTTCCCTAATTGCGTGTTAGGTGATGATGGAGCTAATCCAACCTCTATGATGGATGGAACTAGAGTCACTCCCCGTAGGGAGTAAAGTGTTGATAGAGTCATTAGCCAAGAGTGACACCATGTCATTCGAATCCTTGACATAAGGATTAGAGTTATAAGAATATTGCTCTGGGTGTAACAAGGGTTTTGTAATACATTAGGGATTTATTTCTATCTTTTGAAAAAGTATTGATGTATGTAGCTCACCTTTTGAATAGATAATGCTGTGGAGATATTTATTTTTTGTTATCATTTATTTCAAAAGTTTTAAATTGGTTCTTCATTTTGAAGAATTTTATTACGATTAATTAATGAATATTCTAGGATAAGAAATTGGGACATTATAGTCCTCCTTGTTAAATTGTAAGTAAAGCCTTATGTTATTTCGCCTTTATTTATTTGAATTTTTTCAATAGAAAGAGTTTATGATTGAAGGTGGAATGAGGGTAAAAGGCAAGCCAAGAAAAACAAAAGTTCATATATTCATTTCAAAAAGAAAATATATTACACGTGAGTTGCAACATTCAAACATGGAGACTAGGTTTTGTTGATATATCGGTTAATCACAAACATGAATAAAAAAAGAGCAATTTAATATACCAACAAATTTAATTTATGCAATGAGATAAGCTAATCCCCAAAGTTGATTTCGATAGTTTCTGCCATCTTGTTGAAGCATATATTCATTTCCTTGTGAATTTCATTGTTCATTATCCAATAACTGAAGCTTTGCTTTCATATCTACCCATTCGAGCTTCCTCAACCTTTTCTCAACTTTAGTTAAATTTACAGAGACATCGGATGGTCTAGATATCAGAGGAATTTGCATTTAAACATATTCATATAGGAATGGTAGGTGTATAAACTTCTAAAATCACTCTGGCTTCAAGAATGTTATAGAAGTAAAATTTCCTTGGATATATGGACCATTTGATGTCCATGCAAATTTAATTGAAGATGAAGAAATGTTAAGGAAGCTCCACTAGGAATGCGCTAAAGTTGAAGCAAATGTGAAAAGCAAGCAACATGTGTGTGTGTCTATATATATATATATATATATAGATAGATAGATAGAGAGAGAGAGAGTAGTAAACAAGGAAATGCCCAAGGAAATAAATATTTTCTTTAACAGTATGGCATAAACTATGAATACCAAATTAGGGTATTAGCTTTGCATATTGCATACGTTTGTTGGTGTATCATAAAGCTCTTTTTTTCTTCTTTTTGTGATTAATCAATATACCAAAAAACTTGGCTTCTGTGTTTGAATGTTGCTATTCATTCTGGGTATGTCATATATTTTCTTCTTTGAAATGATTATATAAACTTTTGTTATTCTTGACTTGCTTTTTACCCTCACTCAACCATCGATCTTTAACTCTTTCTATTGAAAATACTCAAATAGAGATGAATAAGGTAAACTTTACTTAATTTTTAATATGGAGTACTAATAATATCTATTTGAATTATGGATAATATGAAGGAAGAATAAGTGAAAATAGGTTTACAAAACAAAATGTGTAAAAAAAAGTTAGATTGCTCAAGGTTTCGCAGTAAGGTTGTTGCGAGGAAACTCGACTTAGCTTTGTTAAGCATCCAAGGATATTAAAGCAAGACATGAGTAACTAGATTGTAAGAAGTTATAAAAATCCTAGTATTAAAAGAAATGGTTTCTCATTCCCTTTGTTACCGAAGTATAATTCTCTAGTTGAAGTTCAAGCGAATATACGTTAAATGGCCAAATATCAACATGATTGTTGATACCTGCAAAGGATGTTTAATTGATGAGTGAAAACCAAAAGATGTAGAAGTGATAGTTGATTAGATCATCAATCAAATAGTGATATTTTTGATAAATCCTATAGGAAATTACAATTGTTGAAGAACCAGGGCAGCTTGTCAGAATCTATTTAAACACTCCTTGGTAATGGTGCAACTTTTGCCGATATAAAAATACTATATTTAACCATGATTGTTATGCATGAATAACAATATTTAACATTATAATTTTTGTTGTACTTTATTAACTTGCATCGTTGCTCATGATTGTTTAAGATATTCTGACTAGTTGCCTTGATTCTTCAATAATTACGGGTAGGATATGCATCTTATGTTTTTCATAGCATACACCCAATAACTTTTGCGTAATGTAATTTCGCTCCCCTCTCTTGATATAGCTTCTAGATTTTCTTATGGAAATCTAGCATTTGAAGGTGGCATAACTTTGTACTTAATCCTATATGTGTACAAGTTTGACACCTTGACCACATTACCATCCTCATTGAGTCTTTCATTGATCAGTGTGAGAAATGCTTCACACCTTGGTAGCATGGCAGCAAACTTGAATGCAAAGCCACAATATGTATAATGATTGACATTACCATTGAAATCAAGGTTATGAAACAGGACTAGACCGAACGGTTTGATTGGTTTGATTGCTAACCGTTTGCAATAACGACCATGTTCTGTTTTGTGATCTTAAAGAACATTCATATAAGCCGCTTTGGGTCATGCAAAAAAAAAAAGTTGGACTAGTCAAAACCGGAATAACTTGGTCTTACCAACATGGTTGCATTTAATAAAAAAGGAAAATGGGACAACCTAAAGGCCAAAGCTAAATCGCTATTTTTCACTATTTAGATCAGAGAAATAAGGACTCTTGCTCCGTCATCGATCATGAAGGCACCGAAGTCCATCCCTTGTTCCGCTAACATCCTTCACCTTCTTCTTTGGAAAGGAACAACAATTGCCAAACTAAGCAATCGATGTTGGTTTGTACTCAAGATACGAAAGATTGCATAAGAAAGAAGAGAGAAGGAGAATCACAAAAGGGAGAGATCGATGGAGGAAGGAGAAACTAAGAAAGACATAAACACAAAACTTAACTATAATCCCTAATATGTAATATAGATTCTTTATTTCTACTTTTATTTATTATAAAAATTAGAACGTATTTAATATATGATTTATGTTAGAAAAAGTGCAAGATAAGTTAGGAAAATAAAAAATTATAATGGGGCGGGTTTCTTGATCATTCCCTTTAACCAAATGGAGATAGGTTCTGGTCCCATTTTCTCATACACATCCTCTTTAAACCTGCCTTTAACCCCCAACCCCACCCAATCTTCATTGGGGCAGGGTGCAATTATAAAAAAAAAATACCTTGTCATCATTCATATTCTTCAGAAATTAAATGATGTAAATATTTTGCATTTGACTCATTTCTTCACTAAATAAATTATCCTGATTAGGGCGTAAATTTAATAATCAATGCTAATTGGTAAGGCATAACTTATCAAGGCGGAGATCTGTACCTGGTTCCAGAGTGATAAGCTACATTGAGAATGATACACGACCTGCTAGAGTTAAATCGGAGCCACCAATGAGAAATTTTACGAATGCGCTTGTTGGAGGATGATTCTTCTAAGTGGAACACATCTCCAAAATCAAATAAGTCAAGTATACCAGCTTGACACAAATCTAAAACATTTTCAATGAATTAGTACATTTATGATTTACGAGGGGTGTAAAATGTTAGCTACTACACTTTCATGGAAAGCTAACAACAAGGCCAATATTGGGGGGGGGGGGGAGAAAGATTATTAGATTGTTTGAAGGTTCAATTATAAGTATGAATAACAAAAAATAGTTATTATTATGAGATTTGATAATACATTCTTATTTATTTTCAATATTTAAGTCTATTTTTTTATTAAAAAAACAAAATAAATAAATAAATAAAATGAAAAAAAAGACTTACTCATACATGTAAAACAATTTGTTTGAAAGGTGACATCGTTAGAGTCCCATGTTGTGTTTAGTCTTCATTTAAACCAATCTCCTACTTAATAAGCATAATTACGTTCAAAGGATTTAAACTGAAATAAAAACTAATGAAATGACTAGTATGTATAAGTATTTTTTTTTATTTAGCTATTTCACCCTAAACAAAATTAAAAGACTAACAAAAAAACAAAATAAATAAGTAACATGAATAAAAGGACTTACTTGGACATGTAAAAACAATTTGTTTGAAAGGTGGCAACCTTGAAGTCTCACATGCTTGCTATCTCATCACATGCTTACTCTCCTTCAAAACCAAACTTAATTTAGTAGTGATAGAGTATTTTTTTTTATGTTTATCAAATTTTTGAGAATCCTATTCTTATAAGAGACAAGGAGGAGCAATGAGTTTGCTTTCTCTGATGTGGGACATAATTTCAATGAAGTTAAAAATGATTCAATGTGGGACTTTTAAATGTGTGAGAGAAGACATGTTCACATCTTTTCTTTTCTTTATTTATTTTGTGGCATTTTTACCTCGTTTTTTTAGATGACAGGCAAAATTGGGTGCGTAATGACATTTTACGATATTTATTGTAGTTGATCATGATTGCAACTCTATGTTATCAATATATTGATAGGGTCAACTTTTATTCAGTGGGAGCGAGTCCGTGTTTTTGGTATGCTCTATTTCCAGTAAATTGATATCTTTATGCATATCAATATAAAGGGGTGTGTGCCATACTTAAAATGTTAAAAAGTCAATGATTATTTTTCATGAAACTCATTGAAGAAGCTAAAAAAATGGAGTATTTTGGTGAAAAAAGTCTAAGCGAAGAAGCCATTTAATTTGAAGAATGTCCCAGAAGAGTGTCTAATTAAATTAAAAGAACATCCTAAAAGTTATGTGTGTAAGATAACCAACATACTCGAAGAATACATAACAAATATAGTTATCATATAAATAGGATAGATTTGTTGCAATTGCAAGTGTGCAGTAAAGTGATAAGTTAATAAACAAGATTTGTGTTGCATAAGTGTATTGTGCCTACTGAGAGATACTGAATGAATGAGTGAGTGCTAGTGAGCTAAGAATTTGAAGGAGGCAAATATGGTGTTGGGCACCTCCATTTATATGTCATCACCTACATCTAGTTCCTCATGTGGGAGAATTACATAGGTTTTTGATGTAGATATGAGAGACGAAACGAAAATCAGGTACCATTTATATATGTGTGCCACTTTGGTAATGAAATGAAAAAAAATAGTTTCAACATGTATTAGTGACAACATATTTTGAATCCTTCTAGGTTCTAAATCATAGTACCATCTTTAAAAGTAGTGAGTATTTTTCCTGTTGCTATAGCTTCTTCAATGCAGTCACACAACACTAGCTTCACCTTTGATTGGCCTTACCCAAAGCAGTCATCTAGTAATAGCATTTAATACAACCCAAAGGACCAATACCTAAAGGCTCCTTCCTAGGTAAAGAAAATATAAATTGAGAAACAATTGTATGTAAAATTAGCGCATTCCATAAATATATAGTGGTCAGGTTTATGTATTTAAAAGGTTTTTTGTTTATGCATACCTTGAATCTTTGTGGTGAAATGTGTACTTCTGGATTGGTGTCTTGGTACTTAGCTTCAAGCGAGTAGATGACCTATTCTTTTTGTCATTTCATGCATATATTCAGTGACAAGAAGCTACACTGGTTTGGAATGGTGTTATGAATAACAATAATAACTTGAAGTATGCAGATTAAATGCAACACCATTATTTCTAACTATGAATAAGATTTGATGTCGTGATGGCCTTGATTCTTAAAATTTTCTCTTGCTATTTAGTTTATAAGTTTTGCAAATTTATTTGTTAGGTTCTCGGACTGGTGTTTAATTCCATAATCATTTATTAAAGTTGTCCACTATAATTGATGTAACTTGAATCTTTTATTGAGTTCCATGATATTTGTTGTGATATATTTTGCTTACTAAAAAATGTGATGGCGCTATACTAGGTAAAGAAAAAAATATCTGAGAAAAAAATGTGCATACAATAAACTCATACATTAAATATATAATGCAATGGTCAAGTTTATATATTTAAAATATAAGAGATGAAAGGTAGTAAGTTAACAAATGAATTGTGAGTCCATATAAAATTGATTATATATATATTTATATACATATTCAGTGAGTTATGAAGGTACAAGGATAGATTCAAATGGATTTCACTTATCTATCCAATTCCAATTATTCTTAACTAAGGGACGAAGATGAATATAAGAATGAGAACTTGTAACGACCTAAATTTCATAACTTGATAGCTATAATTATGTGTGTACTTAAGCTCTGAAGAATTGAGTTGTGAATAGTTGGTCGAATTTAAATGATGCATGATGTGGTAATAGTTTGATCAGGACTTGTAAATTTTATATGAGTGCCTTAATAGCAAGAATTAGAGTGTGTCCTCTATATCGTGAGCTTAGTTTAGTGCTTGAGGAGAGGATGTTAAAGATAGTTGGAATATTGAAGAAGGGAGCAAACATTAAATTGTAGGAGTTTCATTTCGATCGGGCGTTGAGAGGCTTAGGAAACAAATTAGGCTGTGACGCGTCAAGCATAATCCAACCACTGAATTATGTCACGAACGTAAATAATGGTGGATTTAGGGAGAAGACTATCATAAATCATAGGAGTAAGAACGAAAATTCAAAGGGGAAGTTGAGAGATCCAATTGTAAGAACTTTCGGGATTTATGGTTTATTGATCGTTTGATTGATAATAAGGAAAACATGATTGCGGTGTTTGAAAATATATTTAATGATATATGTATTTGATTTAGTGTTAGGAAGGGATAGGAATCCTTAAATCGGGCTAAAAATGCGAAAATCGGCGTTTCGGGGCAAACCGGTGCGCCCAGGCATGAAGCGGTGCGCCTGGACGCACCGGTGCACCAAATTCTGGTGCTTACAGACCCACCGGCACCTAGGCGCGTAGCACCAGCTGCACCAGAAAAGTCGCGCGGGTGCCAGAACTTTCCAGAAAAATTGGCGCGCCCAAGCGTGCGGTACTTATAATATGCACCAGACGCATCAGATCAGGAGCCAGACGCACCAGACTCCTTCCCAGCCGCACCAGTCCTCACCAAATCGCACCTGGAGCCATTTCTCATGCACCAAAACTTATTTTCATGCATAAACCATCTTTGATACATCTAAATCCAACCCCAACACTATAAATTAGCAATAATAATCATCTTCTCATTAACTCTAACCCTTGATCTCTTCACTTCTCCATCAAACCCCATCAATATCTTGTTCTTCCTCCTTTTCTATGGCACTAACCCAGCTTTATCATTGGAAATAACCAACAACGAAGCTAAAAGGAGCCTAAAGCTTGGAGGGAAGTATAGATAAACCAGAACAAGGCTTTGGAATTGGATTTTCTCCCTTGAGGTAAGGGAGAAACTCTTTTCTTTTAGAATAGGAATTAGGCTTTGGAATTAGTAAATGCTTAGTGAATAGTATAAATTGAACCCTAGGATAGTTGATTCTGCTATACCACCTACCTGTGTAAGTGGACTAAACATTTATGTGCTTGGTTATTATTAAGAACCTTTAATTTAACTAATTAGAAATTAGTGTAGCTATGGTATTCGATGAAATGCTTGAATGAGTATGAAATATTATTGTATTAATTAGAAAACCTATGGAATGATAACTTTATAGCTAAATAATGAAAGACAGGTTATTGTACTCGAATAAGTTCTAGGATTATGACTTGCATAATGATGTACGAATTAATTACATGGTTGATGATAATATAATATAATTGTGAGATAAAGATGCCAAGACTATTATGAACTTATAGGAAATGTGTTGAATTTGAATTATAGCTAAAAACATGATAATTGAGGATTAAACTAATAATAACTATCGATATAAGGCTAAAGGAAGTGATACTGAAGTAATTACAAATAAATGCAGCAAAAGCTATAAACCTATGAATTTATTATTCATTGGAGAAATTTATATATTTGAATCTAATAGCTTAATGATTTGATAATTTGAATTTTGATAAGTCTCATTTACTTATTTTCAATTCTAAATTTCTATTCTATTATGAAAATATGTTCACTCCCTTGTGGTTTAACATTTTAGGTAACACTTGGAGGAGTGAAGAACCAGAGTTTCATGATAGTGAAAGTCCAAGGAAAAGAACTCTATCAAAAGATTGGTGATTCCATGTTGTACATCCCAAATGAAAACGAAAATATTTGTAATTCAAACCTCTTATTTAATGATAATGATAAATCATTTTCTTTTATTAAGGTGAGATGTTACAATATGGTATTAGATATTTCCTTTCGGCCTGAGGTTATGGTCCCGATTCCGTTGTGAAACTCCAGTTCTAAGCTCTTTATACTCACAGGGAGTGAGGTGTTTAATGGAGTAAGTGTCAAGTTGTTGAGTATAAGGAAGTCAAAAGGTATAGCACCACAATGAAATGAAAGTTGTTAGTCAATACTAAGCATTTTAAATGAAAGAAAAGTTTTATCTTTTGCCACCTAGAGAGAAAGAGAGAAATGAGATACATAAAGAGAGAGAGATTAGATATGTGAAAAGAGAGAAAAGAAATGAGAGTTATGAAGTTTAATTGGCATGGTCAGAGGTGCCGCCTCGGCGTAGTTGGCTAGTGTGTTGCACACAGTCAGAGTCCACTGATGAATGCGTAGCTGACCAGTGCCAAAATATTGTTGTATGAGACAAATGAGAGTGAAATATGGAGGGAGAAAAAGGAAAGGTGAATTAAATGTTGAATGATGCATAATGAGTATATTCACGTTATTGGAAAGGAAAGGAACATTTTATGACTTAGTCTATTTGCATTTTTCAAACTTTTGTTTTTATACAAATTCAGTTTAGAAAATCAAATTGAAAAGTGAAGGAGTTTTGAAACTGATTCCTTTCCAATGTCCATGATATTGAAATTGTGTTTGAAATTATCTCTTATTCTCAATGGGACTTGAACAAAGAAAAAGAGTGATTTTGAAAATGTAAAGATTTGATTATAAAAGAAAAGAAATGATGATTTAAGTCCCTTTGAGAATCAATTACATTATGCACCGCAACATGAGTGATGAGAAAATACTAAGGCCAATGAAAAGGAAAACCTTTGCAAACAAATGCTTTTGAATTAAATTCTCTGTAAGACAATCAATTGTTTTCAAGAATTTAAGGATTGATGTTTAGTTTTCCTTTTCAAAGACCTTGGTAAAATAATCTATGTAGGCAGAGTACATTCTCAAATTAACTTGTTATGAAATTTGAATGAAATTTTGAAATGAAATGATTTAGAAATTTCTCAATTGATTAGGAAGCCCGGTAAATAGTACGTGATTTATGAAAACAATGAAAGGTGGGATTCCAAATCAATTGATTTGTTCAATTTGGAAAAGTTATATGTCAAGCTTGAATCTAATTGAGAATGTAAGCTGTCATACATAGAAGCGAATATTCTGAAGTTATGAGGTGGACGGTGAGGAAGTTGGAAAAGACAAGACGTGGATATGCGTGAGTGGTATGTGACTAGGTTGTGCTAATGAAACAACCGCGGGAATTATCGTTGGGTGGAACTTTGATCTCCTAGGAGGGCACGAATTTGCCATTCATTTCGGGAGATTGGTTTCATATTACCCACGATAATTCTATCGGTTACAGAGTCACTTCGGGACCGGTTGAGGATGGTTCCCTGCTATAGCCAACTTGGGCCTTCAATCCAAGTTGTACTGGACTGAGAAAGAGTGGCCAATAATGTGCAAGCAGTGGTAGAGGACACTTACTCCCGGTTGGTCTTTCCTTGGAGTGGAGGGTGAAGCGAGGAAATAGAGTGAAATGAAAAAGAATAATGAATGTCTCATACAACAATACAGAGAATGAGAAGAAAGAGTGAAAAAAAAAAGATGAAAGAGAGAAAGAAAAAAAAAGAGAAAAGAGAGATGAGTGATGAAATGAGAAAAGAGCAAATTGTTTGCTAATGGAAAGTATATGAAAGGTATTTGAAATCATGTGTTGTGCCCGAAACCTACGAGAGCTCACTAGGGGTTCGGGACCAGAGAAGAATAGATTACTTAACCATTTGCAAGCAGTTTACTTGGTGGCAAAGGAATGAATAAATGAATGAAAAGGATTGGTGAAATTTGAAAAAAAAAAAGAGAACCCTTAGTATTAAACTAACAGGAAGTGAAAGTGAAAAAGTTTGTATGAAATAAGTTGTTGAAAATGATGGGAAATTAATATGAAACGAAAAGATTTGACCTGGATAGCGAGAACTGTTACCACCAATAGAATATGGAATTGGGACTGATCACCCCAATGTTTGCATTCATTGGGTGGTGAAGTTGTCAAAGATCTGGAAGTTTAAATATTTGGTAACACATGGTGCTAATCCTTTTGACCCTCCATGTCCTTTAGTACTTGATATACATTTAGGTGTGCATGAAATAAGAGGAATGATGTAAAAAGCAAAATGGAGGTAAGGTAAGGATTGCGGGAACATATATAAGAACTGTATCCAAGAGATAAAAACGGTCAAGTATGATCTTGATATGGAAATAAATTGTGTAAATGTGGTGAACTGAGAATGTGAAGTCTGACTCTGAGTATAAATCTAATGAAAATGTTGAAATTGATACATGTAATCTGAAAAAGAAAAATCTTATTTAAATTCTCACTGGAAATATAGAATGAAAGTAAAAGATTTGATAAATTAATGTTTAAAAGAGATTGTATGATTATGAAACAGAAATTGAATGAACTATAAGGGTTATGGACACTTGATTATAACATATGCAATTAGCTGATAAAAGCATGACATGTGAGTTCATACTAGATTATGTATCATATATATTCATGCAGAACGATAGTAAAATCTATATTTTAAGTACGTCTAGTAAGATATTGTTATGTTATAATTTATTGGCCAATTATTACTATTACACTCATTTAGGAAATTATGGGATTTAATGAACTTTAAATGTGAAGGACTGAAACGTGCCTGTGCACATTGATTGGCATTTTGATTTATCATGTTTGATTTAAATGAAAACGTTGATTGGCATTTTGATTTATCATGTTTGATTTAAATGAAACGGACAAAATTACTAAGATAGTAATTACAGGTTTCAACAAGTCTTTAAAAATTTGGGGAAAACTCCATATTTTAAAGGAAACTCTGGCAAAATTTCTACGTAAATTTTAGTATTTCGTTCAAAAGATATTCAACAATTCATTTGAATAATATATGTCAGGGAATAAATCCAGTATAAATATGGAACCAAGAAAACACAAGAAACTGTAGGAAGTAAAAAGTTAAATTCGTGTGGAAATAGGATTTAAAGAATTATAGATACCTCCATCATTTAATGATATATATATATATATATATATGATATTTAATTTGACTATAAATTATTGAAACTTTATTATGAACCGAAAGCAAAATAGAAACTAGACAAACCCTAAGTGGGGGAGTAGAAACTCCCAATACCCCATGGTAGGAAAGATAATCAGAAAATGAACTATAGTGACAAAAAGAATAATCTTATAACAGCAAAAAGTTAGGACAACTCTAATCAAAATGAAATATGCAGACCCAACAAAATGACCACAAGGAATGTAGCCATACTTGAGAACCTGGTGCAAACCATCCAAAACCCCGAAGCAACGGAATTTTATAGGCTTGCCGAGTTTTGTAAAGTAGATCCTCCTAAATTTGAGGGAGGATTTGATCCGATCAAAGAACACAGATGGATTCGAAGCATAGAGAAAATCTTCAGAATAATGAACTTCCCCGATGCACAAAAAGTCTTATTTGCAACATATGAACTAACCAAAGAAGCCGACAACTGGTGGGAAAACACCAAACGACTTTTGGAAGCAGAATCAAGAGAAATTACATGGGAATTGTTCAAGGAAAAGTTCTTAGGGAGATATTTCCCAGAAGATATTCGACGACAAAAAGAAATTGAATTCCTCGAACTAAAACAAGAAAATAGGAGTATAGGAGAACATGTGACATGATTCAAAGAACTTTTTCGATATTCCCTATACTATGAGTCCAACCCTGAGGAGAAAATCAAGTGCACAAAATTTGTGGGCGGTCTTTGCCTCGAGATCAAATTAGCCATTGAATGCCAAAATATTCAAAGCTTCCCATTACTAGTGAATATGTGTTTTATCTATGAAAATGATTTAGAAGCCAAAAATAAATCCGAAGAGAAAGGTAAAGAATCTCTAACAGAAGATGAGTCTCACTCCACTAATCAAGATGAAGATGGAAACAAAAAGAAAATAAACAATGAAGAATATGAATCGCTCAACCCTTCCCAGTGCAGGGTTTGTCAAAAATACCACTTAGGAAAATGTCGGATTCTACGGGTGAAATGCAATCGTTGCAAGGAATCGGGGCATTATGCCAAGCAATGCCTTAATAAGAGAAAGAAGGATAATCTGTAAATTAATTGTGAAACTAATCTTTTCTGGTTTTTGAAATTAGAGAACATTAAGAAACTAGATATGTAAAAGACGAATGTAACTAGGTATATTTCATATTAAACAAAGCGTTTAGTTGAAACTCTATTGAATCAAATCCCCACCACTCCTAAACCGAATTTCGAGGACGAAATTCCTACAAGTGGGGGAGTATTGTAACGTCCTAAATTTATTAACTTAATAGCTATAATTATGTGTGTACTTAAGCTCTGAAGAATTGAGTTGTGAATAGTTGGCCGAATTTAAATGATGCATGATGTGGTAATAGTTTGATCAGGACTTGTAAATTTTATATGAGTGCCTTAATAGCAAGAATTAGAGTGCGTCCTCTATATCATGATCTTAGTTAAGTGCTTGAGGAGAAGATATTAAACATAGTTGGAATATTGAAGAAGGGAGCAAACATTAAATTGTAGGAGTTTCATTTCAATCGGGCGTTGAGAGGCTTAGGAAACAAATTAGGCTGTGAGGCGTCAAGCATAATCCAACCACTGAATTATGTCGCGAACGTAAATAATGGTGGATTTAGGGAGAAGACTATCATAAATCATAGGAGTAAGAACATAAATTCAAAGAGGAAGTTGAGAGATCCAATTGTAAGAACTTTCGGGATTTATGGTTTAGTGATCGTTTGATTGATTATAAGGAAAACATGATTGTGGTGTTTGAAAATATATTTAATGATATATGTATTTGATTTAGTGTTAGGAAGGGTTAGGAATCCTTAAATTGGGCTAAAAATGCGAAAATCGGCGTTTCGGGGTAAATCGGTGCACCCGGGCATGAACCGATGCGCCCAGACGCACCGGTGCACCAAATTCTGGTGCTTACAGACCCACCCGCGGCCAGGCGTGGGGCATCAGGCGCCCAAGCGCGCAGCACCAGCTGCACCAGAAAAGTCGCGCGGGTGCTAGAACTTTCCAAAAAAATTGGCGCGCCCAGGCGCGCGGTGCTTATATATATGCACCAGACGCACCGGATCAGGAGCCAGATGCACCAGACTCCTTCCTAGCAGCACTAGTCCGCACTAAATCGCACCAGGAGCCATTTCTCATGCACCAAAACTTATTTTCATGCATCAACCATCTTTGATACATCTAAATCCAACCCCAACACTATAAATTAGCAATAATAATCATCTTCTCATTAACTTTAACCCTTGATCTCTTCACTTCTCCATCAAACCCCGTCAATATCTTGTTCTTCCTCCTTTTCTATGGCACTAACTCCTCTTTATCATTGGAAATAACCAACAAACAAGCTCGAAGGAGCCTAAAGCTTGGAGGGAAGTATAGATAAACCAGAACAAGGCTTTGGAATTGGATTTTCTCTCTTGAGGTAAAGGAGGAACTCTTTTCTCTTAGAATAGGAATTAGGCTTTGGAATTAGTAAATGCTTATTGAATAGTATAAATTGAACCCTTGGATAGTTGATTCTTCTCTACCACCTACCTATGTAAGTGGACTAAACATTTATGTGCTTAGTTATTATTAAGAATGTAACACCTACACTTTCCTACCCTTAATTACCTTTTATTAAAATAGTAAATTTAAAATTTTCGTTTTAATTATAAAAAATCTCCCATCAAACGGACGGAGTTTTGCTTGCTTTTCGGACTTTCCCAAAATATTATAATATTCCTACAACCTGATAAACACATTCATATATCACAGATAGAGCCAACAGGGCTATCAACATATATATCACATTATTAGTATATCAGTTTTCAGAGTATGCAGCAACAAAACAAGTTGTGGAAATGGTTATTTTCTCCAAATACTCCTTTGACTAAGAAGTTGTCCTGGGCCTGTCTAAAACTATTTACATCTATACATCAAAACGAGTAAATCACATCATTCTCAAATCAAAGGCGCAGGACATTGTCATGCCCTACTAATATAACCCTACTCTCCTTGTAAGGGAGAGCAATCCTGCTCGGCCATTACTGGTGCATGCTCCAGCTCAGTACCTGAAAAATGGTAAGGAGGTGACCATTACACATAAATTAGGAATAGCAATTTCTAATATGATATAGTAACCGACGAAGCCAAACACATATATTTCAAGTAATTCATATAGTCATTCACACCTGGAAACAATAGCACAAACAATACCAACAATTCCATAGTCTCTTTACTTCAGTTATTCCCTAATCAACAAATTCTTATTCTCTAATTTACCATGCTATATGTCTACTCTGTTCCCCTCTGTTTTAGCATTGTATCGCATCTAGTCGATGTCGACCTCGCATTATTAAGTATAAATGACCGCGCTGGGTCGATATGACCTTCGCATTAAGTATAAATGATCGCGCTGGGTCGATGTGACCTTCGCATTTATTATCGCGCTGGGTAAATATGACCTTCGCATATCATGCTGGGTACATATAACCTTCGCATTATTAAATATCATTATTGCGATGGGTCAATATGACCTTCGCATATCGCGCTGGGTACATATGACCTTCGCATTATTAAATATCATTATCGCGTTGGGTCAATATGACCTTCGCATATCACGCTGGGTACATATGACCTTCGCATTATAAAATATCATTATCGCGCTGGATCAATATGACCTTCGCATTATTATGCTTTCCTTCATTTATTCATTCATAATTCCCTTTCTAACCATCACTCCCCTTTCTCCTAACTCTTAATAAATTCATTTTCCAAGCATTGTCAACACTAAACCCATTCATTTATTTCCATAATCAATTATTCTTTTAATCATATTGCCATCAAAACATCATTAAACTACTTATCATCATCACAAACAATTCCACAAATATACACTTAAGTCAAACATACACATATTCATAACTATTCACATATACACAACATCATGATTAATTAAATTCCTTTATTTCATCCTCTAATCATTGATCATGTTCACTACCCTATGGTTTTATGCCCTACTAACACTTAGTTCTTAGCAAGTATTATATACATACTAGAAACTCGTCCCTAAATTAAGGTAATACTCACTCCTTACCTCAAAATACCAGAAATAAAGAAAAACCTTGATTTGAGCTCTAAAACCTAGGGACCTTGAACTTCCTTACTCTTGCTTGCCACCTTAGAGTTTCCAATATCCAGTGTTGATAAATAACCCTATTGTGATTGTTGTAGGAGGAAAGATTGTTGTTACTTTTCTCTATTTCTTGGTTAGAAGGCATGATGTGGGAATTCCTCCATGGTTGATAGCTTAAAAAAAATGAAAATCCAAGAGAGAGGGAAAGAGGGAGAGAGACGTGTGAGGCTTAAAAGGAAGAGGTTGGATTTAACTCATTGTTGCCTTGATGATGTTGAGGAGGATGCTTGTGTGTTGGTTGATGGTCTATGGCTGGAAGTGGTGATGATGGGCGTGAGCCCTAGCAAAGAAGAAGAAAGGGTTGGATGAAGTAGAATGTGTTGGTGCCAAGAATGAGAGAGGGAGGAACGTATATGATAGAAAGAGGAAGGTGGAGTGTACTGCTAAAATGATTTTTCCCTGAGGAAAAACAATGGGTGATGGGGAAGTAGTGGCTTCATCAAAAAGCCACCCATTTGTGGCCAACAAGGTGCCACGTGCACAAGATTGCTGATTCCCCTTTTCTTTTTTTTTTTGACACCTACACTAATCGATTAGTCTTAAGACTAATCGATTAATTCAATTAGTTTTTCACTTCTTTTCTTTTTCTTCGCCTTTACGAATGTCGTATTTCTTCGTTACCCGTCGGATCTTGCTCAAATTTTGAGACAAGCATCCTAAGATTCTAAACTTAACATCCAACGGTGGAAATTGTGTTTGAAGGATTGGACGTTATATTTATAATTTTCTAACTTAGGTTATTCTTAAGATCAAAAATGCTCCTAAATTCCTCTTATTTTGACTAGAATTCACACTCTATATATATTCTATGTTGATTATCATGGTTCATATACTTGGAAATTAAAATTGAGGATGTTACAATTCTCCCCCACTTATTGGAATTTCGTCCCCGAAATTCCGTTCAATTCCATAAATGGAGAATCATTCCAGAAGATAAAGTCCTTCAACTACGATGCTCACAACTCTTTGATTCCACTTCCCTACTTAGGACGTTTCTAGGACCACACTACTTGATAACTCTATGCCTATATTGGGACATCCCACTCCTTATTCTTAACCCGACTTCTCTTTTTGCTTCCACTATGCCACTCTAATAGGTTAAGATCTATTATCGCCTCGACAAACATCCGAATAGCCTACCAAGTTCTCCCCCACTTGGTATCGACATGCCGCTCTGGATTTTGCCAATAAGTGAGGAGCTGAATGCGTCGAATTCCTAGTCAACTTGCACCCCCTTTCCAAAGGAGGGCATAAGGCCTTAGCACTAACTAAAAATGAATTCTTTGGAGTTCACAGAGAATTTGGGCTTTTGCTTTAAGGAAAAACAACTTAAGATCATGCAATCAAAAGACTTATCACAAAATGCAACAATCTATGGTGGAACTATCCTCATCACAAAGGAAGCAAATGGAATAAACAAGACTGGAGCTCTGGGAACGATTGATATTTAAGGATAATAAGCAAAGAGAGATACGTGAATTCAAAATCATTGGTCAGTTGGGAGAAAAAGAACCTTTGATTGCGGCAAAAATTGCTACCTCAAGATTGACCCGGATCACAAAGATTAAGAAGAAAAGATATACTTCCACTAATTGAAGCATTATTTAAGGCTCATAAAACACTAATAGAGTTTTGAAGGACACTTAGCAATCACGACTTGAGAGAAGCTGAAAATTTTAAGAGCAGGACACTTCACTACCCACTAACTTGGGGCAATGGAACTTAGGTCAAACCTTGGGTACAAGACAGCCATCCCATTACAACTTACTCCGAGCTGGATATAGAAAGAAACTTGTTTGGATTGGATCTAGGTTGGAAATACTAATGAGATCTGATGCTCCTATCATCGTTGAGTGTAACACCCTAATAAATATTACCCTTAAAACCCCACTATTAAAAATGTGAACTTGAAATTTCTTTTTAGTTTAATAAAAATCACCCGTCAAACGGACGGAGTTTTGTCTGTTTTTTGGACTTTCCAAAATTTAACCTGTATAAACGATTTTCAAATAAACAACTAATAGCTAGCAGGGCTTCAGATTATATTTCTAAATCATATCAAGGCCCCATGGGCTCCAAATATATCAGAGTAATAGCGGAAAATACTAAGTTTGAGTGTCATAACCAAAACATATAACTTTGTCAAAATAAAACATCCTAAGCCTCACTTAAAATATGAATAACAAATTTTACATCAAAATAGTGTAGGAGGCTTAAGTTCATAATATTCTTCCATATCCCATAATAACCCTACTCTCCCTGTAAGGGAAAGTACTCCTGCTCGGCCGGGGGCTGTGCCAGCTCAATCTCCGTACCTGAAACTGTAAGGGAGTGAGCATTGCACATGAAATAGAAAGCAGTTTCTAACTAGACATAACAACCCACTAGGTCAAACACATTTAGCAGATAAGCATATATTCACATATTACACAATATACTCATTTCATTATTTCCATATTCATTATTCATTCCAGATTTCTAGTTTCATTATTCATTCAGCATCCATTTCCATTATTCATTTCAATACCCCTTTCCTTTACTTTTATTTCTTTTCACACACTTACTTCATCATTTAGGTACATCACCTCAAATCAGAGGCCAATGCACAGTTTCATTCACCACAATTATCACCTCAAGTCAGAGGCCCTCATACTTTTCCTTATTTAAATTATGTGTCCCTCAGGTCAGAGGTCAACACCCATTCATTATGATTCATTTTGTGTCCCTCAGGTTAGAGGTCAACACTTCAATCCCTTAATTCACGGTGTGTCTCTCAGGTCAGAGGTCAACACACCAATGCACATTTCATCCGGTGTCCCTCAGGTCAGAGGTCAACACTCATTCATTTCAATTCATATCGTGTCCCTCAGGTCAGAGGTCAACACACACTTTCATTGTAATTCAACCGGTGTCCCTCATGTCAGAGGTCAACACTTAATAACATTCATTTCACCTTGTGTCCCTCAGGTCAGAGGTCAACACTCATTGCTCTAATTCATTAATCGTCACCTCAAATCAGAGGCCAACGCACTTAATTACATTTCCATATTCATTACCTCACATCAGAGGCCAAAACATACTTTCATATTTTCACATAAACAATTATATCACATTTAAATTCAACTACACACATTCAACATCTAATCATTCATGCAATTTCCTTATTCATTTCCTTTCTCAGTTATCACAATCATACCAAGTAGTATTCTCTTTTATAGCCCAACATTCAGATTGCCTTTCATTTTAATTTACATACATCACCTTTTACTTTTGTTTACACATAACCATTTTACTTCCATTTTCACCTTTATACATATTTAACATTTAGTGTACAAACATATTCAACCGAAACATACATATTATCACCTTCTCATATTTTTGCTTTAACAACACATATATTCGTTTCCATTCCATTTTCTTCCTCTATCAATTTACTCCACAACACATACATATATTTGCTACTGACGAAACCGCAATTGGTGGTTGGAGAGACAAAGGAACCCTAGGAATACACCTAGAAGGGGGGGGGTTGAATAGGTGTCTAAGCTACCTTGAAAGATTTTCGAACGAAACAAATCGAAACAATCAAAACAAAAATTTTTTGCAAAAACTCTCAGGTTTACTCGAGTAGATTTCAGAGTACTCGAGTAGTACTCGATTAAAGACTCGTTTACTCGAGTATATCTGACAGAAACCAGAAAATTCAAGTTTTCATTCGCATACGAAAATCAATCAATTTACATGAAAGATCAGAAATTCAGCGGAGATGATTAACACCTATATTCTTATTGATTAACCTAGTTATGAAAATGATTTTCCCCAAGTTAATTTGAACAATAAAGATTCAATTCAATCAATTATGAAAAACAATCTTTCTAGGTTTTCAACCAAGAACGCAATCAAATGACTTGAATATAAAGAGTAAGGGTTTAGAGATACGACACAGTGATTTATCCTGGTTCACTTTCATCCGCTTGAAAGCTACATCCAGTCCCCTCTTCAACCAAGAGAGATTCTTCACTATGAGGAATTAGAGTTCTCAAATTACAAGTAAATGCCTCACAAGACTCCCTTCTTGCTAGCCTACAAGAGATAACCGACACCCTTGCCTTGTAATCCTATTGATCTTCTCTCTAATCTAACCTCTACCCCTTGTTGATAATCGACACAACAAGTCTTCAATTGCTTGATGATAATCCACACACCAAGGCTTCTCCTTGCTTGATTCACAACCAAGACTTCTTCTTCTCCAATGAGATTTGCTTGATGATAATCGACACACCAAGGCTTCTTGTTTGTTTTAGTGGCTTGCCTTATTGCAAAGATTACAACTCAATGAATACACATAACAATCCTAATGAATCTCAATCAATAGATATGACAAATCACACAAGAGATACAAAGGTTCTTGATCAAAGAATATGAAAATAGAAAAGCTTTGATCTTTGAAATTGAAAGAGAATAGAGTGGCTTGATTCTTTGTAAAATGAATATCAAAATAATAGGTTATGATCACAAAGGTTAGGAAAAGGTTTTTATAGAATACCCAAAAGTTATGGCACTTGAAAAATTGATTTTGAGAAGTGAAAATCGTATTTTAAAAATCAGTTCAGCAGTGTTTAATCGAGTAAATTACAGCATACTCGAGTAGTACTCGATTAAATCTTGATTTACTCGAGTAGATTGATACTGCACTTGATTAAAACTTGTTTTCTCAAAAACCAACCTTTCCTTTAAAACCTTTAAGCCACCTATTGATTCTAGATTAAGTGAAAACTCAAATTATGATTAAATCATGACTTATGAATGAGATTCACTACCCTCTAAACAAACTACCCAAATGAAAACCTATGAAGCTTGAGAGGCAAAAGATAAAACAAAAACAATTACACTCAAACTTAAGTCTTCATGAGCTTGTTCTCTCTTCTTCACTTGATGTTTGTTGTTGCTTGTTGAACTTGAACTTGATCATCACATGATAGCTTGTTCAAAACACTTTGGAACCTTTTGTCATTATCAAAACATTCATCATGGGACTTACAATCTCCCCATCATGAAACTTACAATCTCCCCCTTTTTGAAAATGACAAACCATGTTTTGAAGTTCTCCAAAAGTTCTTTGAAGTTGTTGATGCTTTAAAAATTTGATCACTTGGTGAGACTCTTGCTCCTCCTCAATAAATGCTTTTGGCATTTGAATCCAATTGATAGAAGCTTGATTCTCCCCCTATCTTCAACAACTTTGCTCAACCTACATAAAAACAACAAAAAACAACCTTTCTCCAAACAAACATCTAAAAATCATAATATTTCTCCAACAATCATTTCTCCACCTTTGATAAACATTCCAATCAATTCAAAACATCATATTTCTCCCCCTTTGGCATTATCAAAAAGTCATATATACCAATTGAAATATAACATCTAAGCCAAGGTAAGAAATCAATGATCATTTCTTTACAACATTGATACCAATTGAACAAATACAATAGAACTATACTTTGAAATGTGATACCAATTGGCAAGAGAATATAACAATGAAATATGATACCAATTGAGAACTAAAAAAATCATAATATCACTTAAAAAAGAAGATATCAATTGTAAAGAAGTATCAATAATCACAAAAATTTGATACCAAATGTGATATTTCTTTAATAACAACCAAAGCATGTCACTATATCATGATAACCCTCTATGAATCTACTCAATGATACCAAATGATTTAATTAAACAATTAGAAAAGTAATACCAATTGAGAAGATACCATATGAAGTTCACAATCTAACCATAACATTTGTACTATATTGTAGGACTTCTTTTGATACCAATTGAAGATGCAAATATGAATAACATTTGTAAGCTCTCTTTGCTCTTCAATCATACCTACAAAACAATCATGCTTTGCTTTTTGGTATCCAAATGGTTTTGGATCCATTTTTGTTAGTGTAGGGACTTTCACCCTTTTTCATCCAAACAAAATCTCCTTTAGGTATACCATGCACTTTAATATAACACACATTTGAAGTATGTCCATGAGTACCACAATAGAAACATGTTGGTGCATTTGAGAAATCAACTTTAGAAAAATCAACAACATTTCTATGAGAATTACTCTTAGCATTAGTATAACCCAAACCAAACTTGTTTGAATTTTCTCTTTGAAAATTTAACAATGTGCGCAATCTAATATCACCATTTGAGAAACTTGCAAGCTTATTTTTCAAAATAGCATTTTCATCTTTGAGCAACTTGCAATTCTCATAATCAACCACAATATTCACTCTACTAGCACAATCACAAGAAGAACTAGCATATATAAGATCAAGAGTTTCATTTTCAAGATTAAGCTCATCAACTTGTTTTTGAAGATCTAAAATCTCTTTTTGATGTTTCAAAATGAGCTTCTTTCTTTCAATGTTTTCAAAGCTAGTTTTTCAAGTTGTTCATGCATTTCTTCATAAGCATTATATAACAATTCATATTTAGAAGAAATTTCGGATTTAGTATGACTTACATCGCTTTCCTCGCTTTGATAACTTGATTCATCATTTGAACTTTGTTCTTCATCATCTACTAGAGTTATCAAGTTGAGACAAGCAACTTCTTCATTATCCGAATAACTACTCGATGTGCTTTTCTTGTTATCTTCATCACTATCCCAAACTATGTATGCTCTTTTAGATTTAGAATTTTTCTTGTCTTTCTCCTTCTTCTTGAGATACCTAGAGCATGAGTACTTGAGATGTCCGGGTTTTCCACATTCATGGCAAACTACACCTTCTTTTGAAGTTTTGGTCTTGTAGTGTGGGGAATCCTTCTCTTTACTTTTGTCCTTGTTCAACCTTCCTTTTCTCCTTAGAAACTTGTCAAACTTCCTTAGTAGAAGTTTCATGTCTCTTTCATCAACATCTGAATCGGAATCTTCACTATCATCATCATCAGAACTCTCTTTCTTTTTGTAAGATCTACTCTTGACTTTAAGAGCAAGTCCCTTTCTTTCTTTGTTCTTATCCGACTCTTCATTTATACTTAATCGTCCAAGCTCCATTTCATGTTCTTGAAGCTTTCCAAAGAGTGTTGCTAGATCCATAGCATCCAAATTCTTAGATTCAACAATAGCCGTTACTTTTGGTTGCCAATTCCTGTCTAAACATCTCAACACTTTGTTAGAAAGTTCACCTTGTAAGAAAGTCTTACCAAGAGCAAGTAAATGGTTAATAATATGAGTAAAACGCTTTTGCATATCATTAATAGATTCATTTGGAAGCATTTGAAAGAATTCATAATCACGCATTAAAGCATTCAATCTAGCTCTCCTAACCTCACTAGTTCCTTCATGAGTCACTTGTAAAGTGTCCCACATTTCCTTAGCACTAGAACATTGAGAAACTCTAAAGAACTCGTCATAGGATAAAGCGGAGGTAATGATATTCTTTGCTTTATAATCATATTGTACTTTCTTTCTATCATCATCCTTCCACTTATCCTCGGGGATTAAATGTACTACGCCTTCAACTAAACTAGAGGGGATATGAGGACCTTTTTCAACTACTTTCTAAATTTCACTATCTATGGCTTGGATAAAGATTTTCATTCTAACTTTCCAATATGCATAGCCTTCTCCGGCAAACAATGGAGGACGACTTATCGAAGCACCTTCACCACCAAAGGGATTCATGGAACCCATTGTGATGAGCATTTTATTTCCCATTATTCCTTGCATTATTTTACTCCTATTATTGATACTTGTTGCCCATTTGACATTGATTAGCTTGATTTAGTGATTTTGAGTTTATTGGACTAATATTCCGAATATTGTTTAATTTGGGATTATTTAGCCTAATTAATTCTATTTCTATTTTCAGGTAATATTTGGCACAAGGACACTTTGGGATGTTTGGAAATGAAGATTGAAGCATTGAAGTGAAGATTGTAATTTGCATTTAGGTCCCTTTTTAATTGTAATTTTTAGAATAGTGTTTCTTAGGACTTGGGCCCATGTTTTAGGCCCATTTTCATGACTAAAGAGGGGAAATTCGTGTAACCCCTAAGACACACTCCCATTTCAGATTTCTCACTCTCTCTCTAGGTTAGAACTTCTCTCTTGGCTCTCCCAAGTGGTGGTGGCTGCTAGGGTTTTGTTCTTCCCCATTTCTACTCGTTTTTCTTCATTTATGGCCATGGAAGGCTAGACTTCAAGGGTTAATCCCTTTGGTATTGTATTATCTACTCTTGAGCTCTTGTTATTAATGCAATTTCATTTTCTCTTCTCTGTTTTCATGTTTATCGATGTGTAGTGGTTTGCTTAATTCCATTTCGTAGAGATAATACATGAATATAAATGCTTAATTTGTATTAACTCGTAAAAACTCCAATTCTGGTTTCTGATGCTTAATTAGAAGTTAGGGTTTGGAGTGATAACTGAATTTTCGCTTAGTATTTGGTTATCACGAGTTGGACAGAGGAGAGGAGAGGAATCGATCTTTAGTGAGCTAGGATTGAGTAGTGTACGTAGCCAAAGGGGTTTGCCCGCTTTTGTTTCTGATTTTCTTAGTTTTTATATTCTGTTTATGTTTTGTTCTTCACATTTGTCACACACAAACCCCCCCCCCCATTTTACTGCACACTACGTGTTTGATACTTTGCCTAGACCGATATTCGCTGGGAAACGACCTAGGATCACCTTCCTAGTACTACAGAATAAACACCTTTTATTTTGATCGGGTACGGCCTCGATCAAAATTTGGCGCCGTTGCCGGGGACTATCGGTTCTTGCCAAAGATCATACAGTAGTTAATTAGATTAGTTAGTGTAGTTAGTGTGTGAATAAGCATTCTGATAACTGATTGAAAGTTGCCATGTTTGCTGATTTGCTGTTCTGCACAACTGATGCTATTCTAGTGATTCTGTGAGTGCCATTCAACATAGCTGCGGGTGAAATTTTTGCACGAAAATTGGTATCCACACTTGTTTCATCATATATTAGTGTTTTGATGCATCACAGACACTCAGATATGCACTGGTTGTGAGTTCCAGAAAAATTTTCCAAGTTTCAGCAGCACTTACTATAAATAGGCATAACTTTTGATCAGTAACTCGGAATTTGACGAATTTTATATCAAATCGAAGGGAATTTTCTGAATAATCTGATTTTTCTCACTTCGTCAGAAAACCCCTTCGTTTGGATCCTGAAAAAGCTTGTTTACTATTTCTTTTTTATTTTACAAGTTCTATTTTCTTAGTTTTTGGTCACTGTTTTAATTCTTTGACTTGGTTCCCTTTTGAATTTTGTCCTCAAACTTTCTGTGATATGTTTTCATGATTTTAGGGTGCTGAAAAAAATAAAGAAAAATTTTTTAAAAAAATAATAAATTTTGTTGTCGATTTTGGTCATGCATATCTGTTACAGTATGCTATGGTTGATGCTGTTCTGTTCAGTACATGACTAGGGGCAACCCAAGTTATTTGCATCCTTACAACCCTGAAATTGATAGAACTTATCACAGATTAGTTAGACAAAATAGGAATCAGTCATTAGGTAGTGAGTCAGAGTCATCTTATAGTCCATCTAATTCTGATTCTGTTTCTATTTCTTCTATTCCTTCTACTTTTATTCAATCTGATTCTATACATTGTGATAACATGGCTCAACCCCCACCAAGGGAAAGGACACTTAGGGAGCTGGCTGCACCTGACTTCACTATTGAAGACTCGTGTATCCGGTATCCTGATGAGGATGTTCCTTTTGAGCTTAGAACAGGACTAATCCATTTGTTGCCCAAGTTTCATGGTCTTGCAGGTGAGGATCCTCATAAGCATCTCAAGAAATTCCATATAGTGTGCACCACAATGAAACCACATGATGTGCAAGAGGATCATGTCTGTCTCAGAGCATTTCCACATTCCTTAGAGGGTCTAGCACAAGATTGGTTATCTGACTTGGCCCCTGGTTCCATCACAAGCTGGGATGACTTGAAGAGGGCATTTCTGGAAAAATTCTTCCCTGCAAATAGGACCACTGCAATCAGAAAGGAAATTTCTGGTATCAGGCAACAACATGGAGAGAGTCTCTATGATTATTGGGAGAGATTCAAGAGGTTGTGTGCTTCCTGCCCTCACCATCAGATCTCAGAGCAGCTTCTCATCCAGTACTTTTATGAAGGTCTCAACTTCATGGAAAGAAACATGGTAGATGCTGCAAGTGGTGGTACATTGGGAGATATGACACCCTTACAAGCCAGGAGCAAAATTGAGAAGATGGCTTCCAATTGTCAACAATTCCATGCAAGAAGCAACAATGATGCAATAGTTGTGAGGGATGTAAATGATGTTGGTGCAGACTCGGGCAAGGTTGAGAAGCTTGAGCAGAAAATTGATTCTCTCACAACATTGGTCACACAATTGGCTGTCAATCAGAAAAAGATGATACTTCCTGCTAGAGTGTGTGGCATATGCACATCCATTGAGCACCACACAGATGCATGCCCTTCCCTTCAGCAGCAACAGCCGATGACAAGTGGTGACCAACCCGAGGCCTATGCAGCAAACATATACAACAATAGAGGCCCACAACAACATAATCATGACCTCTCTTCCAATAGATACAACCCTGGATGGAGGAACCATCCCAATCTGAAGTGGTCTGATCAACAACAACCTCCTCCTAATGTTCCATTTCAGAACACCGCTGGACCGAGCAGACCACCATATGTACCTCCTCCAATCCAACAGCAAAGGCAACAACAGCAGCAAGTGGTTCATCCTTCACCATCAGCCCCTCCATCCAACCAACCTACCTTGGAGGAGTTGGTGAGGCAAATGACCATGCAAAACCTCCAATTTCAACAAGAGACTAGAGCATCCATTCAGAGACAAGAGGCATCCATTCAGACTTTGACAAATCAGATGGGTCAAATGGCAACTTCTCTCAACAACTTGCAATCTCAAAATTCTGACAAGTTGCCATCCCAAACTGTGATCAACCCTCAGAATCAGAATGTGAGTGCCATCAACCTGAGGTCGGGAAAGCAGATTGTCACACCCACACCACAACCTAACCTCAACAATGATGCTCTAGCTTCCTCTAAAGGGAAGAGCCAAGTGGTAGATGAAGGTGAGCATGCTAGCACCAAAAAGAATCATCCAACTCAACCCTCCTCAACTTCAACCACAAGCCCTGCTGTTGTCCTACAACCTCCTCCTGTTCCTCTTCCATTCCCACCAAGAGTGCCTCAAAACAAAAGGATGGAAGAGGTGGACAAGGACATTCTTGACACATTCAGGAAGGTGGAAGTCAACATACCCCTTCTTGATGCAATAAAACAGATTCCAAGGTATGCGAAGTTCCTTAAGGAGTTGTGCACTCATAAGAGAAGACTCAAGGGCAATGAGAGGATAAGCATGGGAAGGAATGTCTCCGCTCTCATAGGTAAACCTATCCCTCACATTCCTGAAAAATGTAAGGATCCTGGAACTTTCTCTATACCTTGCATCATAGGCAATGTTAAGTTTGAAAATGCTATGCTAGATTTAGGAGCATCAATAAATGTCATGCCTATGTCTGTTTTTAAGTCTCTTTCTCTTGGACCTCTTCAACCTACGGGTGTGGTGATTCAATTGGCAAATAGAAGTACTGCCCACCCCGCAGGTTTGATAGAGGATGTCTTGGTTCGGGTTGAAGAGTTGATCTTCCCTGCTGATTTTTACATACTTGATATGGAAGATGACTCTCCCCGTAATGCTGTTCCTATTATTTTGGGGAGGCCATTTTTGAAAACAGCCCGAACCAAGATAGATGTGCATTCAGGTTCACTTTCCATGGAGTTTGATGGCAGTGTGATCCGATTTGACATTTTCCATGCTATGAAACATTTTCCTGAGGATCACTCTGTTTTCCATATGGACTTGCTCGATGATTTGATAGATGAGCATATGCTTGACTTTTTGCATCATGATTTTGAATTGCCATCTTTCACTGATTCATTTACTTGTCCATCATGCACTAACTCTGGATGGTGCACCGCATGCACTGAAATAGCCCAGTTTTTAGACTCTGCTACTGCATCTGATGATTCATATGTTATAGATTCAGATTATGCTAACCCTAACCCCATATCTGTTATGCATGAGTCTGATTTACTTGTTCAGGTGCAGGCAGCAGAATCCATTTCTGCTGTCCCTTTAGTTCCATCTATTATGCAGGCACCCTCATTGGACCTGAAGCCCCTCCCTCCTCATCTCAAATATGCTTACTTGGAGGATGAGCAGAAACTCCCAGTGATCATCTCTACCTCACTTTCTGTTGATCAAGAGGAGAAACTGCTGGATGTGATAAGAAAGAACAAGAGGGCAATTGGATGGACTTTAGCGGATATTCCTGGAATTAGCCCCTCCATGTGCATGCACCGCATTTTGTTGGAGGATGGGGCTAAACCAGTGAGACAACCCCAAAGACGATTGAACCCCCAGATTCTTGATGTGGTTAAGAAAGAGGTCACCAAGCTGCTCCAAGCGGGTATCATCTACCCAATTTCAGATAGCACTTGGGTGAGCCCGGTGCAAGTTGTCCCCAAGAAGTCTGGTGTCACAGTTGTCAAAAATGAGAAGGATGAGCTGATTCCCACTAGAGTGCAGAACAGTTGGAGAGTCTGCATTGATTACAGAAAGCTCAACCAGGCGACTCGCAAGGATCATTTCCCTCTCCCCTTCATTGATCAGATGTTGGAGCGCCTGGCAGGTAAATCTCATTATTGCTTCTTAGATGGATTCTCTGGTTATTTTCAAATTTGTATTGCACCAGAGGACCAACATAAGACCACATTTACCTGTCCTTTTGGCACATTTGCATATAGAAAGATGCCTTTTGGCCTATGCAATGCTCCTGCCACATTTCAAAGATGTATGATGAGTATTTTCGCTGACTTGCTCGAGCATTGCATAGAGGTCTTCATGGATGATTTTAGTGTTTATGGCTCCTCATTTGATGCATGTCTTGATAATTTGACTAAGGTGCTTAACAGGTGCATTGAGACTAACCTTGTCTTGAATTTTGAAAAATGCCACTTCATGGTAGAACAAGGCATAATCTTAGGGCACATTGTTTCGCACAAGGGCATAGAAGTTGACCCTGCTAAGCTGCATGTAATATCACATTTGCCTTACCCCTCTTGCGTGCGAGAGGTGCGTTCTTTTCTTGGTCATGCAGGTTTCTATCGCAGGTTTATTCAGAACTTTAGCAACATTGCCCTTCCTCTTTCGAAGTTGCTTCAAAAGGATGCCCCATGGGAATTTGGAGACCAATGCAAGAGGGCATTTGATGAATTGAAGAAAGCACTAACCACCACTCCCATCATCCAACCACCTGATTGGACCCTCCCATTTGAGCTCATGACTGATGCTTCAAATTATGCTTTGGGAGCAGTTCTCTCCCAAAGGGTTGGTAAGCTGTCGCATGTGATTTATTATGCTTCTAGGACTTTAGATGCAGCACAGGTTAATTACACAACAACTGAAAAAGAACTTTTGGCTATTGTTTTTGCACTTGACAAATTTAGATCATATTTTCTTGGTTCTAAGGTTGTAGTGTACACTGATCATGCTGCTCTGAAGTATCTTTTGAAAAAGACAGATTCCAAACCTAGGTTGATTAGGTGGATGTTGCTCCTCCAGGAGTTTGATCTTGAGATTCAGGATCGGAGTGGTGCGCATAACCTTGTCGCAGACCACTTGAGCAGGATAGAGAGAGAGGAGGATGCATTTCCTATCCGGGATGACTTCCCGGATGAGCAGCTTTTATCTTTACATGTTTCCCATCCCCTTCCCCAAACTCCTTGGTTTGCAGACATTGTTAATTATCTGGTTGCTTCTGTTTTTCCTGCCTTGGCATCCAAAGCTCAAAGAGACAAATTAAAGAGCGATGCCAAGCATTATGTATGGGATGACCCCTATTTATGGCGTTTTTGCAGTGATCAGGTCATTCGCAGGTGCATTCCAGACCAGGAGATCCAATCGGTTCTCCAATTTTGCCATGCTTCACCAGTGGGAGGCCACCTTGGTACTCAAAGGACAGCACGAAAGGTGCTGGATTCTGGATTTTATTGGCCTACCATTTTCAAGGATGCGAGCAACATCTGCAGCTCGTGTGAGCAGTGTCAAAGAGCAGGAGGCGCCCTATCTTGGAGGCAACAGATGCCGCAACAACCTATGTTGTTTTGTGAGGTGTTTGACGTCTGGGGTATAGATTTCATGGGCCCCTTTCCTGTTTCTTTTAGTTTTTATTATATCTTACTTGCTGTGGATTACGTATCCAAATGGGTGGAAGCTAAGGCCACCAGGACTAATGATGCTCAGGTTGTTGTAGATTTTGTCAGGTCTAATATCCTTTGCAGGTTTGGCATACCTAGAGCCATAGTCAGTGACCAAGGCACACACTTCTGCAATAGATCCATGCAAGCTTTGCTCAAGAAGTATGGGGTTGTGCACAAAGTCTCTACACCCTATCACCCCCAAACCAACGGGCAAGCTGAGATTTCAAATAGAGAGATCAAGCGGATTTTGGAGAAGATGGTGAAGCCTAATAGAAAGGATTGGAGCACACGATTGGAGGATGCTCTGTGGGCCCATCGGACCGCTTACAAGGCACCCATAGGGATGTCACCCTATCGGGTTGTCTTTGGTAAGGCGTGCCACCTGCCTGTGGAGATAGAGCACCGTGCATATTGGGCTGTGAAGCAATGTAACTTAGCTCTTGATCAAGCGGGTGAGGAGAGGAAGCTGCAGTTGAGTGAGCTAGATGAGATCCGCTTGGAGACCTATGAGAACTCCAAATTCTACAAAGAGAAGACCAAGAAGCTTCATGATAACTCCATTTCCAGAAAGGAGTTCTTGGTTGGTCAAAAAGTTTTGCTCTACAACTCTAGGCTTGGACTCATGAGTGGAAAGCTCCGCTCTAAATGGATTGGACCGTTTGTAGTCACCCAGGTGTTTCCTTATGGCACTGTGGAGATCAAGAGTGAGTCCACGAACAAGAGCTTCAAAGTCAATGGCCACCGACTCAAGCCTTTCCTAACCACCCCTTCTTTGGATGATGCACCTGTGGAGGAGGCCTCATTGGTCGACCCCACTTTTGAACAACCATGACTTAGGGAGTCTCCTTTTCTCCTTCCTTACTCTTTTTATTACACTTGTCTATATCTGTCTGATTCTGCTATTTGTGTTCCATTGAGGACAATGTGTGATTTAAGTGTGGGGGGAGAGTAGTTTAGGTTGCATATTTTGCTTTGATTTTTTTTTAGGTTTTGCTTAGTTTTGGGCATTTTCTTGCATGTTTTTTTTTGCTTCATTTTAGTAGAGTTTTGGTATCTCGTGTCTGAATTCATGCATTTCTGTGTGTAAAGTTGCTTTTGATAATTAAGAGGTGGTAACACTGTGATAGAATTGTCCCTTTTGTGAGGATTTGAGCCTTAATTGTGGGTGGATTGCTATATATGCCACCTAATTTTCTGTCATGTGTGATTGCACTCTGGATTACTTGCACTCTCGAACTTGACTTGACTCTTGTTGATACTTGATTGCTCATGCACATTTTGAAATGATTTAGGCACTTTCTTTCTTGAAAAAGCTACTAGCCATATGAGCCTACCTTGAATGAATGTATCCTTTGCTAGCCCCTTTGAGCCTTTTTATCCCTTTCCTTGTTCTTTAGCTCATTACAAGCCTATGACTGAAAAACCATGATTGTCCTAACCTTAGGGAATTTTGGAGCTTTGGAATTGTTTTGGGAATGGGTATTAGGTAAGAAGTATGCTTTATGCTTTAATTGGTTGAGTTCTTGGTTTTGCCTCATTGGTTGTTATAGTTATGGCTTCATCTTCATGCCATTTGTGTTGTTTCTTCTTTTCTTTTTGTATATCTCTCAAAAAAAAAAAAAAATAGAAGACAAAAATAAAAAAAAAATGCAAAAATAAAAAGAAAGAAAAAAAAAAGTGAATAAAAGGTTGTTGAGGCAAAGAGGATTGGAATTAGTGGTAGTTGATTTTGGGGTGGATTTTGCTTACTTTTTACTTATTCCCCATTGCTCCTCTATTCCCTTGGTTTTATCTACATTCCCATATTTTTATCCTACCTTGTCCTTGGCCCCATTACAACCCTTAAAAGACCTTTTGATCATTTTGTGCATGTGTGTTGATGGTTGATGTTAGAGGCTTGTCAAGCTTATGGTTGTGTTTGTTTTTCATGATGTGCCTTGAGTGTAAATAATGATTAACCCCAAACACTTGAGTGTAAACACTTTTGAGTGATCCTTGTGAGTTTCTATCATCTTTGTGACTATCCTCTTGATGTCATTGGTTTCTTTGCATACTTGAAGTAATTGGATGATGTTCGCGGATGCTTTGACTCTTTGATCCTTAACCATTTTGTGTGCTTGAGTTTGCCCATTTCTTTGCATTTCCTAGAATTCATTGTGAAGTATGTAATCTCTTAGGTTAGCATTTCTTAGTTGTAGTCATCTTGTTGCATGATTCACTTTGGTGCATATTGATCTTCATAGTCCTATCTTTTGGTTTTGCCCAGGAGTGCAAAAGGATAAGTGTGGGGGTATTTGATGAGCATTTTATTTCCCATTATTCCTTGCATTATTTTACTCCTATTATTGATACTTGTTGCCCATTTGACATTGATTAGCTTGATTTAGTGATTTTGAGTTTATTGGACTAATATTCCGAATATTGTTTAATTTGGGATTATTTAGCCTAATTAATTCTATTTCTATTTTCAGGTAATATTTGGCACAAGGACACTTTGGGATGTTTGGAAATGAAGATTGAAGCATTGAAGTGAAGATTGTAATTTGCATTTAGGTCCCTTTTTAATTGTAATTTTTAGAATAGTGTTTCTTAGGACTTGGGCCCATGTTTTAGGCCCATTTTCATGACTAAAGAGGGGAAATTCGTGTAACCCCTAAGACACACTCCCATTTCAGATTTCTCACTCTCTCTCTAGGTTAGAACTTCTCTCTTGGCTCTCCCAAGTGGTGGTGGCTGCTAGGGTTTTGTTCTTCCCCATTTCTACTCGTTTTTCTTCATTTATGGCCATGGAAGGCTAGACTTCAAGGGTTAATCCCTTTGGTATTGTATTATCTACTCTTGAGCTCTTGTTATTAATGTAATTTCATTTTCTCTTCTCTGTTTTCATGTTTATCGATGTGTAGTGGTTTGCTTAATTCCATTTCGTAGAGATAATACATGAATATAAATGCTTAATTTGTATTAACTCGTAAAAACTCCAATTCTGGTTTCTGATGCTTAATTAGAAGTTAGGGTTTGGAGTGATAACTGAATTTTCGCTTAGTATTTGGTTATCACGAGTTGGACAGAGGAGAGGAGAGGAATCGATCTTTAGTGAGCTAGGATTGAGTAGTGTACGTAGCCAAAGGGGTTTGCCCGCTTTTGTTTCTGATTTTCTTAGTTTTTATATTCTGTTTATGTTTTGTTCTTCACATTTGTCACACACAAAACCCCCCCCCCCCCCATTTTACTGCACACTACGTGTTTGATACTTTGCCTAGACCGATATTCGCTGGGAAACGACCTAGGATCACCTTCCTAGTACTACAGAATAAACACCTTTTATTTTGATCGGGTACGGCCTCGATCACATTGCGATTTTCTTAAAGGATCTTTACGAAAAAGCTCTTATGCTCGTGTCTTTCGACCGAGCTCTGATACCAATTGACGAAACCGCAATTGGTGGTTGGAGAGACAAAGGAACCCTAGGAATACACCTAGAAGGGGGGTTGAATAGGTGTCTAAGCTACCTTGAAAGATTTTCGAACGAAACAAATCGAAACAATCAAAACAAAAAAATTTTGCAAAAACTCTCAGGTTTACTCGAGTAGATTTCAGAGTACTCGAGTAGTACTCGATTAAAGACTCGTTTACTCGAGTATATCTGACAGAAACCAGAAAAATCAAGTTTTCATTCGCATACGAAAATCAATCAATTTACATGAAAGATCAGAAATTCAGCGGAGATGATTAACACCTATATTCTTATTGATTAACCTAGTTATGAAAATGATTTTCCCCAAGTTAATTTGAACAATAAAGATTCAATTCAATCAATTATGAAAAACAATCTTTCTAGGTTTTCAACCAAGAACGCAATCAAATGACTTGAATATAAAGAGTAAGGGTTTGGAGATACGACACAGTGATTTATCCTGGTTCACTTTCATCCGCTTGAAAGCTACATCCAGTCCCCTCTTCAACCAAGAGAGATTCTTCACTATGAGGAATTAGAGTTCTCAAATTACAAGTAAATGCCTCACAAGACTCCCTTCTTGCTAGCCTACAAGAGATAACCGACACCCTTGCCTTGTAATCCTATTGATCTTCTCTCTAATCTAACCTCTACCCCTTGTTGATAATCGACACAACAAGTCTTCAATTGCTTGATGATAATCCACACACCAAGGCTTCTCCTTGCTTGATTCACAACCAAGACTTCTTCTTCTCCAATGAGATTTGCTTGATGATAATCGACACACCAAGGCTTCTTGTTTGTTGTAGTGGCTTGCCTTATTGCAAAGATTACAACTCAATGAATACACATAACAGTCCTAATGAATCTCAATCAATAGATATGACAAATCACACAAGAGATTCAAAGGTTCTTGATCAAAGAATATGAAAATAGAAAAGCTTTGATCTTTGAAATTGAAAGAGAATAGAGTGGCTTGATTCTTTGTAAAATGAATATCAAAATAATAGGTTATGATCACAAAGGTTAGGAAAAGGTTTTTATAGAATACCCAAAAGTTATGGCACTTGAAAAATTGATTTTGAGAAGTGAAAATCGTATTTTAAAAATCAGTTCAGCAGTGTTTAATCGAGTAAATTACAGCATACTCGAGTAGTACTCGATTAAATCTTGATTTACTCGAGTAGATTGATACTGCACTTGATTAAAACTTGTTTTCTCAAAAACCAACCTTTCCTTTAAAACCTTTAAGCCACCTATTGATTCTAGATTAAGTGAAAACTCAAATTATGATTAAATCATGACTTATGAATGAGATTCACTACCCTCTAAACAAACTACCCAAATGAAAACCTATGAAGCTTGAGAGGCAAAAGATAAAACAAAAACAATTACACTCAAACTTAAGTCTTCATGAGCTTGTTCTCTCTTCTTCACTTGATGTTTGTTGTTGCTTGTTGAACTTGAACTTGATCATCACATGATAGCTTGTTCAAAACACTTTGGAACCTTTTGTCATTATCAAAACATTCATCATGGGACTTACAATCTCCCCATCATGAAACTTACAATCTCCCCCTTTTTGAAAATGACAAACCATGTTTTGAAGTTCTCCAAAAGTTCTTTGAAGTTGTTGATGCTTTAAAAATTTGATCACTTGGTGAGACTCTTGCTCCTCCTCAATAAATGCTTTTGGCATTTGAATCCAATTGATAGAAGCTTGATTCTCCCCCTATCTTCAACAACTTTGCTCAACCTACATAAAAACAACAAAAAACAACCTTTCTCCAAACAAACATCTAAAAATCATAATATTTCTCCAACAATCATTTCTCCACCTTTGATAAACATTCCAATCAATTCAAAACATCATATTTCTCCCCCTTTGGCATTATCAAAAAGTCATATATACCAATTGAAATATAACATCTAAGCCAAGGTAAGAAATCAATGATCATTTCTTTACAACATTGATACCAATTGAACAAATACAATAGAACTATACTTTGAAATGTGATACCAATTGGCAAGAGAATATAACAATGAAATATGATACCAATTGAGAACTAAAAAAATCATAATATCACTTAAAAAAGAAGATATCAATTGTAAAGAAGTATCAATAATCACAAAAATTTGATACCAAATGTGATATTTCTTTAATAACAACCAAAGCATGTCACTATATCATGATAACCCTCTATGAATCTACTCAATGATACCAAATGATTTAATTAAACAATTAGAAAAGTAATACCAATTGAGAAGATACCATATGAAGTTCACAATCTAACCATAACATTTGTACTATATTGTAGGACTTCTTTTGATACCAATTGAAGATGCAAATATGAATAACATTTGTAAGCTCTCTTTGCTCTTCAATCATACCTACAAAACAATCATGCTTTGCTTTTTGGTATCCAAATGGTTTTGGATCCATTTTTGTTAGTGTAGGGACTTTCACCCTTTTTCATCCAAACAAAATCTCCTTTAGGTATACCATGCACTTTAATATAACACACATTTGAAGTATGTCCATGAGTACCACAATAGAAACATGTTGGTGCATTTGAGAAATCAACTTTAGAAAAATCAACAACATTTCTATGAGAATTACTCTTAGCATTAGTATAACCCAAACCAAACTTGTTTGAATTTTCTCTTTGAAAATTTAACAATGTGCGCAATCTAATATCACCATTTGAGAAACTTGCAAGCTTATTTTTCAAAATAGCATTTTCATCTTTGAGCAACTTGCAATTCTCATAATCAACCACAATATTCACTCTACTAGCACAATCACAAGAAGAACTAGCATATATAAGATCAAGAGTTTCATTTTCAAGATTAAGCTCATCAACTTGTTTTTGAAGATCTAAAATCTCTTTTTGATGTTTCAAAATGAGCTTCTTTCTTTCAATGTTTTCAAAGCTAGTTTTTCAAGTTGTTCATGCATTTCTTCATAAGCATTATATAACAATTCATATTTAGAAGAAATTTCGGATTTAGTATGAGTTACATCGCTTTCCTCGCTTTGATAACTTGATTCATCATTTGAACTTTGTTCTTCATCATCTACTAGAGTTATCAAGTTGAGACAAGCAACTTCTTCATTATCCGAATAACTACTCGATGTGCTTTTCTTGTTATCTTCATCACTATCCCAAACTATGTATGCTCTTTTAGATTTAGAATTTTTCTTGTCTTTCTCCTTCTTCTTGAGATACCTAGAGCATGAGTACTTGAGATGTCCGGGTTTTCCACATTCATGGCAAACTACACCTTCTTTTGAAGTTTTGGTCTTGTAGTGTGGGGAATCCTTCTCTTTACTTTTGTCCTTGTTCAACCTTCCTTTTCTCCTTAGAAACTTGTCAAACTTCCTTAGTAGAAGTTTCATGTCTCTTTCATCAACATCTGAATCGGAATCTTCACTATCATCATCATCAGAACTCTCTTTCTTTTTGTAAGATCTACTCTTGACTTTAAGAGCAAGTCCCTTTCTTTCTTTGTTCTTATCCGACTCTTCATTTATACTTAATCGTCCAAGCTCCATTTCATGTTCTTGAAGCTTTCCAAAGAGTGTTGCTAGATCCATAGCATCCAAATTCTTAGATTCAACAATAGCCGTTACTTTTGGTTGCCAATTCCTGTCTAAACATCTCAACACTTTGTTAGAAAGTTCACCTTGTAAGAAAGTCTTACCAAGAGCAAGTAAATGGTTAATAATATGAGTAAAACGCTTTTGCATATCATTAATAGATTCATTTGGAAGCATTTGAAAGAATTCATAATCACGCATTAAAGCATTCAATCTAGCTCTCCTAACCTCACTAGTTCCTTCATGAGTCACTTGTAAAGTGTCCCACATTTCCTTAGCACTAGAACATTGAGAAACTCTAAAGAACTCGTCATAGGATAAAGCGGAGGTAATGATATTCTTTGCTTTATAATCATATTGTACTTTCTTTCTATCATCATCCTTCCACTTATCCTCGGGGATTAAATGTACTACGCCTTCAACTAAACTAGAGGGGATATGAGGACCTTTTTCAACTACTTTCTAAATTTCACTATCTATGGCTTGGATAAAGATTTTCATTCTAACTTTCCAATATGCATAGCCTTCTCCGGCAAACAATGGAGGACGACTTATCGAAGCACCTTCACCACCAAAGGGATTCATGGAACCCATTGCGATTTTCTTAAAGGATCTTTACGAAAAAGCTCTTATGCTCGTGTCTTTCGACCGACCTCTGATACCAATTGACGAAACCGCAATTGGTGGTTGGAGAGACAAAGGAACCCTAGGAATACACCTAGAAGGGGGGTTGAATAGGTGTCTAAGCTACCTTGAAAGATTTTCGAACGAAACAAATCGAAACAATCAAAACAAAAAAATTTTGCAAAAACTCTCAGGTTTACTCGAGTAGATTTCAGAGTACTCGAGTAGTACTCGATTAAAGACTCGTTTACTCGAGTATATCTGACAGAAACCAGAAAAATCAAGTTTTCATTCGCATACGAAAATCAATCAATTTACATGAAAGATCAGAAATTCAGCGGAGATGATTAACACCTATATTCTTATTGATTAACCTAGTTATGAAAATGATTTTCCCCAAGTTAATTTGAACAATAAAGATTCAATTCAATCAATTATGAAAAACAATCTTTCTAGGTTTTCAACCAAGAACGCAATCAAATGACTTGAATATAAAGAGTAAGGGTTTGGAGATACGACACAGTGATTTATCCTGGTTCACTTTCATCCGCTTGAAAGCTACATCCAGTCCCCTCTTCAACCAAGAGAGATTCTTCACTATGAGGAATTAGAGTTCTCAAATTACAAGTAAATGCCTCACAAGACTCCCTTCTTGCTAGCCTACAAGAGATAACCGACACCCTTGCCTTGTAATCCTATTGATCTTCTCTCTAATCTAACCTCTACCCCTTGTTGATAATCGACACAACAAGTCTTCAATTGCTTGATGATAATCCACACACCAAGGCTTCTCCTTGCTTGATTCACAACCAAGACTTCTTCTTCTCCAATGAGATTTGCTTGATGATAATCGACACACCAAGGCTTCTTGTTTGTTGTAGTGGCTTGCCTTATTGCAAAGATTACAACTCAATGAATACACATAACAATCCTAATGAATCTCAATCAATAGATATGACAAATCACACAAGAGATTCAAAGGTTCTTGATCAAAGAATATGAAAATAGAAAAGCTTTGATCTTTGAAATTGAAAGAGAATAGAGTGGCTTGATTCTTTGTAAAATGAATATCAAAATAATAGGTTATGATCACAAAGGTTAGGAAAAGGTTTTTATAGAATACCCAAAAGTTATGGCACTTGAAAAATTGATTTTGAGAAGTGAAAATCGTATTTTAAAAATCAGTTCAGCAGTGTTTAATCGAGTAAATTACAGCATACTCGAGTAGTACTCGATTAAATCTTGATTTACTCGAGTAGATTGATACTGCACTTGATTAAAACTTGTTTTCTCAAAAACCAACCTTTCCTTTAAAACCTTTAAGCCACCTATTGATTCTAGATTAAGTGAAAACTTAAATTATGATTAAATCATGAATTATGAATGAGATTCACTACCCTCTAAACAAACTACCCAAATGAAAACCTATGAAGCTTGAGAGGCAAAATATAAAACAAAAACAATTACACTCAAACTTAAGTCTTCATGAGCTTGTTCTCTCTTCTTCACTTGATGTTTGTTGTTGCTTGTTGAACTTGAACTTGATCATCACATGATAGCTTGTTCAAAACACTTTGGAACCTTTTGTCATTATCAAAACATTCATCATGGGACTTACAATCTCCCCATCATGAAACTTACAGCTACAACAATTATTTATCATTTAATTCACAACTTTACAAATAAAGTCACTAATCATAGCTATCATTTATGTCAAATTCACTATCACATTACCCAATTCCTCATGTATTTCAATATAGTCATTAACCAAATTTCATTTATCAAATAATTCATTCTTATATTATTGGGTTTCCTTTTCCTAGTCTTAACATCCATTCATCATGCATATTTAATTAATTAGAATTTCATATTCAATAACATAGGGATTTATAGTCTAATTTTCTCCCCTAACACATAATCCTAACAAGCATTATATACTAACTAGAGCCCACTCCCTAGAACAAGGCAAAGCTCACTATATCCACCCCCTTACCTCAAACACTTAAGGATGAGGAGAGTCCAAGTGTCCTATACTTGAGTTTGCCCACCAAGAGCTCAAGATCCACAAGAGAGTGATAGAACCTATTATAAAGCCACAAAAAATGAGGGTTATTGCTCATTCCATGATTCTCAAACTAAACCCCATGGAAAACTTGAAGGTTCCATGCTTAGAAACGAAAACCTCCATGAGAGGGAGGAGAGAGAAAACTCGAATTAGAGAGAGAAAGGGAAGGAATTCAAAGGCTTGAATACTTACTTGGAGCAAGGAGGAAGAGATGTGATGATGAAATGAAGAAATCCCACTTGTTCTTGGAGGATTTGATGATAGAGAATGGAACCCTAGGGGAGAGAGGAAGAGAGAAACGAATTTGGGAAAGAAAGAGTGTGTGTTTTGCTTTTATTTTTTTCAGCAGCAGCATGATTTAATCGATTAAATTGCAGCTTAATCGATTAAGAGGCGATTAAGCTGCACAATTTTGCAGTATCAAAACTTTGAAAGGCCATAACTTCTTCGTTACCCGTTGGATCTTCCTCAAATTTTAAAGCAAGCTTCCCCAAATACTAATCTTCACATCCAACGGTGGAATTTGTGTTTAGAGTTGTAAATATTTTATTTTGAATTTCCTAAGGTTATATGTTTTTAACCCTAGTTCTACATGTATTTTTGGCTAGATTCTAACTTATATCTCCATTTCTTCTACCCTAAGACCATCCCAACATAGATTATACTTGGAATTAAATTTGGGATGTTACATTGAGACCTACATTACTCTCGAAAAGGAGTTTACTATCCGGTGATGGTCTTTGAATTGAGCTATCTTTCCTAAGACTTGAGAATCCCCACAAATATATATAGGTTTAAGCTCTCGTCCCATCGTTTGCTCTAGGTCTACTTCTTAATTTGACCTGAAGATTTGAAAGGAGCACTTTCTAGCTAGCCTATTCTCTTCTAACACTTCTATTTCTTAGGGGTTACAACTCTGGTTGTCTTAATGTCACTTAAAGATATCAATGATATCGTCTATTAATAGATGTAAGGATTGAGGTGATCAAGTTCAACCCCACGTCTATCAATATCACATCACTGCTGGGTTCCACTAGTAATGTCATCATTTAGCAGATGTAAGAATTAGAGTGATCAGTTCTAACCTTACATTCCATTAAACAACAACATTATCAAGATCTTGGGGTAAAACTTCACTTAAGGTTCTACGCTGTCTAGTTCTTCTTAAAGTTTTCCATAACTTCCTAGAAAACTGGTTTAACACTGGGTACCCCTTAGGTCTCATACTCTTTCGTCATGGAAAACCAGGTATCCTAAGTCTCTTCTTACCTCCACTAACTGCTAGGACAAGTCTTTATCATAAACACGATCTAGAGAATATACTATCGACATCGGTATCCTGAAAAATCGCTTCTGAATAAAAAAACTTAAGGGTGTCACCTATCTACTCTAATTCGCTTGGGTTCATCTATTAATTCTGGTTTTGGAACGAATAACCACTCGATTGAAAAAGATTACTATGATGTACATCTCATGCTTTTACTAAAACTAATAAAGATGGATACCTAACATGTACCTCCAACTAGCTCATCAGCTTCTACCACTTCTTCGCCATGAATTGTATATATCTTACCCTTCTGATGTGGCTTGCTGTTACCATCCTTTTGCACCTTAGTTACGTTCACCTCTTTCTTCATTGTCCTTTGGGGACAAGTGACTGCATAATGACCAGGTTTTCCACAATGATGGCAAAGTGCTTCTTTTCTATACGGCTTCAGACTCCAACACACTCCCCTATGCATCCTACCACAGTGCTGACAAATAGGAACAGGATCATAAACATTCACCGACTTTCCATGTTCCCTAGGAACTGTTGCTCTAGGTTGAGGATATGGTTCTGACTACTGAATTGGTCCCTTTTCCCTAACTGGACCACCTGACCTCTGAACTGCTCTGCTTCGTTCATTAGCTAACTTTTGTTTGAGACCCTTTTCATAAGTACTTGCCATATTCACCAGCTGGGAGAGATTGTCAATGTTATGATATTCGCAAGAGAGACGAACCTCATCACAAAGACCAGCCTCAAATTTAATGCACTTAGTGCGCTCATCCGTATCCCTGTAACTGCCAGAATAGCAGATTAAATCCTCAAACCGAGCTGCATTATCACTAACAGTCATTGAACCTTGCACCAGCTGAAGGAAAGCAACTCTTTCTCCCTGCGCACATCCTCCGGAAAATATTTTCCAAGAAAGTGAGCTTTAAACAACTCCCAAGTGATCGCCTAATTAGACATCTCCAATCCCCTCCTCTGTTGATCCCACCAGTGCTCAGCCTCACTGGTTAGCATATACTCAGCCAATCTCACCCGTTGCTCAGCAGGTGGCTGAAGAGAGCGGAGAACCTTCTCAATCTCCTGGAGCCATTTCTGTGCCCTATCAGGATCATTGCCTCCTTCAAATCTAATTTACCATTTTTAAATCTAAGGGTAGGAAAGTGTAGGTGTTACATTCACACCTGGAAACAATAGCACAAACAATACCAACAATTCCATAGTCTCTTTACTTCAGTTTTTCCCTAATCAACAAATTCTTATTCTCTAATTTACCATGCTATATGTCTACTATGTTCCCCTCTGTTTTAGCCTTGTATCGCGTCTGGTCGATGTCGACCTCGCATTATTAAGTATAAATGATCGTGCTGGGTCGATATGACCTTTGCATTAAGTATAAATGATCGCGCTGGGTCGATGTGACCTTCGCATTTATTATCGTGCTGGGTAAATATGACCTTCGCATATCGCGCTGGGTACATATAACCTTCGCATTATTAAATATCATTATCGTGCTGGGTCAATATGACCTTCGCATATCGCGCTGGGTACATATGACCTTCGCATTATTAAATATCATTATCGCGCTGGGTCAATATGACCTTCGCATTATTAAGCTTTCCTTCATTTATTCATTCATAATTCCCTTTCTAACCATCACTCCCCTTTCTCCTAACTCTTAATCAATTCATTTTCCAAGCATTGTCAACACTAAACCCATTCATTTATTTCCATAATCAATTATTCTTTTAATCATATTGCCATCAAAACATCATTAAACTACTTATCATCATCACAAACAATTCCACAAATATACACTTAAGTCAAACATACACATTGTAACACCCTATTAGAATTTTACCCTTGAACCGAAAATTAGGACTTAAAATCTCATTTCAAAAGTGGTATAAAAGAAAGATCATGATGATGATGATCAAAATATTAATTCATTTCATTGCTATTAACGTCAGAGTTTTAGCGGAAGACTTGGCTTATACAAAAATAAGAAAGTAAAACCACTTAGTTGCATCCATCGATTATACAAAACATGAAATACATAATCAGTGTTTTAGCTCAACCAACTAGCCGAGGACCTATCCTAATTATTCGACTCAATGACTTACTCTCCCTGTGAGGGAGAGTGAACCTGCTCGGCCGGGGACTGCGTCTGCTCGGACTCAGTACCTGAAAAATGGTAAGGAGGTGAGCATTACACAGAACTTAAGTAAGCAGTTTCTAATATGACATACCGAACTACCAAGCCAAACACAAGTAATCAATTAGCATATTAACTGATAATCAAGCAGATACATATCACATGCACACAGCCTCATTTTGCTCGGCCCATGTTATTGTCCAATATATTCTTTACCGATCAGTTATAACTTTACTTATCTGATTGATTACCCTTGTACCCGTACTTCAATTCCTATCCTTGATCGCTCGGCTATTACTTTCCCTTCTCGGTATTTCGTTTTCTCTCTTGGTCTCATTACTCGTTATTCATCATTTACATAATTTACAATCTTTTACTCTTCTCGGCTGCATACACCCAGTGCATGTCTTACACCATTTAGGGTCGGATCCCGAAGTATCCATAACTGCGAGTACCCAGTACTCGTCTTACAGCTGCACATACCCAGTTTGCGTCTGACGCGATCAATGCATGCACCCGGTACGCGTCTTCTATGACCAGGAGCACTACCGCCGATTCTTCTATGGAGTTAAGGAGTGTCCATAACTGCGAGTACCCAGTACCCGTCTTACAGCTGCGCCTCTTGGCGTCTTACGCGATCAATGCACGCACCCAGTACGCGTCTTCTATGACCAGGAGCACATCCCACCGATTCCGTGCTCGGAACCTCGTGTGAATCATAACTGCGAGTACCCAGTACCCGTCTTACAGCTGCGCATACCCAGTATGCGTCTGATGGGATCAATGCACGCACCTAGTACGCGTCTTCTATGACCCGATCACACAACCATGTCTCTTTAATTACTCTTTTATCCTTTTGACCATTTCTTTACTCGGCCTCTCTCGGCTCATACCCTTAGTTATCCCTTTTCCACTAGTCTCTCTCATTATTTAATCTTTTAACCTATATTTTCTTCGTTCAACGTTTAACCGCATTCCTCATACCCACTCTCGACCTCTCATACTCGGCCACAGACAAGTTTTAATATACAACATAAGCAATGAATATCACAACTCATAAACATTGATACAACAACATAATAGGGCTAAAACACTTAGCGGGTATACAAATATTTCATCTTATCCCAAGAATACATAATCTTAGTTCATTTATTAGTTTTCCTCACCCTTTACCTTTCTCCCTAATTCTACCCCATGTCTCTTCCCTAACCTAACACCCACTCTTAGCACCCGTTATGAACACACTAGCAACCCAAACCTGAGAAAAGGTAACACTCACTCCTTACCTCAACCCGCGAGAGATAAGAGTTGAGAGCTTGAGTATGGTTTCTTTCTGCTTGTTCGATTCCTTGAGCTTAGAACCCCTTGAACCGCTTCTCTCCTTGCTGCTCACCCAGACACCGAATGCTCAAGGAACGTTCGACATGGTAGAGGAACGGAAGGAAGAAGGGCTTCCAGTTGGTGAGTCTTGATGGGGAAGAAGAAGGAGAGAGAGAGTCACGTGAGTGAGAAGAGAGTGTGCTAAACCTCTAGTGTTGGAGCTTCAGAGAAAAAGGGAGGGAGACGAAAGAAGAAAATGGAGAGTATTGTTGTGTTACTTATGGGTTTTCTTTTATTCTTTTATGAGAATTATTTGTGTGGCTCTCATTGGAGGCTTCTTTGAGAAGCTTAGAATATGTGGACAGGGTTTATTGGCTTCTAAAGGAAGCCACCAACAGTGACTGGACAAAGACATAAAGTGATTGACAACGACAGCTGTACGGAGGGCGTGAAAATCAAGGGATTGGCAACTCAGTGTGAGCTGCCACGGAGAAACAAGGAGACTTCGGCTCGTCACAAAGAGGTAGCAACAGTCCGAGTCTCCTCTCGGTCAACATAGTGCTACTGGTGGCGGTCGGCTTATCCGGTTCGGCATAATCACTAGACTTCGCGTTCATTACTTATTTTGCTCGGCTGAGGTCGGTCCGAGGTCCAGCCTTTACTCATCTGGTCGGTCTACGCTTCCCATTTCGCTCACGGCAGTATACAAACTTCTATGACTTAATCCTATTCTTAAATAAATTTATATTTAAATCTATTATATTAAATATTAAATTTCGGGATGTTACACACATATTCATAACTATTCATATATACACAACATCATGATTAATTAAATTCCTTTCTTTCATTCTCTAATCATTACTCATGTTCACTACCCTATGGTTTTATGTCCTACTAACACTTAGTTCTTAACAAGTATTATATACATACTAGAAACTCATCCGTAAATTAAGGTAATACTCACTCCTTACCTCAAAATACCAGCAATAAAGAAAAACCTTGATTTGAGCTCTAGAACCTAGGGACCTTGAACTTCCTTACTCTTGCTTGCCACCTTAGAATTTCCAATATCCAGTGTTGATAAATAACCCTATTGTGATTGTTGTAGGAGGAAAGTTTGTTGTTACTTTTCTCTATTTCTTGGTTAGAAGGCATGATGTGTGAATTCCTCCATGGTTGATAGCTTAAAAAAATGAAAACCCAAGAGAGAGGGAAAGAGGGAGAGAGACATGTGAGGCTTAAAAGGAAGAGGTTGGATTTAACTCATTGTTGCCTTGATGATGTTGAGGAGGATGCTTGTGTGCTGGTTGATGGTCTATGGCTGGAAGTGGTGATGATGGGCGTGAGCCCTAGCAAAGAAGAAGAAAGGGTTGGATGGAGTAGAATGTGTTGGTGCCAAGAATGAGAGAGGGAGGGACGTATATGATAGAAAGAGGAAGGTGGAGTGTACTGCTAAAATGATTCTTGCCTGAGGAAAAACAATGGGTGATGGGGAAGTAGTGGCTTCATCAAAAAGCCACCCATTTGTGGCCAACAAGGTGCCACACACACGAGACTGTTGATTCCCCTTTTCTTTTCATTTTTTTTTTTGACACCTACACTAATTGATTAGTCTTAAGACTAATCGATTAATTCAATTAGTTTTTCACTTCTTTTCTTTTTCTTCGCCCTTACGAATGCCGTATTTCTTTGTTACCCGTCGGATCTTGCTCAAATTTTGAGACAAGCATCCTAAGACTCTAAACTTAACATCCAACGGTGGAAATTGTGTTTGAAGGATTGGACATTATATTTATAATTTCCTAACTTAGGTTATTCTTAAGATCAAAAATGCTCCTAAATTCCTCTTATTTTGACTGGAATTCACACTCTATATATATTCTATGTTGATTATCATGGTTCATATACTTGGAAATTAAAATTGAGGATGTTACAAAGAACCTATAATTTAACTAATTAGAAATTAGTGTAGCTATGGTATTCGATGAAATGCCTGAAAATGAGTATGAAATATTATTGTTTTAATTAGAACACATATGGAATGATGACTTTATAGCTAAATAATGAAAGACAGGTTATTGTACTAGAATAAGTTCTAGGGTTATGACTTGCATAGTGATGTACGAATTAATTACATGGTTGATGATAATATATTATAATTGTGAGATAAAGATACCAAGACTATTATGAACTTATAGGAAATGTGTTGAATTTGAATTATAGCTAAAAACATGATAATTGAGGAGTAAACTAATAATAACTACCGATATAATGCTAAAGGAAGTGATACTAAAGTAATTACAAATAAATGCAGCAAAAGCTATAAACCTATGAATTTATCATTCTTTTCATTACTTCCCTTTTCATTACTTTGCCTATCTATACTAAAGAACTAGACACAGGGTACTAATATTCCTGATTTTAATCAAGTGTAGACATCAATTTCCATTAACTCTTATATTTTAATTTTCATCATCTTCATTAAAGTTAAGAAGTAAACATTGTTACATTACATTGGAGCTTTCTGTAACACCCCCAATTTATGTTAATGTTATTAAAAATACTTTCGTAAAAATATCGAGCAACGAATAATTTTTTTTTAACTTTTTATTGATTTATCTCCCTTAAAAAAAAGCTTTTTATTGATTTATCAAAATAAAATCTTTACAAAAACTAATGAGTAATGGGGTTACATTTGTATCAAGCACAATATCAATATACAATTCTTTCTTTTCTTTCTCCACTGGAATGTATTTTTCTTTGATAAGAGGCTAACATATGGATTAGACCTAAAATATGGAAAAATTAGGAGTGAGTCATTATCTTATAGACTAAGAAGATAGTAAAGGATAGGTATAAAAATAAACAATCACACATAAGGATCCATATGATGCATGATTTAATTTACTTTTAATTGAGCTTGGATCATAGATGATCTCTTTAACACAGTTTTCCATCATTACCCACATACCTTTTGTAACACCCCAAATTTTAATACCAAAATAAAATGAAAATAATATTGTGTATAGAATTTTCAAAATTATTTACATGTCATTAAGTATTCAAAACATTATGGGAAATAAAAATAAGAATAAGAATGTAAATAACAAAGGAATTTAGTTGCTATATAATTATTTCTTAAGTATTAAGAAAGAATAAGAATAAATTACTTAAATATTAAGAAAATGAATTAAGTATTAAAAACTAATAATTTGGATTGCTTAGATATTAAGAAAATGATTTAGATAAATTACTCAATTATTCAACTGCTTGTTGTGTCATGATATTCTTCCTATCCGTGATCAGTTATATATTATATAGAGGGATACAAGTGGATGGGGTTTTTTACGTTATGTCTGGATGATGATTAGTCAGCTAGTCATTTATTTGGTGTTTGACTATGCTCTGAATCTTTGTGTTTATATTTGTACTACTGGTTGTTGTTCCTAATTCTTCAACTGGGTTGATAATTGAGTATTTCTACCATATTATGCATATATTCGGTCTCAAGAAACTATGTTTAGGGTTTTGCATATTTATTTTTTAGGTTTTTTGGACTGGCCTGATATTTATTAATCTCGTTATCATGTATTAAAGTTGTCCACTGTAATTTATGTAACTTTATTCTTTTATTGAGTACCACAATGTTGTTGTAATAAATTCTCCTTACTAAAAAATGGAATGTCGCTAGACTAGATAAAGAAAAAATTATTCGAGAAAAAAAATGTACATACATTTAACTCATACCATAAATACAAAATACAATGGTCTAGTTTATATATTTAAAATATAAGAGAGAAGGAAAGGTAGTGAGTTAGCAAATAAATTGTGTGACTATCTATAATTGATTATATTTATTACTTGATCGAAAAATTTAGGTTGCCACTTGTTATTTTTATCACTAGCTTATAATATCTTATTCTCTTCGCATCCTCTGTTATTGCAAAATCGGCCATAATCATGGATGAAAATCATGGAATTGACTAGAGAGGATGAACTGATATTGCTTTGAGTGAGGCAGCTAAGAGATAAGAGACATACATGTTGTATAGGGTTCTTAAAACTAATAAGTTAAAACAACAATACACACACCCACACCCCCCCCCCTACACACACACATATATATACACACGCATATGTATGAGTGAGACAGGTTGGATAGCATGCTACCCATCCTTGAGGCCATATAATGGATTTTCTTAAGTTGATATTAATCGCATCAATTTAATAATGTTTTAGAAAACATTTCCACTATGTTTTGGAACATCAAAAAGAAATCATCCCACATTAACTTAACACTTCAAATAACACTTGAGGTTTTTAGTAATAAGGTTGTGTTGAGACAAAGAATTTTAACTTCATATTGATTAAAAGCATTTCAAACTACTCAATGTAGGGAGCATTAAGGTGGAGAAAGATCAGAGGGTCGGGTTTGGAGAATATTTAATTTAGATGTTGAAGAAGTATTTCGAAATTCCATATTGAGAGGAAAAATTTTGAAATCGTCTATCAAACTCTAATCTCAACACTTTACAAATTCTTTCTTCTTACCCGACCTCCACTCTCCTTACCTTAAAGTGACTTGAAAATAAAAGCTTTAAATTCCTAATAATTTAAAATCCCTTATCTAAACATACCCTAAAGAATTTGGTCACTTCAAATTGCGGTCAACCCCACATAGAAAGCCAATATTTGGAGGGTTATGGTCAAGGGAACTTTCTGTTTCTATATCTCAAGTAAGGGATATATCATGGGCAAAGCAGTTAAATACTGTATGCTGGACATTTTAGGCATAGTGTTTTATCATAAACATACATAACCAATAGTTTTGGACATAAAAAGCATATGACTTAAACATTAGTATTAATGTTCTTCATGGCTTAGCTTGTCCAAAAAAATGCGCTTAGTCTAAGTGTGTGAAAATACTTTCATAAATCAGTTTACATACTTAAAATCATACTTTAAACTTTTTGGATAGCAACAACCTTTTACGAAATGTATTTTCTTTTTTTTTTAATCCAAATTCGTTTAAAAGTTTTGGGAACATAGTACATATAGATTCAACAAACCTCAAACATCAACCAAGGCTTTAACATTAAAAATTTACATAAAAACTTGTATACATAAAATAAAAAACATATCCATTTATTAAAATAAATTCTCTCTTTTATTCTAAAAATTCGACCCTTTTCTTTTTATATACATAACATTACTTTTGTAAAACAAACACATACTTGAACACACACAAATAAAGTAGATAAAACATTGTTATACCAAAAGAAAAATATAGAACTTTCTTCACAAAAATCATCTATTTATTTTATAATTCTTAATAGTCATTCCTTACATTCAAAAAATATTTTTCATTACCACATACATTTATTAAAAGAAAAACTTATCTTACCATATTAAGATTCATAAGATTATAGCCATCAAGATAATCATTCCCATAACATCGAATAATACAAATATAATTCTTGTAGTGTTTTAGAAGGTCTATCAAAAATCCCAAAATTTCTTTCAACATTACAAACTTTTAGAACACATGAAATGAAAAAAAAAATGGGTATCTTGGATCCTTAAAAAAATACAATTGAATGCAAGAACTGGCTTCACAATTATTTATATCATTTAGTAGTTATACTTTTCTTAATACAAAAATACTTTCAATCCATAGATACTCATAAGAATATTCATCTTTTCATAGTTAAATACATAAAATCGTAATCTTTCACATAACATCCATATGTAACAAGAAATAAAACACATATACATATAAATATTGTAGTAGTATTAGTAGAGGTTGGAATATTATTATTAGTAGTAGTAGTAGTAGAAGAAGTATTAGTATTAGGAATTTTTTTATGAGATTTAAAAATAATAATTTTCCACAACTAAAGACATGAACAAGAAATGAAAAAGATTAAGAAATACCTTATTAAACCCTTTAAGAAAAGAAGAACACCGATGCAAGGAACTCTAAGACTTCAACAAGATGAGAATACTCCTTGCCTCCTAATCTATATAATCCCACGGTTTTGAACCCAGAGAAGGGAAGAAAATTTTGTTCTTTTGTTTGCTTGAGAAAGTAAAAAGATGATAAGGTTTTGGAGCTCCTATTTATAGATGATTGACAAATAAAATCTGATTAACCCAATTACCTAAATGGGAGTGGGCGTGTACCTTGGGGTCAAAGGGGGGTCAATAAGCTTCTTTTTACTTATGTGGGTTAACTTGGCTTAATAGGAGTCTAGGTACATGCTACTAATTCAGAAAAATCTGAGTTTGAATGTTCATGAACTTCTCCATAGGCAATAAGGAGGGTGTGAGTTCAAGGAGAAAGAGTGAATCTATATTTTCATTTTTTTGTGCCCATAATGAATGATAAAAATGCTAATACCCATACATTTCAAATTTCAAATTCATAAAAGCAAAATAAAAATGTAAAGACTTCCCTCCTCTCATTCTATAATTTACGAATGGTGCAAAATATAGCTACTCAACTTTCATGGAAAGCTAACAACAAGGCCAATATGGGGGAATAAAACATTATTATATTGTTTGAAGGTTCAATTATAAGTATGAATGACAAAAAATAGTTATTATGGGATTTGATAATACATTCTTATTAATTTTCCATATTTAAGTATATCTTTTTATTATATATTAGACTACACGCAGTTGGGTATGACTTTGCTTGATGAAAAGAATAGTGTCATTACTCACGTTATTAGCTATAAATATTCTAAAAAACTACAATTAGAACTAAATCTTATGTAACAAGCACGATTATTAAGTTATGAGGATTCAAACCGAAATAAAAAATAATAACATGACTAATATTTATAGGTATATATTGTTTAGATATTTCACCCAAAAGAAAATTAAAAAAATTAACAAACAAACAAATAAATAAGTAAAATGAAAAAAATGGCTTACTTTGACGTATAAAACAATTTGTTTGAGAGGTGGCATCCTTGGAGTCCCATGATGTGCTTAGTCGCCTTTTAAACCAATCTCCTATGTAATAAGCATAATTAGGTTCGGAGGATTCAAACTAAAATAAAAACTAATAAAATTACTTATATGTATAAAAACTAATAAAAACGTAGAAAAAAAAATATCAGACATGCGCTCAAGCGCCCATCAAGCGCACTCAAACGCTAAAGAATTTCACTGTTTTACTATTACCACAGAAACTCCAGGTTTTCGCGGCGCTTAGGCAGGAGATTGGCGCGCTCAAGCGCGCGTGATTGGGCTCTCAAGTGTCATCCTGAGCGCGCCTGCACCAATCTGGTGCGTGGCTGGTGCGCCATCTAGGTGCCATATGCGCGCCCAAGCGCAAATTAGAATGCGCTGAAGTGCGCGCCGACTTCAAATGGTTAATAAGTCATGAAAAAGGGAGAGAAGCCTAGAAACTTCTCCCCCAAATTCGTCTTACCTTTTTTTATTTTTCAATAGGCATCCAAATTCTCCTTTCTTAACCTCAAAAATCACTCCACAATCACACATACTCTTGGTTACATCATCATCCATTCTCTTCCTCTTCTCAAATCCTTCACTTATATCTCTACCCAATCTTAAATCTCTCTCACTCATCATCCCATCCTCCCAATACTTTGAGTTCTCACTAAATAGGCAAGGAAATAGAGCTTAGAAGTGAGTAATTAAACACAAGGAGAAATGTTTAGAGCAAAGAAAGGAAGCAAGAGAGTTGGTCGTCAAGTTTCTAAGGAAGCTTTCTCTCTCTAGATCACTCCCTCTCCTCAACCAAGGTAAGGGAGGAGTTGTTTTCTTAGCTTAGAGTAAAGGATTAGATAATAATAACATAGAACCTAGGTATTTAAGATATTATACATGATTATAATTTAGAATAGTTTTGTATTAGAAAAACCTAAATTTTGAAAGGAATAGTTGTTTGCTATACTTTGATGATGAATACATTTGATTCCTATCATGATGTTTATATGCTTTGATGTCAAACATACTTGTTTATTATCATGTTATTTATATGATTCCTCTTATCATGATTGAATTTGATGTGTCATGAATGATTAAATTTTAATGTATAATCATGAAGTATCAATTAGAATTTGCATAGAAAATTGGTATATAACCTTACACTAAATCCATTAATAAGGAATTAGCATGTGAAACTCAAGGCCAAAATATATAAATATTACTTGATTATTAACTTAATCGGTTTGAGTCATTTGAATAACCGGTTAAGGTAGTATCAAAAGATATAAATTGGAGTTCCATAATTAAGTCCTTCTTAATCGATTTAGTGCTAAGGCAAAGAGAATTAAGGAATTGAAGCTCCTCAATTGAATTTGCACTGAACTATTATTGTTTTTCCAACCATAAAAACATTCAAGTTTAATTGAGAAGTACGTAGAACATGCATCATACATGGAGTCAAAAGGTGGACGTTAGGGTGTGGGAAAGACATGACGTGAAGGTTCATAGAACCGACGGACGAGAGTGATAAAGTGACTAGGTCGTGCTAATGAAATAACCGCGAGAATTATTGTTGGGTGGAACATCCCGATTTCTAAATCCAAGCTTAATTAGGAAAAGTCTAAGTTAAGCTAATGAAAATCAAAAGAGTAAGTTGGGATGTAGTGAAGAAATCATGGCCAAAGTGTATGTAGGAGTTGAGAAGTATGCCATAGAGTTAGAAGCCACCAATACATAACAATATGTTGATGTAATCGATTACAATCATTCTGTGAGGTAACTAAGCCTTAGCAAAGAGCAAGGGGGTTTAAGTGTAGTGGCTCGGACCTCGGTCCGACCAAATTTGATCTTAGCTGACCAAAAGCGAGGTTCGATCAGAGTCATAAGCCGACCTCTAGTGAGGTTCAGAGTCATAAGCCGACCTCATTCCGACTAATACCCCTTGTCAGACGACCACAACGAGCCATCTCATGTCAGCCGATCTAATCAGTAACCAGCCTTTTCCTATTTAGAGGACTGTGGACCGACCAACGAGCGACGTTCGGGGTCGCGGATCCACCTTAACCGAAGTAAGCCGAGCAGCGAACATCACACTGTTAGGTTACCCCGTAAACTTGGGATGAGCTCGAATAACCGTACCGAGCTCATGAAGAACGAGCTCGTGAGGGTCGAACAGTTATCACCGAGCGCATCTACAACCGAGCTCATCTATCTCACCGAGATCATATATCTCACCGAGATCATCTACAACCGAGTCATCTATCTCACCGAGATCATATTGTTGGAAACTAACAAGCGGGCTAAGCAATTACTAGAGGGGGGTGAATAATAATTTGAAGCAGTAATACCAAATATTTCGAATGATATTAAAAGAATTGAGCAGAAACTGATTTTTCTGGAAAAGACTCGAAATACTCGAGTCTTTCAAGATATACTCGAGTCTTGAGCTCGAACTACTCGAGTATTCTGAGAAATACTCGAGTCTTTCGTATCAGATATTAACTAAACCAGAAACGAAAAATCAACAACTCACTTCAAAACAATCCAATACAAAACAGAAACTTATCTAACAGAATAGCAAGCAATTTAAATAACTTTTAACACTTGAAAAATACTTAGATTCCTTGAACTTGCTACCCAATTAGACAAATCCTATTTCTTTGAGAAGCTTTAAGTTGTTTGAGCAAGAATATAAATTGAAAGCTATAAATCAACACTCAAGCAAATTTTATCCTGGTTCACTCCAACAATGAGCTACATCCAGTCCTCCTAACCACGTTAGGAGATTTTTCTATAAATCAAATTGTTAGAAATTACAAGGATTAATTGAGATAGCCTCACTCAACCTAACCCTTCAAAAGTGTACCAAACTCTTGATTTCTACCCCAATTTGATTCCGGTGACGAAGAACTCTTCTAAAGCTTCCTTGAACTCCCTTCAAGAAGCTCCACCGGGCTAAGAACTTCTTAGTCTTGTGCTTGAGAACCTCTCAAGACTCCAAAACCCTAAGCCACTTAGGGTTTGCTTGGGAACAATCCAAGACTTTGAATCAACAAGCTTTTAGTATGTGTATTACGAATCTCACAATGGATTCGCACAAATAAACACAACTCAATATAGAAATTGAGACCTAAAACTCAACTTGAGAAGAGAATAACAATATGAGTGCAAAGTTGAGTTTTGTGAATTAACACTTGAGAAGAAGAATTAATGAAAGCTTGTAATGATTTTTCTCTAGTTGTCTTGTTTGTTCTTGTGCAAATCAAAGAGAAATTTTACAATGAAGTTTTGAAGTTGTTCTCTAGAGTTGGGAAAGACTCAAGTGCCCTAGGATGGGTTTTTGAGTCTTTCCAAAGTCATTATTTTTGCTGACTGGACCTAAAGACTCGAGTCTTTTGGCCAATACTCGAGTTCTTTGGCCACGCTGGAAAGATCCGTTGCACAAACAAGACTAACGGCTATATTTGCTGATCTGGCATAAATACTCGAGTCTTTTTCAGAATACTCGAGTATTTTGATCAGACATAGTAAAAATTAATTTTCTGTTTTGTTTTTCTTCTCAAGTATTAATTTTGGTTAATCTCAACCTAATATTCATATTACTTATTTTATTCTTAGAAGAGATTAACTATTTCTACCCACTCTCAACATAAATGAAAAATTACAATTACAATCCAATTGAGAATGAGTGATCACTTGTCTTCTTTCTTGAATTCTTGTTGTTGTTGATGTTGCAATGACTTCAAGGCTTGATTATTAATTACTTTGTCATCATCAAAATCAAATCCACATAATTAGGAGCATTGAATTTACAATCTCCCCCTTTTTGGTGATGACAAAATAATTAACACTTGTTGAGCTTGATACCTCTTGAAGATGCTTACACATGAAGATACTTGTGAGGCAACTCCCCCTCACTACAAGATCCTCTTAACCTGTCTAAAAATTCAGCTTGTGCTAGCAAAGAGTTATAAAATTTTAATTACATCAACAAACTTATTACAGGCGCATATCATGGTATCATAGCAACCATCAGACATCAGAGCAAATACCATATCATGAAGTGCATTATCAGAGCATATATGAAAATTTAGTTGCAGCAACAACTTAACAAGATTTTAAAAACAAGTGTTGACTCTCCCCTTTTTGTCATGAGCCAAAAAGATGTAACATTTTGAGAAAAAGATAAGGGGAGGAGAACATCATATTTGGAAACCCCATACCCAAATATGTAATAGAACATATATAACATAAAACGAAGAGCTCCCCCTGAAGCTTAGCATCAAAAATACAATAAAAATAACATAGAGTTTCAAAGACTAACTTCCAAAGTACATAAAGTTCAAAAAAGACATAAGACTTAAAACCATACAAATCTAAAAACAACAACATCAAAACATTGATGGAGTGCATCATCTGGAGGAGGGTAAAATCGAGTAAAGGCCGCCATCATCTCATCAAACCGACGGTTCATCTGATCCGAGTGCTGGTCCAAGCGGGAGTAGAGCATAGCGGACTGTGCACCCATTCTAGCATCCAGACTTGCAATCTCATCGCGCTGAGCATCTACAACAGACGCAAGAGAATCCACCCTCCCATCGAGGGTATCCAGCCACGAGATGACATTTTCCCTCCACTCCGAGCTATTAAACCCAAACTGAGAACCAGTAAAATCATCAAAGTTAATCTCGTCCTCAATTGGATTCCCACCTTCAGCTTCCTCAAATGCTGCAGCTTCTTCCTCTAATTGCTCAACCCCAAATCCTTGTTGAGCTGCAACATTTTCTCCCCTTTCCAAATTTGCCACATCCGATTGGTACAAGTACTCGCCAGAGGGTGCATGAAATACCATGCCTTGAAGTTTGAGAGTACCATTGTTTAGGCAATGCTGGTTGACATGAAGGGTCATGGACTCTTCATTGGGTGGAATAGGCACACGGAAATAGGTCAAGAGGCGTGACACATGCATAGGATAAGGTAGGGACTTAGGGTGCTTAGATCTGGCAGCAGCTAGCATCCTATCCATAATGATGCGACACCAATTCAACGTCTCATTGTTAAGAATGGCACTCACAATCCTAAGCTCATTGTTGGTTGGTTTTGCATAGTTCGGTGAGGTTTGGGGAACTAGCTGATGGCACACAATATAATGCAGAACCCTAGACTGAGCGGTCATCATGGAAGAGTGCTTAGTCCCTTCAGTCCAGACACGACCGGGGCGCAAAAGACTTTGAAAAATTTGATCGGCATTCGCCCTTAAAGAGTTGTCCCCGTGTCGTGAAGGCCCGAAGACATGATGCAAATCCTTAACTCTAATAGTGAATCTAACACCTTCAACCATGGATTCCATAACATTATTGTTCAGCCTAAGGTTCGCATAGAAAGTTCTAACTAATCTAGGATAAACAGGGCCATTAAATTCCATAAATTTTATGAGCTTCTGTTCCCTAAGGTTAGGAATGAAGGAAAAGCCCTTACTTTGAAGAAAGGCACAGTTTACCCAGCTGATGACTCCAAACCCTCTTGAAGAAAATCCATTGAATTTATCCAAGCACTCGGCTTCTTGATAATATTCAAGGATATCTTCGTCGGACGACGATTCAGTGATCCTTACTCGTTTCCCATGCCTAGAGGATGAAGCCATTGAAGAACTTTTTGAAAAAGTTGAAGTTTTTGGGAAGTTAGGGTTTGAAAAGGGGGTAGCGAATTTGAAGATGAAAACGCTTGAAATTTGTTGAAATAATTGAGGAAAAGTGTTTAAGAGATGTTAATCTAATGAGTTTTGGCAAAAATTTGGAAGAAATCTGAGTTTGGATGAGAAAATCGATTGAAAACTGAGAGAGAAGAAAAAGCAGTTCAAAGAAACTCGAGTGGAATGAAGAGAATGGTGCTGAAGTTATATATAAAGGTTGCGAAATACTCGAGTATTTTTCTCAATACTCGAGTAGTTCTTGAAGAATGGCTCGAGTCTTGAAGGAAATACTCGAGTCTTTTAAGACTCAGCACCAGGGTCAGCCCAAATACTCGAGTAAAATGGAGGGACTCGAGTTTGGTCAGAAAATCAATTTTTCAGGAAAACAAAATGACTCGAGTCTTTATGGAAAACTCGAGTTTGGCCAGAAAGTGCCAATTTTGAGATTTTGGAAAGACTCGAGTGATTTTGGAAACACTCGATTGTTTTTGTCAGACCCTCAATAAAAACTTTTTCAATTTAAAACTGAATTAATTTGATTTAAAACACTCGAGTCTTTTGAAAAGAACTCGAGTCTTTTTGACAGATAAGGATTTTGAACACAATTTTAAACGAGCAAACACAAATCAAACACAATGAGCTTCAATGCCAACTTGGAATTCAATATAGAATCACACACAATTAATACACAATATTCAGAGCATCATCAAGGACAATCTTAACTAAGAATCAAGAACAAATTAGAATAAGACTAATATGGTGATTTTTCAAAATGACACAAAATGAAATTAGCCTATATTAGATTCATCTAAAATACCAAGTTCTCTCCTTATATGATAGAAAGTGTCCCTTGGTAGAGGTTTTGTAAAAATGTCGGCTAATTGATTTGTGGTACTAACAAATTCAATTGTACAATCACCTTTTTGCACATGATCTCAAAAAGTGGTGTCTTATTTCAATGTGTTTGGTTCTTGAGTGATACACCGGATTCTTGGTCAAATTGATTGCACTCGTGTTATCGCATCTAATAGGAATATTTTCAAGTTTCAAACCAAAATCCGATAATTGTTGTTTCATCCATAATAGTTGAGCACAACAACTGCCGGCTGCGATATATTCCGCTTCGGCGGTAGAAAGAGCAACACAAGCTTGCTTTTTAGAAAACCAAGACACCAATGAACTTCCCAAGAAATGGCAAGTACCACTGGTGCTTTTGCGATCAAGCTTGCATCCCGCGAAATCGGAATCCGAGTAACCAACTAAACTAAGATTGGCATCAGCAGGATACCATAAACCAGTGTTAATTGTTCCTTTTAGATACTTAAATATATGCTTAACTGCGGATAGGTGAGATTCTTTAGGATTAGCTTGAAATCAAGCACAAATGCATACACTAAACATAATATCCGGTCTAGATGAAGTGAGATATAGGAGACTACCTATCATTCCCCTATATTTACTAACATCAACCGGGATACCTTGTTCATCCTTGTGTAGGTAGCATGATGTGCTCATTGGAGTGTAGGCTTCTTTGCATTTGTCCAATCCGAACTTTTCAAGGAGCTCTTTGCAATATTTCCCTTGATGTACAAATGTCCCCTCCTTGACTTGCTTTATTTGTAAGCCTAGGAAGAACTTGAGCTCTCTCATCATTGACATTTCAAATTCCTTTTTCATCAAATTAGAAAACTTTCTACAAAGAGACACGTTAGTAGCACCGAATATGATATCATCAACATAGATTTGTACTAACAATATGTCATCTTTGGTTTTATAAATGAATAGTGTATTATCAACCTTCCCTCTTTGAAACTTATTTTCTAATAGAAAGGAACTCAATCGATCGTTCCAAGCTCTAGGAGCTTGTTTCAATCCATAAAGTGCCTTTTTCAATTTATAAACGTGGTTTGGAAATTCACTATTTTCAAAACCGGGGTGTTGTTTGACATACGCTTATTCATTTATAAACCCATTCAAGGAAGCACTTTTAACATCCATTTGATATAAAGTGAATTTCATGATTGATGCAAAAGCAAGTAAAATTCGGATAGCTTCAAGACGTGCAACCGGAGCAAAGGTCTCATCATAATCGATACCTTCCTCTTGGTTGTACCCTTGAGCCACTAGTCTAGCTTTGTTTCTTATAATCAACCCGGATTCATCAAGTTTGTTTCTATAAATCCATTTAGTGCCAATTATGGTATGATCATTGGGTTTAGGGACTAGATCCTAAACTTCATTTCTTGCAAATTGGTTCAATTCTTCTTGCATAGCAAGAAACCAATGTTCATCCTTAATGGCCTTTTTAATTGAATCGAGTTCAATTTGAGAAACAAAGGAGACATAGTTGCAAATGTTTTGAATAGACCTACGAGTTAGTACTCCCTTTGACATATCTCCTATGACATTGTCTATAGGATGAGCCTTGACCGATTTCCAAGTTGGAGGAAGTTCTTGTTTAACTTCACCTTCATCACTCTTTGATTTCTCTCTCTCTTTTTCTTCATTTGAAAAATCAATGCCATCTTCACTAGCATCACATAAAACACTATCTTCTTTCGAAGACTCATTAAAAACAACATGAATCGATTCTTCAATTGTTAAAGTTCTTTTATTGAAAATTCTATAAGCTTTACTATGAGAAGAATAGCCTAAAAATATGCCTTCATCGGATTTGGAATCAAACTTGCCAAGGTTTTCTTTTCCATTGTTTAAAACAAAAACTTTGCATCCGAAGACTTGAAAATGAGATATGTTTGGCTTTCTTCCTTTGTAAAGTTCATAGGGGGTTTTATCCAAAGAGGGCCTTATCAAAATTCGATTTAAAACATAGCAAGCCGTACTGACGGCATCAGCCCAAAAATATTGAGGTACTTGAAAATTATTTAACATGGTTCTAGCAAGTTCCTCTAGCACCCTATTTTTCCGCTCTACCACTCCATTTTGTTCCGGAGTTCTTGGTGCGGAGAATTGGTGCTCAATACCATTTTTAGCACAAAACCTATCAAATTTGTGGTTTTCAAATTCACCACCATGATCGGTACGTATAATAATTACTTTTTGATTCACTTGGTTTTGCAAAAGTTTGACATGATGTTTAAAAGATTTGTAGGTCTCACTCTTTGTAGTTAAAAATAGAGTCCAAGTAAACCTAGAGAAGTCATCAACAATCACCAATGCATAATAGTTACCACCAAAGCTTTTTACTTGTGATGGTCCAAACAAGTCCATATGAAGCAATTCTAATGGCCTTGATGTGGACATCACCATTTTTTATCCAAAGATGTTTTTAGTTTGTTTACACTTCTTGCAAGGAGAACAAACACCTTCAATAGAAAAATTTAGCTTTGGTAAACCAACTACTAGATCTTTAGATTGTATTTTCGGTTGGTTTTGGCCTCAAAATCTCGAGAGGGGGGATGAATCGAGTTTTATTATGTATTGAAAAATTCGTACCAAATTAAAAAAAATAGTTTTAAGACGGAGAGATTAAGCGTTGTTATGGATCGCGAAAACGTTAGAAAAATATAATCGAGTAGCGCGGAAACGTAAATAAAGTAAATATGCGGAAAGTAAAAGATAAGGGTTAGAAAAGCTTGCACCGGTGATTTTATACTGGTTCAGCCTTCCCGTCGAAAGGCCTAGTCCAGTCCCCAAGCGACCCGCCTGAGAGTTCTTATAACCAAGCAATAGAGCCGCACCTACTAGGAACCTCCGTTCGCTAGGGACCTCAATCACACAGCAGGGTTCCTCGCCCTACGACGTATCACAACGTCCACTAAGGGATACTCTCCCTAATCACTAAGGTTTAGAATGAATGCGATTGCGATTACAATAGCTTTGTGTGTTCTCAAAACACAGATACAACAATAAGCTCTATGATAGTGAAGTAGTGGTTCTCTAGATGTTACTCAGCCAATAAGAGTTTGTTCTTCAAAAAGTACGAACAATGAAAAGCACAAGTCTAGAGAAGAAGATGAAGAAGAAACGTGCAACGTGAATGAAAAAATGTTATGATCAAAAAAATTCTTCTTTAACGTGTTGGAGTGAACCTCTTTTAAAAAGAAAAGGAATTTTGAATTAAGTAAAACAAATCAAATCAGAATAATAAAAGATTTGTAATAAGTTTTAAAATCAAAATAAAATCAAAACGATTTTCGAAATAATAAAAAGATTTGATTCTTAAAACCAAAAAGGAAATAATTCAAATTTAAATTCATTTTCGAAATAAAATAAAATATATCAGAATCTTTTATATAAAAACAAATCAGGAAATAATAAAAATGATTCTGACACGTTTTTCAATAAATCAAGAAATAATCGATTACATAGAAGCAATAATCGATTACTTCTACAAAAATAGAAATTCTTAAAACATTTGAAAAACATGTAATCGATTAGGCTAAGAATAGTTAATCGATTACATCACTCCTGTTCATTATGTGATGCAACTATAATAATCGATTACACTGAGGAGTTAATCGATTACTAAGCCTCTGGTTTGCATATGATGCAACATCATGTAATCGATTACTACAAACCTTGTAATCGATTACAAAGCCTCTGAAAAATATATGATGCAACAATTATAATCGATTACCTGACCAATGTAATCGATTACTTCCATAAGAAAGTAACTGATTAACACAAATCACTTAATCGATTACAACCTCTCTGATTTTTCTATGATGCAACAAAGTTAATCGATTACTTTAGCAAATAATTGATTACTCCCTCTTGCACACATATAAATATACAGAGTTTTGTAACATCAATTATTTTACTAAGGTTAAATGCAGAAAATACATTTTTCATGCAAAAGCACATTTTTCTTCTTCTCTCTAAAATGAAAAACTTATTGGCTTTGTAACTACTTAAAGAAACAGAACTTCATTACCTTACATTTGATCTAAAGATAAGGCTTCTATTATATGCTTGCTTGAGTCTTCAATCTTCTAGGCTTGCACTTGTGAGCTTGAACTTGAGTTGGTTTGTTATCATCAAAACATATAATTGTATTCCTTTGAAGTCCATAGAGAGTTTGAAACATGCCTTCCAACCAGCTTGACTTCCAACACTCCCCCTTTTTGATGATGACAAACACCCATTCTGATATGCTCTTTACTATCTGCATCACAAGTGTTATACAAGCAGAAATAGATATATAATAATGAAACCTTCCTTAGAATCATAAAATACAGGAAAAATAATGGATTATTTCATCTCCCCCTGTATGAATGCTTAAAAATATATCATTTCGATTCAAGCATCCTTCCAGAATAATGGATTATATCTTCTCCCCCTGAATGTATTAGCCAATAAAAATTAGCCAATAATATCAGATAATATCAGAATCTCTCTCCCCCTTTTGTAATCATAAAAAAGATGTGCAATCTCCCCCTGAAACACTAAGAAGATGCATCAATAATAACATGAGAGATAAAAGATTCACATATTCAAAAGAGGTGAGAGGCAGAAGCTAGACCAATTTCTCTACGAATAAAAAAGAAATTTTCTTTTGGAAGCGGTTTCGTAAAGATATCAGCCAACTGCCGCGAAGTATCAACATACTCAATAATGCAATCACCTTTCTGAATATGATCACGAATAAAATGGTGTCGAATCTCGATATGCTTCGTTCGAGAATGTTGCACTGGGTTTTTGGTAATAGAAATAGCACTGGTATTATCACATTTAATAGGAATGTGATCTAGACTTACACCAAAGTCTAAGAGTTGTTGTTTTAACCATAAAATCTGAGCGCAACAACTACCCGCGGCTACATATTCAGCCTCAGCTGTAGATAGGGCAACACTAGACTGTTTCTTACTAGCCCATGATACCAATGAATTGCCAAGAAGATGACAAGTGTCGCTAGTGCTTTTTCTATCTACTTTGCAACCAGCAAAGTCAGAATCAGAATACCCAACAAGATTACAAGATGAACCTTTGGGGTACCACAAACCCATATCAGTTGTGCCAGACAGATATTTCATTATACGCTTGGCAGCAACCATGTGCGTTTCTTTTGGATTCGACTGGAACCGAGCACAAAGACACACACTAAACATGATATCCGGCCTACTTGCCGTCAAATATAGAAGGGATCCGATAATACCTCGATACTTTGTAATTTCTACGGATTTACCTCCTTCGTCTTTGTCCAAGTAGCATGATGTACTTATCGGTGTTGCAACTGCCTTGGCTTTATCCATGCCAAATCTTTTCAATAATTCCTTGCAGTATTTAGTTTGACTAATAAAGATTCCATCCTTTGCTTGCTTTATTTGTAAACCCAGGAAAAAGTTCAGCTAGCCCATCATAGACATTTCGAACTCTTCCTGCATCATACTAGAAAACTCCTTGCAAAGGATTTCATTAGTAGCACCGAATATAATATCATCTACATAAATCTGAACTAAAAGAATGTCCTTTCCTTTATTTTTAATAAAAAGTGTGTTATCAACCTTCCCTCTTTCAAAGTTATTTTTTAATAAAAACTTGCTAAGACGGTCGTACCACGCTCTAGGAGCTTGTTTTAAACCGTACAAAGCCTTTTTCAACTTATAAACATAATCAGGGTGTTCATAACTTTCAAAGCCAGGAGGTTGACACACATAAACTTCCTCATTTATAAAACCATTAAGAAAGGCACTCTTTACGTCCATCTGATATAATTTAAAATCTAAAATGCATGCAAATGCTAATAGCAGTCTAATGGCTTCCAACTTAGCAACAGGGGCAAATGTTTCCTCATAATCTATCCCCTCTTCCTGGTTGTAACCTTGTGCAACTAGCCTAGATTTGTTTCGAACAATTAAACCAGCCTCATCAAGTTTATTTTTATAAATCCACTTAAGTCCAATAATAGGATGAGACTCGGGCCTAGGAACAAGTTCCCATACCTGATTTCTTTCGAACTGGTTTAATTCTTCTTGCATTGCCAAAAGCCAATGCTCATCAAGTATTGCCTCAGAATAATTCTTTGGCTCTACTTGAGAAACAAATGCAAAGAAGTTACACAGATTGCTAATAGAGTTGCGAGTACTTACACCTTTAGAAATGTCTCCGATGATTTGATCAATAGGATGATGCCTTGATGTTTTCCACTCCTTAGGCAAATCAGTGTTGAGTTCCATTGATTGTTCTTGATTTTTCTCCTCAACATTTTCAACTAAAATTTCATTGCTTCCGGATTGATCCTTTGATTTATCATTTTGCTCCTCATCCTCATCAATGAATAATTCTCCAAGAATACCTGAAAAATCATTAGCAGATACCTTTCCCAACCTTCTGGGATCGGATTCGTCAAATGATACATGAATAGATTCTTCAATAGTATTACGAGATTTATTGTATATCCTATAGGCTTTGCTAGAAGCAGAATAACCAAGAAATATACCCTCATTAGCTCTAGCCTCAAAAGATCCTAGATTTTCTCTACCATTATTATGCATAAAACATTTACATCCAAAAACTCGAAGATGGGAAATATTAGGTTTTCTCCCCTTGTACAGCTCATAGGGGGTTTTCTTTAAAATAGGCCTAATCAAAACACGGTTCATAACATAACATGCTGTACTCACTGCATCGGCCCAAAAATATGCAGGCAAATTCATGTCATTAAGCATTGTTCTAGAAAGCTCTTTTAATGAACGATTTTTCCTCTCCACAACCCCATTTTGTTCTGGAGTCCTTGGAGCTGAAAAATAATGCTTGATTCCATGTTTTTCGCAAAACTTTTCAAAACTATGATTTTCAAATTCTCCACCATGATTAGTTCTAATGGATGTAATGCTCAAATGCAATTGGTTTTGAATAATCTTGGCTAGCTTTTTAAATTCATGAAATGTGTCATTTTTATAAGTAATAAAAAGCGTCCATGTATACCTAGAATAGTCATCCACAATAACCAAACAATAATAGTTGCCACCAAAGCTTTTAGTTTGACACGGTCCAAAAAGATCCATATGTAAAAGTTCCAAAGGCCTTTGAGTTGGAACAAGATTTTTAGAAGGAAAATTGGCCCTTGTGAGTTTTGATTTTGAACAAGGATCACATTTTTCAGAAAAGGAAAAATTTTGCTTTGGCAAACCAACTACTAAGTTTTTAGAAGAAATTTTGTTTAAATGAGCCATGTGGATGTGACCTATTCTACGATGCCACAGCCACGATTTATCCTCTTTAGATAATAAACATTTAGCATCATTTGAGGGAATTGAATCGAAATCAATAATATATACATTGTTTATCCTGCGAGCAATTAGCTTAATAAGATTATCAATTTTTCCCTCGATAATACATCTATCAGAATCAAATATAACCCTATTGCCCTTATCACACAATTGACTAATGCTTAGCAAATTGTACTTTAGGCCCTCAACATGTAATACATTTTCAATGCAAGGGTTAGGAGGTGTACCAATTTTACCGATTCCAATGATCTTTCCTTGATTGTTATCTCCGAAGGTCACATATCCTTGGTCCTTAGGCACGAGATGCGAGAATTTGGATTTATCTCCAGTCATATGTTTTGAGCATCCGCTGTCCAAGTACCACCATGATTTTCTTCCTTCCGGAGTAACCTACAAGCAAAGATTCAAGGTTTCTTTTTAGGTACCCATATCTTTTTGGGTCCTTGAGCGTTAGTATAGCCATAGTTTAAGTCATGCCACCTTTTAGCTTCATTGTTCGGTTTAACGAACTTCACTTTTCGGTGTATGCATTCATGTGCACCATGGCCCTTTTTACCACAAATATGACATATAATAAGAGGTTTCTTATGATTACTGGCAGGGACAAAAATAGTACTAAGCTTCTTTTGATGCCTACCAGGTTGATATCCTAAACCCGCTCTATTAAAGAAACATTTTTGCCTACCTAACATTAAATTTAAAGTATTTCTACCTTTTGTAAACTTAGCAAGGGATTCTTTTAAATCTTCAATTTCTTTAACCAGATCCTTGCAGAATTTACACGAAGAAGAACTAGCTTTAAGTTTAATGTCATTACTAGAAGTGTTTGAGGAATTTTTTAAAGTCAAATTCAGCTCCTTATTTTGATTTTTCAAAAATTCATTTTCTTTTGAAAGCTCTTTATTCTTTTCTAAAAGAGAGGCTGAATTTTTATTTTCTAGAGAAACCAATAAGGATATCCTCATTGATTCCTCATGTAATTCTTCAAAAGCTTCAAGTAATTCATCATAAGAAAAATTTGGTTCAGAAGTTACCTCATTTTCGTGAGCCATCAAGCACAGGTTGGCGGTTTCTTCTTGTTCGTCTGAATCCTCATCCGAACTTCCATCATTGTCCAGCCACGCCAAGTATGCTTGCTTTCCCTTCTTTGAACTTGAGGTGCCTTTTTCTGAATTCTCTTTCTTTTTCAATTGATAGCAATCTGCTCGAATATGACCAGGCTTGCCACACTCATGACATGTGATGGTTGAGCCTCCACTTTTGTTGTTGTCTCTTCGGTTGAAATTCTTCTTCCTCAGAAATTTTCCGAACTTCTTCACCAATAGACCCATGTGTTCATCATTGATCAGTTCTTTGTCCGAGTCACTATCTGGTGCAGGTGCTTCAGCCTTGAAAGCCAAACTTTTGACTTTCTTGTTCTCTTCTTCATGCTGAGCTAACCTCTTCAGTTCACTTTCATGTTCTTGTAATTTTCCAAACAGAGTTGCCAGCGTCATTGTTGAGAGATTTCTTGATTCAGCGATTGCTGTCACTTTAGGTTACCAATCTCTTCCCAAACATCTTAGCACTTTGTTGATGAGATCCTCATTGGTGAATTTCTTCCCCAATGTTGTCAGTTGATTTACTATCATTGTGAAGCGTTTTTGGATCTCTTGAATTGATTCTCCATCTTTCATTCTGAATAGTTCATATTCACCAGTTAATGTATTGATTCTTGACCTCTTTACTTCCGTTGTTCCTTCATGCGTGACTTCCAGTGTATCCCACATTTGTTGTGCTGTCTCGCATGTTGAAATCCTGAAAAACTCATCATAGCTCAAAGCAGATGTTATAATATTTTTCGCTTTCAAGTCGTATTGGACTCTACGTTCCTCCTCCTCCGTCCACTCAGCCATAGGCTTTTCGACGGTGTTACCATTAACCACATAGGTAGGAACATAGGGACCATTTACGACGGCATCCCAAACTTTTAATCCTACTCCTTGAATAAAAATTTTCATACGGGCTTTCGAATACGCGTACCCTACGCCATCAAACATGGGAGGACGGTTAATAGAACTCCCTTCACCTCCAAACAGAGAGTTTGAAGCCATACTCTTGAGACGGTGATCGAGGCCGTACCCGATACAAATAAAAACAGTTTAAGTATAGTACTAGGAAGTGACTCCTAGGTCGTCTCCCAAGGAATATCTTATCAAGCAAAAGGTCGAACACATAGTATGCATAGAAAACAGGGGGTTTTTTTTGTATTGAATATTGAATAATTGAAATCAAAACAGAATTAAATCAAAACGAAGAAACAGATAAGGAAAAGCGGATAAACCCCTTTGGCTCGCGTTCACAACTCTATCATCGGTCACAAAAGATCAATTTCTTTCCTCTTCACTGTCCAACTCGTGAGAATTAAATACTAAGCGAAAATTCAATTCTCACCCCAAAACCCAAACCTCTAATTAAGCATTAAAAGCCAAAGCATGGAGTTTTTACGAGTTTGCATAAATTAAGCATTCATACACATGGATTATCTCTATATAATGGAACTAAGCGAACCATAACATATCAATAAGCATGAAAACAGTGAATAAAAACGAAATAGCATTAAGAACAAAACCTCAAGAGTATGTGATACATTACCAAAGGGATTTAACCTAAGAGTTTAGCCTTCCATGAAGAAAAATACCAAAAAAACATGTAGAAAAGGAAGAGAGAGAAACCCTAGCAGCCACCACAAGCTTGGAGAGCAAAACTAAGCCTTCTCTAAGAGAGAGAATGTAAAAAAACGTGAATGGAAGCTCTCTCCAAGGGTTTACACGAATTTGGCTTTTTAAATCACAAAACGGGCCTAAATCATGGGCCCAAATCCTAAGGAAAGCTTAATCTCTAAATTAAATCTAAAAAATATCTTATAGATAAAATCTAAATCTTAAAAGATATAACTAAATCTCAACTAATCCTAAAGATAGATTACAATCTTCACTTCATCATATATCTTCTCTTCCAACATTAAATCTTCATTCCCAAAATGTCCAAAAAGCCCTAGTGCCAAATATGACCTGAAAATAGAAATAGAATTAATTAGGCTAAATAATCCCAAATTAAACAATATTCAGAATATTAGTCCAATAAACTCTAAATCACTAAATCAAGCTAAACAATGTCAAATAGGCAACAAGTATCAATAATAGGAGTAAAATAATGCAAGGAATAATGGGAAATAAAATGCTCATCAAACACCCCCACACTTATCCTTTTGCACTCCTGGGCAAAACTAAGAATTAGGACTGAGAAAATCAATATGCACCAAAGTGAATCATGTAACAAGATTACTAAAACTAATGAATGCAAACCTAAGAGATTACATACTTCACAATGAATTCTAGGAAATGCAAAGAAATGGGCAAAATCGAGCACACGAAGAAAATAAGGACCAAAGAATCAAGGCATTCATGAACATCATCCAATTATTTCAAATATGCAAAGAAAACCAATGATATCTGGTGCAGGTGCTTCAGCCTTGAAAGCCAAACTTTTGACTTTCTTGTTCTCTTCTTCATGCTGAGCTAACCTCTTCAGTTCACTTTCATGTTCTTGTAATTTTCCAAACAGAGTTGCCAGCGTCATTGTTGAGAGATTTCTTGATTCAGCGATTGCTGTCACTTTAGGTTGCCAATCTCTTCCCAAACATCTTAGCACTTTGTTGATGAGATCCTCATTGGTGAATTTCTTCCCCAATGTTGTCAGTTGATTTACTATCATTGTGAAGCGTTTTTGGATCTCTTGAATTGATTCTCCATCTTTCATTCTGAATAGTTCATATTCACCAGTTAATGTATTGATTCTTGACCTCTTTACTTCCGTTGTTCCTTCATGCGTGACTTCCAGTGTATCCCACATTTGTTGTGTTGTCTCGCATGTTGAAATCCTGAAAAACTCATCATAGCTCAAAGCAGATGTTATAATATTTTTCGCTTTCAAGTCGTATTGGACTCTACGTTCCTCCTCCTCCGTCCACTCAGCCATAGGCTTTTCGACGGTGTTACCATTAACCACATAGGTAGGAACATAGGGACCATTTACGACGGCATCCCAAACTTTTAATCCTACTCCTTGAATAAAAAACTTCATACGGGTTTTCCAATACGCGTACCCTACCCCATCAAACATGGGAGGACGGTTAATAGAACTCCCTTCACCTCCAAACAGAGAGTTTGAAGCCATACTCTTGAGACGGTTAAGTCTTAACACAAGAGACTAGCTCTGATGCCAATTGTTGGTTTTGGCCTCAAAATCTCGAGAGGGGGGGTGAATCGAGTTTTATTATGTATTGAAAAATTCGTACCAAATTAAAAAAATAGTTTTAAGACGGAGAGATTAAGCATTGTTATGGATCGCGAAAACGTTAGAAAAATATAATCGAGTAGCGCGGAAACATAAATAAAGTAAATATGCGGAAAGTAAAAGATAAGGGTTAGAAAAGCTTGCACCGGTGATTTTATACTGGTTCAGCCTTCCCGTCGAAAGGCCTAGTCCAGTCCCCAAGCGACCCGCCTGAGAGTTCTTATAACCAAGCAATAGAGCCGCACCCTATTACAACCAAGAGCACCCCGCACACTACTAGGAACCTCCGTTCGCTAGGGGCCTCAATCACACAGCAGGGTTCCTCGCCCTACGACGTATCACAATGTCCACTAAGGGATACTCTCCCTAATCACTGAGGTTTAGAATGAATGCGATTGCGATTACAATAGCTTTGTGTGTTCTCAAAACACAGATACAACAATAAGCTCTATGATAGTGAAGTAGTGGTTCTCTAGATGTTACTCAGCCAATAAGAGTTTGTTCTTCAAAAAGTATGAACAATGAAAAGCACAAGTCTAGAGAAGAAGATGAAGAAGAAACGTGCAACGTGAATGAAAAAATGTTCTGATCAAAAAAATTCTTCTTTAACGTGTTGGAGTGAACCTCTTTTAAAAAGAAAAGGAATTTTGAATTAAGTAAAACAAATCAAATCAGAATAATAAAAGATTTGTAATAAGTTTTAAAATCAAAATAAAATCAAAACGATTTTCGAAATAATAAAAAGATTTGATTCTTAAAACCAAAAAGGAAATAATTCAAATTTAAATTCATTTTCGAAATAAAATAAAATATATCATAATCTTTTATATAAAAACAAATCAGGAAATAATAAAAATGATTCCGACACGTTTTTCAATAAATCAAGAAATAATCGATTACATAGAAGCAATAATCGATTACTTCTACAAAAATAGAAATTCTTAAAACATTTGAAAAACATGTAATCGATTAGGCTAAGAATAGTTAATCGATTACATCACTCCTGTTCATTATGTGATGCAACTATAATAATCGATTACACTGAGGAGTTAATCGATTACTAAGCCTCTGGTTTGCATATGATGCAACATCATGTAATCGATTACTACAAACCTTGTAATCGATTACAAAGCCTCTGAAAAATATATGATGCGACAATTATAATCGATTACCTGACCAATGTAATGGATTACTTCCATAAGAAAGTAACTGATTAACACAAATCACATAATCGATTACAACCTCTCTGATTTTTCTATGATGCAACAAAGTTAATCGATTACTTTAGCAAATAATCGATTACTCCCTCTTGCACACATATAAATATACAGAGTTTTGTAACATCAATTATTTTACTAAGGTTAAATGCAGAAAATACATTTTTCATGCAAAAACACGTTTTTCTTCTTCTCTCTAAAATGAAAAACTTATTGGCTTTGTAACTACTTAAAGAAACAGAACTTCATTACCTTACATTTGATCTAAAGATAAGGCTTCTATTCTATGCTTGCTTGAGTCTTCAATCTTCTAGGCTTGCACTTGTGAGCTTGAACTTGAGTTGGTTTGTTATCATCAAAACATATAATTGTATTCCTTTGAAGTCCATAGAGAGTTTGAAACATGCCTTCCAACTAGCTTGACTTCCAACATTTTCTTCAATTGGTTTACATTTATGTGAGCGGTCCTACGATGCCATAACCAAGTGTCACTTTCTTTGCTCACTAAACAAGTAGAGACCAAGGAAGTAACTTTGTTCAAATCAACTAAGTAAGTATTATTTGACCTTTTACCAACAAATTTGATGGATTCATCTTTGTTACTTTTAATGAGGCAATGAGTAGAGGTAAATAATACATGATTACCAATATCACATAATTGGCTTATGCTCAAGAGATTGTGTTCTAATCCTTGAACATAGAGCACATTATCAATAATCAAGTTTGAAGAGTTTTCGATTTTACCAATACCAAAAATTTTGCCTTTGCTGTTGTCCCCATAAGTGACATAACCCTTCTCTTTTGGAGTAAGCTCAATGAAATGTCGCTTATCTCCCGTCATGTGCCTTCAACATCCACTATCTAGATACGACAATTGTTTTCCAATTCGAAGGCACACCTACAAGATGAAATCACTTGTTCATTTTGGGTACCCAAACTATGTTGGGTCCCTTAGGGTTAGAGTTGGGACTTTCTCCCTTCTTAATCCACATATAAGTGCCCTTTTTCATTTCAAATTTCTTAATATGGCACTCAATGTTGATATGTCCAACTTTTCCACAATAAGTACAAGTTGGCTTATTGTTGGCTTCTTTGATGAATTTTTCTTAGAAAATGATCCAACCACCTTGTACTTCTTGTTCTTTTTATGAACATATCCTAAACCGGTTTTGTTATGATTATGTCTTTGAGAGTTCAATAACCGGTTGAGGTTTCTATCACTATGTGAGATTGTGAGTTTGTTTTTCAACTCTTTCACTTCTTTTTCAAGTTCACCACATTTCTCACATAGAGTGATAGTTTCCTCATGATTTGCACAATCATCTTGATGACTAGAATTAATAAGTTCTAAGGATTCATTTTGAAGTTTCAACTCATCTATAGATTTTTTCAATTCATCAATTTCTTGTTGAAACTCCAAGATTTTCTTTCCTTTTTCCTTATTAATTTTAGCAAGCCTTCTAAATTGAATTAACATTTCATTGTAGGCTTCTTGCAAATCATCATAAGAAATGGAGTTTGAAGAAGAACAAGAAGAACTAGAAGTTACCTCATCATCACTTTCACTCATGTCATGTTTATCTCTTGATGAGGACTCATTGTTGTTCTTAGACATGAGACAAAGGTTTGCATTTTCATCACCGGAACTACTTGAGAATGATTCATTACTCTTTTCCGGTGCATCCCAAACAATGTATGCTCTCTTCCCCTTGGTCTCTTGGGTCTTCTTGTCATTCTTATTCAAGAATGTGGCACATTCCATTTTAATGTGACCAATCCCACCACATTCATGACATTTCACTCCATCATTGGAACTCTTGTCTCTTTGTTTGGAGTCTTTGGTTCTCTTCATTTTTGATGGGAAACTACTCTTCCTTCCCTTGAAGAATTTTTTGAATCTTTTGACAAACATCCCAAATTCTTCTTGATTGGGTTCACTATCAGAATCCTCACTTGTAGAGCATTCTTCAACTTCTTTTGTGACTTTGGTTGAAGCTTTGAGAGATATGCCCTTTTTCTTCTTGTCGGACTCCTCATGAGTGTTGAGTCTTGATAGTTCCATTTCATGTTCTTGAAGTTTGCCAAACAAAGAGGCCAACTCCATTTTGTCTAAGTCTTTGGATTCTACGATGGCCGTTACTTTGGATTGCCATCTCATATCAAGACATCTCAAAACTTTGTTAGTAGTTTCACCATCATGAAATGTTTTTCCTAAAGCAATCAAATGATTAATTATGTGAGTAAATCTCTTTTGCAAGTCATTGTTGGACTCATTTGGAAGCATGCGAAATAATTCATATTCATGAGTTAAAGTGTTTAATCTTGCAGTCTTACTTCGATTGTTCCCTCATGAGTAACTTGCAAAATATTCCACATTTCCTTAGAGGATTTACATTGAGAGACACGGAAAAATTCATCATGAGACAAAGCGGAAGTGATGATGTTTTTGCCTTTTAAATCATATGATACTATTTTCTTGTCATCATCACTCCAACTAGCTCTTGGAATGATTACGGTTTCATCATTTATCAATCTCTTGGGAATGTGAGGTCCATTCTCAATAGCATCCAAAATATCTATATCAATTGCTTCAATAAAAATTTTCGTTTTGACTTTCCAATAAGCATACCCTTCACCATTGAATAGTGGAGGGTGGTTTATTGAAGAGCCTTCTCCTCCAAAGGGATTGCTTGAACCCATAGTTTCCAAATAGGATCTTTTTCGAAAAAGTTGTTACACTCGATCTTTCGACCGAGGTCTGATACCACTTGTTGGAAACCAACAAGCGGGCTAAGCAATTACTAGAGGGGGGTGAATAGTAATTTGAAGCAGTAATACCAAATATTTCGAATGATATTAAAATAATTGAGCAAAAACTGATTTTTCTGGAAAAGACTCGAAATACTCGAGTCTTTCTTGAGATACTCGAGTGTTTCAGGAAGAACTACTCGAGTCTTTCAAGATATACTCGAGTCTTGAGAAAGAACTACTCGAGTATTCTGAGAAATACTCGAGTCTTTCGTATCAGATATGAACTAAACCAGAAATGAAAAATCAGCAACTCACTTCAAATCAATCCAATACAAAACAGAAACTTATCTAACAGAATAGCAAGCAATTTAAATAACTTTTAACACTTGAAAAATACTTAGATTCCTTGAACTTGATACCCAATTAGACAAATCCTATTTCTTTGAGAAGCTTTAAGTTATTTGAGCAAGAATATAAATTGAAAGCTATAAATCAACACTCAAGCAAATTTTATCCTGGTTCACTCCAACAATGAGCTACATCCAGTCCTCCTAACCACCTTAGGAGATTTTTCTATAAATAAAATTGTTAGAAATTACAAGGATTAATTGAGATAGCCTCACTCAACCTAACCCTTCAAGAGTGTACCAAACTCTTGATTTCTACCCCAATTTGATTCCGGTGACGAAGAACTCTTCTAAAGCTTCCTTGAACTCCCTTCAAGAAGCTCCACCAGGCTAAGAACTTCTTAGTCTTATGCTTGAGAACCTCTCAAGACTCCAACACCCTAAGCCACTTAGGGTTTGCTTGGGAACAATCCAAGACTTTGAATCAACAAGCTTTTAGTATGTGTATTACGAATCTCACAATGGATTCGCACAAATAAACACAACTCAATATAGAAATTGAGACCTAAAACTCAACTTGAGAAGAGAATAACAATATGAGTGCAAAGTTGAGTTTTGTGAATTAACACTTGAGAAGAAGAATTAATGAAAGCTTGTAATGATTTTTCTCTAGTTGTCTTGTTTGTTCTTGTGCAAATCAAAGAGAAATTTTACAATGAAGTTCTGAAGTTGTTCTCTAGAGTTGGGAAAGACTCAAGTGCCCTAGGATGGGTTTTTGAGTCTTTCCAACGTCATTATTTTTGCTGACTGGACCTAAAGACTCGAGTCTTTTGGCCAATACTCGAGTTCTTTGGCCACGCTGGAAAGATTCGTTGCACAAACAAGACTAACAGCTATATTTGCTGATCTGGCATAAATACCCGAGTCTTTTTCAGAATACTCGAGTAGATACTCAGTCTTCTTCAAAATACTCGAGTATTTTGATCAGACATGGTAAAAATTAATTTTCCGTTTTGTTTTTCTTCTCAAGTATTAATTTTGGTTAATCTCAACCTAATATTCATGTTAATTATTTTATTCTTAGAAGAGATTAACTATTTCTACCCACTCTCAACATAAATGAAAAATTACAATTACAATCCAATTGAGAATGAGTGATCACTTGTCTTCTTTCTTGAATTCTTGTAGTTGTTAATGTTGCAATGACTCAAGGCTTGATTATTAATTACTTTGTCATCATCAAAATCAAATCCACATAATTAGGAGCATTGAATTTAAACATATATCTCACCGAGCTCATCAATAACACCGATCTCATCTACAACCGAGCTCATCTATCTCACCGAGCTCATCAGTAACACCGAGCTCGTCTATCACTGAGCTCATTTGTCTCACCGAGCTCATGAGAAACGGACATATAGCCATGAGTTCACGGGAACCGAACAGCTAGTACCGAACTCATGAGAACCGACCTTGCATCGACATCAAGGCATCTCAGCCTCTACGTGTCTAGCCTCTCTTTAGTGAGGTTAAAACAATCTTGCACCGACGACAAGATATCTCAGTCTCCACGCGCCGAGCATTTCGTTTTACCTGTCTTATTTCGAGAGTGTGCTCCCAAGAACCCAAGCACCGAGGTCCTAACACAGACCCCATCACTCCAGTCCGATCGATTCGATCGAAGGCCGATCAGTTAACACTTTACGAGCACCGACCACGATCTAGTCGGATTCATAACACACCAAGTTAGAACCGAACACTGTGCTAGAACAAATGGCTTCACAGAGTTATCCACGCTTAGGCGCCCCGTTCTCCGCGCCCAGGCGTTCGCATGTCAGACTTCCTTTTCAAATCACTGTTTTCCTTTTCAAAGCACTGTTTGTGGCTTCCTCAAGAAACCATCAATTTATAGCCACATATTCCCAAAGCTTCCAAGGGAAGCTTCCCACTAGAACCACACGTTTATTTCCAGAAGGAAATAAAAGAAAAACAAAGGCCAATAAAAGCAAAGACTTTTCTTCATTCTTCTTCTTCTTCTTCGTGAACCCCTTTTCTCTCTCAAAGCTTAAGAGCCCAAGAGTTCACTCTACTTCATTGCTATCATCACCACCCAATTCCCATCACACTAAATTCATCATCATCAAGCTCGTTTCTATTATTACAAGACACACTTCTTCATTTACTTCATCATCAACACACATGATTTCCTTCTCTTCCCATCAAGAACAAGTTTTGTTCTTCCTTCCCTTCAAGATCCTAAGGGCTTGTTATCAGTCATTATCAAGCTCATAAGGTAAATTTCATCTTCCTCTCTATCTCACAATTCTCACGGACTCATTCTCGTTCTCTTGTGAGTTACTCTCTCTTTCTCTCACGATTTTCTCTCTCTTCCAAGTGTAGGAGGCGTGTCCTTCCAACCCGCCACTTCGCAAGCTTGCTGTAGTTCCTTGGCTCATCTTCTTGACGACTTCGCAGCTGTCACGCTTGGCTTCTCCAGTTGCAGTTGAAGGAATTTCTTAAAAGCTGGGATTTGGTTCTCGGCTCACCTCTCTACATCCGGTTGAGGTAAGGAGTGGGTGTTACCTTAGCTTAGGTTTGGGTTTCTAGTGTGCTCATAGTGAGTACTAAGAATGGGTGTTAGTTTATGATATTGAACCATAGGATAGTGGATATAGATTATTGTTAGAGAATAAAATGAATAAACAAAAAGAACCCATCAAATTAACTATGAATATGTGTATGTTTGTTAAGCATGGCTAAATGTGTGAAATGTGATAACTGTTTTGTGCATGTCTGATACTGTTTGGATAATACGCGTGCCGACTATAGGTGGCCAAGATGGGGGAAATGGTGTAAAATGCTAGGTAATAGATTAAATGGGGAATAATAACTAGAGAATAGAAATTGTAACAAGAAAGCAAGTGATATGGTAAAGGGGAGTAAGCCGAGAGAAGTCAAGAGTGAATGAATAAAAGTAAAAGGATAAGTAAAGAATAATGGTTGTGTGAGACGGATCAAGTAAGACGCAGTTGATGTGTTCCTGTGCAATGATCGCGTAAGACACAGTTGATGTGTTCCTGTGAAGCTGTAAGACGTGCACCACGTACGCGGGGGTGTGCGTAGTAATGACTCACAAGATTCCGAGTAATGGAATCGGTTAGGACGTGCTCCTGGTCATGTAAGACGTGCAGGGTGCCGTATGCCATGATCGCGTAAGTCGCACGAGATGCGCAGCCGTAAGACATGCACCACGTATGCGGGGTGTGCGCAATGATGGACACTCCATAACTCCAATAAAGAAGTCGGTTGGACGTGCTCCTGGTCATGTAAGACATGCGGGATGCCATATGCCATGATCGCGTAAGTCGCACAAGATGTGCAGCTGAAAGACATGCACCACGTACGCGAGGGTGTGCGCAATGATGGACACTCCATGACCGAGAATAAAGAAGGTGTAAGACGTACACTGGGTGTGCGCTGCCGAACATAAAAAGTATAAGACACATACTGGGTGTGCGCTTCTCTAAAAGACATGAAAAAGATGAACAAAAAGGAAAAGAGGAAAGAAGGCCGAATAAAGAGAATGTAAGACATGGTAAAATATTACAATGAGAATAAAAGGGAAAGGAAATAGGTAAATAAAAGTGAAAGATAAAGGATACGGGAGAGAATAGGTATGGGCTGAGCAAAATGATGATAATTGTGTATGATGCATGATTGGACTGAATATATGATTATGTGCATATATATTTGACTGGCTTGGTAGGTCGGTATGTCATATTAGAAACTGCTTACTTAAGTTATGTGTAATGCTCACCTCCTTACCATTTTTTCAGGTACCGAGTCCGTGCAAGCACAATCTCCGACCGAGCAGGTTCACTCTCCCTCACAGGGAGAGTAGGTCTATTTAGTCGGACACTGGTCCATGTCCTCGATCCCCTGGACGATGAAACACTGGAACTTTAATTAATTTGGCTGTGTATAAATAACATTTTCAAACTTGGTAGTTGATGCACTTCGGTGCTATATGTATTTAATGTATTTTGGCTGGCACTCTGGAAATGTTAATGAAAAAGAAATTAAGATGGTTTTTAAAGAAAAATTTTCAAGTCCTAAAATTAATTAAGGGTAATTATTAAATAGGGTGTTACCTTTATGGTATCAGAGTAGTTTTCCTCGGCCTTTGGAGTGTGAACTCATTACTCCCATGGTTACTCACCAAGCGAGTAACCAACAAGTTGTCAAGTGTCTAATTGTAGTAATAAGGTATGCATGTAGCTATTTATCTTCATAGATACTAACTTGTTATTTTCTCCAGGACTAAGTATTAAGGCTAGTAGGTGCAGCGACGATGATAGGATCGCTGCAATTTTAGAGAACTTAGTTCAGATAAACCGAAGTCAAGCTGAGGCGGAGGCCATAGCTGCATCGGCAGTGGCTGCAACTTGTCGGCAGCCACATTTATCTCAAAACCCAACACCAACTGAAGCTGAACGAGGTTAAATAACCAACACCTGTAGATCTTTTGAAGGCGACCTTATAGAAGGTTGTATTCGATAACTACTCGTAGATTGCGTTTCTAATAAAGGCGTCACACTAGAAGTCATTGGAGATAAGAAGAGACTTAGGATTCCTGACTTTTCATAGCCAGGGCTTGTGAGGCTTAAGGAATACACAGAGTCAAACCAGCCTGTTAGGAATTCACGAGAAAGTCTTAGGAAGAATTAATAAGTGTAAGGATCCAACTGAAACCTAACCAAAATCCGTGATAATGTTGTCATTTAATAGAATTTAAGGTTAGAACTGATCACTCTAATTCTTGCATCTGTTAAGTGATGATATAATCAGCAAAACCCGACAATGATGTGCTGTTGATAGACGTGAGGTTGGGATTGATCACCTAAATCTTTGCATCTATTAACGGATGATATCATTGCAATCTTTAAGAAAAATTAAGACAACCGAAGTAGTAGCTCCCAAGAAATAGATCCCTTCGAAGAGAATAAACCATCCCGGAAGGTATCCTTTTCGAACTTTCACGTAGAATCGGGAAGTTGACCTAGAACAAGATTAGAAGACAAGAGCTTTAGGCTATTCTACCTGTTTAGTAGTAGCGTAGCCTAATACATAAACCTTTAAAAGATAGAGCAAACTCTATGGCTACAAAAAAAAGATTTTTGATAATCTAAGACTCACCAGGAATCTTACTAAGGTTCCTGGATGATCGTCCGATAGAAAAGCCACTCTGACAATTTCATGAAGTCTCCACACCGAGACTAACCAAGTTGAACAATTGACCACCGGCAGGTAATTAAGTAGAAATGGGATCGCTGGCATACACCCAAAGTGTGACTTAATTTTCGTAGATCCCGAATGGTGTGAGACAAAGCGTCTAAGTTTATAGAGGACTTGCCTACCTCAACTAATGGTCACTAAGTGTCACTCAAGGCTTTCCTAGTGCTTTACTTGAACCTAGAATGATGTCGCAATACATGGAAGTGAACCTCTTACTTCTTATTCCTTTTGGTTTTATTCGGCCTTAAAACATCAATTTTGATCATAACCGAAAGTTTTCTCGCTCCAACCGATTAAGGATTGTGAACTCGCGATCTTCTCCTTGCTTCTCATCCTTGAATGTCAATCGTTCCTGGAGTTCCAATCTTGTCTAATCAATTTGGTTTCTCTTTGTTAGGGAGAGTCCTAGCCATAGTTTGTTGCATTCTAGGAAAAGTTTTCGAATGACGCAACCTTAGGCTCTTTTCTTAAGACAAAAGCACAAATTCCTCTTGGGTTTCAAAGATTGCCTTACTTCCAATGGTTTGATTCTTACCCTCCTGAGTGGAAACTATCTGAAAGAAGATCAAAAACTGACGTATTCCATTCCCTACCTACTGGCATACACTTGATGTATGGCTTAAGTCCCATTAACCTGAAATAGTGTTTAACGAAGCATTCAAAATCTCAATAGTACCTACCTACCTCAATTCATAACCACCCAAAATTCACTCAAGGCTTTATGCATGTTGTATCGAGCCTTAATAAGTTGCAATTCGTGCAAGTATACCCTTTCCTTCTCATTCTCTTTGACCGTTTCAACCATGAATTAGCAATTTTAAAATTCCAACGAAAGGTTTTCTTGTTTCAATCGACTCGAGGTTGTAGACTCATGATCTTCTTCTTGTTTCTTATCATGGAATAGTAAATGTTCTTGGAGTTCTAGTCTTGTTGGTTTGGCCCGATCCCTCATGAATGAAAAGAGTTCTAACTATAATTTGTTGCATCCTATAAAGAGTCTTTAGACCACAAGATCTTAGGTAAATTTTCTTAAAGAAAAATCACAAATTCTTGGTGAATTCTAAGGAGTACTCTTCTTTTGTGCTAAATTTTTGCACTCTTTTCTGGAAGTTATTCGAATAACAATTGAAAATTTATACAAGCAACCTCATACCTCCTGGCATTGCTATAATCAGGTATGTCAATGCCAAGTGGGGGAGAACTTATTAACCCAATTTAAATCGTGTTCGGGTAGCCAAAACGGAAGTAATAAGGAAAGTCCAGCGAGGCCAACAAGTAGAATGGTCAAACCTAAACCTGTGAAACTCCCAGAAGTATGGATTTGGAAGTATCAAAGGTGCAAGAATGAAATCGAAGGGAAGTACCAAGGGGATGGTTCTCCATTTAAGGGACTGAACGGAATTTCGGGGACGAAATTCCAGTAAGTGGGGGAGAATTGTAACATCCCGATTTCTAAATCCAAGCTTAATTAGGAAAAGTTTAAGTTAAGCTAATGAAAATCAGAAGAGTAAGCTGAGATGTAGTGAAGTAATCATGGCCAAAGTGTATGTAGGAGTTGAGAAGTATGCCATAGAGTTAGAAGCCATCAGTACGTAACAATCTGTTAATGTAATCGATTACAATCATTCTGTGAGGTAGCTAAGCCTTAACAAAGAACAAGCGGGTTTAAGTGTAGTGGCTCGGACCTCGGTCCGACCAAATTTCATCTTAGTCGACCAAAAGCGAGGTTCAGAGTCATAAGCTGACCTCTAGTGAGGTTCAGAGTCATAAGCCGACCTCATTCCGACTAATAGCCCTCGTCAGTAAGCAGACGACCACAATGAGTCGTCTCATGTCATCCGATCTAAGCAGTGACCAGCCTTTTCCTATTTAGAGGACTGTGGACTGACCAACGAGCAACGTTCGGGGTCGCGGATCCACCTTAACCGAAGTAAGTCGAGCAGCGAACATCACACTGCTAGGTTACCCCGTAAAGTTGGGATGAACTCAAATAACCGTACCGAGCTCATGAAGAACGAGCTCGTGAGGGTCGAACAGTTATCACCGAGCGCATCTACAACCGAGCTCATCTATCTCACCGAGATCATATATCTCACCGAGCTCATCAGTAACACCAAGCTCATCTACAACCGAGCTCATCTATCTCACCGAGATCATATATCTCACCGAGCTCATCAATAACACCGAGCTTATCTACAACTGAGCTCATCTATCTCACCGAGCTCATCAGTAACACCGAGCTCGTCTATCACTGAACTCATCTGTCTCACCGAGCTCATGAGAAACGGACATATAGCCATGAGTTCACGGGAACCGAATAGCTAGTACCGAACTCATGTGAACCAACCTTGCATCGACGTCAAGGCATCTCAGCCTCTACGTGCCTAGCCTCTCATTAGTGAGGTTAAACCGATCTAGCACCGACGACAAGATATCTCGGTCTCCAGGCGCCGAGCATTTCATTTTACTTGTCTTATTCCGAGAGGGTGCTCCCAAGAACCCGAGCACCGAGGTCCTAACACAGACCCCGTGACTCTAGTTTGATCGATTTGATCGAAGGCCGATCAGTTAACACTTTACGAGCACCGACCACGATCTAGTCGGATTCGTAACACACCAAGTTAGAGCCGAACACTGTGCTAGAACAAATGGCTGCACAGAGTTATCCATGCTCAGGCGCCCCGTTCTCCACGCCCAGGCGTGCGCATGTCAGAGGCCTTTTCAAATCACTATTGTCCTTTTCAAAACACTATTTGTGGCTTCCTCAAGAAGCCATCAATTTATAGCCACATATTCCAAAAGCTTCCAAGGGAAGCTTCCCACTAGAACCACACGTTTATTTCCAGAGGGGAATAAAAGAAAAACAAAGGCCAATAAAAGCAAAGACTTTTCTTCATTCTTCTTCTTCTTCTTCGTGAATCCCTTTTCTCTCTCAAAGCATAAGAGCCCAAGAGTTCACTCTACTCCATTGCTATCATCACCACCCAAACCCCATCACATGAACTTCATCATCATCAAGCCCGTTTCTATTATTACAAGACACGCTTCTTCATTTAATTCATCATCAACACACACGATTTCCTTCTCTTCCCGTCAAGAACAAGTTTTGTTCTTCCTTCCCTTCAAGATCCTAAGGGCTTGTTATCAGTCATTATCAAGCTCATAAGGTAAATTTCATCTTCCTCTCTTTCTCACAATTCTCACGTACTCTATGTCGTTCTCTCGTGAGTTCCTCTCTCTTTCTATCATGATTTTCTCTCTCTTCCAAGTGTAGGTGGCGTGTCCTTCCAACCCGCCACTTCGCTAGCTTGTTGCAGTTCCTCGGCTCGTCTTCTTGCCGACCTCGTAGCTGTCACGCTCGGCTTCTCCAGTTGCAGTTGAAGGAATTTCTTAAAAGCTGGGATTTGGTTCTCGGCTCACCTCTCTACATCCGGTTGAGGTAAGGAGTGGGTGTTACCTTAGCTTAGGTTTGGGTTTTTAGTGTGCTCATAATGAGTACTAAGAATGGGTGTTAGTTTAGGATATTGAACCATAGGACAGTGGATATAGATTATTGTTAGAGAATAAAATGAATGAACAAAAAGAACCCATCAAATTAACTATGAATATGTGTATGTTTGTTAAGCATGGCTAAATGTTTGAAAAGTGATAACTGTTTTGTGCATGTCTGATACTGTTTGGATAATACGCGTGCCAACCATAGGTGGCCGAGATGGGGGAAATGGTGTAAAATGCTAGGCAATAGATTACATGGTAAAATATTACAATGAGAATAAAAGGGAAAGGAAATAGGTAAATAAAAGTGAAAGATAAAGGATACAGGAGAGAATAGGTATGGGCCGAGCAAAATGGTGATAATTGTGTATGATGCATGATTGGACTGAATATATGATTATGTGCATATTTGACTAATTGTGTTTGGCTTGGTAGGTCGATATGTCATATTAGAAACTGCTTACTTAAGTTCTGTGTAACGCTCACCTCCTTACCATTTTTGCAGGTACCGAGTCCGAGCAAGCACAATCCCCGACCGACCAGATTCACTCTCCCTCACAGAGAGAGTAGGTCTATTTAGTCGGACACTGGTCCATGTCCTTGGTCCCCTGGACGATGAAACACTGGAACTTTAATTAATTCGGCTGTGTATAAATAACATTTTCAAACTCGGTAGTTGATACACTTTGGTGCTATATGTATTTAATGTATTTTGGTTGGCACTCTGGAAGTGTTAATGAAAAAGAAATTAAGATTTTTTTTAAAAAAAAAATTCAAGTCATAAAATTAATTAAGGGTAATTATTAAATAGGGTGTTACATGTTGGGGATCGGTTCCGCATTAACCATGGCAACTCTATCGGTCACTTAGTCACTTCTTTGACCGATTGAGGGTGGTCCCTGCTATAGCCAACTTGGGCCGTCAACCCAAGTTGTACGAGGTACCCGAGAGGGATGAAGTACTGTGCAAGTATTGGTTGAGGGACGTTTACTCCCGGTTTGGTCTTTCCCTGGAGTGGAGGGTGATGTGAGGATTATGTGAAATGATGAGAAATACAAAGAGAAATTAAATGAGATTGCGATGACGATTGCAATGAAAATGTGAAATGAGAAGAGATGAAAAAGAGATGAAATCTCTAGAAGGGAAAGCTGTAACATCCGCATTTTCCCCATTTTAATAAATTGATTTTTGGGAATTTCTGATTGGTTGATTCTTTTAAAATTATATAAAAATATTATTTGAGTTATAATAATACGTGGCAGAGAAGGAAATTATTTTAGAATTGATTAAATATTTAACTCTTGTGTTTTATTGATTTAAAGGAATTATTTTGTGTTTTGGAAAAAGGATTGTTCATTGATTTCTTCGATTTATTTAACTTTGAAAATTCGTAACTTTTAATTGGTAAATCCGAATTGGACGAATTTACAGTCAAAACGACCGTATTAAAATGTAAAATTTATTTTTGTAAAGTTTGGCATTTTATTCAGCTGTCACGAAATTTTTATTGTTTTGAGGAAATAATAATATTTTATTATTTAAAAAAAATTGAATTATGATTTTCAAATGTTATCTACTGTATTGGAAAATATTATTTTTACATGTGTTAAGTGTCATACGGTTTTGATATTTATTTTGTGCATTTTGAATTGAGAATTTTAAGACATCCATTTATTAGTGCACAAGACCCTAGGATAACCCAATTAAATATAACCTACCTACACTTTATTAATTTAACTACTCTAAAACCAAAGAGCAAAAATGCAAAAACCCACCCTCTATTAGATGACAAAACCGTGGGGGAGCATGAAGGCAAGGGAAATCCATGATTCTTTAACCCCACATTTTAATTTCCACACCCCACTTTGGCTTCCCCATTATAAATATACTCCACCCCCTTTCATTTGTGTTGCTTCTTGCCATTATCCACTGAGAAGAAAAAATGAAAGAGATAGAGACTGAGAGAAGAGGGAGCCGTGGTACTCATGGAGGGAGTATACCTCCACCAAAATCAATTTCTCTTCCATTCTCCTTTGTTTCCACCCATGCCCACACACATATGAACACACTTATACCAATAAAAAATCAAGGAAGCAAAAACAAAACCCTACCCCCATTAGAAGGAGGGAACCCGCAAGCACCATGGAGGGAGCAGGAGGACTTGACTTCATTTTTCATTTCCTTGTGCTTAATCTAGGTAGTATTCAAAGTCCCTAATCTCTTTTATTTGATCTATTTTCGGTTTCACTGTTTTGTTTTTGGAAGTTTTGATTTTTATTTAAAATCAGTGGATGCATGTTTGCCTTTAAATTTGATTTACTGTTTTTGGTTGCTTGCAAGCTTAAATCCATGATTGAACTTGGCCACATAACATATATGTGTTTGATGATTGTGATTTTTGCAAAATACCCCTGTATTACCATTGCATGTCACGGTTTTAGTAGGTACTTTGGGGATAAGATTGTGTTTTATGTTAATCTCCATTTTATGTCACACTTTCATATAATAAAGTTAAAATCTTTGATGTTAGATTCGGTTTTTATATAAATGTTAGAAAAGTGATTCTTAGTTTGAAGAAATGACTTGATGCATGTTTCGGTTTTTATTAGCACTTTGCACAAATCATTTTGTTTTAGTTGGTGCATTTCGGTTTGGGTATGTGCTTGAAGAAATGAAATTGATTTTGTGGTTATTTCTTTGTGCATGTTGATTTGTTGATTTATTTGGTAAAAACCCAACTTAGTGCTCTATGTATGATTCGGTTCTTAGTCTAAGTGAGTTAGAAAAATGATTTTGATGTTTGATAGATGTTGATTTTGATTCGTAGTGTGAGAAAGAACAAATTGGATATATGCTGAATTTTTGAACTAAGTCATTAAGCTTGCAAGAGGTTTTGATACGAAGTACTTTTCCAAATCCGATTGCTCTAAAAATTTAGTACGTTGCTCTTTGTATTATTTGAAGGTATTCTGGAAAATTTGGTTCAATTTGGACTTGTTTTGGTATGTTGAATGAATTTTGATTGTTTGATGAGGAATATAGAGTATTAGTGAGTTTGGTTACAAGAGGTTTGAATGAATAATGCTTGCACATGTCGGATGATCTTGAAATTTTGTCACTGTTTTTATAAGGTTGATTTGAGAGCCTCTGAATTTTTATAGGATTTATGGAGTTTGTTTACTAATTTTATAAGAATTACTTTTTAGGAAACGGTTTCAGAAAAAAATAAACGGGTTTTTCGAAGTGAAAGTGAGTTGAATTTTCGAACTTGTACTGCTTCAATAGACTTTTAAATTTTTATGCTAAGACCTTGCAGATGTTAGGAGACTCCTTGTAAAATTTGAGATGATTTGGAGTTGATTTTGTATTTTAAAGGAACGAAAAACAGTCTGCAGGTCTGCTCTGTTTTTGCAGAATTAGAGAGGATTTTAATTGGAAAAGTGTGACTTAGGCAACTCCATACGATCTGAAATTTTTATGAGATGATCTTAAGTATGTGGAGATGTTCTGTACCAAAATTCATGCAAATTTAAGTTAGTTTACTATTTTTAATAATTGCATTCCTGCATCAGGTCACAACAGGTCTGTTTTGATTTTTATGGCAAATCTGAATAAAAACATGTGTTCTGAATGTCTGAAGGACATGAAAATTTTATGTGATGAACCTTGATCTATGTTCAAGTTCTATGCAAAATTTGAAACTGAAACTCTTTGGTTTAATGTGATTTTGAATTTTCTTTTCTTGTCTTTTCCTTATTGATTTGATACTTCATCTGACATTTTGATGTGTTTTGTGCTTTGTATGGACTTGGCTGGACTTTTCAATTTTAAATTCGATGCTTGGATATGATTAAATGCATGTAGAAGTAATCAAATGATTTTTGTTTTAGTCCTAAAAGGTGTGTATGTGTTGATTGGGTAGTGTGTAGGTGCCTTAAATAAGTCTTAGAGAACAAAATTGATTTTTGGCTCATTTTGGTGCACTATGTGGTTCTTGCATAATCAATAGGGAATGAGCTAAATTGATACATGCTAAATGCCATTTGAAAGTGCTCTAATGCTTTTAAATTGGTTAGGATTTAGTTTGGTATTTTGATGAACTATGATTTGGTTTGATGTGATTATGGAATTTTGGGACTTTTACTTGAAAGATGATTGCATAAAAGGTACTTGCACATGTTTAATAAGCTTAAGGTTTTGTCACTGTTTTAACAAGGTCATTTTGGATGCCTCTGAATTTTGGTATAATTTTTGGGATTGAATTACTATTTTTACAAGAATTGTTTCTGTGAAAACGATTTCGGGAAATGAGTTTTTCGGGTAAAATGTGAGCAGAGTTTTTGAACTTAAACTACTCAAAATGGCTTGAAATTTTTATGGTGTAACCTTGCCTATGTCGAGTAATTCTCTGTAAAATTTGAGGTAATTTGGAGTGGATTTGATGTTTTTAATAAAACCAAACAGTGAGTAACCTCAATTCTGTTCCGACAGAGTTTGAGAAAAATTTAATTGAAAAAGATTGACTTAAACGCCGCCAGATAATCTGAAAATTTTATGAGGTGATCTTCGATGTGTGAGGAGGGTCTATACAAAATTTCATGCAATTCGGAGTTGGTTTGCTATTTTTAACCCTTGTGTTTTCTCTCAGTCCAGCAGCAGGACTGTAACAATTTTTATACGAAAACGAAATAAAAATCTAAGTTTGGAATGTCCGATTGGCTTGAAATTTTTATATGTTGAACTTGGATCCATGTATTAGTGTTATGCAAATTTTGGGATTTAAACGGATTGATTTGATAAAGATTTGGATTTTATCTTTTGTGTTTCTCCCGTGTCCGACTAAACACTTTTTGGCCCCTTTTGGTAAAAATGAATCTTCGTGCATTTTTATGACTTGGCTGAACTTGTGTATTGACTGTAATGTTTTGAAATAATTAAATAAGTACTGTTTAAAGTCATGTTTAGGTTACCTGAGAATAAAATTTGTAAGTAGGGTGCTTGTCGTTGTGTTTCGGTTTGAGTTTAGGATTGAATTGGAATGTTCTATATGCTATGTGTTAATTAATTATCTTGTGATGAATGCTAAGTGACTATGTGTTTATTGGCATCGGGTTGTTTATGAGCTTATAGACGCAAAGGAAAAACGAATTACTTGATTAGTTAAAGTATGGTGTTTAACTATATGATAAGTTTTGAAAGATAATTGATTTTGGAATGGTTTATTTAATTGAAAATGTTTGAGTTGATTACTTGCTGCACTATTTTATTTGATGGTATTATGTTTAAAAATAAATAAGTAAATTGTTTTAAGTGTTTGCCTTATAACAAAGTATATATTATATGAACTAAAGTATGATTTTACGGTGTTTTCGGGTTTCGTGAAAAGTGATTTTTGGAACATATTCTTTGCTGCCCCGAATCTATATGCGTTATATTTCAAGTCTAAAAATGTTTTCAAATGATTTATAGCTTGAGTTTTAATAGTATTTTATTTAAGAAAAAGGCGGGAGCGAAAAGTAAAATTTTCGATTGTTTTCAGGCATTAGGAAGCCGCTGTCCAGCAAGGACTAGCTACCAAACCAATTGGATAAATTATTTTCTTGACCTATTTACAATGGTTTTAAAGTATTTAAAATGTAGCAAAAAGTTGGATTTGATTTGAGAAAGTAATGACGTTTTACGATTACCCGATAGGAAATAAAACGAGTCTTCAAAAGATGTTTTTAATGCTATGCGTGCTTAATTGTTGGATAGACTTGTAATAATTGTGTGTCTTGTTTAAAGTAAGGGATCTGCATGTCGGACTTTGGGACTGCTGTCTGTCGGACGAACCTATGAAGATTTTTTTGAATAGTATTGCTAGACTCCAGGTGAGAGAGCAGCTTTCCTAAGACACAGTGGTGTGTAGGTAACATGTTAAGTTGTTCATGGCCATCTCAAAAGCTGGAACGTGGGGTCTAAGAGTCGGTCGTATAGTGGCAATTGAGTGTGAATGTTTGGCCACTGATACGCATGACTAAGACATCCCTTTTCTGTTATAACATTATGACATGATGCTATTTATTTATGATGATGAGATGTTGCGATATAATGCTTTATGCCTGTTGAACTTTTATTTGAAATTGGAAAGTAATCATGTTATATTATCATGCTGCTTTGTTTGATTAATGATGTGAGAATGGGAAAATATCATGAGAAGTATTGAAAACAATCTTATTATGTGAAACGGTGGCCATGTGTTAAATGTTTAAGTAAAACGATGATGACGATGAAACTGATGTAAAATGTTAAAGTACTTGATGAAAAGATTGGCAATTCTTGAAAGTAAGAAAAGTAAAGTGGACTTGTACAGAAAGTGAGTTTGAAAAGAAGGAGATTGTGCTGGCCACGTGTGCAGTATGCTCGTGTGTCCGAGCCCTGATATGTTAAGCAATATATTGTTGAAAAGATTGATGTAAAAGATGGACAATTAGAGGTCGAGGATCACCGAAGGGATGTACAAGGGTGACTCGCCGAACCTTAGGATTGATAAAATCTTAATAAAACACTAAAAGACATTATATAATGCGACGAGTTGATTGTGAAGTAGTGGAGAGGAAGATACCCTGTTTATCTGCGGATACTCAGGTGAGTGATTGTGATAAGGGAGGGTGATGACGGTGAAACGTCAAGTAACCTAGAGTACTTTTCTAGGCGGAACTAGTCTATAAGTGATCGGGACTTAAGACCCAAGGGATCGTAGGGTGTTATGCACTCGAGATTAGAAAGGTACTGTCACCCCCTTGATCAAATTCGAAACGGTGAGAGGGAACCTGAACGAGGCGGGCAGTCGAATGGTTTTTGGGCCCTTGCGGTATCGCGTAAAATATTAATTGTCGTAATGACCGGCCTTTACGGTTGTGGTCTTGACAAAGATATTATATGCTGTTGGGTTTTCTCGGCTTTTCGACCTGCGTGGGTTAAGGTTCTTGTACGTCCTGTTTGCTTCCGACTAGGTTTGGGTGGATTGGAGGAGATGTATGTGTGCTAACCAAACTCCTCGATGACTTTCCTTATTTCCCCTATCATCGAAGGACACACTTCAATAAGACTTAATAAGGAAAGTGTATTAATATGATAAAATAGAATGATTAATAATGATGAATGAGTCGTGAAAGCGATGTGGCACTAAGGGAGCCTTTGAACATGGAATCGAGGTGAATTATTGGTTGAGAAAAAGATTTGGAAGAGATGATGGATATCCGTGGAAATGATGAGTTATAACGATGACAATGGCAAAAGATAATAATGGGAGTGATAATTGTGATAATAATAAGGACATCAAATTGTAGTTGGTGTGTGTTGTTATTTAATGTTATATCTTAATATGATTGCCTGCTGTAATTCCACACCGTTGTCTTTATGTCCGAAAGAGTTGACTCTCTCTATTTCTCTGCTGTATGTTTCTATCGGTCTCTTGTCGACCGATTAGACGGTGGACCTACGTACGGAAAAGGATTATCTTCGGAGGAGGCGCCAACTGCAGTTCCTTAGGATGAAAGGTCATTCGTTCGATCTCTTCAGTGTCTGTCATGCTTTGCTGTGATGCTGTATTTTGGTCCAGGTAGACTCTGATAACTTTACTTGAATATCGTGTAACCCCATACTGACAATAACGTTTCCAAACTTGATATTTGAAATAGTATTTCGATGAAGTATGATTATGATAAGTTGGATTTCAAAGCGCGGTGTTGATGACATCTTGATTTGGAACTTGACGAGGGATGTGGAACATGAATGATTTATTTGACAATAGATATGTTTTTAAAACAAAATGTTTTACAAGGCGGATTCATGTCCATGTCACCAATGTAAAAAAAAAAATTCCCATAATTTTACTAAATAAAAAGAAATTTAAATTACTAAATCGGGGTGTTACAAAAGCAATGATGTGAATACCCAATGATTGGATCCAATGTATATGAAAGTTTAAAGAAAATGAAAATTAAAAATAAGATGGAACCCTAAGAAAGGGCTCAAAGAGCATCGAATCCAGTGATTAGACCAAATAGAGCCATGCATGCATCATATGCACATAAGTCTAGGCAAGACTACATAACATTCATGCATCATTGACATATTCATGGCATGTTTATGAAGGTGATTGTGATGATGATATGTTTGAATAAATGCAATTCTTATAATTGCTTGATTATGATTATATGGTTTGTTATTGATATTTTAATGCTTTACTTTGAGTTATGTAAAACATCTCACTCCATTTGTTGTTACTTTTTAGGTACCCCATCGGGTGGTGTTTTCACACTCCTACTGCCGAGGAAAGTCATGCTCCCACGCACTAAAGGAGTATAGACTGGATATATGACTTATCTTTTGCAACCAAGCTCTAGGGTCTTTATTATATAAATGTGGTGTTATGTATTAACTTTTAGTGTCCTGCCATTTGATCACACTTCATAACAAGTTAGTTAACCTAGGGCTTGATATTTTGGTGTGTTGTGTAAATGCTTATTATGATCAATTTTGTTAATCTTGAACCCACTGTATGCATGATATATAACTATCTGTGTTCAATGCTATGTTGATAAAGAAATGATATATACATGAATATAAGTTTTTAAAATTCTGGCTTTTGAAAGGTACCTAATTTCATAAAACGGATATATTGAAAATATAAAGTAAACACTTGCAAAAAAAATAAATAAATAAAAATTTATTAATATTAAGGTTTAGTAATTTAGGGTGTGTCAAAAGGTCAAGAACAGAAGAAATTACCTCAAATAAGAAAGGTATGTAAAAATAATTACACTGCATGTGAAATAAAATAAATTATGTTTTTTATTTGATTAATATAAAAAAGTTAAACCTAATATGTTTGATATCCCATATCCCAAAAAATAAGCAATCATTATCTTTCTTATAAAATGCAATAAATTGTTTTAATATATATACATATATGTAACGTATATGTATATGTATGTATGCATGTATAAGTTGTTGTAATTACCTCAATTTTTTAATCATATACCTCGCTGGAATTAGATCAATTTTTTAATTTATGTATCTTATGAAATAGGAAATATTCTTACTTACTCTTAAATTTACTTATAATATCATCCAACAAAAAACAGAACAGAATGCTAGTAGCCTGGGTTCAATTCCCACTAAAAACGCCTACTGGGAGAGTCAGTCACGCAGCTCGCTCCGGATTAATCTCAAGGGCTCTTTGGTATTAAGCGTGCTCTTAGGGATACCGGCGGTTCCGTAAGGAATTCGGACAAAAAACTGAATGTTTAATGCTTATTTTATTTTGATTAATCATAACAAATAATGTGATAAAGCAATCCAAAAACGTTCTAATTTGTTCATCTAATAAATAAGGAATGTTGTGCATTAGTATTGATTTATATATGAACAAACACAATGTTTAAAATTCAAAAAATGAATAGTCATTATCTTCCTTATAAAATGTAATGTATTAACCATACAAAAAAAGGTTGTCAAGAAAAATTATTACAAAGACAATAAAAAATAATAATAAAAATTTTCCTTTTAAACAAGATATCCAATTGAATTTGATTTCCAATGCATTCTACATGTTCTATATATGAAATAGGGAATATTTGATCTATCATTAAATCTGCTTACAATACTATATATCAAACAAAAAAAATCAAAATGTTTAATTCAGATTCATAATATCATAATTAAGGAGATAATGATTATCATCAAATAAATAAGGAATACACTGATCTATATATAAACAAATATAGTAATTAAAAAATGAGTAATCATTATCTTCCAATTAATGCCCATAGTGAAATAAGGGATATTATGATTTATCATTAATTATGTTCATAATACCATCAAACAAAAAAATCAAAATGTTTAATTTTTATTCATTATAATAAAATTGATAATCATATAAAAAAATGTTAATTTATCTATTAAATAAATAAAGAATATCTCAAATAAAAAATGTTCTTTTTTTATTCATAGGAGCAAGTACAAAATTTATCACAAGATCATTTAGATTAAATTTTTTTTAAAAGTAGGGTTTGATTTAAACCTCTACTTTTTTCCCTTCAAAAAAAAAACCTCTACTTTTTTTGTATAATTATTTTTTGTAGTTATTTAATAGTAATATTTGATTTACAATAAAAAAAAGTAATAATTTTTACTTTAAAATATTAACCACTCATACATTATACGGTAAGAACTAATTAAATATAATACGAAGGAATTCTGCCTACTATGAATGTCCAAATGTCCAATAGAAGGCATCGACTGACCTTCAAACGAACCGAATATAATACGAAGGAAAGAAATGATTAGACATTACTTTTTCAAAGTACTTTCTCCGTCCTATTATTTTGGTAAAAAAATTAGTTTTTTTGTCCCAAATCAAAGTAAAAATTGTATATTATCTTAATGATTGTATATTATATTAAAAATCTGAAAAATGATAAATGAAAAATCTTAAAGATTGTAAAAATAATATGAAAATTTGTGTAATAGAAAATGAATGAATCAGCATGCATTATATTTTATTTTGAAAATACAATCATGCATTATATCAAAAAGATATTATTTTATTTTTGTTGATTACTTTTATTTTTACTAAGATAATGAGATGAAGAGAGTATGTTTTAAGGAAAGGATAATAATGTAAAAAAAATCCCTCCATATGTGTCATTTTGTCAATCATTATCATTATTTAAGGAAATGACATGTTGATTGGATAATATGAAGAAGAAGAAAAAAATGCCGGGAAAAGATCATTTACATAAAAAGTGCACACAGAGCCCTCATACCTTTGTTTACCTGAGATTTTTTTTTTTGCTTTTCGATGTATTACTATCAATATCATTGTCCACAAAGAAATGATGGGTTACTAATTATCAAAAAAGAAGAAATGGATGGGTTACAATATTCCATTCTGCCATAAAATCTCACTGCTAATGTGATACGTATATGTCAGCAGGACTATCTCTCGTGTCTTAATAATAAGGTTCAGTACAATTGATAAATAATTAAATTTTTTTAGTATAATATCAAGAATTTGATCTCCCGTGTCTTTCACGTAGACTGTATAGATATAACATGTATGTTCATTATATTTTTATTAGTTTTGTCCAATCACACACTTATGACTATGGGACCATGCATCTAACCAGCTGTTCTCAATTTGCATGCGAATTATGTTGTGTTTCGGAGAGTGGTGATGATTTTTTTTTTTTTAAATTAAATTTGTGACTAAAAAGTTTAGATTAGGGGTCACTCGGTCAGAAAGTACCAATTGTTTTTAATAAAAAAGGTATATATATATATATATATATATATATATATATATATATATATATATATATATCAACAATGTGTGACATATCAAAATAATAAAAAAATATTAATAAAATATTATTTCATATATGCGGGTATCCGCGGGGCGAGTATAATAATATCAATCCCCATCCGTAAGGGAATAGTGCGGATACTCGTTGCGAGTATTTTTTGCAGATACCCGCGGGCATCGATATTTTGCCCATCCCTAAATCGGATATACGTGGGCAAAAGTTTCTCTATCTTTACTAAAATATCTGTTGGGATATGTTAATTGTGAATCTATTTTTGTATGAACCAAACACAACATCCTTTCGTGCAGTGTCTCTCTATAACTATATAAACGGCACCAGTGTTGGTCATTTTACAATACGAAAGTTAGGAACTCTTCACCTTCTCAAAATCTTGTTCTCTTTTAACTCCTCATTATTGCTCTCTGATCTTCTTATCTTGGCTTTCATCTTTCTGTGTTTCTGTTTGGTATGATATTCATATTCTCATTAGTTTTTTTTAATACATATTAGGTACTCAATTTTAATTGTTATCAAAGGTGGAATATAACGGTTAATAATAAGAAAAAATCTGTGCACTAAAACTTTTATTAGCAATTGATAAGTGATCTAAAACACTTATTGATAATAAGAAAAAATATGTTAAGTAAATAGAAATATTTGTGGAATAAAATAATGAAATATTATTGAAAATTTGGATAATATCTTATATATAGGATTAAAAAGTTTTTAAAAAAATCTCAAATGAATGGAGTATATTTTTTAAAAAAAAAATCCAAACAGGAAAGAAAATTACCACAAATATAGAAGATATTTGGTTTGTGAAATTTGGTTGTGAATTTTGTGGTTCTCAAATCTCAGGACTAGGCCACATATATGGGGTGGAATGGATGTCTAAATAATATGGTCGTGACCATATTATTTATAGTGGCCTTGGTTGCTGTTCAAAATGTGAAGTGCATAGAAGGTGATAATTATATTGACGATCAGGAGTACTCATCCCATAGAATATCCCTTCACCACGGTGGCTTCGTTCGAAGAAGTGGCACCAATTTTATTTTGAATGGGAAGCGTTTCTATTTCAACGGATTCAATGCCTACTGGCTAATGTATATGGCATCTGACCCATCCACAAGGTCCAAGGTCACTACCACTTTACGACAAGCTTCTCACCATGGTCTCAGGGTTGCAAGAACTTGGGCTTTTAGTGATGGAGTTTATAGAGCCCTTCAACTTTCTCCTGGTTCCTATGACGAGACAGTATTCAAGGTAATGCATCTTCAATTAATAACATACATTCTTATTTAATGGTCAATTAACAATTTTGATCGGTAGATAATGTTAATTAATTTGTTCTTTGTAGTACTTCATCTGTCTTGTAAGAAAAATAATAGTAGTAAATTGCAAAAGTCAAAAATTAAATAGACATGAATTTAATATGGTTTGTTTAAAACACATCAACAAATTATCAATAAATTAATTTATGTATTTTGCATTGATTAACCATCATGATTCAAAGTTTGTAATTTTTAAATTTTTTCATTGATTTCTTTAACTTTAATTTGGGAAAAAAAATTCCCATTTTTTATCATCCTTTTAGAACAAAGGGAATACTATTAAATATGAGTTTTTCTAACCTATGCACTAGATGTTTTATAAAATATAATTTAAAGTAAGAATTATACATTTAAAGTGAAGAATGTATTCTCTCATGTCTCTTTTTTACATTGATAAGGTATGAAAAGAGAGATAGATATTTATACTTTAAGCATGCATGGAGCCCTCTTAAAATGTATAACACCCATATATATATATATATATATATATATATATATATATTGTCTCTCTTTTCACATAATCTTACAGTAATATGTAAAAATCTACCATTATTAGGTGGTACTTATATATATTAAAATGAGAGAAAGATAGTCTAGCTAAATTATTGTGACACTATTTCATGGTACTATTTAAAAAAAAGGAAGATATATAAATCTCCACTAGAGAACGCCTAATAATTACAATAAATTTCTGGATTTAAGTGTTCGTTATTACTCTTATAATTATAGTTAAAAAAAAAAAAAAAAAAAAAAAAAAACTGCATGCAGGGACTGGATTTTGTAATATCAGAAGCAGGAAAATATGGGGTGCGACTGATTCTGAGCTTAGTGAACAACTGGAAAGAGTATGGTGGGAAAAATCAGTATGTACAATGGGCAAGGGAACAAGGCCAATATGTGAACAATGAAGATGATTTCTTTACACATCCCATTGTTAAGCAGTACTACAAGAACCACATTAAGGTGAGCAAATGGGAGCATGCATACACTCATGCACACAAGTAAACCCAAGGATCCTACCCGAGTTTGTGTTTAGTTTATGGCATTAATATTGTTGGAGGCATTAGGTTACAACTATTATTCTATCTATATTAATTTCGCTATTCCATTTACATTTACCCAAAAATTATACTAAATTACCTTATTTAATGGTATTATCAATTCTAAACTGTCACCTTGGTCCTCGACATTGCAAGGTAGTTTCACTTTCGTCCCAGAGAATTCGAAAATTCCTCTTTAGTCCTTGAAATTGTAAAACGTTAATCACCTTAGTCCACATGAGTTGTTACCAGTCATCCCAAGGATGTAACTGAAATAGATTTAATAATCTCAGACATCAAATTGAATTAAATATATATAAGTTAGGGATTAAAATGAAAGAAAAATTAAATGGAATCACTGCTAAGGACTCAAACAAGTAACATTTTAAAATTTTAGAGAGTAGAGATTAAAGAGGAAGTTTTGAAATTTCAAGGGTGAGAGTGAAACCACCTTGCAATGTCCAAGACCAAAGTGACAGTAGTTTTGTCCTTTTAATTTACATAAAATTTATAAACAAATGCTAAATAATTATGAAACCAAATAAAGTATAAAATTATTGAAAAAATTTATTTTTTTAAGGTTTTTAATTTGGATTAAAGCTAATATGGGTTTATAATTATTTTTTCATATTTACTAATCTTAACAAGTAACAAGATCCAAATGTATGTAATCAATACTCCCTTCTTCCTAAGAAGATAGTAACTTTGTGAATTAATGAATTTTTTGTATTTTTTATTTTTTTTTTCGGAGGAAGGAAGTATTAGTTTCATAACACAAAAGTTAAGTGAATTTATTATTTTAGTGACTAGTTTCACTCTTCAAGAATTTGACAAAAAACTCATAATGAGTTCAAGCGGGACATCATGATTTTCAACAAAAATGTTTAAATAAAACCATGTTCCCAGCTAGATAAAAATGTTTGCTAATAACATTTTCCACGGCCGGTTTAAATTGCAGGCCGTGCTGACAAGAATAAACACAATATCTGGGGTTTCATATAAGGAGGATCCGACCATTTTTGCATGGGAGCTTATGAATGAACCTCGTTGCCAACATGATGACTCAGGGAAAATTATTCAGGTCATTTTCTATCAATTTCATAGCTATAGATATTACTCTACCTTTTACAACTGGCCAAATTTAATTAATTAACATGCAAACACACATTTTATATATTATGGACGGTGGCTTAATTAATTTCTTGAATTTGACACCAAAAGTAGTGTCATAATTACCCATATGATTCGTTTCCTTTAATTTACTTTAAGATGCCTAAAAGAAATAGGCCACCCAATTTTGGAAGAGCCAAAACCAATGTTATCAAAGAGATGTGGACATAATTTTACTCTTTTCAAATTTGTTGTTCACCAAAAAAAAAAAAAAAACAAAGAGATGTGGGCATAATGGTAGTAAGAACAAATATCATAAATTAAATTCGGTCATCAAATTTTCATATATACTAGAAGATACTCCAAAAATCATTCTTATCGAAAGATATATATGCATGTTGTTAACTTTTTGCAGGAATGGGTGATTGAGATGGGTGCCTACGTCAAATCCATTGATAGAAATCATTTGCTGGAAATAGGACTTGAAGGATTCTATGGAGAGACAATGCAAGAAAGAAAACAATTCAACCCTGGATACCAAGTTGGTACTGATTTCATTTCTAGCAACCAAGTTCCCGAAATCGATTTTGCCACCATGCATCTCTACCCTGATCAATGGTACTAGTTCAATTCATTTAATGATATAATATATTGTTTTTTTACTTGTTTGTTTGAGTGATGATTGAGAGTGGACTCTTTTCACCCATTGAAGAATGGCGATACTTATAAATGAGTAAACATTTTGTCTTACAATTTGTGTCATTGCCATTTATTTTTATTGTTAAAAAAATATTAAATTAATATATATTTAATTCAAAATTTATTTTTTACACCAATAAAAATGAATGATACATAGAATGACACTTATTATATTGTGAGGCACAAGACGTGCACTACTTATAAAAGCACTACCATATTTATTTATATTCCTTCTAAATAATTTATATGTTTCACTTTTATTTTTTAACTTTTTTTTATTTTAAATTGAACCCTCAAATATATTTTTTGGTCATTATTAATCTTATCGTCAATTTTCCTTTATTTATTCAATTTGAAATGGAATATTCAACCAACTTAAAGAACCAAATAAATAATTTTTCTTTTATTTTTTCTTTTTAGTATAAAACAAATAAATTTATTTTAAAAAGTACAAAGATACTTATGTACAAAGATCACCTGAAGAGAAAAGGTTCCAAGCAGCAAGAGGGGGTCTTTTCACAGTACATCATGTGAAAAGTGGTGTACTGTCCACCACATAAAAATGGAATGTTAAATAGTATATGTTTGATTCTGTGGTGAGTTAGTCCATAATCGATTCTGAATGTCAACGCTACTAACAGTTGTTTATGCTCCAACGTGATTTTTGGGCCAGAATTGATTTTATAAATCAAAACCAAACAAACTAATATTAAAATTTCTTTATAATTAACGGGTAAAATATGAAAAGCATATATTTTTTGCTCACCTTTTTTATCATTGCTAATTAATTTAGACTTTAGACAAAGTGAATTCAGGATACCAGTTAAAGAAAAAAAATTAACTTAGACTCCTACTCTTATACAGCCAACATCAAAATAGAAATTAAAAAATGTTTACATATAAAAATAATTATCTAAGTGAGTAATTTGTAAGTACTTTTATAAATTTTCATAAAGCTTTGAGGCCTATCATATATATATATATATATATATATATATATATATATATATATATATATATATCAAGAAAACTCTCATGTCCATTATATTTTATTTATAATTTTTTTAATTGAAATTGTCTCTTAAAAGATTCTATCTGCTTATTTTGTTACTTAGTTTTTCTTTAAGAAAATAAAACTTATAAAAAAAAAAGACATATTCTATTGTCATTAATTAGTTTGATTTACAGAGTGAGCGTTGGTGTAAGACCTCAGCTGACAAGAGCGAGGAGTAATTGCCAATGCAAGGGGCACGGTTAAGAGCAGACTTTTAATGGAGGGACATATGAATGAACCTTTAACAAACCGGAATGAGAAGAAAGCTTAAATGAATCGATTAGTATTACCCATATCAACAAGCTAAGATGTATCTTTTTTTCGGTAGTCTATCATACTATTACATAAGAACTTCACAGTTAACCGTGTTTGACTTAGCTTGGAGTAATTATGGGATGGGTAACCTCCTGAGAAGTGTCTCCGGGAAGCGTGTGAGTGAGGACGAAGCACGGTGAAAATGTAGGAATACAAGTGGGTGAACAAACACCTAGAGGGGGGTGAATCGATGTGAAGGTGAACCTTTGTTAATTTTCAAAAATCCTTCAAAAACAATATTAGATATCTATTATGTATCTGACTGATATTTGACAGCCTTCTAGAAATTATTGAATATAAGACAATCTAAGAGATAGATACAAGTCAAATATAGGTTAGATAACAGTCTGATAACAGAAACCAGAATTTCATAAAACTATACAGATCTAACCAGAAATTAACAGGCAAAATAACACTAACATACAGAACAGATGCAGCAGATGTCAAAACAATAAAATTACCAGCAACACGTTGATTAAAAAGATTATTGTTTAGATCTTGTTAGATTAGCACTTATCAAGAATTAATGAAATTAATCAAGAAAAAATAGAAAGGAAGAAAAGCTAGACACGACTATTTATATTGGTTCACCTTTGAATTCAATCGAATTCAAAGAGTACTATATCCAGTCCTCCCCTTCGGATTCGGGAGAGTTGTTTCATTATGAAGAATAATGGTTAGTACAATTGGTTTTCAAAACAATTCCCTAATTGTTAAAACCCTATGAGTAAACCTTACTCCTATTGTACCCAAACCTCCAATTACTTCTTCAATTGAGCCTTGAGATGTTGAAACCTTCAACACTCTTCAATCCTTTCTTGAAACCTTCAAGAACACGATGAAACCTTCATCACTTTTGATCCCTTCTTGAAACCTTCAAGATCCTTGCGGTGAAACCTTCATCAATCACATGAGTAACGTTGTTGTTGTTGTAGAAAGCTTGCACCTCTTGATGTGCGAAATACAACACTAATAAGAACACACACCGAATTGAACCTCTTAGATCTAAGATGAATATGCTTGAGAGTTTCAATTTGGTTTTATAAAGAAGATGAAGAAGATGATAAATCTTGGAATATTGAAAACGTATTTTCTCTTGAAATGATTCTTGTGTGTGTCAATTTGGGAACTTATAAGAGTATATATATTGGAAATTATCACTGCTTATTGTTCGAATAAGAAAGGACAAAGAGAAACGCTATTTTTCTGTTTTGAGTCTTGCGAAACAGATCTGAATTTTCTGTTATAAAGAAAATTGCACAGTATGTATCTGAATACAGGTCAGATATATACTGCTTTATTTGCTTAAACAATTAAAACAGAAAATCAGTTTTAAACCCAACTTTTTCCCCTTAATAAAAATAATTCCCAAAGACATTTAATAATGCATTTTTATATTTTAAAAATATTTTTCTTTTATGCATCATTTTCCAAGATTAATCATGCATTTTTCTCAAGCATATTTACCTTAAAACTTATGAGATGCAATGCAACCTAATAGACCACTACCCCATACATCCTAATACTAATAAACATAATAAAGGATGTAAATAATACAATTAAACTATCATGGAGTAATAATTCTAATTAGTAATCTTCTTCTCATGTTGGATGTTTGTTGTCATCAAAACCTCTTGACTTCACATAAAAGACCGGTGTTAGTATGTGGGGATAGTCGTTCATGGGTGCCAGCCGCCAAGGTCGTTACACATGTAAGACCCCGGCTAACGAGGATGCGTGTGATATGTGGGGAGAGTTATTGATCCATATGGGTGCCAGGGTCGTTATAGTTGGGGTCTTAGTTTTTATTTTGTGTGTACCAAGGATATCCCTTAGCTAAGAATCGAAGACTTGTCCTTCCATGACGTAAAGTTCTACAAAATGAGTTTGTCTTTATCAATAAAACATTTTTCATACATATGACAAAAATTGAATTCTTGACATTATGCTTAAACTCATTCATCTAACTAAGAGATTATTAGTTAGTTTTTTGGTAATAATAAGAAGTGACAATGCACAAATTATATGGTTGTCAAATTACTCAATTAATACAAGGTATTTGATATTTAACATGCTATTTCATTAAGTGATAGTTAGTGCATCATTTTTCAAATAGTGGACTATAGAAGTTGTGTCCAGGTTCGAATATCGATTACAACATTTTTCCCATTGTCATAAAATAAAGAAAAACACGACAAGAATATAGAGTATTATCGACTCAGTTATCAAAGGGTCCTGTGTCCATCAGCAAAAAAAAAGGAATTAAAAGAGACTAATAATATTGACCAATCAATCTTATGGATAATTGACAAATAGTAAAATAAATCGAATCAAATTTTGTTTGATTCAATTCAAAATTGATTAACTGTATGTGTTCAAGATTTGTGTTAAGTCACCACTTTAAAGTAACTCAATTAAAATTCGTCTATAACACTTATGAATATTAATCATGACAAATAACACATCAATGGTTTACTATAATTTGGTGAATTATGTATGCAGGTTGCCACCAGGCTCAAACGAAGTTGCTCAGTCTGAATTTGTTGACAAATGGGTACAAGCACATATTCAAGACACAAACAATATTCTAGGAAAACCCATTGTTCTTGCTGAGTTTGGAAAGTCTTCAAAATCACCAGGGTATAGTGTAGAAGAAAGGAATAGCTACATGAGAAAATTGTATGATATAATATATAGTTGTGCATCAACAAGTGGTACAGGTGGACCATGTGGTGGTGCACTGTTTTGGCAGCTCGTGGATCAAGGAATGGATAACTTTCGAGATGGCTACGAAATTATTTTCGAGGAGTGTCCTTCAACTACTAGAATTATAGATCAACAATCTCATGAAATGACAAGTCTTGCATAGTATATAAGTATTTTGGTCTCCTCAATTAATAAACAAAATGCTACATGGTGTTGATCGATTCTATGTATGTATGTATGTATGTATATTTCAACAATCAAATCAACTTTGCTATTTATACAACTTCATTTTATTTTATTTTTGGTATTTCATTGTCGAAATGAGGAATTCATTGACGAGTAATCTATAAGCACTCATTGAATTATGCAACTTGTCTTGACTCTGATAAACTCCTATGACTCAATTAACGTGTACTTTTATTTGTTCACAGTAAAGATATATTTTGATATGAATAAATAATTTTTGAATTTCATACTACATGTATTGATATTGTTAAAATGGTACCTTGTAAACAGATGGATGTTTGCAATTTTTTTTTAATCAACTAGACTAAAGTCAGACAAATTCCTAATTAGGAACCAAATAAGGGAAAGGAAGGCCCCAAGAGTCCTCCCTAAGGACAGGGTACAAAGATAAGGGGGAGAAGAGAGTAAAGTACAAGTAAAAGAGCTATCATGGCTTAAATTAGTTAAATGATCTACACATTAGTTCCCTTTTCTATAACTATAGGCCATAGTCACTATTAGAATCTTAGAATACAGAGAATCAAGAATGAAAGTGTTTGGAAGCTTAAAGAATGAAGAGAGAAAACAAATAGGAAAAACTGAGAGAGAGTTTGAATCAGAAAAGAGAAAAAAAATTTAGAAACTGATATTCACTAACTGGCAAATGATTACACAATGATGTTTATATAGACAAGAGATAAAACTAAGCTAATAAGCACATGCATCAACAATGATGCTTATCCATTGATTGATTCAACAACTAAGAAATGGTAAGTTATAAGTAAGCTAAATGATAGATGATACTGCTTAACTGTAACTTTCCGCCCAAACTTGATGGAGTGAGTTCATTGCCGCACAAGCAACAATTTGGTTTATCATGCTAATACTTTCCCTATAATGAGAACTACATCTTTGGTAGATGAATGAATCATTCTAGCACTTTCCCTGTAATGACAACTACGCCTTTGAGACATAGTTGTCATTTGAGAGGAGCAAGAGATTTGACAGTGAGTAAAGCTTTTAGTTTTTCGAATCAAGTTGTTGGAAGAGCTTTAGTGAGTGTATATGCTATTTGATATAGTGCAGACATATGAACAACTTGTAAATGTCCTTGAATAACTCTTTCCTTTACAAAGAAGATATTTAATTCCATATGTTTAGTGAGATTATGAAGAACAGGACTATGTGAGAGGAGGATAGTGCTTTGATTATCACAGTGAAAAATAGGAATAAGAGAAAGTGTAATATGAAGCTCACTTAGCAAACTGTGCAACCATATAATCTTAGTAGTTGCTTGAGCAAAGGATCTATACTTAGCCTCTTCACTACTTCTAACCACAACTTGTTGGTTCCTTGCCCACCAAGAAATGAGATTAGGACCAAGACATATAAGCACATGAAGTTCATCTTCTATCATCTTGGTCATTATCTCAATCAACATCACAATATCTATACAGAGCTAGATGAGTAATTGGTCTTAAGTGAATACCTGTAGCAATTCATCCTTTTAAGTACCTCAAGATTCGTTTGACATATTTCAAGTGACATTTCAAGTGACTACTTCTAAATAAGATTTTTGGCCTTGTAATTGTGGCGTACTACAAAGCTCCAACCACTGATCTATACAAGGATCTTCAAAGTAATCTGAACTATGTCTCGACAAGTATAGGCATGATTGCACAGGAGTGATGATTATTTTAGCTTCTGTTGTATCCATTCGAGACATGATGTTACTAATGTACTTCTTTTTAAACAAATGAAGAGATCCATAAGTCAAATGAGTAACTTCTGAGACCACGAAAAAATTAAGTTTACCCGCATCTTTCAAAGCAAAAGCCTTGTTAAGAAATAAAGTGAGTGATTTCTGAATTCAACTGTATAATATTATTGTATTCTTATCCTCTCCATTCCTTTGTTAAAATCTGGATGCAAAAACTTCCCTTAATGTCATCCTTCCATTGTTTCTATTATCAGGATGCTCGACATGCAACAACATGAACACACAAAAGTCATCTTCACCATAAGAAAAATAATGGATATTGCATTAGAAGGTATAAGTGATGAAGCTCATAAATTCTTTGTAATAAGCCGTTCGGGTTTGGACAATAATATCTATGTAATCATTGTCCACGTCAACATCTTATACCACTCGAGCGTCAATTTCATCACATGTGGGAAAATTGTAAAGCTTAGAATCTTTGATTCTTTTTCTCAATCACCTCAACTTCAAAAATGAAAACTTCTTCAACTTGTAGTCTATCCCTCGTCATCCTAAATACTTTAGCTACGCAATTGTGTTCATAGATCATATTTTGCATATTGTGGGAAATTACGTCTTGTACTCCTATATTTATTCAACATTTGCTTATTAAAAAAGTCTAAGATCTTGTACTCCTATATTTATTCAACTTTTGTGCTTATAAAAAAGTGAAAGTTTCTAAATACACCTAAGAAATATTATTAACACCCATTATTTTGTGAACTTTGTCTTGAACTTCCTAAAATACCATTTTCATACACCCAATTTTTACTTATTTTTATTTTTATTTTTACTTTACACACCCAACTTTTTTGTCTTGAATGAGATTAAGAGAAAATCAAGCAAAATGAGGATGATGATTCAGAATTCTAAGTTCAATACCTCACAACTGATCACTCATGGTGGTGTGTTGCTTAGAGGGGTTTATTTATTTATTTATTTCTAATTTGATGGTTGCAATTAATTAGATTAGGATAGTTCAACGATGCCATTTTTTTAATTTAAATTATTAATTGATTGTTTTTAAATTGATTGAGCAATGTGCCGATGTTAAGTTGTTTTGTGTTGTATTGTGAAAAGTAACTTGTCAACAAGCATGCACGCAATTAATCGATTTGAAATGTAGTCGTTTGGGTATTATACCATGGGAATCGATTTGAAATGTAGTCGCTTAGATATTATACTATGGGAATTGAGGGTGAGAAAGGGATTACTAAGGTGAGAAGAAAGACGGTTTGAATGGAGGAGATAGAAACAACAAATAAAACAGGTTGGATGTGTGAAGTAAATGAAAAAAATTCCCAACAAACAAAAAAGGTTGAATGTGTGAAATAAAATAAAAATAATAATAATAATAATAAAAGTTAGGCATGTGAAAAATAATATCTTAAGAAGTTGAAGACAAAGTTTATAAAATGATGGGTGTGAATAGTATTTTTTGGGTGTAATTAGAAATTCAAAAAAAAAAAATTTATGCTTCTAGTATCTCTTCTACAACTGTTTATACATCTATGTTTTATTACATTGTTTATGGGTGTGCTTGGTGTCGAGTTTCATATGCATTCTCATGTTTAATTCTGTCTGTACTATAAGTGATTCGATTCAGATTTTTATTACAAAATATGTAGCAAATGACTAATATTATTATTCATCGTTACATTATAATAAATTTACATAGATAGTTTATTGCAGCTAGTTTTTGTTATGCTATTAGTCTATTGCAGCTAGTTCTTATTATTTTATTTAGAAATATTTAATTTATTTTACTGTTAAAGCTGGATTAAATTAAAATATTATTGTGGACTTTTCCCTTAACAGATGACGAAAGCAGTTGTTTTTGGGTCGATGACATGGATAACGTAAGTAATGGGGATTGTGCTGTAGGTGCTTATATGTTTACTACTTTCATCGTCAAACGAGGTTTCGAAGTTCGTTTATTATTCAACCTTTGTTAAAAAAATGTTTAATGCTTGGACATTCTTATCATAATAAACTGTATGTTGTATTATACTTGCTCAATGTGAATGCTTGACTTTCCATGCGTACTCTCTCACTTTTTATACATAGAGGACAACAAATTTTTAAATTCTCCATAAAGTAACCATTTTTTAATTTTTTAATATATTTGTGATTCTTATTTTACTTAAAATAATATACTATTTTGCACATGTTTGGCTTGCTTCCTGTTATTCGTATAATTTAAAAATTAGAATCAATATCACACATACGCCAAGAAAAGATGGCTATACATGATACGAAAATATGGCTATATATATATATATACATATATATATATATATATATGATACAGTTATATATTAAAGAATCTATTTTTATATCAAACACTTGCGAGATATTTTCCCATAGTGCTCTTAATTTATAAGCGAAACTAATTCCTAGCTTATTTCATAACCAAAACTGATTCCTGTAAATAGCATCATGACATTGAGCTCAAAGTGTGTAAGAGATTCCTAGAAATAGTATTGTCACATTTGTCTCTAAGACTTGTGATTGAGGAGGTGTTATTACAGTCTCATTTATAATGAATACCCATATATTTGTGTTTATTCTCATCAAAACAGCGTGAAGCCCGATGATCACTTTTTGTTTGCACACAATAAATAAAGTGAGTTAGGCAATCAGAAGATTCAATACCCGTAATTATGTCAAAGTCCTAAACTAGTATAAGTTAACATTGATGATGATAAGGTTAATGCTTGGAGCACGTCTTTTTCTTCTATATTTATTCAACATTTGCTTATTAAAAAAAGTTTAATGCTTGGACTACCTCTTGTACTCTTATATTTATTCAACCTTTGTGTTTATGCTTATAAAAATAGTTTAATGCTTGGACATTGTTTGAGTAGAATGTGTGTTGTATTATACTTGCCCAGTGTGAATGTTTCACTTTCAATGCGTACCATCATTTTGATACAGACATGACAACGAATTTTTAAATTCTCTCTCTAAAATGAAAATTGTTTAATTTTTTTAATTTATTTGTGATTCTTATTTTACTTCTATATTTATTATTGATAACCATGTTAAAATAATGTTCTACTTTACACATGTTTGGCTTGCTCCCAATACATTATTTGTATAATTTAAAAATTAGAACCAATATTACACGCACGCTATGTTTAAAAAAATGACTATGTGATACAGTTTTACATCATGGAATTACTCTAACATAAAATACTTACAGGATATTTTCATTGTGCTATTATATTTGCTAATCATAAACGTTATAATTTACAACCCAGACACGAAACCTATGGAATTCCACGTGGGTTCATTAAGAGAATGTGAAGTGATTGAAGATAAGAAAGACATTTTTTCGATAATAAATCGTATGTGAAATTATATGCTAAAGCACTTGTGAAACCTAGTATGATGGTTGATGAAAAAAAAATTATTGGAGGAATAAGGCATGAAATGTTCACTATACGTACTTGTGAGTGTGTTTTGGAATAAGAGTGTTTTGGGTTCGGAAGAAGGATGAAGGTGGAAGATGAGGGATTTGGGGTTCGGGGTGGGAAGGTGGAAGGTTTTGGGATTTTGGGGTTTTGGGGTTTAGGGTTCATAGATTTTGGGATTTGTGGCGGGAAGGTGAAAGATGAAGGAATGACATTTTTTACTTTTTGCGATTAAAATGGGATTTGGGACTAAAGTTGGGAGTTTGGGGACTAATAGTCTTTGGCTAAAAGAGATAATTACTTTGGAAAGATGTACAATTTCATATACAATGGTGCTAACAATGGAGGTCGATGTGCTTGTGGGCTTTTCTAGCCGGTCTTGGCCCAAGAAATAAATGGGTAGGGGATCTGGGATGGCTTTGAAGTTATCTTTGAGAAAAGTCCTTCAACTGTCAATGTCATTACTCAACAATCTAAGAAACTATCAAAATTTTGGATAGTACATTATAATTTAAATTAAAAAAGAAAAAGCATTATGTTCTAAATATAATTTTAGTATGTTTACCCATCATAGATGATTTCATGGAATAATATAATCTCGTCATAAAGGTAGAAACAAAGGGAGAACAGAAATTGAAAATAAAATTTTGATTCAATAAATGTGCCTTTTAACTAATTGTACAATTTATCTATTCTTTTATGAGTAGCCTGATTTATAATTCTTGCTTTAGATTGACATTCATGAATCAAAGATTTGTAAATGCATCTATGTTAAATACTTGTTAGAGAGAATTTTGAATTTTGTTGCCTATAGCTATCCTACTTGATGTGAATAGGATTGCTCCGATGAGTGAAAATACTTGTGACTTAAACAAAACGACCATTCATGAATCAACTAACAATCAATACTGTGTTGACATTTTCATCCATGATTATAGTTCACATCTTGTTGAGTCAAGATTCATGAACAAGGAAACTTACTTAACCATCAAGTATAAATTAAACTTGAATGATACATGCATTTATTTTTCCAACTGAATGTTTCCCTTCTCTTATTCCAATCAAATTATACAAATAATCTCAGCCAATTATTAACCATTTTTGCATATATCATCCATACAAATAAAATTACAAAATAATTTAATTGTCTGCACAGTTTTGTAGCTCTCTTTGTTGAATGAACCGAAACAATATGTTCAGTCAAATTGAGTGTGTAAATTCTTGATTTCCATGATTGAAGATTCAACATTAGATACCTGAGCCCTTATTCCAAAACCACAAAAACTTATTCAGAGCAAAATTTTGATGTTGGTTTTTACCCTTGGTTTGTGTCTTTGATGCCATGGCATTCCATCACCTCTTGCTAACAATCCATCATTAAATAATTGTACCATTTTTTATTACAGAATCTTTTAAAATTACTGTGATTCCTGATCGAATATAGAACCCCTCAGAAGGCCTATCAGCCTCCTTCACATTCTGCACTTGAAGCACAACAAATGTCATTTAAGTATAGTCAAAATTATTATAACAGTTACTTCAAAAGAATATTATTATAACAGTTTTAATTAAATTATATAGTGCTCATGTGACAATTACAATGGCCAACAAAATTATTTATTTATGAATCATTAATTTATTGTTCAAATGCATGCCTATCTATGGTTTAAGTCAAGATGAGCTGATTGCAGATGAATTAGAATCAAAAGTATTATACTATCATATAGTATGAATTATACATAAACCTAAACATTCAATTTGGTTGCCACCAGGCCCAGGCCTGGCCCAGGGGCAGGGCGATAGGGTCGACCGCCCTGGGCCCATAATTTTTAGGGAATGATTAGTAATATATACTATATGTATAAAAGATTAGCATTAAGTTTACCTTTAGTTCGTTCGATAAAGGTATAACTACTTTTAGCCAAGGAGAACAAAGGTTCAACTCCCCTACAACCTATTTTTTATGATGAAAATGGATCCACCCTTGGCACATTAATGAATGATTTTTTTTTTAATGAATAAGGAACCAACCTTGGCACATTAATTAATGATTCTTTTGAAATATACTCATAGAATTATACATTATATTATTTCATTTTTTCTGTATGTCATAATTTTTTAAAAAAAATCTCCGGTATTATTAAGAAGTCATTTTGTATTGTTTAGAAGACATTTATTATTTTTTCTGTGAAATATTACATTATAATAATTTCAATGTAAGTTAATAGTATAAAATTGTAATATTAAAATACATTTTTAAAGTTTCAAGAAATATAACTACTCTCGTTGATTTGTTTGATATGATTAAATATGATTTATAAATAAAACTAAAGGAACTATACTATTGTTGTATATTCTGTTTATTCTTTAATATAAGATTTTTTTTTTGTTGAAATTTGTTGTCCTATTTACAAGACGTTATTTCATTTTTTTAATGATATTTAATTATTTCTTTCCACAAGAATCTTTACTTACTCAACATTTTATTGAGTTTCAATAACAATAATATAGTGGCAATTTTGAAAAGTATATTAAATATTTAAATTTTTAATATAACTAACAATATTGGTATTAATTATATTTTTAAAAGTCTCTCTTAAAAAAATTGTAATTCAAACTGTGTTTTTAAAGTTTTTTTAATTACAAATTTTTTATAAATCAGGGGCCCTCAATTTTTTCTCGTCCCGGGCCTCTAAAATGTCAAGATCGGGCCTGACCAAGCCTTTGATCTGGTAAAGATTGGGTGTGTGAATCATTGAAAGTCTAACTACTCACCCATATAAATCAAGAGATTAAATGTTCTATCACCAAAAAAAATAAAAATCCATAGATTAAATTTACTTAACATGTATAATCCGAGGTCTAAGTTGAATGTTTAGTCGGTAAATAAAGATACAGGGCTTGTGTATGAACATGAAAGATAGTTAAACAGTAAACACATGTACATCAAAGAGAGAGAAGTTATCAGAAGAATATCTATTACTCATTACTGAAACTAGTGTGACACAAATCTTCTTATCTATTCACAACTAACTTCTCAATCTCCAATTGGAAAATTGAAAACGAAAATTAGGTGGAGAGTAGAGAATGTCAACAACTAAATTATGGTAACTTACTTCTTTGTTTGCAATGATCACATTTTTTCCAATTCTTGCATTTTTGTCAATTATACAATTCCTGCATATTAAAGGAAAAGGCAAATTGGTTGCTTTCATCATTTGTCTATATATATTTGCTCATGCATTGTGATGTATAATGCTCTAAATTACAACAAATCATTTTCAGTTTTTCAAGATTCTTACACAATTTTCGAATCTTTCCCAATGCCTATGGGAACATTTCCTGCGGCTAAAAGAGCTGCTATTTCAGCCTCTGTTTGGTAATAATCAGCACCCATCATCATGGTATCCTGTAAAGTGTTTGTAAAAGTGACTAATAATTCATCATGTAAGAGAAGTTGAGCATAAAACACTTGTTCCTAAACTTATGCTCCTGATAAAACATTGTTATAATGATGTTGTTTATGAACGGAACTCCATTTGAAAAGGAAAAAATAAAGGTTACCTTTAACTGCACTCCAGAATCAAGTCTCGTGCGAATTCCAACAATGGAATGTTCAATGTTGCACTCTCTTAAAAAGCAACCTTCTGAAATCAAAGAATTAATTACCTACAATTGAAGTTATAGTACAATCTCATTAGGCTCCATTAGAATCGCGGCGAAATGTTAGTTACATGGACTAAGTTTTACTGTAATACCTGGCACTTCTCCATTTTCGTCGGTGGTAGGAACCGAGGGCATGTGAAAATAGGCTTTGACTGGTCATACAACTGAAAGTTGGGTGGCTTCAACATGGAAGAAAAATAAATTGCAGCTTGTGTAAGTTTAAGGAAAATGGTCAACTCACTCCCTTTTTTCTAACACCAGTTTTCATACAAACTTATAACCATATTCTAATCAATGGTTGTAAAGTAGGTGTTTAAAAAGGTGTGGCAAAAAGAGTGTAAGAATATCATCACTCATAGTATAAACTCATTGGATAAGGTTTTTTGACTGATACCTATAACTTTACTTTAAAACCTACCTGATCCATAAGAGCCAAGTTTGCGTCAAAGAAAGATTTTATAGTCCCAATATCTTCCCAGTAACCACCGAAAAGACATGCCTGTGATGAAATACAAGGACCAACCTTGATTATATTCAGTGAAAACAAACCATCATGGCTCAACCGATTCATTGATAACGACATTCAGAGAATATTCCGCAAAATACTTCAGTTAAAACAACTAGCTTAATTCTTGAGCAGTTTCTGCATTGAGCAACTACCTGGACATTAAAATCTTTAGCAGCCATTGGAATGACCTCAGATCCAAAATCATTTGCATTAGGATAACGGCCCCTGAAAAAGTGCCGCCAAAGAAAAGAAAATCGTGTCATTTTTATCAGGGTTAAACATTAAAATGTGAAACGATGACAAGCCAACCAATGAACTATTTCAATTTTATTTTTCTCTATTAGATGCCAGATAAAAACAGATTCATGGAACTCCATTTATATGAGCAACAACAAAGCATCTTATGCAGCATATTTGTGTGCTTTAAGCACAACATATCAATATTTTCTCAATTAATTAATGCACTGAGGGGAGATACATAGTAATCAATATTTTTATTTAATAACTTAGCTTCCAAGTCATAAAACAGATATTTCTACTAAAAATGGGGATTAAGAACCAAAAAGAGTAAAACAAACAGCACAAAGAAACTTAGTTACCTGAGAAGTTTTATAAGAACATCTATTTTAAACACGTATATACCCATTGATGCAATATATGGAAATTCCCTTGCTTCTTGAACCGATAGTCCAAAAACACTTGTATCTACATGCTATGAGATTAAGTACTTCATTAAGAGACAAGAAATTTCAAATTGGCAACAAAAGTTATAGTAAGACATTGCCTAATCATCAAAGGCAAAATTGGATGAGTAACAACCATAGATCTTAGCAATTCGCCATTTGGTTTTTCCAGGAACTGGCGTATCCGTCCTCTTTCATCAACCTTGACTAATCCAAAATCTGATGCACGACTAATGGTTAAAAAAAAAAAAAAGAAATTGTGAATATTTAAGAAGCCGTAGTGTACAATGGAAATGGAAAATAACAAGATCTTAGTGAAACTTGGAATACCTGCCGTTCACTGGAAGGCAAGATACAGATATATCGGCACATGAATCAATGTGCTTCTGCAGATAAAAGATGAATCGCAATGTGAAATACTCATAGTGAAAGTTGATAAGAAATAACTTAATCAAATTGACAGTTAATACCAACCTGCACCAATTCCATGTAATCCATTCTATAGAGCTGATCACCACACAATATTAGGATGTTCTCTATGTTTTTAAACTCAGCATCCTACTCAAAGTTTCAGAAACTCAATTAGTGTTGTAAATGTATAGATGAAAATAATGAAATATAGCCCATGCCAATCAAATGAGTTAAATCATAAACACCTGCATTATTATGTGGTAATCCTATCTGCTTATTGACAAAAGGATTATTTTGCCAAATTCACAATTTAATGAACATAAAAGAATCACATCATACCTCAAACAACCAGAGAAATTTTCTTACAGCATCTGCAGTACCCTGAAACCACTCATTTCCAGATTCACCTGGTGTTTGAGTTGCTGCCAATACCTACCATAACAAACTTTTAGTCTGCCCATACCATGCATAACCCAAATATTGGTAAAAAGTACCGGTAACGATATTTGCAAGTGGAATCTTTACATTATTCTTACATTGCTTCATTTTTAGGTAATAAAACATGAAACACACACATTCTAACATATTCTCTCTACCTTTTATTACCTAAACAAGTGAAAAAAAATTGATTATCAAAAAAAAAAAAACAAGTGAAAAATAAAAGCAATGTAGGAATTATGATGTGCAATATCATTACTTACAAAGTTACAAAGTAGTAACAATAACAGTGAAAGACGACGACAACAACAACAAGGCGTACCTCAACAAAACCACCCCCAAAGTTGATGCCATTTCCCAAAGTATACGTTTGAGCAATGTGGCGGTTCAGCGATTGGGAATTAAATTGTGTAAGGATGAAAATTTTATTAATTCCACTGTTAATACAATTACTCATTGGTATGTCTACCAGCCTATAGCATCCTCCGATTGGAACCTGAGCATCACATGAAGAACATAAAAAGACACACAGATCAGTGAATTGAAGTTTAGGCCTGGAAGAGAGATATGTATATTATAATCTTTAATTGCTTACAGCAGGTTTAGCCCTTCTTTGAGTAAGGGGGAATAGACGAGTTCCGGCTCCACCGCCTAATATGATCGATGCGACAGTTTTTGGGTCAGCTTTAGGTCCTGCAAGTATTGGTGATTGAAGGGCCTGAAATGCAATGTTAGCTAGGTAAATTCATATTCAAAATGTTTCAAAATGTAAGTGATCCTATCCTTCTTTAAAAGAACATAACTTAGTTATTGGAGCTTTATATGATGATGTTTCTATACTTGAGTAACAAGATAAAACTAAATATTGTCAAAGGAATGTCAGTGTAGCAGAACATATTAAAGGAAAAGATGAAACATATCATAACATTGACACAAACTAAGACATTATTTAGGATTAGGAACTAAAATGAAAGTGTAAGTTACTTTAAAATCATTTGCAACATCTGCAAGAGTAGAAGTAGCCAAAAATCTTTTTGCTCTATTTCTCCGTGTATTATCACTTAAGATTTTCCCTAAAGGGAAACCAGATACTGCATTCTTTGAATGCACCAAGTTCACTCTGCTACCAGAGAATGAGGAAGGCAAAATTGTGTTAGTGTTGAAGGATTGCTTCTTAGAACCCAGCAACATGGGAAATCCATGCAACTCACTTGCCATCATCATTTCTAAAATGCCATACACCAGGGCAATTGTCTTGTTAATATAAAATCTTGCCCTCAAAAGGACCTTATTTGATTCTTCTTCTCTCAAGGACTTGAACTGGAAGTTATTTGAAGCCAAAGTTTACTCCATTAGATTATCTAAATATGAAATATAAAATAATAAAATACAAAAGTGAGTAAACAACATATCACATAACAACTCTTGGAAATGCTCTCCAGCTATCTTATAATAATCCATAAAAGGGAGGGAAATGTGTTTAAATGGAAATAAGAAACATCACAACACCCTTCTGATTAAGCAAACAACAATTAAAAAAAATAAGGAAATTAAAGTAGTAGCAATATGTTGCCATGTTTTGTTGTTCATGTATCACGTGGTTATATGATTTAATTATACTATTTAAGAGAATTAAAGCAAGTTGGGTTTCCCTCAAGGTAGAGCAAGGAATGGCTTAATAGCACAAAACCAATGCACAAACCCAACTCTTTTTCCCCTTTTTTTTATTTGATTTTCTCTTTTTCATTAGGATCTGAAAATTTCCTGCACAACACAAACCGAGTTATAAGTTTCTAAAGATTCTCAGCAGCTTACACTACACTAAAAGCTGAAACTGCATCCTTATTCCTAAATATATGCTGTTTTTTTGTCGACTATAAAAGCTGTTTCTGTCCCTTTTTTTATTAACGTTTGGATCAGACCACTAATTAAAGAAAGATTGATACTTTTGCAAATCAAACAAATACTATTGATTTTACTTTATTTTGCATGTTTTAGGATTCCGGTTTCTCACTATATAGCTGGCTATTAGTTAATGATGATGGATTGCCTTGCGTAAAGAAAAAAACATAGTTGGAAAAAACAAAACTCAATTCGATAATTTTTATCATTCAAAATTAGACTGCAACTTAGGATTGTTTCAATCCCCCTGTTGCACAAAATAAAAATGAAAACATGTTTGGGTTACCATTTTAGATGACTCAACAAAAACCGAGGAAGCTGAATCAACCCCATAACATTTGCTGATTGCCACTAATCACTAAAGCAGTGCAAGATCCTAGAAATTAGAATTATGGGAATTAAGGTGCAAGCTGGTGATATCAGATGTTTGACCCATTGACGGCAAACATGCTCGTGGCTCCGTAATATTCAATAGCAACAGAAATCAAGCTCTTCTTCCAGAATAACAAGTCTTTCATGTCCAACGATTTTGTTTCAATTTCCCTTGATTTTTTTTTCTCTACTCTTAGCTATGGAGCTATAGATCAACTTTCACATATCAAAACCATCTTAAGCACACTTAGTAATTTGTCACAAGTCTTCCCTTGGTCACACTGCATGTGTATACATCTAGGGAAAACACTTTACTCCATCCGATCCTATTTATAAGTCACATTCTAGAAGGATTATTTGATCCTATTTATATGTCCCTTTGTATTTTCTAGGAGACATTTATTGTTATTTTCTCTTATTTGCCCTTTATTCATTAATGTGAAGTAATACATTATGAAATTTCCAATGCAAGTTAAGAGAGTAAGATTGTAATGTTAAAGTATTTTTTTAAAGTTTCAAGAAATCTAACTACCCTTCTTGATCCGTGTGATATGGTTAAGTATGCCCTATAAATAGGACGAGAGAGTATATTTCAAGGTTTAAAAAAAATTTAAAAAAAAACGCAAATCTTGATCATACAACCATATTCGAATTATCACTTAATGGTCAAGATTAAAAGTCACTTAATAGTCACATAATCACTTAAAATTCCCATGTGACTAATGAGAAAGACAGTTGTTCATGGAATGGATAAATGGCCAAAAACAATGTGAGTCCAAGACTGTAATGTTAAATTAGTGGGTCCACAGAATGACTCTAAGAGAATTAACCAAAAAAAAATTAACCAAAAAAAAAAGAATGACTCTAAGAGAGAATTAACTACTTCAAAAGAAAAATCATGATGGAACTTGAGTAACTAACTTCAGCTTTAAGGACATAAATGGAACATGGGTTCACAGAAAAAGGGGAGCATTCCTCCCTCCATTCAGATTCAGAATAATGATAACTCTTCACCATCCTAGTCTACTGCATTATGAAACATTCCATGCCATCCCTTACCAAACTCCCTAACATAACCTTGCTGAAACAGGAAAACAATAATCTATAGGTCTAATAGTCTACACATTGAACACTATAGTCCACCAGCACCTTCCTTTACACATCAGACTACTCAGTTGAGCAATCAGAAATTGCTCCTTTGAGCACTTTTATACCATATCCATGCCCAAAGTCAGAGCCAGCTTATCATAACATACAAAGATAGAAGCTGACTACAGGATGCTGTTCTTCCACAAGGTAGCAAGTCTGAACTACATTAAGGGACTTCACGAGAAAAAAAAATAGATAGAGAGGGGAGGCTATATAGGTGGACAACTGTACTAGCAAATGGCAACTGCACATCAACATAATTACAAGCATTGCTAAATTATTTATCAATTCTTAGATTGTTACATAGATGACCAAGCTCTGGTCTAGCATCCATCCATGCAGCAAATTTCATATCGGCAGGAGAGGTGCAGTAGAGATAAGATCTGAATGTGATAAGGAAAAAATACCGCCTGCAGATTAGAGGGAAAAAACAGAAATGATTACACGGCAAAATAAAACAGGTCCTTCATGTAATCAAATGTGGCATGCACACCGGAGTAAATAAAACTCAATCTTACACCAATAAGTAATTTTCTTTTAAAATAAATTTCTTGTAAATCAGTTGCTGGACTGGAAGTTTGCATCCTGTAGTACTCTATCAAAATTAATGTATGATATACTTTTTGAAGAAAGGAAATATGTTTTGATTACATAGTAATTTTAGGGTGAAAATTTAGCATGCAAGATCTGCAAAATAATTATAGGCTTATTTATGTCAGGGGTCCCTATACTTTCACCATATTTGGTCATATACCCCTAATTTTTTTTTATATGAAAATACCCCTCTACTTTTCTCCGGTGAGTAATTTGCCCCTCCTCCCGATTCCGGCAAGTTGGTGCTGAGGTGGACCGCCGGAGTCCTTGTCAGGGGTCCCTGTACTTTCACCCTATTTTGTCATATACCCCTAATCTTTTTTTTATATGAAAATACCCCTGTACTTTTCTCCGGTGAGTAATTTGCCCCTCCTCCCGATTCCGGCAAGTCGGTGCTGAGGTGGACCGCCGGAGTCCTTGTCAGCTCCTTCCACCTCAGCCACGTGGTATAAAACCGGAGGTCCACGTGTCAGCTCCCTTAAATTATTTTTTTTTAAAATTAAAAAAGAAAAAACACCCACAACCCTAGACCCCTAACATTCAAAAAAAGCATCTTCAAAAATCATAGAGCTCACTGCCTCACACATCTCCACTGCCTGACTAGTAGGAGTCTCTTCCTCAGCGCTTGGGACAAAATTCCCAACTCTTTAAGCTCCAACATAGTTAACCTTCTAATAACATGTTCATCCCCTTCTACACTAAGAACCCCCAACTCCTTCCCCATCTTTCACAAGTCTTTCGCATCCTCAACTGGATCGCCCTTCACCTATGCAATTTCAAGTTGTCGATTGGAACCACCCAACAAAACTGGACAAGCATCACTTACCCGTAAGCCATTGTTATCGTTATGCATACTCCTCTGCTTGGGCCTTTTTCTTTTATAAATTTTTGGAAGCAAGCTTTTCTTCTTCTTTTTCTTCTGGCCATGATTCACTTTCACCACTGGACCACACACACCTCAAATGGTGAGGTGAAAGAAGATCCCGATCTGGAGCTACATGACTTCATGGTGCAAGGGTGAGGAGAAGAAGAGAAAAACGAACAACAAAATAGAGAAGAAGAAAGATGAGAGTTCGAGGGAAGGAAGGAGAAAGAACCAGAGAGATAATGGGAGAAATGAATGAGAGAGGAAGAAGAGAGGAGAAATATCGAGGGAAGAAAGGGAGAGAAATGAAGATGGCAGCTGGGGAGGGAAACAAATAGGGTTGTGGGTGTTTTTTTTTTTAATTTTAAAAAAAAATTTAAAAAAAAATTAATTTAAGGGAGCTGACACGTGGACCTCCGGTTTTATACCACGTGGCTGAGGTGGAAGGAGCTGACAAGGACTCCGGCGGTCCACCTCAGCACCGACTTGCCGGAATCGGGAGAAGGGGCAAATTACTCACCGAAGAAAAGTACAGGGGTATTTTCATATAAAAAAAAGATTAGAGGTATATAACAAAATATGGTGAAAGTACAGGGACCCCTGACAAGGACTCCGGCGGTCCACCTCAGCACCGACTTGCCAGAATCGGGAGGAGGGGCAAATTACTCACCGGAGAAAAGTACAGGGGTATTTTCATATAAAAAAAAATTAGGGGTATATGACAAAATAGGGTGAAAGTACAGGGACCCCTGACATAAATAAGCCATAATTATATATAGGATTCCAGGGTTGGATTGATCAAAATCCATTTCCATAAATTATTTAATTAATGGGGTAAATGACTCACTGTATGAGTATGGGCACCAACATCAATGATGGGATGATCCATTCTCCACATAAATTTTAGAGAAAAAAAAATTTTGAAAAAATTAAAAAAAAATATAGATATATATAAATAAAAAAAATTAAAAAAAAAAAAAAAAAAAAAACCTTTTTTGTAGGTGAGGCAAGTAAATTTACCTCAAAGCCTTGATACCCAAGTCCATAAAATGTGCACGTTCCTCATCATCATCGTCAGTAAATTTCTCAAATTCTTTGCTGTAATAAAGGATATCATCTCGAATGTGCCCTGCGCCAGCACAACTATTGAAAAAAAAATAGACAAATTCAGTACCTTAAAAGGTTACAACACAATGTTCGTGAAAATTGCAATCAAATTTTGGCTGATAACCTTTCAATGATAATGTCAACATCTGCTTTGCTTTGGGGACCATGTATGAGGACTCTTGTAAGGTTTAAAATGTCACGATAGTCACCCATCTTGAGCGCTGTTTCATTAGAAGCTCGAGAGGGCAAATTCTCCTGAGTCACTGGATATATGTCAGGACCAAACACTGGCTGTTGGACTTTAGATGCAGAATTTCCCTCTGCACCGAGTCTGATACAGATGATGGCCATTGCATACGCGACTCCACCAAAACCTGTGTGTGATACAAAAAGGTAACTCCCCGCAGAGCTACAATAAAGCCAAAGTTTAGATTATTATATTTAAATGAAGAATAACTTGAAAATATTAACATGCTGAGGTTACAGTTTCTAGACAGCATGCTACATGGGGAACATATTAAGAATGATGCTAATATTGCCAGCAACCCAACTGACAGATAAGATAGAAGTGATAGAACTGTGTAGTACTCACAAGCCAAACTGTTTTAAGAATCCAATGACTGCATTTTGGAACAAAAGCAAGGCTGGCTATGATTCTGTGTACATATATTTTAGGTTGACCCAGGCAGCACAAGAACAGAAATGATGGCAAAGTTTATAACAGATAATAATGGTAGGTAGGGAAACTTACTCATCTTTTCGGTATTGTATTGCATCAACATCTAAGGCCAAAGCATCTCTCTCTCTTGTTAAGGGTGTCCTTTGATAGACTATATCATATCCATCATCTTTTAGAACAGAATAAACTTCTGCAGGTGTCTTCACATCATCTGCCGAAATGTTTTCCCAGTATCCAACCACAGCAGACTGATTGGTTGAAGGGTTATATTCTTCACGGTGCAACAGCATTCGCCCACCAGACTGTCTAATCTCAGCTAGTATATCTTCTTTCAGCCGTGCCTCCATGTGTTCCACCTGCATTGCAGTTACACCGTGAGTTGTGGAACATGATGAATTTCGTGATATTTCCCCATGGACAAACTATTGTACACGATGACTCACCAAAGGACCAGTGATTCCCACGTGCTTGAGTGTATCAACCGGTTTGTTTAACTCCCTCAGGACAAAGGGAGTACCACTGATATAAACAACTGCTTCCTCTCTCAGATCGGTCAATATAACTTTTCGAGCAGTTGAGAAAGCTTTAGGCTTAGCATCCAAATAAGCTAGCATCTCCTTGGCACCAGAGATTGTTGGAGTTGCCATGCTATACACAGGGTATTCATTAACCTCAAAAACAAGAATAACAAGTTTTAGATATAACATTTCATAGTCACCATACAAAAAAGTAAACCCATTCATAATAACCAAAAAAAGCTCTTCAATCATTAAGAATTAAGAAGCCTGCACAGCCACAGCCTAAAAGAAAAGGAATATAATAGAAAGAAGTTCAGAAAGCCCTTCAACACCAAAATGAGCCACCTACTGCAAGCATATCATGATTGAAATTTATCATTCAGCATCTTTACTGGTTTTCACAATCACGGGTCTTTAGTATTTCTTATATATTTTTCAGCAAAGTTTGGTCAGAGACAATTGTGAAAGCATGATTTCATTATTGCATAAAAAGATCTTTATAAATCATAAAATCATCGATACAATATGAATAATAACATATTACTCTTTTTTCAAAAATATGAATAGTAAGATTTTACTATATTTTAGAACTATAAATAAAATGCTAAATTGTGGCGTATTACAAACACTGAAATATATAAGTATATGAAAAGAGTGAAATTTAAAATTTAAAATGAAACGAGTGGAAGCAAAATAGAGTAAGTTAGTTGTGCAATTATAAGAAAAAAAAACTGATTAAATGTGCAATCTAGTTGCTCAGACAACACATTTCACTAAGTAAACTTACACCATAAAACATATTAAAGATGCCAATTCTACCTACACTTGGATGATCCTGTAGGGTCCCCACTGGACGTGTAGCCTTACCCTCTGGCATCACAAATTTGATAATAGTTAGTTTCTTTACCAGTACTTACATAAGCAAGTATACCTTGAAAACATGTGGTGCACCATGTATTTGTATGTGACTGGAAGTTCTCTGACCAGGAAAGAAATACATTTTCAGTATGGAGCCTTTGCCAAGAACAGATCCATTACGGGCCTTGACAATGGCCTCCATCACGGCATCTCCATGCTGAGACTCTTGTGGTTTTCTCAACTCTTCCTACAATTTAAATTAACATTACTAAAGCAATCTTACTTCAAACTTGGGGGAAATAATAATTCGAGTAGAAAAGAAAATTTACAGGCACAGTGAAATATCGCCCTGGTCTCAATCTGATGCTCCATTTCATAGCCTGCACCTCTGGCCTCTGATGCAACCAACTCTTAAATGTCATTTTGGATTCTCCATGTCCACAAAACCCATCAAAGGCTTCACTTCCGAGATATGCTGCAAAAGCAATTAGACGGAAGTAGCGCTCTAAGTACTCACCACCACGATTTAGTGCCACCCTCCTCACCCTGGGCTCGACATGCTGTTGATTGAATACTTTTCTATATTGCAGAACAGCTTGACGAATGTTTTGAAGTGCAGAACATCTATCAATAATAGCATCTAAGGCCTCTCGGCATTCAACACCATTATCAAATAATGTCGTTATCTTCCACAATAGGAGGATGTCGTTAATACCAAAAACACGATTTTCTTTCTCATCTGTCTTTATTTGTGAAGTATTGGAAGTTAATGCAGTTGAAGTGACATACCCACCAGCTTCATCTCCACTTGAGAAACCACCATCTGATGCTTCATTGTTCACATCATCACCTAGTATTTTAATGGGCCTACCGTAATCAATTCGAAGTTTCACAAGGCAAGCTATGACTGTACCAGTGGTTGTCCTGCCCCTACCCATCTATTATATCATCAGTTTGAAATGAAAAGGAAAAACAGACAAGAAGAATCAATAATCAGAAACAACAATAGACACGTCCATAAAGAATAACAGCACAAGAGATAAAAGATTAAGAAACTACCTGACAATTGAAAACAAAAGCAGTGTCCTTAGCAGCAGAAGCAATATTAGTAGCCAAAGTGTCAAAGTCAGAACTTTTAGGAGCTTTCCCATCGGTGATGGGAACGCGTGCATACTTGATGGGAAACCCATCAGCCTCCAGGTTTTTAAAAACTTCAAGTGGGGTTTGAATCACATCAGGGGTGACATGCTCCCAGGCATCAAATATATGTCCATCATCTGTTTCATGAATAACCATAATGGCACTGCCATATTGCTTAGCTTCCCGTAGGATATCTTCTTTTAATCGAGCTTCCATTTTCTCCACTCTTTCACGATCAATTCCCTGAAACAAATTAAAATATCCAATTCACCAAAAATTAGGGATAAAGTTTCCAAATTATCATTATATTCAAAAAGGCGCCTAATGGCATCTTAGTTTCAGTGTTTTGCATACTATTTTTTTTTTTTTGTTGCTCACTCGATTCCCTAAGTACTACCTAGGTACATCCGGATCCGACCCGGGTCGCGTGCCTGGCTATGGCAGGTGAGTCTCCCAACATGAATTTTCTGCATTCACAAGGACTCGAACTCGAGACCTTGCTTAAGCGAGACCGAGCCGCTTACCACTCATCCCAACCCATGTTGGTTTTGCATACTATATTTACTTCAGCATTTATTGTACATATTTAACATAACCAGGACCTGCACCAAACAAAGCGAAGAACCCCAAAAGATTCTCATGCATGATTTTGGAGAATGGTTGCTGCTACTAGTTGCAACTAAATTGCCATATAGACATACTACAAGAAAAAACTGGGAAAGTAAATCAACTTTATTTGATCTTCATGGATTACAAACCAGAAGCCAATCATCAACATCTAGTTTGCAATCCTAATTCCTTAACTTCAAATTTATTGAACAGATATGCCAAAAGCAATGTTTACCGAGTACTCCAGCATGTTTTTATATGGTCTTTCAACTTCACGAAGAACAAATGGCTTCCCGTTAATGTAAATAACAGGTTCTTCCCTCATATTATGCCAAAGTACTGGACGTCCGCCTTTAGAGGTACCAATCCTATGAAGGAGAGATCGAATACCATCAATAGTTGGATTTGCCACCCCAAAAACTGGAAAACCAGGAACTTCACGGAAATTAGGAGCCCCATCCACTCTCTCAGGTAAATTTGGGTTTTGACATCCAGGAGAGTGATCACTTTTTAAAACAGTTTGACTACCAAGAACCTCGCCATTTCTCAAGGCAGCAACAACACCCATTTCAGAAGGACGGCCATCAGTAGATTCAGCTATCTTCTTTAGAGATGGTTTCGAACTTGAATATCCAAGTGCACCCATTGGGTCTCTCCTGAGCAACCTGCAATGCCAATGGTTACAATTCATGCCAAATGTGAATAGACATAAGATCCAGCAAGTTAAGGAGTAGATTACAACAAAAACTCAGTTGGTAAATAATTGTCCAATTATCGGGATTCGGGAAATTTTATTTAAAAATGTAACGAAAGGGAGAATATTAGATAAACAAAGATATCTAGAAGATTCTGGTGAAAATTAGCTAAAAATAAAGTTATAAACTGGAAGCATATAATAGATATCTAAACCGGAGTCAAGTCCACGGTGCCTCCTTCCAGATAATTGATGTAGAGCACTAAACTGACTAAAGGGCACTAAGAACAGGATAATAGAGACATGGTTTTCAGGGTAACAAGATTAGAAATAAAGCATAACAAAGCATAATGTCCACATCAATAATAAAATCAGCTCAGTGATGTTTTATGTAGAGCCAACTTAACAATAGATGCCTTAAAGAATCTGTCTTGGAGCCAAACAACAAGCTTTTCTACTTACCCTAACCCAAGCATCATCATAATTCAAAACAGAGACATTCACTAAAAGAAGTTAATGACAATCATATAATCCTACTAGCAAGTATATAAACCTTAATGGTAAAGAGCTAATTGAGTAATTAATTTAGAATCAAAAAACAAGAAACTCAAGGATTTAAACTTGGCCCAATATCAGTTGGAGTATTGGAATCAAAAGATATAGGTCCATACTTCCAAGACCTAATGATGATAGAACATAGACCTAACAGAATTATTAAAAATCTAACCTGCGAAGGATGCTGTAGAGTTCAGGCCTTGCTCTCATCCAGTCAGCAAAACTACTCTGACTAGCATTGCTAGAAAGAAGTGTAGCCCTTTCTGTATGCAAGTACACAGCAAAACATATTAAAAAGTAGTATCTCTCCAAGTATTCCACAAAAAAGGAAAGTGATGCCTCCCTTTTCATCTCATCTGGTTGCCGCAGAATGCTGTTGCGATAGGCGGCAATTGCTTCACGCAAATTCTGAAATAAAAGCAAGACAGAGAATGAATGATGCATTTTCAGATGAAATGTGAAAATTCAATCCACAAGATACAAGGAATGAAATTCAAAACATCAATGAAACAGCATAGACAACCAACCAACTTAGAAGTTACGTTTAAGTAACACAAGATTAGATACATTATATACAGAAGATACCTGCATTGAAGCACACTTGTCAATGACTTTGTCCACTTGTCTTTTCCCCTCAACACCACCCTGAACAATGTCAGCCAATTAGCATAGATAGAAAATATATTCGACATTTAATCCTACGAAAGAAACAATAAAGTTCATGCCAGTACCTCTAACACCCGAATCAAGCTTCTAATGACTACATATTCTCCCCTACGAATTGCCTCCTCTGAGTTCGGCATACGATCAGCGACATTGGTCATAAATTGAGAAATTCTACCAATTGAATTGCTTCTTGGAATCCCTGCCGTGTATTAAAATAAATAAAACGCTTTGTTAATGGAAATTCCACAGGCAGACCCTATGATTTAAAATAAACACAGGAGTAAGAGTAAATTAAAAGGATGTGACGAAAAAGTAAAATAATAATTAAAGTAAATTATTAAATAAATTCAATAATGACATTTCCATTTTTTTTTCAAGCAGTTGCCCTCAAAATAATTGTGAACAAGGTTATTCAGTATATACACTAGAAATCCAATTCTTGTGGAACTAAGTCTTATTTATGCATGCATATCCTAAAAATTCATCAGAGTCAATAGATTAAGCATTGATGGCAAAAACTGAAAACAAATAGTCCTGGCCTACTATTCTAATTCAGGCCTAATAGCCCTCAATCCAATGGGTGTATTTTGAGCTTCTCACACTCTCGTAATAGGCCAGTAATCTCACATCATTTATTAGATACATTTGTTCATGCATAGCCACTCGACCGGCATATCCACCATCACCTAGCTACATGCTATCCCTGTAAACCTGGGAGGAATGTGAAGATAATTGCATCCTTATGGAGATTAACTAAATAGCTGTATTTCCATGAATGTGTAGTATTTGTATGTATGTGTATGAAAAAAAATAGCAATCTGCCTTAATATGTTGAGTTGGCAGTAAAATTGCCACTATGAAAACAGTACAATCTGTATATGTGTGATCGCCTTTGGTGTAGTGGAGTAGTGAATCTTAAAGAATAAAAGAGTTCCCCTTTGTTCATTAAACAGCAAAAAAAAAAAAATAATAAAATAAAATAAAATCTGTAACAGGATACTGTCAATATGCAAGAAATCACATTCTTGTGTTCAAATTTATTGGAGGAACGACAGTATAAATGAAAGAGAATAAACAACAAAATCCGAAGAGATGAGTAAAGAAATAGCACAAGTACCAGAGGCCCCAATTCTGTTGAAGTAAACCAAAGTTGCAATGACCATTCCAGTTGTAGTTCGTCCACGCCCCATTTGACAGTTAAAAATTATCTCCGTATTTACATCAACTTGAGAAATTTTTTGAACCTAAATCAAAGAACAATATTGGTTTCAAGAAAATAAATAAGTGAATATGGGTCTTCTATGTAATAAATATTTTACCAAATAAAAGACCATAGAGTCACAGACAAGTTAGCATTGTTCATCGGCAGCTCAAGGACAAAGAAATAAATAAGGAAATTACGTCACCCAACCCCTTGATTGTACCAAAAGAATGCAAGTTCAGATAGTGACATCAAATTGGTACGGTTAAACAAATAGAGTAAAAGCAGGGCCAATCATGATTTTCTTGCAAACAAAATTCGTTCCGAGGAATTTATTAAAAATAAATTATTGCACAAGAACTAACCAAAATATCAAAATCCAATTCCTTTGGTGATTTTTCATCAGTTACAGGGACACGTTCGTAATCGACAAGGTATCCCTCCACTTGCAATTCCTCGTACACCTACAGCAAATAAAACAGCGAAGATGCATTTTGTCCAAAAAAACAGATTGACTAGTCTCACACTCTGATTGTAAACAAGTGTCACCCATACCTCGAGCGGTGTCTTCACAGAATTAGATGACACTGGTTCCCATTGGTCCACCATCTGACCATCTGGGAGCTCATCCGTCACAAGGATCTTATTTCCATATCTGTTACGCCAGTGTGAAAGTAAGATTAATAGTAAACGACAACCAGAAATTCCACAGGACAAACTTGAGATAAATACCTTGCGGCTTCCAAGAGGATGTCTTCTTTCAAACGATCTTCCATCTGCTCAACTCTTTCTCTATTAATTCCCTGATTTGATACAGAATGCCACAAAAATTGAAACATGAATGCACTCAGTTCAACTGAACCAAATTAATCCCAAAATGGCAGTTGGAGAACGGTCAATAACAACATACCGTATACTCCTGTTCAAAAAAAAAAAAAAAAAAACATACCGTATACTCAAGATTGGAGAACGGTCTCTCCACATCACGTAAAACAAAGGGGCGACCATTAATGTACACAAGCTGATTTCAATTTCAACAAAAGGAAGAGAAAAAGTCAGCAGAGATGCTTAAGATAATGTTCTTAGAGAAATAACCATCTCAGTTAGAATAAAAGCACAAACTAGAAGCTGGATTTAACAAAAACAGAAATAACCTGAGAAAAAAATATCCAAATTTGTCCCTCAAAAACAATGAGGAGAACTCTTTTTTTTTTGTGTTAACCAAGGGTATCTCCTAAACCTATGGGCAAGGAACTACTAATAGGTTTCGGGGTGCGTGTTGGCCCCTCTCAGCAGGCAGCAAGTGTCACTCCTAGGAATCGAACATTTGACCTAGTATGATACTTGGGGATCCTCAAAAAATCAAATTTTCTTTTGCTCAACCTCAAAAAAACTCAAATGTCGGTCAAATTAGCCTTTTTCAGGACAAATTTTAGGGACACAATAGTCCCTTTCAAAAACATTCTGACCAGCACTTGATGTTCTTACTTCTTCGGAACCAGGTTGGAAATTTTTAATTTTCATGAACAAAATTTGGGGGACACTTTTTTTTTTGTCAGGACAAATTTGAGTTTTTAGACGATGTTTGGTTCCGATTATTTTTTTAGTAAAAACAGTCGTTCTGCTCTTAAGTTCCTAACCATAACCACAATCTGCTAAATATGAAAGTGTTTTTTGTCAACAACATAAGCTGTTTTTAAGTGAAAAAACTCTGAATTTTTGGACATTAAGATTATATCATAATTGGATAATCATATTCGGGGCCAGAACAACATTAAGCAAAAATGGTGACCCCCCGCCATATATCTTATCCTATGATTCTTTTATATAATAGAATATATTTATTTATTTATTTATTCTTTGCTTCTCCCCTTTGTCTACTTTTTATGGTTCCGTCCATAATATTCATATTATTTTTCAGATCTAAACCAAACACACCTTTACTCTACTCTCAATTTACAATGTTTAGTTTTATTCATACTATTTGACGGAAAGGGAGAGGGGAAATTGTACGCTGACAGGGTTCGAACATAGGTGCTCAACTGTAACATCCCTGTCAGGCAAATGTATTGCGACTATCCCCATCTACCAACACGGATCTTTTCAGCGTGCTTTGTCCTCACTCACACGTGACAGGGATGTTACACACTACATACACGTCTCTTAGCCCTACTATCTATCTGATGATTGGATTATTTTCGAATCAGAACCGCCGGCGAGTTTGATTAAATAAAAAAAAACACATACATAGAAGATGCATTTTGATTTTGAATTTATTTATTATAGCTAGGTGATAATATGCATAATAGTGAAAAGCTAAGAGTAAGAAGAAGAGAAGAAACGCACAGGTTCCTCACGAAGACTAATCCAGAGAACTTTGGCGTGCAATTGAGCACCAATGTGGTTAAGAACATTCCTGATTCCATCAATCGTTGGGATTGCGACGCCGTGAACATGTAACGACTCGGCCTTAATAACAACAATTCAATTGAAACAATCATCATTTGAAATTGAGAATAATGGAAAGAGAGAGAGAGAGGAGGTAGGTAAGGTAGGTACCTGGCGATAATTGGGAGCACCGGGGATCTGAGAGGAGAGGCGTTTGTTCTGGCAACCAGGGAAATGGTCGCTCTTGAGAATGGTTTTCTTGCCGAGAACGGAGCCTCCTCTCATCTTCATCACTTGCTCTGGTTCTTTCGGTATTATCGACATCTCTCTCTTCCTTCTTCTTTCTTACTCCTTCCTTCGTATTCCTTCTTTTCCTTCTTCTTTTAATAATTATGATTATAATTATAACACGGATAATGAATGCGATGATGAGGATGATGATGAAGATGAAGGAAGGAAAAGAAGCGTAGCTGAATAGAATGATGAAATGATGAAGGAATGAAGAAAGAAAGAAAGAAAGAAAAGAAAAGAAGAGAGAAATAGATGGATAGAGAAAGGGAGAGAGGAGAGCAGGACTTAGGTGTAATACTGCTGCCAATACTTATCTATCAGCTCACTTTGGTTTCTTTTCTTTTCATTTCATTTCCTTCTGTAGTTTACACATCATATATATATATATATAATACTGTCTTTTCCCAGAGGTTTTTTTTTTTCAAACAACTAAGCAGCCTGCTTTGTGTTTAAAAATAATAAATAATAGTTGTGGCATTTAAATAAATAAGAGTATTGAGTTAATAAAAGTCTTATAAATAAGAACAAAATAAAAGTATCATACATAATCTTATATCGAGGAAGGATACTTTTGGTTTTAAGGTGTGGCTGGTTTGGAGAGTTAAGATCCATGGATAAAGTTGTACAATATGATATTAAATGTTAAAAAGTAAAAACAGAATAAAATGAAAACACTTTCTCCAATCTTTAATACTATAAGTTCATGAGGATGAAATTCATGAAAATTACCAAAGTTTGCTAATATTGTTAATGGTATTAGAATTATTAATATTTAGTATATTTTTTAAAAAATAATAATTTTTCAATTATTATTGACATTTAGAAAATATTGAATAATTAAGAATATTCATGAAAAAATAATTAATATCATTAAAAGTTGAAATAAAAATCTATAAATAAGGCAAAATAAATCTGAAAAATATATAAACGAAAAAATGGAGGGAGCAATGTTTGCCCGTAGGAAACCTCTAATACAGGAAGAAAGAATTTAGTTATTTGCATCTATATTGAAACCTATAGATACATTAATCATTTTATTGTATTTTAACCTATTAATAAATAATAATAATATAAATAGCAATCATATAATATTAATTAATGAGTACTAGTATTTTACTTTTCTATAAGATTTTAAAATAAATTAACATTTTATTAAGTCTCTTATCAAAGTTGAGGTTGAAAAAATAAAAATTAAAAAGATATACTATTTTTTTTACGAAGGGTATACGTTAGCCAAAAATAAAATTTAATCTCTTTTGAAGATAGAGAATCACCTTCCACGTAGCTTTCAAAACAAATCATTTATTGATTAAAAAAAAAAGTTTGACTATATTACAACTCAACAATCAAAAGTTCAAAGATAAATTATTGATAAACTTATATAGAAAAAGGTCTATGTATAAATTTACAAACAAGATTTTGATAGTAGTTATTTTCTAAATTAAAAAAAATAAAATAAAAAATATTGAATACCAGTGTTACAATCTTATGCATAAGTTTGCATATATATATATATATTTCTCTAAATATGTTTGGTAATATTTTTTCAAGATGAAAACCCCCTTTATTATAAGACTTAATGTATAATACAACTCACAATACATCGTGAAAGACGTGATCAAACTTAATTATTTAATTAATCATCATCTTATATAATTATGATTTAGTTCAACCTAACACCATGTGTATACTTATCATATGCGTCAGGTGAATAGATTAAATAAATCCCTATAACTTTATGAGATGTAATATTAGAGTATAAAATTAGTCTAATAGTAACATGTGTTACAAAATAAAATTTTACTTACCAGCGATTAATTATTTTTTATGATGTAAGTTGATTTATATGCTAATATATTATTATTAAATTATATTTGTGAAAAAAAGAACTTTTTTTTTATAGATAAAAAAAATTAAAAAATAAAAATTTAAAGTTGCAAGAAAAATGATAGTACTGTATCAATACACAAGAGTATCAGCTTACGCTAAAAGTAACATTGTCACAAACTAATTCTTTCTTAACTAATGTCAATTAACAAATACTAATATGTTTCACTTTCTTATAATGTAAACTAATTTTAATTTGAATTTGAACGGATATACCATATATCATTATTTATTACTCATGTTATAATATTTTTTAATTATTATTATATTTAGGGATTTATTAATTTTATATTTTAAGACTGAGGATAAAAACTCAAAAATAGATATATTTTATTACTCACTCCGGTCCTATTTATAAGTCACATTCTAGAAGGATTCTTTGGTTCTATTTATAAGACACTTTGTATTTTCTATTAGGCATTTATTGTTATTTTCTCTTATCTGTCCTTTGTCCATTAATGTGAAGTAATACATTGTGAAATTCACAATGCAAGTTAAGAGGGTAAGATTGTAATGTTGAAATATTTTTTTAAAGTTTCAAAAAATCTAACTACCCTCCTTGATCTGTGTGATATGGTTAAGTATGTCCTATAAATAGGACCAGAGGGAGTAATAAACTATACATAATTTTTTTGGCTTATTTATGATTTTGGTCCCTAAAAGTTCAGCGTGTTTTGGTTTTAGTCCTTAAAAGTTATTTTGACCGTAACTAATCCTTAATTTTTCAAACATTTCGGTTTTGATCTCATTTATTAGAAAAAATCAATTATTTGTTGACATCGTTAACGGAAACCCACATCAACATCTACGTGGTGTGAGATAACGCCAATTAAGTATTGTGACATGGATGTTTCAAGTCCATAAACGCAAAATTCTGCCTATGAGACCATTTTGCGTATGGGACCATTTTGTGTTCATGAATCTGTATCATCCACGTCATATCACTTATTTGACGTTTCCTCACACTATGTGACTACTGATATGGTATTTCGCTAACCACATCAGCAAATATCAGTTTTTTCATAATGGAGCGGATCAAAACCAAAATGTTTGAAAAATCAAGGACTAGTCCCGGTCAAAATAACTTATAGAACTAAAATCAAAACACGCTGAACTTTTAAGGACCAAAAGCATAAATAAACCATTTTTTTTATTTTTTCCATTTTAACCTTTCTCAAAAAAACTTGCCTATTTCGAACAGTTTATTTTTATTTTTATTTTTATAAGTTCAATCATATCTTTAGATATTAAATTCTTTTGTTTTTATTTTTATTTTTATTTTTTTAACTTTTACATATTCAATTCTGTCACATACTCTTACTACATAGTACTACATAGTGATGAGAAAAGACAGATTGCCTAATTTTATTTTATCTTATTTTATTTTATTGATACTAGTTTAGCTTACTCGTACGATGCACTGAATTAAACAAATATATTAGATCACATCCCATCATATATAATAAATATTTCAAAGCCAAAAAATTCAATAGACAATTTGAACTAAATGGCATACTTTTATTTATATGAGAATTGTTACTAATAATCAAACTTGATTACTGGCTAAACTATATAAGTTAGTTCATATTATTTATAATTGATTTGAAATTGCAGATTGTTATTTTAAATTCAAAATATTGTATTCATAAAAAATGGAATTTTGGGAATGAGATACAGGTGCTAGTAGCCCCGTGTTCGATTCCCACAAAAATATCCTGCTAGGAGAGCCAGCCACGCAGCTCGCTCCGGATTAGCTTCAAGGGCTCTCTGGTATTAAGGCTACTCTTGGGAATACCGATGATTCCTCAAGGAAATCGAACCAAAAAAATAAAAAAATGGAATCAAGTTGTTGTTTTTATTTTTAAAATCAAAATATTCTATTCGATAAAATGAAATCAAAGAAGATGTTATTTTGTAAACTAAATTAAAAAAAGAAAATAAATAAATAGCAAGATGCATTTTTTTTCAATTTTTCAAAAGTTAAACTTATTATTAGAAAATTGAAGAGCAAATAAGGCATCTTGCAAAAATCTCATTTTCACCTCAATGTTGACTTGCATTTCGCTCAAAATTGTAAATTAATCATCTATTTTTTTCCAAAGTTTCTTCATATGATTCACTATTTTTGGCCTCAAGTTGCAAAAAAGAAAAAAAAAAGGATTATACATTAATAACGAATAAATTAAAATTTCATACCGAAAGTATGATTTAAGAAAATTATGTTATACTCTATCCATCCCATAAAGATTGACGATTTTTGAATTAATTTCTTTGATTTTTTTTTACATTGTTTTGGGAGATGGTGAGTATAAATTTAAAAAATTGAAAAAAAAAACCTCTTTGTGCAATAGTTGATATCCACCTTGACGTTTCACCACTGAATCAACTCTCTAAATATTAAAAAAATTATTTAATGCAAAATAAAATATCAAAAATGAATAAATGCAATAAAAACAAAAATGTAAATAAAAAAATGAGAATATAATTAAAATAAGATAAAGCACTTCTCACATTCTATCAAGAAAAAAAACTGTGCAGTCATTCTATTTATGCAATTGACTATAAATTTAGTATTTGAATAATATCAATACATTAAAACAATATGTATAAACTAATTTTTAATTATTAATTTTAAAAAAATAGTTAGGAAATTACGAGGAAATGTCACATAAGCAATTATTATCTTGAAGATTTCCTCTTTTTATAATATATAATTGATAATTGATATTTCTATCTCTATTCTAGTTGGAATCCAATGAACTATTGATGTTTTCTTCTTTTTTTTTATATTCAAAATATCATTTTTATCCAAAATGGAATCAAGTTGTTGGTTGTTAAGTGGTTGAGTCTAACAAATCATATAGTTTTAACAAATTTTTGAATTTAATCAAAATTGTGGGAAATTATGTGTTGAATTTTAATTTATTTTAAAAACAAAAAATTGGCAAAGTTATGTGGAGGTGACACGTCAGCAGTTTTTGAATTGTAGATATCTTCTTTTTATAATATAATATATAATTCATATTATATAAAAGATTGACTCTCTGTGCAATAGCTAAGATTCACCAAGACATTTTACCTCTGATTCAACTCTCTAAATATTAAAAAAATTAATTAATGCAAAATAATTCATTAAAAAGGAATAAATGCAATAAAAAAATCAGAATATAATTGAAATAAGATAAAACATTTCTCACATTTTATAAAGAAAAAAATTGTACAGTCATCCTATTTACGCAATTGACTATAGATTTAGGAAAAGAACAACATCAACACATTAAAAAAATATGCAAGCTAGATAAACTATCAAAATTGTGGAAATATTAACATAAAGAAACTTAAAAAATAACATAAATATCTCCATAATCCCTCAAATTCTTAATTCGAGATCAATTATTTAGAAAACAAAATATCGCTGGTGTGACTTTATGAACGTTAGTGCTTTGATTATAAGTAGTCATGTACTACCGATTTAATACACAAAATAATATAGAGAACATAAAGAAAAATATGATAATACTCTTCATTCTTACAATTTGAAACAACAACAACAACAATAATAAAAAGGAGATGTGAAAAAAATAATGATACATATAACATTTTCATCAAACACATTTGATCATTCCAGATTGATCTTCAGAGTATTTGATAATTTTACCATTTTTTTTATTTTTTTGGAGCACAAACTTAATTAGTAATATGATTAAATTGTATGTTGGTTTCTATTTTTATAATTGATTTGATTTTATAGATTTTTTTTAATTCAAAATATCATATATAACCAAAACAAAATGAAATTTGTTGATTTTTTTAAATTCAAAATATCATATCAAATTTCGAATTAAGCAAATGATGTTGTGAATATTATTTTATCTTATTGATATTAAACAATTTTTTGGGATGCGCTCATGCTTATAGATGATGCTGTGAATATTCTCCTTTGTGCCAGGGTGGCACTGAGTGCAAGATGCCAAGCCCATCAAATAGTTGCCACTTTACTATGGGAAGTGGGAACCAACCCTTCCTTTTAAGGGACTTGTATTGGAACTATTTTCCTCGTATTGTCTTCTGTACCAAATACTTCCTCCCTTGCATAAGCTATGAATTTTTTTAAGATTTTTTTTCTTCCATAAATTATGATCATTTTGAAATTCAAGACTCATTTATACTTTTTTTTTGTTTACATGGGAGGTCTGGAACTAAAATCCATGACCTGGGGAGGGGGAAATCCTAAGTGTCCTGCAGCCACCAACTGGGCTGTCTTACGCGGACTTATACTCTTTTTTTCAAATATACTCTTATTTATTGTATTTTCTTTTTCAACACTCATTTATTATTATTTTTCAATATAATCTTCATACATTTATTATTACTACTCTCTCTCCTTTTATTAAATGGGAGTAATTTAGTCAAATTATACCAAATTTTTACAACATTTACTCATTTACTAATCTATGTGAAATCTCCATTTAAATTTCCAAAAAATCATGGGAGTATTAAATATCAATGGGCAATCGAACACCACACAAAAATTGTTCAATATCTAGTCTACAGCCACAATTTTCCGTAAAATGAAATTTTGAAAAGGAAGAAAAATAGGCTCATACTTTATGGATAAGGCTTGAGGAAAAACTAGTACCCTCTCATCCGTCCCTGATTATAAGATCTTACCTATTGCGTAAAAAATTTGGTCCTAAATATAAAACTTTTTTGTAATTTTTTTCAAAATTACTCTTACATTTAATCATTGTGGTCTAAGTTTTTGTGAGAAGAAATAAATAAAATTGTATTGGAATATGAAATGGAGCTTGTTTAATGCTGTAAATGGCTTGGAAATTGTTCACTACATTAAATATACATAATGAAGTATTTAGAAATTAAATTAATTATTGAAAATTGAAAAAAATTATTATGTTCTAATAATTGGTAGAGGGGTATTTTTGGAAGAATATATCAATTTTAATATAAAATTCAACAACATTGATGGACATAAAAATGTCAAAAAAAATCTTATAAGTAGGGAGGGAGTAGTTCAACTATTTGTGTTTAGTGCATCCCTATTTCCTACGTGACAGTTATTCCGTGTTATAAGTGGAATAATGTATTTTCTCTTTCAAGATTATGGCATGAATTTTTTAAAAAATTAATTAAGTGACGTAAGATGTAACGATAGGATGATAATTTTCTGTTTATTAAGGATGTTAGTTGATTGTATTTAATTTTTTCAAATTTATAAAAAATAGAGGTATTTTAAGAAAATAGTATTGTAAATGAAACAAAAATTAATTAAGATTACAATTTTCTAGAGATGTTTTAGGAAAGTGACATTGGGAATGAAACAAAATTTATTAAAGTTAGTTACTCCCTCCGTTTCACTTTAAGTGTCTTTTTGGACTTTTGCACATATATTAAGAAAGTGTTGATTATGATGATTATTGTAAGTTTTATGTGTATTTTGTCAAAAATACCCCTATTTAATATCTTTATTTTGTCAATGCATCATTACTAGTATTACAAATTTCAAAACTAAAACAACATTAAATGTAAGGGTAAATAAGGAAAAACAGTATTAAATGTTGCCTAGATTTGGTAGAAAGACACTTATTTTGAAACAAAATTTTGATGTTAAAAAGACACTTAAAGTGAAACGGAGGGAGTAATTTTGCTTATATTTTAGGGCACTTGTTAAGGTTCCTATACTTAGAAAAACAATCATCAATGCACATTACTCCGTGTCTCGAGAATCTAAAAAATGCATTTTTCAATGGTTATTTACTACATTTAGCTTCTTAACAAGTGCACCAAAGGGCACTTGTTAGCATTTGCCATATTTTAAACCAAGATAAACATGTTTTTTGTTGCTTATTAATTTGAGCCATAGGGAGTAAGTATTATTAGTTACTACTCAATCCGATTCTATTTATAAGACTCTTTTGTGGTTTTTCACTTCCGCCAAGTAAAGTTGATAAATTTATTAGTGTCATTGGAAATGTAAAACTTTGATATACTTTTTTAAAATTACCCCTATAATTATTGTTGAAACTTTAAAAAGTGTTGACTTTACCGTGATGTTAGTGGAAAGCATTAATTAAATGTTATTGAAAATTAGAAATCAGTCTTATAAATAGGACTAAAATAAAAATCTCAAAAGAGTCTTATAAATAAGACCGAAGGGAGTACAATATTTCTAGAATGTTATTTTATTACTCTATATAGTCTTGTGCTTTTCATCTTGGAGGAAAGGAAATGAATTAAGTATATTTTGTTTAGTTTTTTTTAAAAAAAAAAATGAAGAGAGAAGATGATAAACAAAAGAGACTTAATTCATTTCCCTTCCTCCGATATGAAAAGTACAAAATTATATATAGTAATAAAAGAACATTCTAAAAATATTGTAATAATTAATATATTACTTATTTATTTAAACTATCTAATATTTATCCTATACCATTTCTCCAAAATAGCCTAATAATTCTTTTAATTTTTATTATATTTAATATTGTTACATAAGAATTTGAGGTTTTCGAAGTAAAAAAGATACTATGATAAATAAGGGTGGGTGTGTTAGGAAAAATGATATGGGTTTTGCTAATAAGTGTTATTTGGAGCTTTCCGGTTTATCATGCACCAGGTAGCTTTTTTTTTATTTTTTTTTATTCTAGATTTGCTCAAGATATTTTTTAATATAAATTTCTAATGCACATTTTGTAAAATATGTAAATTTCTAATGCAGATTTAATAAAATATGTTAATTATTAATGCAGATTTAATCAATATAATTTTTTTACCAGTATCAGTAAGCATATAATAAAAAAAAATCAAACCCAAATAACAAAAACATATACATATCAGTAAAACAGAAAACCCAAAACATATTTTTAATTTACTAAATATATTTAAAAATTTTAAAATAAAAAACGAGGGGAACATTTTAAGAAAACTCCACCGGAGCATGAAGCATCACCCAACATTGGTTTAATTGAAGTACTCTCTCCGATCCTATTTATAAACAAAAAAATATCTTATCAATGGTCTTTTATATAAACAAAAATTAAACAACTTTTTATTCCCAATATATCTATTCTTAAAATATCCCTAAAAAGTGGTTATAACATTTAATTTTTGTTTCATTCTCAATTCAAATTTTTTAAAATAGTCAATTTTTTTATAAATTTAAAAAAATTAAATATATTCAACTAACTTTCTTAATACATGTACCTGTAATTATTTTTGCTAATAAAAAATATGGGATGGAGTACTAATAGACGCTTGTCTATGTATGTGAGTACTTTTAGGAGTAATCGTAGAATCGTGAGATCTTCGTACTATTTTGGTGAGTTATTGCAGTCAAACTTATTTAATTAATAATTAAGTAAAATTACAATTAAAAATATTATATTTGGTCTCTGTTTAGGATGAGGAAAAAATAATAATTAGTTATTGGGCCAAAAGCCCGTTGGCAAGGAAAAAAGCTAAAAGAGAAAAGGGAATTCTCAGATGGCCCAAATAGATCAACTCAAAGCCAAGAACAAGTCTCCACATCGACAGTGAAAGAGAACGTGAGAGCGTCCTCAGGGCAAAGCGTCCTCCCTCATGACACTTATTCAAAGTTGATCTCAGGAAGCCTCTTCTTCTACGTTATCTCCTCTTGGGCCCAACGCTTGGCAGCCATGGTCACCGAGTATACCATAAATGGAAGAGATGTCATTTCACTCAAGTATCAAATATGGCATGCCAGTAAGGAAGATGCTGTTCTTTTCAAAGGAGAAAAGGTATTGTTCATCTCCCCTACCAATGCTGAGGGAAGCTGCGACCAGAGGATAATGAATAGAGCCTCTCAATACCCATCAGATAAGGGGAAAGTCAAACTTGAAGATCAAGACACAAGACCTCTACATAGGGGGTATCAGCACACAAGCTAAGGGCAAGCCAACAGAGAGCAACATCACAGAGAAACACAAATACAACGACACTTTCATAATGGAGAAATCATAGAGTTTTGGGAGAGACACACTGAGAGCGTCCTACAAATCTTATCAATTTTCATTATATTTTTCGACATTATCCGCTCTCTTTTTCTCTTGTATTTCCTCTCCCATTACCAATAATGAAATGAAGCCTTGATTTAATTAAGTCTACGAACCCATCTCTTTTATTTTGCACTCCTGTTATTTTCTTTGCAAAATATAAATTCCTGGCAGAAACAATTGGCGTTGTTTCCGAGGAAATCATGGCTTCAACGCTGGAAGGAGACACACCAGGAGATGTCCAGAGAAGGGCGGTTGAAGATAGTGCCAGAGTCACGGTTGGAGGAAGCTTTGAGCTTGATGCATCGCGAGTCACCAACCCAGGAGGAAGGGCAGCAAGAAGGTTGAACTTCAGCCCAGAGAGTGATCAGGAAGAGCCTTTCCTAGACGCCCCTGAGAAAGAACAAAATCGAGAAGAAGAAGATGCGAAGCAGCCAAAGAGTTTCCAGAGTAGAGGAGAGTCTGGTGTGAAAGTGACTTTGGATGTCTCCGTCCTCGATAACATCATAGCTAACCATAATGCTTTGACTGAAATAATTGCAAACCTCAGAGCCCAAAACGCTAGAGCAAAGGAAGAGACTGAGGCATCAGAGGCTAGAGCAAAGATGGAGCAGGAGGCTCTAAAGGAGGAAGAGTTGGCCAAAGAAAGAATCTGGAGGGAACTCGAAGCTAAGAGGACCGCAAGTAACGAAGAGGGCGCTCCGGTAAACCAAGCAGAGCTGAGACGCATTTTGCAGACACACAAAGAAGGGGGTAACTCTGTGATAAATCTAAACCCTCCTTTTACAGCTGACATAGTGTCCTACCGCTACCCTCTCAGATATACACCCCCAGCTTTCAGAAAGTTTGATGGAACTGGGAGTGCTAGAGAGCATTTGATGACCTATGTGGACGACCTGGGCGTCCACAGCTCAGATTTGCGTCTAAGGCTCAGAGAGTTCTCGAAGTCTTTGACTGGACGTGCATTCACGTGGTATTCCAAGCTGCGTCCAGCATCTATTAGGAACTGGGAAGAAATGACGGTGGAGTTCTGTAACAAGTTTCTTGAAGAGGAAGCGGCTATCCATGTGATGGACTTAGGATGGGTCAGACAGAGGATAGGAGAGGGCCTAATACCCTTCATCAAAAGATACAGAGACAAGGCGCTTAGTTGCAGAGAAACGCTTCCTGAAGCAGATCTTGTCTATGGGTGCATTAAAAGTATAGAAGATGGATCCCAGATATTCCTGGCCTTGAGCAAAATCACTACCTTCTCTGAGCTGTTGGCAAGAGCACTGGATGTAACGGAAGCAATGAAGAAGCAAGGGGGAAGCGTCCTCGAGAACAAGCGGGTTTTGATGTCAATGCTATGGAAGACAAGAACAAGAGGAGGGATTACAGAGCGGTCCCAGGAAGATATGAGAGAAGGGAACCTCCACCTGCATTACCTGCTTCTATTCCCAGGGAGATGGTGTATGAGCTTGTGGAAGAATCGCTAAAAGAAGGGATACTAAAAGAAAGGGGGGAGAAGCGTCCTCTGACACGGCAGGAATATGAGGATCCTGCATTCTGCATCTTTCATAGACACAAGGGTCATAGCACAGTGGAGTGTTATGTAATCAGAGTAGTATTTCAAAAGCAGCTTGCTGCAGGAAAGGTGTTACTACCAGAACAGGGGAGCGAAGAAAGCCTGGGAACACAACCTTTACCCAGGCACCAAGTGAGCGTTGTCTTGTCTGGTGAAAACTTGCTGGAGGAAATAGCGGAAGAAGTCATCGAAGATGAGCTTAGAAGAGGGCTAGTCAAAACAAGAGGTTTCAGGGCGCTATTTGACCAGTTGCAGCTTGGTACAGACGTGAGGGCAGAAGCGGATCAAGCTCTGGCAGATGTAATCGTGAGAAGGGGAGGGAACGCCAGCGCTACTCACGCTCCCCTCGCCAGGATGGTTAAGGCGCACGCCACAACAATCATGTTCAGAGAACCCCCCATGACACACCCAGGGTTCTGCCATAATCGGCCCCTGTATGTGGAAGCAATAATAGAGGGTGTGCGGGTAAGGCGCGCCATGGTAGACAATGGTTCTGGGGTGAACATTCTGCCCACCCACATCTTTGCTAAGTTGGGCATACCAGGGTCAAGACTTAAGAAATCTGAAACCGTTCTGAGCACATTTAATGGTGATTCGGTGGAAACAAGAGCCTGTGTCGTAGTGCAATTGGAGGTAGGTCCCATAAAGACCCTCAATACATTCCATATTGTGGACGGAAGCCCAAGTTATCACATTCTGTTAGGGCGACCCTGGATCCATTTACATCAGTGTGTGCCTTCCACTTTGCACCAATGCGTCAAGTCCTCATACAGAGGCAGAGACGTTGAGATCCCAACCACCAAAGCGCCTTTCGATGCATCAGAAATGCATTTGATTGACGCATCTGTGTTCGATGAGCTCGCACCACCAGGAACAAGCAAGATTGAGAAAGACTGTCGAATCAACATCAAAGGAAAGGAAAAAGCGGCCCCAGCCAGAGAGTCTGTCTTTAAACGGCTCAGCTTGCCACCCAAGGAAAGCGCCCCTGGATCCGTCAAAAAAACAAGGTTCAAACTACAAAAACAACACCACCCTCAGGGAGGGAGCAGATGGGTCATCTTATAGGAAATCGCGGGGCTGGCCAAGCCAAGCCTCCATGACTTGGCCAGTCCCACGCTCCTTAAGGTGTTGAGGAGAAGAGACACCTTCAGGAATCAAGAAGAAGTTATGGCTGTACAGGAGGCAGAACCAAAGAAAAGCAAGAACTTAGAAAAAATTAATATAGGGGGAGAAGGAGAGCACATGCCCTTGTTTGTTTCATCGTCCCTTACTGATAAAGAAAAAGAAGACCTGATTGTTTTGCTTAAGGAGTATAAGGAAGTGTTCGCATGGACTTATGAAGAGATGTCTGGACTAAGCCCAAAGTTGGTCACTCACAACTTGGCCGTGAAAACGGACGTCATCCCAATGAAGCAAGCTAACAGGAAGTTTGACCCAGACATTGAAAAAGCTATCAAGAGAGAAGTGGAAAAACTGCTCAAGGCTCAATTCATCAAGCCAATACAGCATCCAACTTGGCTGGCAAACGTCGTCCCTGTCAAGAAAAAGAACGGGCAGATAAGGTGTTGCGTGGACTTCAGGGATCTTAACAAAGCATGCCCAAAAGACGATTTCCCTCTACCCAATATAGACAACATGGTTGATGCTACTGCTATGCACGAACGCTTTTCATTCATGGATGGATTCAGTGGCTATAACCAGATCAGGATGGCACCAGGGGATGAGGAGAAGACTGCGTTCAGGACGCCTGTGGGAAACTTCTTTTATACAGCCATGCCGTTTGGGCTTAAGAATGCGGGGGCAACCTACCAAAGGGCCATGACGGCGATTTTCCACGATATGATGCATAAGATCGTAGAGGATTATGTGGACGATTTAGTGGTGAAGTCTAGGAAGAAGGAGCAACACATAGAGCATTTGAAGGCCATATTTGAGAGATGCAAGAAATACAAACTGAGGATGAACCCACTGAAATGCAAGTTTGGAGTTTCCTCAGGGGAATTCCTTGGTTTTGTAGTGCACAAAGAGGAAATCTCAGCTGCAGAGGACAAAGTGCAAGCTATAAGAGACTTGAAAGCACCCAAGACTCAAAAAGAATTACAACAGATGATGGGGAAATTGGGTTACATACGCAGGTTCATTCCAGCTTTGGGGGAACTCCTGGGATCAATGAGAAGGCTTTTGAGAGGAAAGAGGCATTCAGATGGGGAAAAGAACATCAGGAGGCATTGGACAGGATCAAGAAGACGCTCATGTCTCCCCTGACCATGATGCCGCCCCAGAAAGGTGTCCCCCTCAGAATCTACTTAGCCACCACCAAGATAGCAATCAGTGGACTCCTTGCCCAAGAGGTAGATGGGTCAGAGCGTCCTATTGCATACTGGAGCCGAATGCTTAAAGACACCGAAGCCAAGTATTCAGCACAGGAAAGACAGTGTCTAGCCTTGGTATACGTGTCTCAAAAATATAGGCACTATTTCCAAGCACACACTGTACATGTCATGACCAAGTCGGCAGGGATCAAGCATTTGCTACAGGGCGCTGACCTAACAGGCAGAGTGAGCAAGTGGGTCTTTGCACTCACAGATTATGAGATACAGCTGGTGACGCCTACTGCCATGAAGAGCCAAGCCTTGGTAGACTTGATCACGATATGTGCCACGAGTGGAGAGGAAGAGTCAGAAGAGATGGTCAATGGCTGAAGAAGAAGAAGCCTTGACACTCATGTTTAATGGCTCTTCGTCCTGTCCAAAAGGAGGAGCAGGTGTGGTATTGACAAACAACAAAGGGGGAGAGCTGACATTTGCATTCCAACTTGATTTCCCATGTACCAATAATGAAGCTGAGTATGAAGCTCTCTTGTTGAGGTTGAAAATAGCTGAAGAAATGGGAATCAGCAGCGTAAGGATAAAGGGGGATTCGAATTGAATTTGGTGATTCGACAATTGAAAGGGGAATATGGCGTGAAAGAAACTTCACTAGCACTCTGCAGAGAAAGGGCCTTAGAAGTCATGGAAAAATTCAGAATAGAATCACTGGAACACATGCCTAGGTCTGAAAACCGGAAGGCAGATGCCTTAGCCACTTTGGGGAGCAAGATCACAATGAAAGAGGAAAAGTGGGAAGTCCACCTTAGGCAAGAGCAACGACCCCAAATAGAAGAAAGGAAAAGGGAAGAAACACCCAAGGATGACTGGAGGACGCCAATCAGGAAGGAATTGAGGACCAAGATGTTAACCAAAGCGTCCAGAGACTTCTGTCTGGTGAAGGGGATCCTTTATAAGAGGAACAAGGAAGGGCTCCTCATGAAATGCGTGGCAGAGGAAGAAGGGATGAAGAAGATGGTCCAGCTACACGAAAGTATCTGTGGGCAAGTGGGACCAGGACTGTATAGGCGCTTACAAAGAATCGGTGTGTTTTGGTCCACCATGAAGACGCACTGTGACTCCTTACAAAACTTCTGTGCTCAATGTCAGGACTGCAAAGAAGAAGTTGAGGTCCACCTTGCAAACACAGAATGGATTCACCCCATCAAAGAGTATCTGGAGCATAGAATTTTACCTAGAGACAATGTGGAAGCCGAGAAAATAAGGAAGAAGTCTGACAGGTACTTTTGTGACAGAGGAGAGTTGTTTAGAAGAAATTTCGCTGGGGATATTTTGAGATGTTTGAAGAAGACTGATCAAGAAAAGGTGATGGAAGAGATTCATAGAGGGCCCTGTGGTAGACACCAAGGAGGGAGAGCGCTGCATGAAGAACTTGTAAGAATGAGGTATTTTTGGCCAACAATCAGGGAAGACTCCATTGATTTTGTGAGAAGATGCAAGCAGTGTCAAAGACATGGGCACAAGATACATGTGCCAGCTAACAGTATGAAAAGTTTGAGCGCCCCTTACCCCTTTCATACCTGGTGCATGGACTTTGTAGGACCTATAGACCTCACATCAAGAGGGAAGAGGTGGATCTTAGCAACTACTGAGCATTCAACAAAGTGGGTCAAAGCCATTGCGTGCAAGAGAGCAGATGTAGATACGACCGTCCAGTTCATAAGGGACAATATTATTTGTCGCTTCGGGGTGCCCAAAAGGATCGTATCAGACAATGGCACGCATTTCATCAACAAAAAGGTGGAGAAGATCCTGGAAGAATACGACGTCACCCATCACAAGTCTACCCCTTATTACCCTCAAGCAAATGGTCAAGCAGAATCTGCAACATTCCTTTCTTACACTACTTTATTAAAAGAAATTCCTTTGTTGTTATTTGAATAGAATATATGGACTTGCTCGAGAAGAGATATAATTAAAAACTCTTTTATAAAGCTCTTGTAAAATAACTTGGTATTCATTTATTAAAAATCTTTCCAAAATCATTTATGAAATCATTTTTTTTATTTAAAGTGAAATACCGTAATTATCAGAGTAAGCGGAAAATAGAGACCTTGACTTGATAATTCACATGTGCAAACTATTTATAGAAAGAAAATATATATATATATATATATATATATATATCATCATCCATTAAAAGAGTCAACATACACCCAAGTCAAGTCGAGATAGCAGGTTTGTACAAAATACAAGTCCATAATATAAACTAAAAGATAGGACCACGTCACTGAGATCTCCCAAAAATGTATACAATATATATAGAGCAAAAGATGAAATCCCAAAATTGGTCCAGTAATCCTCCTCCATAGCATGATCTCCAGAGTCTCCAGCAGCTGCTCCACCCGTCCCACATCCTAATCATCTATACTATGCATCACCTGGTGGATTCCCAACTCCCCACTGGCTCCAGTGGAGTGCTCGACTGGCTCGTCCTCATCCTCACCCTCCTCCGGATCCTCCTCTACCTCCTCCGACTGAGTGGGTACCCTCCCACTGGGCACTGGGTCCGTTGAAGGTGTCCCATGAACCGGACTCATCGGACTAGGTATAGGAGTCTCTTCTCGAATCACTCGAGGAGCAGCGGGATGAGATCTAGCAGTAGCTCGAAAATGGAAAGAGTGGAAGCGACGAGCAGGTCGAGTCGGGGGTGGTCCATGATAAGTATAGAAAGGGGGTACATGCAAAGTATAGATAATAGGGATGCGAAACCTACGAGGACGGACACGAGCCAAAGGGTTGAGGTGGTATACAGTCACCTCCACCTCACCCTCGAATGTGGCTCTGTGGTCCTCGTAGTACCACACTCCACTAGGGAGCGGGCACAACTCGATGCAAGCTAGATAGTGTGCCATCACCTAACATGGGCAATAAGGGGTGAGCACATAATTCACATAATCGAATAAGAATAAATAAAGCATATAACAATTTCCAGTTACAAACATCCAATGCAAATGCAGATGTAAATGAACATGTGGATTCCATTTATAATAATTCCATTAATTATGAGTAATGATGCATGTCTCCCAATTTCATTGTCCATTGAACGTTCATTCTAATAATTCGCATACATGACCAACATGTATTGTGGAACTGTGCACACAACGTCACCAAGACGTAACAGCATTCCCAAATGCTGCCCACATTACCAAAATGTGTCATCGAGCCAGTCACCACCGAATTATCCCCAACCTTTCACCATGCATGTATGCACATAAAATTATACACTAAGATTAACCAATAATCTTATTATGTGCATCCGATATTATTCCTTCAGTGAGTTTAATCTGTTGTTAATACTTCCCTAATCCTTTTATTGGAACATGATACCTTTCCCACAAGCATAATTGATCTTAATCGACATTCCATCTGGTATGTTGGAAAAAGTTGTTTTCTGTCTCTGGTCCCAAAATACTCGAGTAGATTCTCCTAGACTCGAGTGTTTCTCAGTTTTGCAGAACAATACTCGAGTGTTCCTCCTGGAACTCGAGTGTTCATACATTTTCCAGAAAAACTTTCAAACTTCATCAAGATACTCAAGTGTTCTCCATGAAACTCGAGTGTTCTTAAGTTTTCCAGAAGTATATTTAAAATTCATCAGAATACTCGAGTGTTCCTCATGAATACTCGAGTGTTCTTGAGTTTTTCAGAAATACCTTTAAAATTCCCCAGAATACTCGAGTGTGCCTCAGGAATACTCGAGTGTTCTTGAGTTTCCCAGAAAATCAATTTTTCCAAAACCAGCAGAATACTCAAGTATCACCCATAATACTCGAGTGTTTGCAGACAGACAACACTGAAATTTGAGTTTTAACATACCATTTTCGATTATAGGCCATTCCAGTCCAAACCAAAGATCAATCTAGCTTACATTACACATTTTATACATGCTCCAATACTGAATTAACAACATCTAACACTGAATCACAGGATTTCACCAATTATGCATAAAATCCAATTTTTCCACAACTTAACATACCAAAATATATTCTACACATATTCATCACATTTTCAGCTTTGGTACACCTTGCATGTGACCAAATAAACATGTCCAAACTCTCATTGAACCCAGAAGAGGCCTCCAAGCCTCAAACCTATTTCCACTATGCCCATGGAGTCATTTATTGACTCCCATCCTAATTTCACATAATTTAAACTTATTCTAGTGAATTAGAAGCTTCACCCTTACCTCTAATTCGTGAATCAACACTGAGATTGCAGAGAAATTGGTTGGAAATGCTAAATCCCAAAAATCCTTTGCATGCAGCCATAGTTGGACAGAGTACCAAAACCAGAGAATTTAACATGCAAAATCGTTGTAAAAAATTAGGGAAATAGGTTAGGAGTTGTTCTCTGCAACATAAACTAGAGGTATGAACGAATTTGAGATTCAGGGGGCTCATTAACTTACCAAAATCCGAGCTCCAAGTAGGCTTCCAGACCTCAGGAACTTGGTTTGGCAGCAACAATCCTTCTCCTTTCGATCCTCGATTCTCCTTCCACACAGCACCTTAACTCACGATTTTTATATGTTTGTAAAGCTCGAGATGTGAGCTTTACAATGGTGTATCACTCTCGATTCAACACTCAAAAACGCTCGAGTAATCAACGTTCGAAATCAGGAACCCTAACTCTTCGTTTTCAGAGAAAAGCCAACAAAATCCTCCATCTTCTTCAACTCAGGGTTTATATAGACGTTCCCAGCTATCAAGCAGCTCGCCACGACATTCATCATCGTGTACTAAGGGTGTTTTCGTGTCAAACCAGGGAAATCGTTGTGTGTTGACTCATCAACCGCACTAACGAGTTCTCCACTGATTCGAATACTCGAGTCTTTTGGTCAAAATTTCAAAAATATTTATTTTAATGTCCTTCCCTCCAAAATCTTTCTAATATTGCTCATTCAGGGACTAATATGTAAAAATCTCATTTTCACATATTATTCTCTTGCTAAAATATTTTTTTTCTACTTCCGCAAATACCAATACCAACTCATAATCACCCTAATTGATTTATGAAATATAATTATGATTAAGAAAATAATTATAAAATAATCTTCCATAAATCATAATTGTATTACAGCGGGAAACGAAATTTGGAGTGTTACAGAATCAACCAATAAGACATTGATTGGGATTTTGTCAAGAACAGTGGAAGATTCACCTCAGGAATGGAGCGAATACTTACCTTTGGATCTGTGGGCTTATCGCGCCACAAGACATGGTACGACAAGAGCATCCCCATTTTCCCTGGTCTATGGAGCAGAGGCAACGTTACCAGCAGAAGTACTGGTACCCTCAGCACGCATGATCGTACAAAATGAGGAGGTTGCCATGGAAAGAGCTGAAGCAGCAAAGGGGTTGAGAATTAAAGCACAAGATGAGTTGCTTAAACACCAAAGAAGAGTCATGCTGGCCTATGAAAAGATGGTAAAACCCAGAATGTTTGCAGAAGGGGAACTGGTTTTGAAAGCCACTGACGCTGTCATGAGAAATACCCACACTAGCAAATGGACGCCCCAATGGGAAGGCCCATACATTGTACAAGAAGCGCACCCCAGCGGCTACTGTCATCTGCTGGAGCCAGAATCACAAAAAAGAGTAGGTCCCCTGAACTTTAAATACATCAAGATATATTATCCATAGCATGTAGACACTGATGTTTTGTATGCCACTCTTGGAATGAATGAATGAACTAGATGCTATTCAGTAAAAGAATTGTCCCTTGATATATGCACACACAAATATATATATATATATATATATGTATACAAAAAAAAAAACTTAAGTTGCACCCTGATATGCGTGAAAGCGCCCTGATATGTGCAACCTAAGTATAAGTAAAAATTTCACCCTGATATGCGTGAAAGCGCCCTGGTATGTGCAAAAAACTTAAGTTGCACCCTGATATGTTGCACCCTGATATGCGTGAAAGCGCCCTGATATGTGCAACCTAAGTATAAGTAAAAATTGCACTCTGATAAGCGTGAAAGCGCCCTGATATGTGCAAAAAACTTAAGTTGCACCCTGATATGCGTGAAAGCGCCATGATATGTGCAACCTAAGTATAAGTAAAAATTGCACCCTGATATGCGTAAAAGCGCCCTGATATGTGCAAAAAACTTAAGTTGCACCCTGATATGCGTGAAAGCGCCCTGATATGTGCAACCTAAGTATAAGTAAAAATTGCACCCTGATATGCGTGAAAGCGCCCTGATATGTGCAAAAAACTTAAGTTGCACCCTGATATGCGTGAAAGCGCCCTGATATGTGCAACCTAAGTACAAGTAAAAGATCACACCCTAATTTGCACAACATGTGTATAGATAATTACAACATATGTATGCGAACAAATAGCTTCTAAAGGCTAAAGTTCTATGCATTACAAAATAAGAACAGGTACAAAGAATATATATATATGGTTCAGCACAAGCATCCAGAGAAGTACTTCCTTTTTTTTTAAAAAAAAAAGGAGGGGAAGGGAAGAGAAAGAAAAGGAAAAGAAGAAGAAAAAGAAGAGAAGAAGAAAAAGAAGAAAAAAAGAGGAAGATTCTACTCAAAGGAAGAGAAGAAGAAAAAGAAGAAAAAAAAAGAGGAAGATTCTATTCAAAGGAAGAGTAGAAGAAAAAAGAAGAAAAAAAGAGAAAGAAAAGGAAGAAAAGAAGAAAAATAGGAGATTCTATTCAAAAAGACGAAGCATAATTTGTTCAAAGAAACATGCATAAAAGCTTCAAACCCAAAGAAGATAGCAAATTTGTTCAGTACAGTAACAAGGGAAAGGCTTCAAGAGTCATTCTCCGAAATCAAGTTCGAGTACAACATAAGAAATATGGAAACAAAGACAGATACGAAAGACATACAGGTCCAGCAAAATACAAAGTTCCAAAGCAAAATACAAAGTTCCAAGGCAAAATACAAAGCCCCAAAGCAAAATACAAAAGTTCCAACAAGTTTTCAAATCAACCAAGTAAAGTAGCAAGCACAAAGCTACATCTTAAAAAGGACACCCAAAGAAGAAGCCTTGCAAGCAGCAACATATGATTCTTGCTGAGAATCCTATTCAGCAAGGTCAGCCTTCACACTTGTCAAATCAGCTGTGGCCTTGGACAAAGTAACAGAAATATCGTTGATCAAGCTTTCTAGATCAGCACGGCGCTCCATCATCAATTGTCGCTTTGCAATAAAAGTTCCCTCATCAAAAGGAGGACGCTGACTTTCCACTTGTTTGATGACATTATCAAGCCAAGACCCTGAATATTGATGAAGTTTGAGGGACTGCAAATAATCCAACAGAGAAGACTTCTGACCCCAAGAAAAAGAATCCACGTCTTGATTTACAGTAAGCTTCAGCATGTGTAGCATGGTATGAATTCCAGCTTCATTAAAAACCTGAGGCAAATGCAACCCAGGCAGCACTAAGTCTGAATGAGCATGAAAGAACGAGCTTAGAAGCGCTATATCCTCATCAGAAAGGGGCTTGGTCATCTTCAAAGACAGTAATGCTACAAAGCAAAGAATGGCAATAGTGAATAAGAGGCAAAATGACGAAAGCACGAAATTAAAAGAGAGTAAAATGAGAAACAAGCAATAACACTCACGGAAAGAAGTTATGTTAGAAGCAGCACCGGGAATGGTTTCATCTTGAAGGGGAACTTCTTGAGTAGAAGTCAAGTCAATGACAGTAGGGAAAGAAGCTTGTTGAACGGGGGTAGCAGTAACCTTGGGAGAAGTAGGGGTGGCAACAGTCTCATCCCTTTGAGGAGGAACAGGCGTAACATTAACAGGAGAAGCATCCTCACGAGCAGGAGAGTCAACAACCACACCCCTTGGAGACACGGAATCACCAGCCAAGACATCTTCCGCAGGTGGAGATTTAGAAGCAGCGTCCTCAGGGACAGTTGTAGAATCCACATTCATGGGGGAACCCGAAGGAGAAAGAGTAGCAAGGGGCTCCACTTCCAAAGGAGCAGGGGTCTCACCCTCGACAAAATTACCGGAAGCAGAACCAGATGAAATGTGTTCAGAAACAGGAGTACCTTTGGATTTTGATTTGGGAGCGGCAAACTTGGGTGGAGAACGGCCAGGTGGAATCTTCACTTTGGTAGCAGAGGCGGGAAGCTTGGCCCTAGAAGTATCTGAGTAGAAAAATGGATTGGCAAAAGCAGTAAGAACACAGTGATATATAAGCAAAGAACAAAAACACTATGAATGGTAAAGCAAGTAAAAATAATATAGGAAGGCAGGATAGCACAAGGAAGCAGGGAAGTCTGGCTTTGGAAAGGGAAATCGAACCAGGAAGGACAGGATCAGTAGAATGCTATCCTCTTAACACCTCATCATGAGAAGAATCAGTATCGGAAGAAGAAGGAGATGACTGATGATCCCCAGGAGCAGGAACCTTGACGCCCTGAACTACTCAATCACTCTCAGAAGAAGAATAATGAGCCGCAATGGACGCACCAGTATCATCCTCCTCTTCATCTACTAAATCAACATGATCAGGAGTTGAAAGAGTCGGAGAAGAAACACGGGCCATCAAGCGAAGCGAGCGCCGGGAAGGAGTAGAAACTGGGGCGCTTCCTTTTGTTTTAGAAGGAAGGCTTGAAGCCTTTTTGACGACAGAAGGCTTTGGGATTGGAGGACCAGAGACAGAAGTCTTCTGCTTACCTTTTTTCGAAGCTGTGGATGCGGATGGGGAGGACGCTGGAGTCTTCCTCTTACGAGTTTGAGGAACAAAGCTGGTGGCACCTAAACATGAGCAATACAATGAACATGAATACTAAACGAGATAACGAAAAAGGGGGATATATAAAAAAAAAAGTGGAAATCACAGAACAGGAATACCTTTCTTCAAAGGAGTAGCATAATAAGGGTCCATGAAAGAAATAGACACAGTGGCAGGAGTAACAAGATTGGGAGTAGCCTCAAAACTGCGAAGGCGCTGCAACACGCCTTGGTAAGAGTCCAGCCAACTTTGAAGAACACCACCAGTAAGAGTAGGAGAAATGTAAAAAGGGAAAGAGTCCTCTGGGTAGGAATCATCAGGGGTCCGAAAGAGCACTGATTTAAGAGCTGCCTCTACCCCTATGGGAGCAACATGAAGGCTGCAAGGGGGCTGGTCCCAGCCAAATTGACGGATGACCCTGTGTGGTCTGTAAGCATACGGCCACAAAGCTCCCCCGTATGCACTCTTGTTATCGGTGGGTACGAATCCAGGTAAACGACATGGAGTAAGGATCAAATTCCAAATATCAGTAACACCTTCTGACTTCTTTGAGATGTCATTCCTTGCCACAAAAAGGAACCTGTCATTAGTGTAAAGATCATGAAGTAGCTCCCCAGAGTGAAACAGTGGCTTGGCATAAGGGCGAAATGAAAAACTCCCTTCGTCATCAATTACGTGGACGAAGGGACACCTTGGTTTCCCTTGGGACCAATGCCATGAGCGAATCTTGGAAGAATCAATGTCAACCCCCTCTTCAGTATTTTCAACAGCACCTTCAGCATTGTCACTTGTATCATCAGGTTTAGGCCCCTCCGGACCAAACTTTGGAAAATGCTCAAACAGAAAGTGCTGTAGAAAAGTCAGGTCCAAATAGCAATTTACGGGAAATCGGCCATAAGAATTGCTCAGTTGCTCAGCAATCTGATCCAGCCTTGCATACAAGCCACCAAGGTACAACGACGACAATGGAAGACGAATTCCTTGAGACAACATACTAGCAAAAACAAAAACAGCAGGACTCACAGATTCCCATGGTGGTCCAGGGAAAACATACCGACTCAGCCAGAAAGCAATGAAACCTGCTCTGTATAAGCCTTCATCCAGAGTAGGACCAGATTCGAAGTTGTCACCACAAACTTCACCGAAGAAATATCTTACCCAGTTTGCAAAAGTGTGTTTTAGGGAAATCTTCTTACCTGATTGTTGGCCCTTTGAGGAAGATTTGCCAGCACTCCTGCCCCTGGATGAGGACCCCTTCCTCTGCGATAAGAGGTCACGAGAATGCTTGGCGCTCAGCACTATAGCAGCCTTTAACTCCCATGCCATGTCAAGAAAATTTTCATCAATATCAGACAAAGACAAGTCAGGATCACCAAAATAAGGTAACCTCATGAGAGCAATAACGTCTTCCAGGGATGGGGTAAACTCCCCCCATGCAGTGATAAATGTGTGGGTAGTCGAACACCAGCGCTGTACCAGCATGTGGAGATCAGTTACCCTCTTTCACACGCTGAGCTTGGTAGAGATCTTGATAGCCCCAGCAATTCCTGTACTTTCTAAAACTTCAACAAACGAGGGGTCATCTCTGAAGACAGAAGAAACCCATTCGGGCCAGCCCCCAGTCACACTAAGCCTCATGTGAAACCGTACCTCTGACCAGGGAAACTCAGCCCTCAGCAAGCGAGATCGAAGTAGTGTTGGGCTCAGGGTCTTGCTATCGCCATCAGTCACGGGAGTGGTTCTCAAATGAGAAAACTCCTCTGAAACAACAGTGGCTTTCAAAGGGAAATTGTGAAACAAGTTACTGGATTTGGGAGGACCCTCGAATGGAGGAGAAGGACGGGGAGCGTCCACCCAGCGATGATACCCTTGCTCTACGGGTTCGGAACGAGGAGGGGGAAGATCATTCAGAACAGCGATGGAAATAGGTTGAGGGGACGTCCCTTCGTCACCAACATATTCAGAAGCGTCAGATTCCAGTTCTTCACCAGAAGAAGTTACAACATTCGAATGAGCCATGGAGGAATGAGCGGTTTTTGGTGAAGGAAAGAAGAAGGGGCTGCTGTGAGAAAGAGAAGGAGGAAAGTCTTTTAGAATGAGAGGTGGAGAAACGTGGGTGTGAGAAGACATGCCTAAGGAAGTAACGTTAAGAAGTAAGTGGAGGCACAGTTACCAACTGCACAAGCCACGTTTCACACGACAAGAGGCTGGCAGGGAGTAGGCTTACAGACTAGAAGTTTGTATTTGAAAAAATAGGATTATTTCAAATACAAAAAGGGGCTATTGTTTAGGATGAGGAAAAAATAATAATTAGTTATTGGGCCAAAAGCCCGTTGGCAAGGAAAAAAGCTAAAAGAGAAAAGGGAATTCTCAGATGGCCCAAATATATCAACTCAAAGCCAAGAACAAGTCTCCACATCGACAACGAAAGAGAACGTGAGAGCGTCCTCAGGGCAAAGCGTCCTCCCTCATGACACTTATTCAAAGTTGATCTCAGGAAGCCTCTTCTGCTACGTTATCTCCTCTTGGGCCCAACGCTTGGCAGCCATGGTCACCGAGTATACCATAAATGGAAGAGATGTCATTTCACTCAAGTATCAAATATGGCATGCCAGTAAGGAAGATGCTGTTCTTTTCAAAGGAGAAAAGGTACTGTTCATCTCCCCTACCAATGCTGAGGGAAGCTGCGACCAGAGGATAATGAATAGAGCCTCTCAATACCCATCAGATAAGGGGAAAGCCAAACTTGAAGATCAAGACACAAGACCTCTACATAGGGGGTATCAGCACACAAGCTAAGGGCAAGCCAACAGAGAGCAACATCACAGAGAAACACAAATACAACGACACTTTCATAATGGAGATATCATAGAGTTTTGGGAGAGACACACTGAGAGCGTCCTACAAATCTTATCAATTTTCATTATATTTTTCGACATTATCCGCTCTCTTTTTCTCTTGTATTTCCTCTCCCATTACCAATAATGAAATGAAGCCTTGATTTCATTAAGTCTACGAACCTATCTCTTTTATTTTGCACTCCTGTTATTTTCTTTGCAAAATATAAATTCCTGGCAAAAACAGTCTCATTTATAAGAAAAAAAGACACTCCACTAATATAAATAAAATTTAACTAACTTTCTATTCCCAATACAGTTATTCCTAAAATATCCTTGATTGAGTCATTTAATTTTAGTTTCATTTCCAATGTAAATGTATTAAAATAGTCTATTTTTTTTATGAATTTGAGAAAAATTAAATACATTCGACTAACTTTCTTAATAAATGTGAAGTTAGTTATTTTTGATTAAATGATACCGGAAGAAATAGTACTGTAACTAAATTTCTTTTTATTTATGTAAAAGTACTAACAGTTCCAATTTCACTATTAATAAGGGTAAATTTTATTAGGGTTTGCTTAACCTCTAACCTCAGCACTAAGGATCGAGGATAAGAGGTTAAAAAATAGAAAAAAGTAGGCTTAATTATGGTTTTGGTCCCCTATAAGTTGACCTCGTTTTGAATTTAGTCCTTAAATCTTTTTTTGACCTTGAACGGTCCTTAAATCTTTTTAAATTTTGTTTTTAGTCCTTAAATCTTTTTTTGACTTTGAATTGTCCTTAAATCTTTTTAAATTTTGTTTTTAGTCCTTATGTTTGTCTTCTTCCGTCATCTGCTGACATGGCAAATGGTGTGTCATGTCAGCCCTTACATTGACTGCCAACGATACATCTGATGTGGACCTCCGACTCATGTGAGCAGGAACCGAGCAGGAACCAAGCATTAACCGATCATGAACCGAACATGACTTGCCAAACCGAGGGGAGATATCGACCAAGCACGAACCGAGCACGATGAACTGAGCACGAACCAAGCTATGCCGTTACCAATTGCATCGTACTCGGTCGATATATCATGCACGATTAATGCTCGGCTCATGTTCGGTTCCTGCTCACATGAGTGGGAGGTCCACATCAGATGCATCGTTGGCAGTCAATATAAGGGCTGACATGGCACACCGTTTGCCATGTCAGCAGATGACGGAAGAAGACAAACAGAAGGACTAAAAACAAAATTTAAAAATATTTAAGGACCATTCAAGGTCAAAAAAAGATTTAAGGACTAAAAACAAAATTTAAAAAGATTTAAGGACCGTTCAAGGTCAAAAAAAGATTTAAGGACCGTTCAAGGTCAAAAAAAGATTTAAGAACTAAATTCAAAACGAGGTCAACTTATAAGGACCAAAACCATAAATAAGCCAAAAAACTATTGAAAACATATAGGGTCTATTTGATAATTGTTTTGTTTTATTGTTTTATAGAACAACTTTTAAAACCAATCCCAAAACAAATTTTATAGAACAAAAAAACAAAAAAAACTTGTTTGGATTATATAAACTCAACGTGTTTTCTCACATAAATTATTCAAGTAGTAAAAATTAAAGAAGAAGAAAACACTAATAGTGACGGAGAGGGTGCTCGGTTTGCTTTGCAAGAATAGAAAAAACTTTTTTTCTCTTATTTACATGATTGCCATTAATGATATCATAATCACAAGTTTGCCACTGCTAAAATTAAAAAACACAGAATCAAAACAACTTTGGGCTGTTCTCTAAAATATGTTTTAAAAACAAAAAAAAAAAGAGGTGATGTTTCTAAAACACTTTTGAGTTGTAGATTCCAAACCCCACTTTCTATCCCCAAACCCTAACTCTACACTAAAAAAGACAAAAATACCCCTGAATCTTTTTAAAACAAAATTTCCTTCTATTCTTCCTCCCACCTTCTCATCTTCCCTTTCTTCTTCAATGATACTCCCTCCTTCATTCCTTCATTTTCCTGTTTGTTTTCCTTCATTTCATCTTCTTGGTTCGTTTTCCCCTTTAATTTGTCCCTCTCATTCCTGTTCGCGGTTCATCTTTCTCCTTGGGTTTGCTTCTGGTCCGCATTCTGGTCTGCTTCCTCCGGTTCATTTGGCTTATCTGGTTCATCTCTTTTAAAAGTATGCTCTTCTCATGAGTTTAGTTTTATAATGTTCTTCTCATTTATTTAGGGTTAGGGTTTGTTTGTAGGTTATTGTGTAGGCATAGGTTAGATTTGGGTTTTGGTTAGTTGCATTTGTATTATGATGTGTTAGGAATGGGTATTCTGTGTTATTGTTTGTGCCTTTGTTATGGGTTTTCTGTTTATGATGTGTTTGGAAAGGGTATTGTGTTTTATTGTTCGTTATTATTTCTGGGCTTGATTCCAACAGACCAGTCTCGGAAATTTCCAACTCGAGGGTCTCAGAATTTATATTTACGAGACCTGACTGTCGGAAATTCCCCAATGTTGGTTTTTTGCACTGATTTTCTTTTAAAAAAATGGTTAATTGATAGTTTTTAATGCATGCAGAATGGTTAGAACGAAGACTACAGTCATCAAGGCCGATGATGGTGAAGGACGTCGCCGACAAACCGCGTCGTATAGGCGCGAGCAAGCTGTTGGATTAGGGGTGTGTTTTGGATTATGGGTCATTGGATATGTATCATTTATGGATTTAGGTTTTGTTTATGGATTATGGTTATGTTTGTGTTTTTGTAATAAGTGTTGTGCAATGGATTATAAATGTCGAACAAGTATTTTTGGAACAAGTGTTTTGGTTTGTGCTTTTATGGATATTTTTATGAATTGGATTATGAACAAGTGTTTAGCAAATCTTTTTGAAAATTGGCAAAAAAATCATGTTTCCGAAACACATATTTCGGAAATCTTAACGAAATTCCGATAGGTACCACTCGGAAAAAGGTGTCAATTAATGATTCATGATTTATGTCACAATATATTCGAGAATGATAAGTTGGAAAATTTAATAAAATTCCGAGAGTCCCGAGTCGGAAAGAATTTTACCGAAACTGGACAGTCGGAAAAGTACGTATAGTTACAGAAAAAAAAGCGTATCTTACTGCCAAAGCAATCACAAACACGAACACTACTCCAGTGATGCACCAAAAACTCAATGTTGATGATAGTGGATGCAAAAAAACTAATACTTTTGGAAGTTGAGAAGTTGGGTTTGAAAGGAAGAGAAAAGATATATGAAAAGGTGTTTGGGGTTCATGGATAATTTTAGGAAGATGAAAAGGGTTTTGGGGTTCATGGATAAATGGGGTTTGGGATTCATGGATACTAAATGGGGATTGTATTCTAATATTTTTTTAATTAGGGCATTTTGGTAATTTTCTGTTTAAAATTGGGGTTTAAGGATAAAAAGTGGGGTTTGGAATCTACAACTCAACGCTTTTTTACAATACTCTTATCAAACGGGATTTTTTGTTCTTTTGGTTTTAAAACAAAAAAACAGTTCTGAAAACTGTAATCAAACAGGCCCATATATTTATTAAGTTCTAAGTCTTTAATGTTTAAATTTTCAATGCAAAAATGTTTTATAAAATCTATTATCCTCGGCGTTAAGGGTTGGGATTAAAAAAATCCATTTTATTAACACATGTATCTTTACAACTCACATCGAGGTATTTTATAAATTTTGCAATGCACAATAAAAATATCCTTACTTCAAAATTAAACTATTCTCTTCCATTGATTCATACACACACCCATATTCTCTCTTAAACTGACCTTTATTTTCATTCAAATCCGTTTCTCCTCTGCAATATAGGAACAACAAATTGAACTAGAAATGCAGTACGTATTGATTTTATAGTTGAAAATAGTTACTAGGAATGTAGCATTGATATGGGTGTCGTGTATGTCATGTGAATATGTTAAACAACTAATGGTTTCAAATAGTTAATGATACAAGCTCTTATGCTTTAAATACAAATCACATAGCCATAAATTGATAGCAACTCCAAAACCTTAAGTTGTCACTAAGTATGAAATGTTTATTTGTTTGTTTTTTGGATTGCGCTATTTCAATTTTGTACAACTTAGAAGGCAAAATAATTGTGGATTTGTTTTACAGCAATATACTCAATCCCAGTGGCATACACTCCTTCAATGAGTGCCGTTCCAACAAATTACAATATGAATAATACTATCGTAAGTCAGATCACTCATAGTTTTATAATTTTTGTAGAGGAGAAAGGGGTTTGAAAGAAAAAAAATGGATTTAGGAGAAGATGTGGGGTGTTGGTGTGGATGTGGATATGAATATGGGTGTGAGTAAGAGTTAATGGAAGATAATGGTTCAATTTTTGAAAGAATGCCCATTTCATTACTCTCGCATCCGATTTTTAAAATTTTTTCACTTACTACTGTCAATATTATCCATATATCTAATACTTACACTCACTCATATTATTTATACCCATAATCCTAAAAACTAATTATTTAACTAATTATTAATACTGACACCCATTATCTTTAACCTCTTATTCTCAATCTACATAATTATTTTCAACCTCTCATCCTTTTCACCAATTTCCATGAAAATTAATTCCATGCTTCTACTCTACTAGGATGCTTTCTCGCTCACTACTCTGTGCCAGTTTCTATTCTATTTCCATCCATTCTTCTATTCCCCATCCCAACTACGTACTGTTGTACACCAAACTCCCATGTCACATTTTAAAATTCCATGTCCACCCTAAAATGCTTTTATTTTCTACACTGCTAGTATTCTTTAGTGCATCTCACAAGACGAGGTTGCATGGACGGAAATACAACTACCCAGGCTTTCCACTAATATTAAGTAAAGAAATTTTTAAATTCGTTACTCGTAATTTTACTTTAGTTCTTTTTATTTAATACACTGCTAATTGGTATCCATCCCTCTAAACATGGAATTAATTTTCGTGGAACTATGCGAAAATGATAAGAGGTTGAAGATAATTATGTGGGTTGAGAATGAGAGGTTGAAGATGGTGGGTGTGAGCAGTGATCATTGGTTAAATAATAAGTTATAAGATTATGGATGTAAATAATAGGATTGAGTGTGAGTATTAGATATTTGGGTGTAAATAATAATACAAGGGTAATATTGATAACAAGTGCAAAAAATTATAAAAACCGGGTGTAAGTAGTAATAAAACGAATGTTAATAACATCTACCATTTTTGAAATAAGGATGTTTTTGGTATTGCAATGCAAAAATTTATAAAGTACACGAGTGTAAGTAGTAAAAATATGGTTGTTAATGGCCATATTTGTTAATGGCCATATTGGTAGATAGGTAACTACTCAAATAGTAGGGTTCCAAATGTTTGAACAAATTGTAGGGATTTAAAACATTAAAAGAAAATTCAAAGATATTTTTAAAAGATTAAAAACTTAAATATAAAAAAAAATATTTCTTCCGGTTCTTATTATAGGGCATACTTAACCAAATTACACATACTAAAAAAATAGTTAATTTTATGAATTATATATGAAAAAATATTGTAATATTACAATTTATCTTCTCAATTTTTTCTGGGAAAATTACACTTATTAATGAACAAAAGAAAGAATATAAATAATCAAAATATTAATAAAGACAAAATAGAAAAAAAAATAAATGATACATAAAAAATAAAAAGTGACTTATAATAAAAAAAAATCTTCTAAAAATAATTTATAATAAAAACCGAATAAAGTATTAGAAATTGTTAAACTCATTCAAGTGATCGCTGCATGAAAAAAAAAATCAGTCTCCATTATTGAGTGTGGACCTTGTCGAGAAAAATTTTAAGATTTAAAAGTATTACGTATAATAATACACTCCTCATTGAAATAATTGAAATAAGTGGATAAGTCTTTAGTGTACTTGTTAACAAATCAACTACGTATAGTAAAAATTTATTGAAACTTGCATTTTTTTTTATTTTTCAAAAAATGGAATAACGTGTACTCATGATTGTTTTTCTTATTGTAATAACCAAAGGCACTTGTTAACAAGACTTATCAATTACTATAAATTATGAAAAGAGGATACTTGCAATTCAAAAATTGCTAACAAGTCACTTCCACGTAACTTATTTCCACAATTTTGATAAAAAAAATCTAAATTCAAAAATTTGTTAGAACTACTTGATTTGTTAGACTCAACCACCTAACAACCAACAACTTGATTCTATTTTGGATAAAAATGATATTTTGAATTAAAAAAAAAAAGAAGAAAACTACCAACAGTTCAGTTGATTCAAATGAGAATAGAGATAGGAATATCAATTATCAATTATATATTATAAAAAAAGAAAATCTTCAAGATAATAATTGTTTTATATTAATGTTTATTTCAAATTTTAAATTTGAGGAGGTTAAGCATTTGGTGCCCCATGGATGAAGTTTTTTTTTAATTTAAAAAACTAAAAAACTTAATATTTTTATATTTTTAGTTAAATAAAAAAAGAAAAAAATAATTGAAGAGAGAGGTCGTCTTCGCCCTTGCGACATCACGCGGCACCACATGACCAACCTCTTGCGTCTGACTAGGATTTTAATGTTACATATCATCAAAATTGGTCAGAATTGGTTGTAGGGCTATATAACAAATCCAAAAGTAACTTCGAGGAGTGAAATATTGAAGAAAAAAAAAGTATAAGGGTTTCTGGCAAAAGTGTCCCAAACTTTAGGAACTTGTGACATAATTAAGCCTAAATAAAGTTATGCCATTTAGTTCAAATTGTCTATTGAATTTTTTGACTTTAAAATATTTATTATATATGATAAGTTGTGATAATATATTTGTTTAATTCTGCAGCCACCAACTGGATTGTCTTATTCGGACAACGTATTTTTACTTTAGCATGCAACAACAACCAATAAAGTTAATCAATTAATAAAAAATTAACCAATAAAAAATAATAAATAAATTAGAAATTACAATTAAAGCATAAAAATGTTACCGCTCAACCAACAAGCTTAGTACAACTGGTAAATGACGAAATTTTTTAAGTATGATATCAGGTTCGATCCCTGTTAACCCTATTTTGGATATGGAAAAAGTTTTGTTGATAAAGACTAAAGACTTATTTATGGTTTTAGTTCCTAAAAGTTTAGTGTGTTTTGATTTTAGTCCCTAGAAGTTGTTTTGACCTGGACTAATCCTTAAATTTTTAAACATTTTGGTTTTGGTCCCTTCCATTAGTAAAAATCTGTTATTTGTTGACATGATTAACGAAAATCTACACCAGCAACCGCGTGATATGAGATAGCGCCAAATAGATGGTGTGACACGGATGATTCAGGCCCACGAACTCAAAATTTTGCGTACGTGGCCATTTTGCGTATCGGACCATTTTACATTCGTGGATTTGTATCATCCACGTCATATCACCTCTTTGGTATCACCCTATACCATATGGCCTACTGATGTGATATTCCCTTATCTACACAAACAAATAACAGATTTTTGTTAATAGAAGGGACCAAAACCAAAATGTTTGAAAATTTAAGGACTAGTCCCGGTCAAAATAACTTCTAGAAACTAAAACCAAAACACGCTGAACTTTTAGGACTAAAACCATAAATAAGCCAAGACTAAACATACATCGTGAATTCTACATCTTGAAAAAAGTTTTGTTGGCTTCATGAATTTCACACCTAGAAAGAAATTAGTTATTGACTATTGACTGAAGATATCCTTGATAGTAAAAAAAAATAAAAAATAGTATGAACTTTAAAATGAAAAAATGGGTTCGATCTCGATAAAGGTCGAATGAGCCAGGCCCACTCATTGACGCCTATGGATAACACGCATGTGAAGGGTGGGTTGATTGTCTTGAAGGAAATAACTTGGATTAATGGAAAATTTTAAGGAGATTTCTAATATGCGATTCAAAATTGGAGTGTTGTAATGCAATCTTCTCTTAAATCAATAGAAAGTTGTCATTTAATTTATCTGTGTCATGTCATCATTTGAAGTAGTCAAATTTAATTTTTTGCAATTTGGTCCAACTTAAATAGTAAATTAAAATTTTAGTCTTTTGTACCTATAGATAAATTATAAGTTTTAATTTTAAAAAACATTATTAAAAAAAATCAAAGTATGCTGCTGGTGGTTCTAATGAGCACAACTTAATTTAATTTTTATGTTAGACTAAATTGTAAAACTTAATTTTTATGATAAATGATGTGGCAAACATGTCTTAGGTGACAAGATTTTATTGGTTTAACAATGAGTTGCATAACAACCATTCAATTTTTGATTGCATGGTAGTAACACCCAAATTTTAATAAAGAACACGGGAAAGGCATGGCTACAATATTTTATACTATTATATAAAGAAAACCATGTTTTTAACTGTTTTACAACTAAAAAAATGTACATAATTTTGTATTCCCAATTTTACCCTCAATATGAGCAGTTATAAAAAAAAACCTCCCTATCTCTTTTTGCTCTCCCATAAATAGTTTTGTTTTTGTAGCCAAAGATAAAAAACAATTTCCACTCTCTTTTCCCTTCTCTGATTATTTCCCTTCTTCCTCTTCTCGCTGGCACTTGCCACAATTGAGGTGAAAGAAGATGCTAAATGGATGTGAAGCATAAACCAAAATCAGATGTAAGGTGCTTGATGTTCTTCGTCTTCTCCGCACAATCACTAAGTAAATTAGAAATGATTTACCTTACAAGCTAACACCTTTTCAAATACAACTCTATAATTTGCATTCTTCTGCAAGTAACACGATTAGTTACATAACTACTGATTCACTATACTTTTTCTCTCAGGCATGATGGTTTAGTATACATATAAGTTGGAATTTTTGTTTCAATTTTTGTTTAATTTTTTTTTATAATGAATGATTGATAGGAAATTTATATAAAGGAATGTATAAATTTTTTGTTGCTACTAGCAGTGATAGGGAAAGGTAGCAAAATAGATTATTTTTACTGCGTCTCTTTCTTTTGTGTTTTTTTTCCTCTTTCTTTGATTTAACCTGTTGTTGTTGTTTTGGTTGCAGAGAATAGACATCCAACCATAAGAAAGAGTCATGAGAGTAAGTGAGATGAGAGGAAGAGATAGGTATGTTACAAAGGGAGGATGAGTGGAGTTGTTTTGAATGTTTGATTGAAGAGATGCCTCATTTTTGGCCTTCTACCACAACTAATTGAAGTTGGACCATAGTAAGTCAGGATAGCCAGTATATTTTATACGGTTATTAAAAAAAATATTTGGTGACATGAATATACTCAGTGTAATGATTTTTTTATTGTCAATCTGGTATCTTTCATCCCTGCAAAGAATAGTTTCTATTGAATAGTATATTTTTTCTCTTATTTATTTTTCCTTTTTTTTCTTAATAACTTTTGTTAATCTCTTATTCTCCTTTTAATAATTTTTTTTTGGTTAAAAGTTACAATGAGGACAGAACTAAGACAAATTGGAGGAACTGAATGAAGAGGGATTTCTCTTTTCTCTATAATGTTTTTCCATTTTTCGATAACATTCCCTCTAACTATTGCAATTTACTACTTATTTCAAATAACTTTTTCAAAATAAAGGGGTTTAAGTGACACTAACATGTATACTTCTGACACTTGATACTACTTTAGTTTCCCTGTTGTATAAGATAGTTTTATTCTTTTTCCGTTATTCTAACTTTTCAGATCTCAAACAACTCTATCGTGCTCTTCTACATAATAAAACACACGAAAGTGTGCCAAACTTTTGGTAAAATTTTACTTATTTATTATTTCTCTCTTTCTATTTGTTATTTTATTTTCTCTTTGTTTCTTATTTGAATGTTCCTTAAGTTTCAACTCATGTATTATATGTATCAAGTGCACCTATACTATCACACTACTCTATTTATACCTTATTTATGCAAATTCTGTTTTTATTCATTTAAGTTTTCTTATTTTCATTTGTTATCTATATCTCTTTTGTACGTGTTCTTATTTTAATCATTTAAATTTTCTTATTTTTTTGATGTTTTACTATCCCAAAATAACAATAAATGAAGAAGTGGGTGGAGTATAAGAAGCAAAATATGAGGAAGGAGCATAAAGGTCTAACGTTGTTTCATTGTGTTTTTTCCTTTTATCTACTATTTGCTATCTTTTGTTGTGGTAAAAAGTTGGACAATAAAAATGTCATTACTAATTTGGTGTTAGACCATGATTAAAGTAACCATTGTGCAATTTATCTTGCAATGCATGCATAACGAGGAGTGATTAATCCCAAGTTTTTCATTGTGCCCAATTTCTCTTGCAAAGACTTTAAATGAGTTTCATATTTTGATTACTTAATATTGTTCAATACTAATGCAAGGATTGAAAATGAAAGATGAAAACAACCTTGATTTTTAAAATTTTAAATTCATTTTTGTTTTTCATGTTACTGCATTTTTTTTGGTACTTTGTTTGTCTTACCTAATGACATAATCTGGATTGCATTTTGATATAATGACATATATAGCATTAATATACTAATGATATAGGCTACTAAACTTCTTAACATGCATCAACCTATACAACAATTTGGCATGCTGCTGCAAAAGAGAGAAGACAATAATACTAAAAGAAAAAGAGTTAAGTTAAAGTAATTGTATGAACTGATCAGACCCCTTCTTCAAATTTACTTCTTAATTTACAATTTTTGGTTCAAGTGCAAGATTTCACACTTCTTTTGTAAGGTTTGTCAAACATTTCCTATTTTTAACCTATGATGTTTACATATCATATCCCTTTGAGTACTAAATTGTTCATAAATTTTTTTGCTTAATGACAAAATAAAACTTGAATGTGTTTTTTTTTAATAATTTTCTTTTGGTCAATAAACAACTTTAAATAAAAGGACCTTGGAAACATTGTTGCATATAGAGAGTGAAATTATTTTCTAAGCTAATATAAAGTTTATTGTAGAAATTTACTCACATATATATGTGGCTAACTAAATTTGCTTATGCTATCAAATTTAGTACTCAAAGAGATATGATGTTTACATATCATATCTCTTTGAGTACTAAATTGTTCATAATTTTTTTTGCTTAATGACCAAATAAAACTTGAATGTGTTCTTTCTTAATAATTTTCTTTTGGTCAATAAACAACTTTAAATAAAAGGACCTTGGAAACATTATTGCATATGGAGAGTGAAATCATTTTCTAAGTTAAAGTTTACTGTAGAAATTTACTCAAGGCTAACTAAATTTGCTTATGCTATCAAATTGAAAATGATTAGTTGTTAACCTAGATTTAATTTTATCCTTCCAATTGGAAATGTGATTAAGACAATACGAATACGGAATAAATATATTCTAAATATGTGGATCCATGTCATAAAACATGATAATTGAGAATGCACCAAAAATTGGTCTAATTCTTGCAAATAGTTCTAGAACTTCAAAATATTCATAACTTTTAAACCGCAATTCCAAAAATTATGAATTTTATATGAAAATGATCGTATTGATATGTAGAATTAAATAATGTCAAAATTAAATTTTATTTGGAATTTTTCGAATTTTATATCTGATGCAGTTACGAAATTGAGTATATGTGACTTGGAAAAATTATTTTTGGACCTACAATTATTTATTTGACTTAAAAATAATTTGTGTTATGAAAATATATATTTTTAGAGGCCTATAAATTGGCTGCACCGTCCAGAAATTATTTTCTGGAATAAATTTGAAGTTTAAATTATTTAATTTGATTTTTCATTGGTTAAAAGTGGGGTGTGCATTTAATGTAAAGTTGAAAAATTCTTACCTCTTCTCCAAGTAGTAGGAAGGATGTAGATTTATTTTTTTTTTTTACTTTGGGAGCAAGTATTATTTGAATTTCTTTCATGATTTTTGTGTAAGCATTTATTGGCCATTGCAAACAATTAGGTTCTCATTAGTTTTAGGGACTTAAAAAATTCTGAACTTGGTCACCAAATTACTCCCTAGACAAACTTATTAAATTTACGGAAAATTAAATCGGAGAAAAACATGCATTTTTAATTACGCAGAAATTTATGAATCCATATTATGGAGCATGACAAATAAGAATGCATACAATTATTGATAACTAAATACACGAAAATGAACATCTTTAATATATAAATTACATTTATAAAGACCGATTTTTCAATACATAATTCCACTATAAATAACTCTACGACAAGGACACGCTAGTATAAATAACAAAAAGAAAAACAAAGAACGGGAAAGAGATGGTGAGAAAGCATCTACTTATATAAGTACTTTGAAATTCTTTTACCATAAAGAATTTTAACTATGAATGCTTTCACATGAATGAAGGACGGTTTCATAGCTGGATTTTTTTTCCGATTACTCCTGCTATATACTCCGTCTGGTCATATTTATAAGACCTTTTAGGGTTTTTCACTCTCATTAAGGAGAGTGGATAAATTTGTTGGTGTCATTGAAAATGTGCAAATTTGATATATTTTTCAAAACTACCCCTATAATTATTATTAGAACTCTGAAAAGTGTTTATTTTATAGGGGTGTTAGTGAAAATAAGTAATTAAATGCTATTAAAAATTGAAAAAAGTTCTTATAAATAGGACCAAAATAAAAACCACAAAATGATGTTATAAATAGGACCTGAGTCAGCAGTACTTTACTAGTTTTATGCCAACCCATTTTGTGTTCTTTCGAGAAACAAATGGAATATTAATTCTACAAATCGATTATTTATAGCATGTCTTTTCACACTGTATTAGAAGCATTGTTCCATCACTTTCATTTTTCTCCATAGAAAACAACATTTGGCAATCGACGAAAGAAGACCAAGACAAAAAATTAGTGCCCTGGCACTCTCATTCTTTCAAACGTGCAATATAATTAATTTCCATGTCCCCCAATTCACATTGCAATCACCAACATAGCTTGTACTTGTAGGAGTTTCCTACTTTCCTATGATGAAATTTCATTTACTATTAAAATGGCTTGGGTTTTGGAACCATGGAGCATCATATTATGGTAGTATTGTTTCCTAAACATGTTAGAACGGGAATGAACAAATTTTCTAACAGGATAGAACATCTTGTTTCTTCCCATTCTGTCCCCAAAGGATGGTGCTAGTATAAGAAAATGTCTCATTCAAATGCTCTCAATTGTGCCCAAATAGAAATAGAGTTTTGTTAACGAGTACCATTTAGTTTTTTAACTTTAGGACATGACTTACTCTGAGTGATAGTAATGAATAATTACAGCAATTACTTTTATTTCGTATGACAGCACATAACCCACTAAAGCTTAGTGTCTTTCAACATCATAATTTGGATCCTTCTTAAAATAGGGGCACAATATTTGGTGCAGATTTTAAAATACCAATACAGCATCTAATTGGTAATATATTTACATTCAGAATGAAGCATCAGCATCAGCATCCATATCAGTGACCTCTCTTATGAGATTCTTGGTGGAAGGCAAACCTGCAGTGATATCTTCTTCGATCCCACATTCGTTTGTCCCTCTTCTGATCTTGAAGTATCCATCCTGCAATTAACATCAAAATAAAATCATTATCTGAGGCATATATTTGGTAACAGAAATTCGATGATGGAGAATAATTTGAGAAACGTACATCTCCCCAGCTTCTATTCCACTGGTTTGCAAGAAGCTGAAACAGTGAAAAGTACATAATCAATATAAAACCGTGATGACATGTTACGTATAGAGGGGAAACAAAAACTGAAAACTAATCATCAGGAACATGTCAAGATACCCAATAGTCCTCTCCATCATCACTTGTTCCCCACCCAATCAGCTTTACAGCGTGGCCACCAAGTGCAGAACCTGTGATGTGCTTGTATACTCCTGATTTGTAGTGAGCAAAATCCTGTAAAAAGGTCATATGAGTGAATCGTATCCAACAACATATAATATGCTTGTGAATATTCCCTCACTAGAAAAAAAAAAACTCTATACATAAATATGTAATCATAATGTTTGAGGTCTAAAAATTGTGTGTGGAAGGATAGGAGCACGGTTCCTGTAGTATTTGTCAATGGAAAAGTCTCTAGCAAAGGCTAAAGAGGGGAGCTTAAACAGGAAGGACGAATATATTAATGTATTCATGGACTGCCTGAATGATGGGGAGACAAGTGTTATCGAAAAATGCAGTTGCACACATCATCCTTTTAGTTACACTAGAGACCAAGCAAAATATATATATTAAAAAATAAAACTCAACTCTTCATATTCATGCTTACAAAGGTGGTTCAAAGAGTCTGCTACAGTTGCTTAAAGGTTGGACGGAGACCCCTGGAATTGGACCAGATAATCGGGCCATGTTGTTGTACTGCAAGCAAGTGCCAGGTATGTTTGATTTTGGATTGTTAATTGTGTTCCCAACAGTTTTAATGCGTAACACTAGTTTCAGGTTTGAAATTATTATTTTTTAGCCTAAGGTCAATCAGCAACGTCATAGTACAAAACATGATGACTGCCCCATTTTTTCCAGATATAGATGAACACCCAAACCAAGGAAGAATGAAAAAGCAGGGAAAGGAAAGAAATCAAAGCCAAATTTTCGTAGGCTGACAGTTAAGAATCAATCTTTATATTCACAACAGTCCAATAAATGACAAAACAAGTTGGTGAGTTGGGGGTGGGGTGGGTTATTTGTACCAGATCTAGGACTATGTAAAGGCAGGTACTTGTGCTAATTTACGACAACTGTCAAAAGCTTTTTCTCACTAGGTGTGGTCGGCAAAGCTTAAGCTAACAGAATTAAGGGTCTACTAGGCTTCTTCATGAAAATTGAAAACTATGTTGGAAGGAAAAAGAATAAAAAACAAATACTAGTATAAATTTCTCAACCCAACAGCTTTATCTACTACCATCACTCTAGTTCCATCTGTCTCATGTCATCCTTACCTCATCCTCCCACATAAGAAACTAAGTCATGCAACAAAGCATGCCAATTCCTCCCACATCCAACAAAGAAACACCACTAAAAACGACCATAACCAGAACATCAAACGGTCGCCAAAAGAGTAACCCTATCTCAAGTGAAGTTTAAAATTGAAAAGGAATCATTGAAGATGCATTCCTTTACAAACAAATACACCCAAGAACAACATAAACAAAGCACTACCAAGAGACAGTTTTGAACACCAAGATTCGTAAGCAATTTTTTTTAGTTCGTAAGAAAACTTAATTCTTTAAAGTCAGTTTTCTCTTACATTATGTCTCTTTAACCAACTATTCCAACCACTTTGTAACATATATTACAGATATAAAACAGAAGATAAAAGAAAGCTTCAAATATTTAAAAGTCTATAAACAATTAGCAACATGTATAAAATTTTCTATCATATCTTTAGTTGAATTTAATTTTAGGCATATCGTTCTATTGACTCGGTTTTTCTGGGATAACATAGTGGGCAAATGCAATGCCTTCTCTTTATCACTGCTATGTCTTAGTTGTGAATTGATTATTGATTCAAGTTTTCTAGTAGTTAAAATACTGAACTTTTTAAGAACTAATTCTCTCTCTCCCTCTCTCTCTTTGACGATCAAACTTGTAGAATTAAATTCCTCCTTTTGACAGATTTAAGTATTGGGATTTACAATATTTCGTTAGATAATTCTGTAAATCCAAAGTGTGACTCTATCACTGCTGTGACATATCTTTGAATCCTCATTCTAGGAAGCATTATTCCCAGACCGCATAGGATAAGGCAAATCCTTGCAATATTATAAAAATAATAATGACCTTTACTTAAATTTAAAAATAATTCTACGACAATGAGACAACAAAAAATTAAAATATTAGCTTAGGCTTGAGGGTTAGTTCCACTATCTCCAATGTCACTCCACACAGCTTTACCAAGAACCCGCTTTTCATTTTTCAACTCTTACCATTACCAGTTTTGGTCCTCTTTCATGTAAAATCTTGAAAGACTACTCATCTTCAGAATTCCAACATAGTCAATCAACAACCTAGTTTTGAAACCCAATATAATATGCCAAAAGAATGCGACACAGATCTTCATCCTTAACAATTTAATAGTTAACCTGAATAAAATGCCTCAAATGATTACAGTCACTTCTTGGTCAAAGTCTCCAACGATTGAATATTCTATTCAATTTATCCATTATTTCTGCTGCTAAACCGCGAAAAACTAACAGAGATTTCTCATTCCTCTCAAATATCTATCCGGAAATTCATTTTTATAAGATGTTTTGACATAAAATCACATGACATCCAACCCCGATCATCGTCTCCAAAACATTATTGAATAACAGCAAAAGTTAAATAGAGGATGTATTTGCATTTTCTAAGTTTGATCACCAAAGTTGTAGAAAAATCGATAATAAAAGAGCGGGCAAGAGCTTTCATTTACCTCATAAACAGTGAAAGCAACTTCAACGGGCCCATTTTTGTAAACTTCCGCCATGATATCAGAGGGATCAGACTTGACCCTGTATGCACTGACACTATAGTGCTTTGACTTCTTCCAAAGCAGGTTCCCACCAACACACTTTTTAACACACTTGGGTGTTTTATATCCTGGCTCACACCCAGGGTGAGCGCAGCCAATTTGATCAAAGTATGGGTCACACTGCCACATAAAAAAATGCGGATCTTAAGTAAAAAAAAAGGATATTGAGATAAGTTGGTAAATAGAAGTCTTCAGCAAAACTTAGCATCAATTAAAGGGAAGATCTTAGTCAAGAAGGAGCCTAGGATTTTCATATCTCTAACTAATAACCATTTTCTATGATTTTGTACAAAATGGAAACTAATTACCAACACAGAATGAAAACTTGTTACCTCTTCGGTGACAACACCGTGATGGCTTAAGTATCGCCATGCATGTAGGGGTTCTCCCCCATTACAACCAGCTCCACACAAAAAGCCACAGCATGCAAGAAGGTCATTAACAGAGAGAGTGATATTCTGCAATTATACAAATACAATGAGTTCCTCTATCAAGCCCCTTGGAGACCACAGATTTGTGGATAATAATACACACACAGTCACAAACAATTAGCAGTATAAAGTTCAAAGTTGCTTCAGCGAGAAGTTGTCATTACCACGTCGTAATGAATGCAAAACCGATCTTGTAATGATTCAACAGCACCAAATGCCCAGCAAGAACCACAGTGGCCCTAAATAATCATCAGCACAAGGATCAACTAAGAACTTTTTGAACCTGACTGTATGCAAAGTTGCTAATATAAGAAAACAAAAGAATTACCTGATCTTTAATGTCGAAATTGATTCACCATCCAGGTTATTGTCATCAAAAAAGAAAAGTGAGCACCTCCTTCCAAATGAATCATTTTTTATTAGGAAAAAAATTAAGGACAAGGAACAAGTGGATAACCTAGAATTCTTCCAATAGTGCTACACTGTGACCAAGCTGTCCTCGCATCAAAATTCTTCGGAAATTTCAATGATTTAGGATGAGTTATGACAGGTGTACTAGTCAGTTCCTTCCTAGATGTTTTTTTGACTCCAAGAAGGCGCTTAAATTGTGCAACCTGGACATCAAATACAATATGTTGGAACACTATGTAACATGCATATCGAAGAGGAAAACAGCAAAACTTGATTTGGTCTTATGGTGGTGTGTAATGATTCTAACGAGTTCCATAAACTCGGTTGTGAAATGGCGAAACTTTCTTAATACCATGACTCTCATACTATATTGAATACTTAGGTTTAAGGTTAGAGAATAAAGAATATATAGATTCAGCTATATATATTGAGAATGTTATCTAAGGATGTGACGTAGCTGATATGATGCAATACAAGAGACAAACCCTAGCCTCTTATTTATATTTCCTTTTTCTAGTGTGCACTAAGGGTTTCCCAGCTGATATCCAAAACCTTATCTTTTTCAAGGCGTAGAGATCACCGAAGTATGTTTTGGCTCTACCAACAAGGTCATCTTCATACACATGGCATCGATCCCCTAACATATTTTACACTAGTTGTTGAATCCTAGTTCTAATTCTAATTAAGAAAACAAACCTAAAGGACCATATGTGATACTTTAAGATACTATCTTTGAAGATACAATAATAATATTATTGAATACCTTTCCAGATATTCTAACAACATTAATGATAATATAATCATAATAATAAGAACAAGGATAATAACAAGGCAAATGTAGGGAAAGTTGAATGTTAACTGTGAAATTGGAGAAACGAGGATTAATAGCAGCCTCCCATCCTGCCTTCGGGTTTTCATTAATCTGCTTAGCAATAGAATCCTGCATCATCATGTTAAAAATATTCATCTATACATGCCATGAACCCGACATCTAAATATTCATATTCATCAAAGTTATTTAAAAAGCCATAACTAAATAACAACATTCAGCTCTAAAATCTTAGATGAAATGTGAAAGGTTAAATTAATAGACAGATCTCTTGACTACTTGGGAAAATACAAATAAGTCCATAAACTAAAAGAATTTGTAATCGAATCCCTAAACTCATAGAAAGTCAGTGATTGGGTCCCTCAATACTTTCCCCTTAAGCTTCAGCTAGGATTCTATTACGATTCCGTCAAGTGATCCATTCGCTCATCAATAATGGGTCCTATATAAAATTTGTACTTGCGTCCCTAAACTCATAGAAAGTTCAATCAGCTCCCTGTCCGCTTTTTTTCTTTGTCTAAACCACTCATATCCTTCACTCATGGAAGGCAAAATCCTACTCACGCAGGGTAGTAGGCAAGGACAGAGGGAGGGGCTGGCAAGCATGGCCCGGGCCCCTCCCTTTGCCATATATTTGTTATTTTTCGCGAAGATGTGCTCAAATAGTGTTTCAAGATTCTTTGTATCGTCTCACGCAACCTATCATAAGTATTGTCCCCAAGAGGTAGCTCACTTACTAGATCCGTGGGACATAAAATGCAAGCACTTGAGCTCAAATCTTAGCAGCTCACAATTTCCCCCCTCCCGTGAAAAATTTGGACTATAAAGAAAACCTATCTTAACTTTACCTTATATAATTAAAAAGAGAGATAATAAATGAAGAAAAAAACAATTAATTGCTATAGACAGATAAAAGGCAAAATAGGTAAAATAAACATAAAAAAAAACACATTAAATATACTTCTTAATCGACATGTTACACATCACAATTATAAAGGCACAGAGATAGTACTCCAATTTAGGGACCTACTACAAATTTAATACTCCCTCCCGTCCTATATATAGGGCATACTTAACCATATTCCCCCTGGACTCAGGAAAGTGGTTAGTTTTGTGAATTTTATGAAAATATACTGTAACATTACAATTTAACCCCTCCACTTTACTTGGAAAATTCACGTCCATTTATGAATAACAAAAAAAACATAGTTAGTCAAAACATTTAATAAGTGCAAAAAAGAGGAAAAACAATTAATGATACATAAGAAATATAAAGTGTCTTGTATATAATATCACAGATTTCTTCTCGAAGGTGCCCTGTATATACGATCAGAGGGAGTATAATTGGAAGAATAAATCTAACTGTGGAGAGGAAACGAAGAAGTTAATCACCTGAAGTATAGGAGAGTTAAGCTTGGAGCTAGTAAGGTGTTCTGTTTCTGCCCCAGCGATCTGTTGGTTAACAAAACACGCAGCAATTTTATAACTAACTAACTAACTAACTAACCAAAACATGATAAAAGAGAAAGAAAGATGGGGTGGGGTGTAAAAAACAAAAAAGAAGTTACCTGGTGGAGAAAAGAAGCGGAGAGAGCTAAGAACAAAGACGCAAGGGACAGAAGAGTGGAACCCATTTTTCTCCAATATTGCAATTGCACAAGTTTTGGATCAACCAATCCGTCTAATTTAATTTATAGAGATAGAGATAGATAGGTTGCTTAGGCAAAACTCAATTGCGGAAAGGGACGTTTGCGGCTATATATTACCAAGTAGTACTCCCTTCGGTCCTGTATATAAGACATATTCTAGAAGTAATCTTTGGTCCTATATATAAGACATTTTGTATTTTTTATGCATCATTTATTGTTTTTTTCTTTTTTGCCCTTATTAAATGCTTTGACTATTTTATACACTTGGATATACCGATACGACAATATTAATAAAAAAAATAATTTTATACACTTGTTAACCATATTAGTTGATTAAATTTAATTTTTTAAAATTCAAATAAAATTGAGATATTTTAGAAAAATAATACTGTGAATGAGACACAAAAGTTAAATAAGATACTACCCCAGTTTTTAAATATAAGACTTTTTTGACACTTTTATTTTGTCCTTATTTATAAGACCTTTTACAAATTTTCAATGATCATTAATTAATTTTTTTCACAAATACTCCTATTTATTTAACAATTTTTCGATTCTCAATAATATTATTTGGAATAATTTTGAAAATACATATTAAAAGTTTACGTTTCCACTACAATTAACTAAATTATTCAACTTCCTTAATGAATATAAAATCTCTCGAAGAGATAATATATTTAAAAATGGAGGGAGTAACAATTTTCTAAAAATATTTTAAAAAAATATCATTGAAAATCGAAAAATATTAAATATAAAATTAATTAACAGAGAAAAAGGAAAAGGAAAATGCAAAACATGTATACTAGTATATTACTATATTGTAGGGTTCCCTCACACCATACTCGGGTTCGAATCATGGAAAAAGGAAAATGTTTAGTGGACATCTAGATGCCGCACCATATGACATGACATTTATATTCATTTGTTTTTTTGCCTTGTATAGAATTTTTAATGGAGAAAAAAATAATACTTCATTCGGCTCAATTTATAAGCAATTTTAATTAATTTTATGCTTATTAAGGAGACTAGTTGATTGTATTTAATTTTTTAAAATTTATAAAAAAAAAATAGCGACATTTCAGGAAAGTTGCATTACGAACAAAACAAAAATTAAATAAGATAACAATTTTCTAGAAATGTTTTAAAAAAGTTACATTAGGAATAAAATAAATTTAAGAAAATTAATTAATTTTGCTTATATTTTTTTAAAAAAAAAAATTATATTTCAAGTCGGAAGGAGTAATTAAATAGATAAAGTAATAAAATTAGATATTACTATTAGTAATGTTAAAAGCTGAATTACAAATAACACGTACAAATATCACCAATAGAATTAGTTTCATTGCAGTGGGAATGTGGGATGTTGTGCAAAATTGACTTTTATAACCATAGTATATGTGGTCACACCAAGATATAGAAAATTGCTTAGGGACCGAAATGCCTTGGGATAGGGAATGTATTTGATAATTGAAACATACTCCTCGTGAGATCGAATTATAAGCAAATTCAACAACTTTTATGCTTATTAGAAAGGTTAGTTGATTGTATTTAATTTTCTCAAATTTATAAAAAAATAGAGACATTTTAGGAAAGTAGTATTGGAAATGAAACAAAAATGAATTAAGATTACAATTTTCTAGAGATGTTTTAAGAAAGTGGCATTGGGAATGAAACAAAATTTAATAAAGTTAGTTAATTTTGTTTATATTTTAAACCAAAAGAAGTATGTTTTTTGTTGCTTATATTTCGAACCGGAGAGAGTATAAGATAAGATAAGATGACAAAACTAGCACACCTAACAAAAATTAGCATAAGATTATTTTCTCTTACAAGTTTCAAGAATGGATATTTTTATGCCTTTTTGTTCAAAAATATCTCATCTTCGATGTTACGTAGTGGTGACATGTCTGGAATCAATTGGGGTCATTCCCAACAAGTATGGGTTGCTTGCTGCTGGTTGATCTGCACAGTTCTCAATGCAGGGTCTGAGTTTAATTTAAGGCCACTTGTGCACTAAACTAAGGGCAGGATTGGTCCTAACATTATTAGCCTTGGAAAAAAAACACAAACATATAAGCATCCCTAATACAGCATATAAAAATACTCTCTCCCTCCCTAATTATAAGGACTTTTGGTCATTTTTACGTTCATTAATGTTGTTGAATTTTATATTAAAATTGATATGTTCTTCCAAAAATACTCGTCTACCAATTATTAGAACATAATAAATTTTTTCATTTTTCAATAATTAATTTAATTCCTAGATACTCCATCATCTATATTTAATGCAGTGAATCAATTATCAAGTCATTTACAACATTAAACAAACTCCATTAAAAAAGCTCCATTTCATATTGTACAATTTTATTTATTTATTCTCACAAAAACTTAGACTACAATGATTAGATGTAAGGGTAATTTTGGAAAAAATTACAAGAGGGTCTTATATTTAGATTCAAATTTTTTTATCCAAGAGAACCTTATAATTAAGGACGAAGGGAGTATTAAGTATGTAAAATTTTTACACTAAAATTTGATTAAAAATTAAAGAATTATAAAAATTATAAAAATGAAATAATTATGAAAATCTTTAACATGTAAAAAAAGATTGTGTAAAATTTATACAACAAAATTTGAACAAATATAAAAGCACATACAAACCATAACATTGTAAAATGTAGTATTTTATTTTTTTATCTAATTATTATTGACTATTAAAATTTTAAATTAAAGAATAAGTAATAATTTTTTATTTTTGGGCTCCATTTCACCTCAAGCCCTAGGTGGTCACCCCTGGTGCCGACCCTGCCTAAGGGCCAAACAATCAGTTAGCAACGGTGTTGATCTCTAATCTTGTGGTAGTAAATATATGTCTCCATTCAATAGAATCAAGTGACCTATATTTGAGTTATTTGAGTGGAGTATAGGAACTGCCTGTGATGTAGTAATCTGGAGTAGAGTAAAGTTTCTTGTGATGTAGTAATATGGAGCAGAGTAAAGTTACGCAGAGCTCTTCCTAATCAAGTATTTAACATATCTAAATCTTTAAGATTCAAACTCAAAATATCTTATTAAACTAGAATATCATTCACATATTGATCTATTTCATTGTTGATATCTTTATTACTGGTCAACATAATATAAAATATGAGGATCTTGTGCTTCTCATTCCTTCCGCCTAAAAATGTTTCATCAAAGATCTGACAGTTCATTTTCTCACATCCATCTTTCACCGTTAATGCAAGTCCAATCTCTCACCGTTCATTTCTGACAAAACAAAAATCTCACCATTCATTTTAGTTCTTGTACACAACGTTCACCTACACGACTAAGATCCACTGAATCACTCTATGAATGATTAAACTGTCACTTAGGTTCCTAAATTTACATCAATATTCAATTTAGTCTTTAAAATTACAAATATTGCATTTAAGTTCCTGAATTTGCAAAATGTTATGCATGCTAGTTCCCAGCTATTAGAGTCGTTAAGGGATGTTAACAGTAGAGATAAGTGGCATGTTAAGTACACAACTCGTGTTCACCCATTCAATGTTTAATCTGATTGCAACAAAAGACGAAAAAAAAAGCAAATGATGATGAAGACATACAAACATACATACATACATACATACATACATACATAAATATATATATATATATATATACATAGAGAGATATATATATATATATATATATAAATGTGGATAGAGAGTGCCAAGAAGACAAAGAGTTGTTTGGAATTTGAATAAGGAATGATCATTGGCAAGTGCAACACAGAGACATGGGCAACTATTATTTATATCAATGCCTCTTTAAATCTGTAGTGTCCTGGAACACTAGATGTCCTTAACCCTCTAAGTGCTCAAGACTATGGAATCAGGAGCCCTAGAGAGGATCAAGAGTTAATGTGTGACTTATGGTATTTCTGCAGTTCCAGTTGGGAAAAGCAGGTTCTCCCTAGTCAACGTGTGTGTGCAGAGTGTCAACTTAGGGATGAGAGTACGTACCTGAAATCCTAGCTGTAGTGAGCTATTTATAGGGTTTGAAGGAGGCTAATATGGGCCGTCTGGGCCCTGTATCAGGGTTGAGCTGAACCAGGATTCTGTGAGATAATATCGGAGGATTATGCTCTTAGAATCTGGATAGGATCAGCTGAAGATCTCATGTCTAGGCTGTTGCGAGAATCTAGGAGATATTTGCGGAAGGGATAAGAAGCCTCGGTGGGTTTGAGCTTATCCGCTAGCCGACGGTATGTCTCGGCCTAGAATCTCAAGCCTGATGGATTGAGGACCGATGATGAGGCTCGGTTCCATCAAGTCCGAGCCTGGTCCTTTGGGGATGTTCGGAGTCCACGAGTCCGAGCGAGGGATGTTCATGTTAAGTAAACCGAGGGAAGTGCCCTTAGATAACTCCTTTGACAAGGCTTGAATCCGTGTCTGGTTGGCAGACCCTACAAGCCCTCCCAGCTCGTAAGACTTTGAGAAGTCTGGCGAGGTAGCAAGTGTTTAGGGTTGACCTTTTAGGATGCCTTAATTCGGGAGTGTGTGACAGCTGTAACCAGGTAGCCTGTTCGAGGTGACGTTTTGGGTTCTCTAGGGACAGCGCGTGTCCTTGAGAGTTGTGCCACATCATTTGCAATTTTTGAAATTTGAAAAAGCGCCTTTGTAACTGCCACGTTTCATCGTGTGAGTGGCTTGTAAGATAATGGGCTTTCAGCCCATACGTGTATCGTGGAAGGAAACTGAATAGCCTTTTGGGGGTTATTTGAATCACTCATTCTTCCTCCCCTCACTTTTCCTTCACTTCTCATTTCCGCAAGACAAAAACTCTCTTCGATTCCTCTTCAAACGCATCTCTTCCACACTGTCACGATCATCCATTGCTACCAAGCTTTTCCATAGAGATCATCAATCTAAAGCAGGTAACTACTGTTCTTTTTGGTTTCCATCATCCGTTTTTGGTGTTGCGATTTCTTCTTTTTTCTTTTTTGTAAAAGGGGTTTTGGTTTCTGGGTTTTTGCAGGGATTTTGGGATTTTAGTTCTGGGTAGATAGTGTTTAAGGCTTTGGATTTCTGAATCATGAGAGGTTGGAGGGACTTGAGGAGAATTTATCATGAACTTTGTAGGAAATTAGGAGAAGAGCCTTCTAGTGATAGTGATTCGGGTTTTTCTGGGGATTTTGGGGATTCTAGGAATAGTGATGACGCAATTGATCCTTCCTCTCCCCCCATCAGCCAGGGATCCACCGTAACAAAACCGTTAGCTGTAGAATACCCATCGGATCCCGCTGAAGTAAGCAAGTGGCTGTTGGCTTATAGGTTTGCTGAACGTAGGGCTCAAGTTAGGGTTAGTCCCGAGCGCTGTACAATGGAAGAAGAGCCTTTGGGAGGTCCGAGGAGTGAGGGGGGAAGAAGTCCAAGGCTCGGCCTTAACTTTAGAATTAAAACATCTGCTATAAAAAATCCTAACGCCGAGCCTTTTACTTTTTCCCCAGATATGGTGGAGCGCAGGTGTGACACCAATCCTGAAGAATATCCCTTACCACCAAATCATGCGTAGTATGATGAAATCTTTGATCGGGAGGTGCTTGGAACAAGGCCTTCGTTGCTGACGAGTAACAGTTTGAACCACCTTCGTCCTCTCCTAACCCCTCCGAGCGCAGATGGGAATGCGTCGGAATTTGAGTTAAGGCACGTGAACATTGACGATCGGATCTGCTTTGAAGTGCCGCAAAATCGACAATTCTTCTACTTCTACGAAGAAATAGTAACAAAGGTCGGAATCCGCATGCCCTTTTCGACTTTCGAAATCGAAGTACTCAACCACTTAGGCATAGCCCCTAGTCAACTACACCCGAGTGGATGGGCATTTGTACGAGCGTTCCAACAGTTCTGCGACGCCGAAGGTTCAGTTGCCACCCTTCGAGCTTTCTTTTGGCTATATGCCCCACAAGTGAACAAGTTCGGCAACTCCAAAGGGCTTTGGGTCTCCCTGAAAGCTCGGAAGGACCACGCGCTCTTCGCTAAAGTCACCGACTCTTGGAAGTCTTTCAAACCTCTCTTTTTTCGGTATGAGTACAATGGGGCTGGTGTATGCTGGTTCATGGAGCAGGTTGAGGAAGAAGGAGAAATCAAGGTCGAACCTCGCTTCCCTTTGGGTTGGTCGAATGATATCTCAAGGCGAATGGTCAAATTGATACCAAGAAAATATTGTTGAAGAGGACACGGGCCGAAGTGAAGGCCGAGCTGGGTATATATACAATTTTTTTTACTCGGTCTAAAACATATTTCCTTGTTGCAGAAAAAATGGAAAAGAAAGCATCCAAAGCTAAGAAGAGTGCTGCTGCTTCGGCCAGGATGGCTCAACTGGCTGCTGTGAGAGGAGAGTCGGGATCCTCGGCTAAAAGCCAAACCCCCGAGTCAACTCCAACCGCTAGTCCTCTTGCTGCCCCTCGTGCGATTCCTTCCAAGGTACCTCAGGCCACCAAGAGTGCTGAGCCCACAGTTCCCGTAGAAGTGCAGCAAAGTACTCAGGGTACTCCCGAGCGTCCCTCCAAGAGACCTCGGATGGAGAAAGGGAAAGGATTAGTTGGCCACTGGTTTCACCTGAGCAAGCCCCACAGAGGAGTTCAAGTTACTGAAGGTATGGACGAGGTCGTTGCCAAAACTGTATGGAGTAGGCATAATAAGTTAGATTCCTTCACCGCAAATCTCTTTCCTCCTGAAGACGCTGAAGTTATAAGTGCCTGGGGTCCGGGCACCTGGGAAAATAATTGTGGGGCCTTGGTGAGGAGTTTCCTTCGGGGTGCAAGCATTCTCAATTTCCTCGGTCAGCATGGTGACGATGTCTACGCTGGAGTGGCCCCCGAGGAGAAGAAGAAAAGATCAGAAGCTGATGATCGGGAGGATTATTTGCAGCTTCAAGTGGAAAGCTTTGAGAAAAAACTTCAGGTTCTGACGGCCGAGAATGAAAGACTGCAAAAGGGAATGCAGGAATCTGAAGGCGCCAAAGCTAAAGCCGAGGCTGATAAAGAAGCAGCTGAAAAGACTTGTCAAGAGGCTGAAGAGAAGTTGAGGCAATCCGAGGAAACCCTGAGAAAGGCTAAGGAGGATGCTGCTGTGGCTCAGGAGCAACTTGAATATTCTAAGGATGAGGTCACTGGGCTCCGAGCTTCCATGGACAAGATGAGAGCGAAAGCTCTTAAGCATAAAAAAGCGGCCCAGGAGAATCTGTACAACTCGAGTCACGCAGTTGAAGTTTCCTTCCTTAACACAGCCGAGCAGCTTCGCATCCTGAACCCCAACCTTGTGACAAAGGGCGCCGACCCCCTCTTCGCTACCAAGAATGGTCAGATTGTGGGTGCGAATGGGGTTCCTATTGACATGATTAGTAATGATCTTCTTGACCATTTTGCCGAGGAATCCGAGGAAGAAGAGGCCGAAGGTGAAGAAGAAGAAGAGAAATTTGACCCTGACAGCGTAGTGCTGTCTTATATTGAGTAGTTTTTTTCTTTTGCTTTTTTACTTTTGTATCTACCCCAATAGATGGGTTGAAATCTTGTTGCTATAATTTGTTTGGAATATTTATAATATCCGTTTTTATTTTATGCTTTTTTCTAAACTTTTTGTTAAGAATTCAAGTGTTAAGACCTCGGAACTCCAGCACTTTAGCTGAGGTGGGTTCCTCTATCCGCGATGTAAAAATGATTTTTAAAAAATCAGGTTTGAATCGGGAATCCTTTTAAGGTACTTGACGAGTTATAAGCTCTTGTTTGAGCTGTTTTTAATCGTTCGCGTCATAAACGGTGGCTAGTCGATTATGAGGAAAAGTACATAAAAACAATGAATTTAATAACAGCACTTTTATTTATTCAAAGCATTAACAATAAGTACAATGGGCTTAGAGTTCCACCGAGCGTACACCACCATTAAAAATAAACAATCCTATAACAGCAAGGGAAATAATAAAACGAAAACAATTGAAAACAGAAGGGAAATGGATAGAAATTTCTAACTGAAATATGCTCTAAGTTTTGCCACATTCCATGTGTTGTTGATGAGGGCACCCGAGAGAGTTTCGAGCTTGTAGGCTCCTGTTCCTGTTTTGGAGGCTACTCGGTACGGACCTTCCCAATTCTGAGCCAGTTTCCCATCCTTAGCATTTTTGAGGCCGATGTCAGCTCTTCGTAGGACGAGGTCACCTACCTCGAATTCTCTGGGTACCACTGAGCGATTATACCCTTTCGCTTGCATCAGCTTTGCATGTTTTTCCCGTTCGGTCGCTAGATCTCTGACTTCTTCTGAAAGAACTAGGTCCTCACACAGTAAAGTGTTGTTGAGGGGGTTCAGTTGTTGTAAAGCTCGGAAAGATGGGATGATCCTTTCTATCGGGATGACAGCGTCGCAACCATAAGTAAGACGATAAGGGGTTTCTCTCGTTGAAGTCTGTATGGTGGTGCGGTACGACCAAAGCACTTCATGCAGGTTTTCCAGCCAATTTCCCTTTGCACCGATGAGTCTTTTCTTAATCCCCTGAATGATACTTCGGTTCACTGATTCTACTTGTCTGTTGGTCTGAGGGTGCTCGACCGAGGAAAAATAGTGTTCAATGTTCAAAGCGTTGACCAAATCCTAGAATGCCTTTGCCGCAAATTGAGTTCCATTGTCAGTTACTAAGACCTGTGGCACTCCAAACCGAGCTATAACCTGTCTCTCAAAGAACTTCTGAACCTTGGCCGACGAAATAGTTGCTAATGGTTCGGCTTCGATCCACTTGGTAAAATAATCGATGGCCACTATCACCCATTTGAGCTGTCCTGGTGCGGTGGGGAACTGGCCAATCAAATCCATTCCCCATTGATAGAAGGGATAGGGAGATGAAAGTGAATGAAGTTCCTCGGCCGGCTTCTGGTAGACGTCACTGTGAAACTGACATTTTTCACATTTCTTTACATGACTGATTGCATCCTGTTGTAGGGTCGGCCAGTAGTATCATGCCCTCAGAATCTTCTTGGCCAGTGAATTCCCCCCGACATGATGACTTCCGATACCTCCATGGACTTCTTCCAGTGCCTGCTTTGCTTCGGCGGGGTCTAAGCACCTGAGCATAGGGCCGCTGACCCCACGACGAAACAAAACTCCATCGATCATAGCGAATTGGGATGCCTTTCTGACAAGCTTTTTGGCCTCGGCTGGATTTGTTGGTAAGATTCCTTGTTCCAAGAAATTTATGATCGGAGAGGTCCAACTTGGATCCATAGAAACGGGGAGGACAACGCTAGGTCCATGCACCATTTCTTGGATCAACGTCTTGTTATTTCCAGGACCCTTTGTTGAAGCAAGTTTGGAAAGAATGTCCGCTCGGCCATTGCTTTCCCTCGGGATGTGGCAGAATTCGACCTTGGCAAACTCTGCAGATAGGAACTTCACCTTTTCCAAATATTTTTGTAGGATGGGTTCCTTGGCTTGATAATCACCTTTTACTTGCGATACCTCCAACTGAAAATCTTCACTTCTCGGGCCCCGACTTCTTTTGCCATCCTTAGACCAGCCATCACAGCTTCATATTCCGCCTGATTGTTCGAAGTCGGAAATCCGAACTTCAATGAATATTCAAGGGTAACTCCCTCGGAGTTCTCCAGGATTATTCCCGCCCCTGCTCCGAGCTTGTTACTTGACCCATCGACATAAATGCTCCAATCCAAGTTTGAGCTCGTTAATGGCTCAGTAAACTCGGTGAGAAAATCAGCTAAGACCTGAGACTTCATTGCTTTTCGAGGTTCGAAAGAAATGTCGAACTCGGAAAGTTCAATGGCCCAAGTCACCATTCTGCCTGCCAGGTCGGGTTTCTAAAGGATCTGTCGGATTGGCTGAGCCGTTTTGACCGTGATATGGTGGCTTTGGAAGTATTGGCGCAGCCTCCTAGCCGTAACAACCAAACAAAATGCCAACTCGTCAACCTTCTGATATCTCAGCTCTGGAACTTGAAGTGCTCGGCTGACGAAGCACATAGGAGATTCTTTGCCTGATTCTTCCCGAACCAGAACCGAACTGACCACCGAATCCCCCACTGATAAGTACAAGAACAAAATCTCTCCTGCTGCTGGACTAGATAAGATTGGAGGAGAGGCTAGGTATTGCTTAAGGTCAGTAAAGGCCTTTTTGCATGCCTCGTTCCACTCAAACGTCTTTTCTTTTTCCTTCTTCAGCAGTTGGTACCATGGCAAGGCCTTCCGAGCTGACTGAGACAGAAACCTGGAGAGAGCTGCTACCCGACCTGCTAGCTGTTGTACTCCCTTGATGTCGGAAGGGCTCTTCATCTCAAGGATGACTCGACACTTCTCTGGGTTCGCCTCAATTCCTCGTTCGGTGAGCATGAACCCGAGGAACGAACCAGCAGGAACCCCAAAAGTGCATTTTTCATGGTTTAACCTCATATCAAACTGCCGAATTCTATCAAGGATAACCTTCCTACCCTTAGCATGGTGCTCCTCCTTCAGACTTTTTGCAATCATATCGTCGATGTATACTTCCATTTTCGGCCCAATTAGCGGACCGAACACCTTGTTCATCATTCGCTGGTAAGTCCCCCCAGCGTTCTTCAGTCCGAACGGCATGACGTTGTAACAATATGTAGCATTTTCTGTGACGAACGAAGTCTTCACCTGATCCGGGGGATACATAGGAATCTGATTGTACCCCGAATAAGCATCCATGAAGGATAGCCTTTGATACCCTGTCGAGCTATCTACGAGTTTGTCTATGCAGGGAAGTGGGTATTGATCCTTGGGGCAGACTTTGTTCAAGTCTGTGTAATCCACGCACATCCTCCATTTTCCATTGGATTTCTTGACTAGCACGGGATTAGCCAACCAATCAGTGTATACCACCTCCCTGATAAATCCCGCCTCCAGTAGCTCGGACACCTTTTCTTCTGTTGCTTGTGCCTTCTCGGTTCCGACCCGCCTTTTCTTCTGACACACTGGCTTGGCGCCAGGATACACACTTAGCTTATGGCAGATAAAATTCGGATCGATCCCCGACATGTCTGCCGAAGTCCAAGCAAATAAGTCTTTGTTTTCTACCAGCAGTTCCGTCAGTTCTCTTTCCAGTTCCTCGGCAAGGCCGACACCAATCTTGACACAACGGGACGGATCGGGACCCAGAATTACCTTTTTGAAGTCCCCCTGAGGGGTTGGCCTAGTTTCATCCTCGTCCCGTACGTCAAGATCTGCCAAGTTAACACTTCCTTTGTCGAGTGGCTCCTTCATGATCTTCTCATCGTCATCCAACTTCAGCTTTCCCAGGCTAATATTGTAACATTTCCGAGCCAACTCTTGTTCGGACCGTACCGTTACCACCTGGTCATCGGACCCTGGAAACTTCATGGCCAAGTGAACAGTTGTCACAACAGCACCAAATGATTGGAGTGCTGTACGACCAAGAAAGGCGTTGTATGCCGACGGTGCTTGTACAACTAGCCACTTTACCATCTCGGTTCAAGCAGACGGTTGTTCGCCCATGGTCACTGAGAGATGAATGTGGCCTAAGGAAAAATGGAATGCCCCGTAAAGCCAATCAAACTGCCCTCAAATGGAGTTAGGTCAGATCTCTTCAACTTCAGCCTCTCGAACAGATCCAAAAACATAATGTCTGCTGAACTCCCCTGATCGACGAGAATCCTTTTCACTTCGTAATTACCGAGCCTGGCTGTAACTACCATAGGATCATTATAATCCTGAATAATATCAGCAAAGTCATCGTCACTGAAACTGATGACAATGTTCTTCTTTTTGGGCTTTTGGATCGGTCGGCTAGCCACCGAAAGGATCTGTCCCACATACTTTTTTCGATCACTTCTTTTTTCCCCACCACCCGCAAATCCACCAGCAATGGTGTTGATCAGAAATGACTCTCGACCCTTATCCTGCTCGGACGGTAGGGCGGAGGCTCCCCCTGTAGGTGGTGTAGGGCTCTTATTCCTTTTTTCTTCAGTTTTGGGTGGTGAATGACTTCTTCTTTTTGAACGCTTTCGTATCGCTTCCCCGATGTATTGTTGAAGCTTCCCATCCCTAACCATTTCCTCAATCAGATCTTTCAGTTGGGTACATTGATCGGTGGTATGCCCCCATCCGCCATGATGGTCGCAGTACTTTGTCCTATCCTTTTGAGCAGTTTTTCTCAAGGCTGGAGGCCGAGTGATGTTACGCATCTCGATATGCATAGTCTCACGAACGATTTGACTCCTTGGGACTGTGAGCTGGGTATATTCATCATACTTGCCTTTTGGAGGCAGTTTTTCTCCTCTTTCTCTCTTGTCCTTCCTTCCCCTGTTTTCTCGAAAACGATCAGTTTGACGGGAATCATTCTGACGAGGGCGCTGTTCCAGACCCCGAGCCGCGGTGCTGATTCTATGGAATTCCTCCAAATTGACAAATTTCCTAGATCTTTCCCTGAGTTCGGCCATATCCCTCGGTGGTTCTCCAATCAGACAATCCTTGAAATCACCATCTCGCAATCCTTGAGTGAGTAAGAGGACAGATACTCCCGATTGCAGGCCTGATATGCCACTAGCTTCTTGTTGATACCGAGCTAGGTAATCGCGAAGAGACTCGTCAGGTCTCTGTGCGACTCCATCCAATGAATGGTCCGACTTGGGTTGTGACATACTGGCTGTATATCGATTCAAAAATGCTGTCCTCAGCTCGGCCCATGAGTGAATCGAGTTGGCAGGTAGGGAATTGAACCATCTCAAAGGAGCCGATCCCAGAGTCATTGAGAATGCTCGGCACTTCATGAAATCCCCTCCTCCATAAAACATCATGGAGGATTCGTAAGTCGCGATGTGGTCCATCGGATCAGTCGTCCCATTATACCGAGGGATATTCTGATGGCCCACATAAGTCTGCGGGGTTTGAAACGCCATTATCTCAGCTATGAAAGGATGTTCAGGATGGGGTTCCCCAGTAACACACCCTGGAACCAATCCCGGATTAAGGGGTGGGGGCGGAAGAAGGTTATTAGGGTTGCCGAGAGCCACGTTAGGGCCTTGCTCGGCTATTCTTGCCATGCTTTGCTGCTGAAGAGCAGCGATAGCCTGATTCTGCTTTTCAATCAAAGAAGTTTGAGTCCTCAAGATTTCCATGATTGATTCCTCTCTCCTACGGGCCGACGAAGTAGTCATGTAAGATCTACCTTGTGTTTCGGAACGTTCACCACCTTGAAGTGTTCCAAAACGACCCCTGGTAAATTGAGGGACTTCCCTGTTGGATCGCTCGGCACGGGAGTGGTCATGTCGAGCGGAATGCTCAACTCGCCGATCCTCACCAGCTCGTGATCCAGCAGGGGCCCTCCGAGATCGATGTGGTCCAGAGTCCGCAGTATCGTGCCAATCTGAGACATGGCCATCCGGAACAGTGCGGGGATTGGATCGCCTTCCGCCGCCTTCCACGGGGGGAAGAACAGTGGCTTGAACCACCGGAGGAACTGGAGGAACATCACCCTGAACTGGAGGAATCGGGGGAACGACCGTCTGATCCATCGGAGGAACTGGTGGAGTGTTACCCCGACTGCCTCCAGTAGGTCTTCCTGGGGCGATTCTGTCCCTAACGTTTCCTGCATTCTTAGGTGGCCTCCCACGAAGGCGACGGCGGAGATCCCTTTGTTCTTGGTTATTGTTGTTGTTTGCCATGAGTACGGTGGAAGTGGGAATACTGGTTATTCACTCCCCACAGACGGCGCCAATGTAGTGTCCTGGAACACTAGATGTCCTTAATCCTCTAAGTGCTCAAGACTATGGAATCAGGAGCCCTAGAGAGGATCAAGAGTTAATGTGTGACTTATGGTATTTCTGCAGTTCCAGTTGGGAAAAGCAGGTTCTCCCTAGTCAACGTGTGTGTGCAGAGTGTCAACTTAGGGATGAGAGTACGTACCTGAAACCCTAGCTGTAGTGAGCTATTTATAGGGTTTGGAGGAGGCTGATATGGGCCGTCTAGGCCCTGTATCAGGGTTGAGCTGAACCAGGATTCTGTGAGATAATATCGGAGGATTACACTCTTAGAATCTGGATAGGATCAGCTGAAGATCTCATGTCTAGGCTGTTGCGAGAATCTAGGAGAGATTTGCGGAAGGGATAAGAAGCCTCGGTGGGTTTGAGCTTATCCGCTAGCCGACGGTATGTCTCGGCCTAGAATCTCAAGCCTGATGGATTGAGGACCGATGATGAGCCTCGGTTCCATCAAGTCCGAGCCTGGTCCTTTGGGGATGTTCGGAGTCCACGAGTCCGAGCGAGGGATGTTCATGTTAAGTAAATCGAGGGAAGTGCCCTTAGATAACTCCTTTGACAAGGCTTGAATCCGTGTCTGGTCGGCAGACCTTACAAAATCAACATTGAATAATCAACAATAATAACAACAGCCGTAAAGCAGTCCAAACCCATGTATTGCAATATTCAAAATATACCTAAAATAATCAAACATCAAATTCAAAGTGACGTGTAAATGAAACCCAACAACTATGGTTGAGAGTCCAATTTGTGAGCTTTTTCCTTGATGTTTATACCATTTTAGCTCAGATTTTGTCTTGTTTTCCAAAGTGCTTGTTATATTTTGATTAGATTTTGAGTTCACCACCTATTGGATACTTTTTAATATTTTTTCAGGTGTTTTAAGGCCCAAATGTGAGAATAATTGATAAAGGAACATCAAATGGTGATTAGAGCCTCGAAAAAGGAGCAAAAAAGGAGAAACGACGAGTTTTCAAGCCAGTCTAAGCGCCCACGCGCCCAAGTGGGGCGCTTGGGCTTAAATTCCGCTCATTTTAAGCCAAAAACGGATAGTTTGGGCACCCGGGTGCCGGACCCTAGCCGCCTGAGCACCCACGACAACGAAAAGTCTGATTTTTACGCAAGTTTGGTGACTTTTGGGTGTCCAAGGCATATAAACTCATTCAAATTAGTCATTTGAGAACTCATTCTACTCGAATGGGGAAGAAATGAAACTTAGAGAAAGCTTAGGAGAACTCGAAGAACACGATTGATTCTCAAAGGAAGGGATTCCAGAGAGGTGATCAACTCGTGGCACGACTCCATGGCACACATGGGGTTACTTTTTCTCTTTTCTTTTTATTTTTCCATGATGTATAACTAAGTCTTCATTAGTGATATGGTGAATTTGATATGAATTGGTAATGTATAACCTTAGTTTATATGAATTTCTCTGTTTTATTAATTGTTTGATTATGTGCTTTAAGTTATTCATAGAATTTGTCTCTCTATGATTTGGGATTTAGTCCTTCAATTGGGAGATTAGGAATTGAATTAACCCTATAATCAAACTTTATAATTTCACAACTTGTAGGAATACTTTTGGGAAATTACATAACATTCATAATTCCAATGTTTTTAATCAAACGACTATTGGTTTATGACTCACTTAAGGGATTAAGGGGTATAAACTAATTATAAAAAGTAAGTTCCTTGAGGGATCAAGTATTTAATGTCTGTGGAATTGTTGTTAACATAGGAAGAATTCATATATTTATCCAAGGTTGCTTATAATTGTATCAATGAAACCATGTCTTTAGCTTTTCCCACGTTCACAATCAAATTACTCTCAATTTTCCATGTTTTTACAAACACAACTCAATATCAATATGGTAATCATTTTCCACAAGTGCACCTACATTAGGGTGAGAATTGATTGAATTAACTAATCCTCGTGGGATCAACACTCTATTTTATCAACTATATTACATGTACGACCTGATATTGTAGTTTTTGGCGCCATTGCTGGGGATTAGTTTTATTTAAGCATTTTATCGGTACTTAATTGTAATTACTTGTGAAATTTGTGTAAATATTTTGTCAATAAATTTTACTTTTTATTTTGTTAGATAATCCTTGTCTCCAGCTTCTTTTTGGTGTAAGCATTTGCGTAATGCAGATAATTCAGAGAACTTACTGTTTGATCCTGAGATTGACTGCACTACAAGAGACAGAGACACCAAGCACAAGAAGAAAGAAGAAGTAAAGCAATGGCTGAACAATGTGAGATGACTCTTGTTGATTACTCCACCATCAACCCGAACACATGCACCACTAACATTGTTCAGCCTGTAGTAACAACCCAAAACTTTGATATTAAGGGAGCTTACTTAAATTTGCTCCAACAGAATAAGTTTACTGGTAGCTCGCAAGAGGGTCCCAATGAGCACATAGCCAACTTTCTAAGTATCCTGGACTTCTTCAAAATCCAGGGTGCTACTGATGAAGCTATCCGACTGAGACTATTCCCACTCTCTCTCAGAGATAAAGCAAGAAGTTGACTCCTATCTCAACCATAGGGGAGCATAACTACATGGGATGACTTGGTCATAAAGTTCATAGACAAACACTTTTCTCCAGCCAGGCAAGCTAGACTTTGTCTAACAAGATGGGGAATCCTTGCATGAAGCCTGGGAAAGGTTAAGGGAGTTGCTGAAGAAATATCCAACATATTCCCTTCTGGATTGGATGCAAATCCGCTTGTTCTATGATGGGTTGAATGTGACACCCTTCTTTATAATAATGAAAATAGTGAATATTTCAAAAAACTTTATGGACTTTATCTAGAGAAATATCTCGTGTAGAATCTTTCGTTAAGTTTAATTAACATTTCTTGAAAATACTTGGACTTGTTTTTAAACATTAGACTTTATCGTTTGAAAGTATAATGAATTCGGCTTGATAACTTTATATCATATCAAGTCGTAGAAAATACCTCAAGACAACATTTTTCTTAAAAAGGAAAACCTTTGGTAATTACAAACTTATCGTTGTCTTGCGAGGTTAGATAACAATAAACTATAACAATTGACGAATTCGCTTTTTTGACAAAAATCAGACTACGCGGAAATGAAATAGTACGTAAGGATCAGTTGTGAAATAAACATCATGCATATATATATATATATATGTGTGTGTGTGTGTGTGTGTGTGTAATATGAAAAGATCCCATAAGTACAAGAGAAATAGTCATCAAAAGGGTACAAGTCCTGATACTGTGTCCATAAACTGAAAGTACAAAAATATAATATAAAAGACCTCAGCTCTCCAACACTCCAAAGTATGTATAGTATGTCACAACTCAAAAATAAGTGTCAAAGAGCAGTTCGAACTGGTCCTCCAAGCATCCAACTGGTCCACTACAGCTACACATTAGGTCCAGGATCCGTACTACCTATACTATGCCTATACCTATGAACCACTCGGTCCTCCATGGGGTCTAGTAGCCGGCTCGAGTGGTACCTCCGCCTCCTCAGGGTACTCCTCAATCTCGTCCGACGGGGTAGATGCCCTACCACTGGGCCTAAGATCTGTAGCAGGTACAGTCCTAACAGTACCTGTCGGACCAGGTGAGGGGATATCATCATCAGTGAAAACTTTAGAAGCAGAGGGATGAGAATGAGTGGCTGTTCGAAAACGAAAACTACAGAACCTACATACTGGTCGAGCTGGTAGTGGTGGTCCTCTATAAGTATAGAACGGGGGTACATACATAATATAAATGATAGAGATCCTAAACCTACGAGGACGCACACGAGCAAGGGGGTTAGGGTGATAGAGAGTAATCTCAACCTCACCCTCAAAGGTGGCTCGATGCTCCTCAAATATCCATATACCACTAGGAATGGGTCTGATCTCGATGCAAGCTAGGTATCTGACCATCACCTAATAAGGGCATAGGGGTAAGCATATACATACAAATAATCAAAATAAGAGTAACTGGAAATTAAACAGCCACATATAACAAGTTATCAATCAACATGTATATGCATATGATTAGCCAGGTTCATTTATAATTAATTCTTTAATTATAGTGGCATGATGCATGTCATCTCTCAATCCTGAGATACTCCAACTAAAAATCCTCACGGACGTCCATCCATAACATCGGTGTATTCTATTCCAAGAATACTTTTAATACGTTACCTGAACGTATGACGTACTAGCTCGAAAGTGATAACAACGTCACCTTATCTGGTGAACGTCACGTCGCCAAAATGTAAACCTATCACTTTATGATACACAACGCCGCTTCTCTTGCGTACGTCACGTCGCCAAAACGTAATGATTATATCAACAATATATCACATACTGCCCACATCGTCAACCTTAATGTGTCATCGAGCTAGCAATAACATTTGGCACTCCCAGAGGCCCTCCTCATGTTCCTCGAACATGATAAACGGTAAATTCCACCAACATCATGCATGAAAGCATCAATGCCTTAATTGAGTTGTTCTTTAAATTATTTTATAATATCCAACTCATTATAAGATAAATATAAGCTTTATACATATCACTTAGAAATAATAATCCAATATTATTTTAGGTATGATTTCAGTGTGATCTCTTCAAAATCAACATTTAATTATAAGATAAAATTATTAAAAATTAAAAATGGTATTTTGCTGAATTTTTAACACTGGTAATCGATTACCCTGAATTGGTAATCGATTACTAAGTGTATTTTCAAAACCTGAATCAGATACATCAGGATAATCGATTACCCCATCGTGGTAATCGATTATTTATGATCGAAGATGCACAAAACATACCATTTTCAATTCTAATCAACTCTAACTCAAAACCATCACTTACAGAGATCAAATGGCACAAAATAAACTTGCTCAAATACTGAACTCAAACCAAAACTCTCAGAATCCAACAATACCAAGAATTATGCATAAAACACATCATTTACCAACTCAAGGTATCAAATCACAATACATGCAACAAAACCATGATTCCAGGCATTAAGCACTTTGCATGCATACAATATAAGTTGCTCAAATCACAGAGAGAGCAAGATTAACCCTTTTGAGTCTCAAGGTGACTCCCAATACAAAAGACATTAATCACTCTTAGTCTAGTGAATGTAAAGGTTTCCCCATACCTCTAATTCGTGAAGGAACAGAAACTTGGCAAGAAAGAGCTCTGGAACTTCGAATTCCCCAAATTCCTCACAAAATCGAGCTTCAAAGTAAGCTTTAGGAATTAGTTTTCAGCTTTCTACAGAACTTGAAGCTGAACTTCGAGAGCTGCGTTCTCCTTCCACACTCACTCTCAACACTCAATCTTAGTATCTTTGAAAAGCTTGAGATGTAAGCTTTCCAACAGTGTATAACTTTCAGCCTAACTTTTAGAGATGAAGAAGAATTTGAGAGACAAACTTAAGAATCCTAATTCGTGTTTCTCAGACCAACACAAGCAAAAATCAACCAAATTCATCAACTCAATCGCTTATATAGACGAATTAGACTCTCATGCATGAAGACACGCATTTCCCACTATCCCTAAAGACGATTTCGTGTCACTAAACTGGGTAATTAGGTGTTGATCGAACGATGAGTCATCAAACGCACTCAAACCTGGGTTTTCTGCATGATGGTAATCAATTACCTAGTCGTGGTAATCGATTACCATGATGAAAATTTTGAAAATTTTATATTTTAATTAACTTACCTCCAAAAGCCTTTTCAATATTGCAATTAGGTCCTACCCCAATGACTGATTTGCCAAACTAATATTTTTGTACAAATTTAATGTATAAAAATATATCACATATTCTTATATATCTTTAAAGTACATAATGTACAAAAATAAAAACTTCTAATAAACTTAATTAATTATAAAATAATAATTATAATTAATTAACCTATTATTCTAGAGACGAAAATTATGGGTGTTACATTGAAGATTTCCTATAAGGGCATGATTGATGATGTAGCCAATGGTTCTCTTGAGAGCAAGACACCTACAGTGGCAAAGCAGTTAATAAAAAAAATGGCTAATAACGGTAGCTATGCCTCCACTGAAAGGAGTGCAACAAGAAAAGGAGTGTTTGAGTTTCAAGACATGCAAGCTTTGTAGACTCAAAACAAGGAGATGCCAACAACAAATAGCAACACTCACAAAACAGATGGGTCAAGTCCAAGTGGGTGCCTCAGTGAGTACCACTCCTTCTTCCAGTTCCAACTCTTCCGTATTGACCTATGACTTTTGTGAAGGCAATCCCTGCAATGGTGAATGCACATTTGAAGCTGGTTTTGTGGCCAAAGCTCCAAGGAACAACCCATTTTCCAACAACTATAACCCTGGATTCGAGGACCACTCTAACTTGTCATGGAAGATTCCAACATTGCAACCTCCTCAGGAGCAGACACAAGCACCCTGGGAGATAGCCATTGAAAAGCTTGCTCAGCAGACCTTCAGTATTGCTCAACCAATAAAAAATTTCTTGGAGGAAACAATTGCTAATTTCAAGAACCGAGGTGCAAGCATCAAAAACTTGGAGGTGCATATGGGTCAAATTTCAAAGCAACTGTCTGAAAGGCCACCGAGCGCATTTCTTAGTGACACTGTTACTATCCCCAAGGAGTAGTGCCAAGTTATTACTTTGAGAAGTGGTAAGAATCTGGAGGAGCCCAAAAAGAAAAAGGATGAAGTGATGATTGATTTGACTAGTGAGAAAAAAGAGTTAGAGAAGGAGGCACCATTAGCTTCTCATGTTCAATCAAGAGAAGCCAACAAACCAATGGAGGAGAAGGATCAAAATACAAATCCACTACTTAAGGTCCCTTGCCCTCAAAGGTTGAAGAAACAACAGAAAGAATAGTAGTTCTCAATGTTTATGGATGTTTTCAAAAAAGCTTCGCATCAACATACCTTTTGCTGAAGCTTTGGAACATATTCCATCATATACTAACTTCATGAAAGAGCTGCTGACTAAGAAAATAAAATTCCAGAATGATGATAGTGATGCTTACAAATGAGTGCAGTGTCATACTCTAAAGGAAGCTTCTACCCAAACTGAAAGATCATGGGAGATTCATCTTGACATGCGACATTGGTGGTAAGTATGTTGGTAAGACACTTTTTGATTTATGAGTTAGTGTTAATTTGATACATCTATATGTTTTTAATGAACTGGATATTGGAAAAGCAAAGCCCACTATGGCTTCGTTGCAGTTGACTGACAAGTCTATTCTCCGCCATGGGGTTTGGTGGAGGATATTTTGGTAAAAATTGACAAGTTTATATTTCCCATGGGTTTCATGATTGTTGATATTGATGAGGACCAACAGGTTCCTCTAATTTTGGGAAGGTCATTTTTGGCCACTACTGGGGAAATTATTGTTGTGCTAAGGGTCGAATTGATTTTGAGGGTGAATAGTGACCAAGTCACTATGAAAATGTTTGAAAACCCATCAATCACCTCAGATCTTTTTACCCTGCTGATGTGCATCCAACACTCATGTGGTGAGAGTGTTGGATGTGGTAAGAAAAAGAGGATAACTTCTTTATGGGGATCATTGAGACCTCCTTGGGGGGGGGGGGGGAGGGGGAGGGGTCCAACGTCAGGCTCATGACGTTAAATAGGCGCTTCTTGAGAGACAACCCAAAGAGATTTTTATTTTTGATAATTGAATATATATTCTTATTGTGTTAAAAAAGTACTAATTTGGTACTTGTAGCACTGTTTTTGGCTTGCTCTTATGATTTACAAGTTTTATTAAGTTTGGGGAAGCATACTAAGAATTAGACTATTGCATCATCGTATCCAAGCGACGAAAAAGGAAAGTCCAAACTCAAATCCCATTGCAGTTTTTGCTTCTAGTTGTTTTTGTTTTAAGTTGTTTAATAAAACCTTAGGATAAACAACAATTTAAGTTTATCATTTGAATTTTTCTGGAAGTACTCTCTTGTTTATGAAAGCTTTTGTATGTCTCTGGTTAATGATTATAAATGTTTTTGTTCTGCCCCACTAAATGTTTTTTTTTTCTGGAAGTCCAAACCAATGTTTTTGTATGTCTCTGCCCCACTAATTTTTTTGTATGTCTCTGACTAATGTTTTTGTTCTTAAATCAAAATAATCATCTGGAGTGTTAGACCATATTTCAATCGGAGTCTTTAATTCAATTGTAGTAGACAGAGGCTGGTTCACCAATTAACAAGCTATGTTAATAGTTTCAGCCCAAAATTCCTTTCCGAAGCCGGCATTAAAGAGCATGCATGGAGCTTTATTTAAAATAGTTTGTTCATGCATTATGCAATTCCATTTTGTTGTGGAGTCTTCCGCACAATGTGATGCCTCACTATGCCTGTGTTCTTGCAAAACTCATTAAATTCTCCTCCACAAAACTCAAACCATTATTAGTTCTAAGACGTTTTATTTTCTTACATGTTTGATTCTCAATTATAACTTTCCATTTCTTGAAAGATGAGAAAACATCACTCTTATTCTTAAGAAAATAAGCCCAAACTTTCATTGAAAAATCATCAATGAAATCTAATAAGTATTTAGCACTACCCTTTGATGGGACAAGCGCATGGCCCCACAAATCTGAGTGAATATAATCAACTGTGTCCTTAGTCCTGTGAATGGCAGTGGTGAACTTGACTTTGGTCTGCTTCTAGTAGACACAATGTTCACAAAAGTCAAGTTTCCTAATCTTATGATCGCCTAGCAAGCCCGGTTTGTTTAAAATAGACATTTTGGCTTCACTCATATGCCCTAGACGCATATGCCACAACCGAGTAGTATCAGAATCTGAATCAAGGTAAGATGATACAGATGCAACTCCAACATCTGTACTTCCTTGGAGTATGTGGAGACCATTGGCCAATTTTCCTTTGATCACTATAAGAGCACCTCTGGAGACTCGTAGAACTCCACCTTGAGAAGAATACTTATAGCCTTTAGAATCAAGAGTACCCTAAGAAATGAAATTTTTCTTTAAGTCTAGTATGTGCCGAACATTAATCAAACTTCTTACTATACCATCGTGCATCTTAATTCGAACTGTTCCAATGCTAACAACCTTACAGGACATATTGTTTCGCATAAGAACAATACCACCATTAATTGATCGATAAGTTGTGAACAAATCTCAGTTTGGACACATGTGGTAAGAACAGCCAGAATCAATGATCCAAGCATCATCAAATGACCTTGTTGATATCGAGAGAACATTATCAGCATCTTCAGCCACACTAGCTAAGTAACTTGAACCAGTCTCATTCTTTACTTTGAGTTTCAGACATTTTGCTTTCCAGTGTCCTTCTTTCTTGCAATATCTACATCTCTTTTTGCATTGTCTAGATTTGGATTTAGACTAGCCTTTGTTGAAACAATTCGAACCAACTTCCCTTAATCTCTATCTAGCGAACAAGCTTGTTGCAGAGTCAACAACCATCATGCGAACCTTCCACATTCAAAAGTTTCATCAAACTGTTGAATATCAAATTTTGTAGTCGCCATATTTTTTTAATACACGGATTCCCAGAATGCCATAAGCATTTTGATACGAATTTGTCATATAATTAACGAAAATAAAGTGGAATAATAAATAAATGTAGTTTAACTTATAACTTATTTCCACATACAAAAATGACTATACAGAAGGATATTGATACTTGACAATAACCTAGATCTCGTATACATCTAAAATACCACACAATATTTTCTCATCGATGTATGTACTAAACTCTCTTTAAATAATACAATGAAATATAAAGAAAGAGAGCTATGTTGTACAACTCTTGCGGTGGTTGTTTCAAAAGTAAACTACTGTATTTATAAGCAAAAGTTATTGTTTTGACTAAATTACGTATTTGTTCCTTACCTTATTTTTCAATTTCAAATTGATCTCTTGCATTTTTTTATCATATTGATCCTTCATGTTTCTTTTTGTTATCAAATTGGTTCCTAAGTCACTGTTCATCCTACGTGTCAACATCATAGTGGTCTACATTTGCAATCTTGGAGAGAGAAATGACACGAAATGACACGTGTGCGTATCTTATTGATCCAAATAGCATAAATAGTGATTTAGAGACCAAATTGATAGTGAAAAAAATACGAGGGACCAATATGATACTCCCTCCGTTTCATATTTAGTGTTCATAGAGTTTTTGTCCCAGGTTTCATGTGTACATCCTCCGACTCGAATTATAAGCAAAAATAACTAATTTTACGCTTATTAAGGAAGTTAGTTGATTATATTTAATTTTCTCAAATTTATAAAAGATTAGAGGTATTTTAAGAAAGTTGCATTGAAAATGAAACTAAAATTAAATTAGATAACAATTTTCTAAGGATGTTTTAGAAAAGTAGCATTAAAAATGAAATAAAATTTAAGAAAGTTGGTTAGTTTTACTTATATTTTAAACTAAGAAAAATATGTTTTTTCTTATATTTCAAGCATGAGGAGTATTGTTCTTTTACAAAACCCAATACATAATTAATGCTATTTTTCTCGATACACCCTTATTTATTACACTCTCTTTCTCACTTCCAATATTTTTCTCTCTCTAATAATAATCATATAGAGTATTACAATGAAAATATACCAAACTTTTATATCATTTAACTATTCCTTAAAATCGGTGGCAATCCTTAAAACACAAAACACAGTACGAATGAAACACAGGGAGTACTAGAAAGAGACGCAAGGCACCAGTTAGAAATTGAAAGTTTAGGAAAAAAAAAAAAAAAAACTCTTAACAGCATTCCACCTTCAAATCGGAACCCTCTCCTATTACACTTCAAACATTTTTCAAATAAAAAAAAAATAAAATAAATCGTCGCTTCCCGTTACTCAAAAAACTAATAAGAATTCGAAAGCGCCATGGTTGCGCATTCCTCAAATCTCCACGAAATTCTGAGTTGTCCACGGATTTAAACTGATTCCGAAGCGCGACTCCGATTTTAGCTACTTTTTCGAATCCTTCATCATTTTCTCCTTCTAAAAATGCTGCGATTGAAAGCTTTTCGACCTACGAGTGATAAAATCGTTAAGATCCAATTGCATCCAACGCATCCATGGATGGTAACTGCTGATGATTCGGATCGAGTTTCCGTTTGGAACTGGGAACATCGCCAGGTGCATTATTTTCTCTTTGTGGCATATCGATATGTTCTTGTTTTTTTTTATTGGATTTTGAATGAAACGTTATCGTTTAGGTGATTTATGAGTTGAAAGCTGGTGGAGTAGATGAGCGGCGTTTGGTTGGCGCTAAATTGGAGAAGCTCGCAGAGGGAGAAACAGGTTCTGACACTTCTTGCTTCACTTGAATCACTTAAATTGAAGCAATGAATGTTTAGAATTTAGATAGTTATGGTAATTTTTGTTTTATCATAGAGTAGGAACCACACCACATAGAATGTGCAAAAATCGAAAGATATATTTAGGAAAAGTATTGAAATACCCCATCTGATATCTGATATGTATCATAGTGGATACCGATATAGCTACGGTTTTGACTTTTGAAGCATTTTTTTTTGGTCCATGACCGGAGTGTCCACCGCCGACCGCAGTGACTAATCTCCTCGCTGGCTTGTAGGCACCTCTAATGGGTGGGACAGCTGGCCCCGAGATTTAACGTTGCTGCATGCACAAGGCAGGATTCGAACACCTGACCTTGTTTAAGCGTGGATCAATCCCTACCATTGAACCACACGCTTGGGGTTGACTTTTGAAGCATTGGTGCTATGTACTACCTCTTGTCCTTAATTTTGGAGAATTTTACGAGAATTAAGAAAATTAATTAGTACTAATATTGTTAGTGATACTGGAATTGATAACATTTGATATACTTTTTCAAAATTACTCTTATCATTGAGACTCTAATAAGTGTTGAATAAATAGAGGTGCATGTGGAAAATAAGTTATTAATGTCATTGGAAATTGGAAGAGGGGCTTACAAAAAGGATCAAAAGAAAGTCCAAAACTAGTGCTTCTATTTAGGATAGGAGGTAGTAGATTATAGACCTGCTACATTTGCTTTTGTTAGACGGATTTGGAAATATTAATCTCATTGTTGTTACCAGAAATTTGTTACTCTTATGCATTGATATATGGAGTTGTCATGGTTACTTTGAGGAATTTGCTAACTATTTGCGGTTGCTGAATTGTTTTATTCTTAGTAGTAAGAAAATCTTTCATTGAGTTATGTTTGCTTTGTGAGCCTGAATGCTGTGATGTTTGACTATCGGGCCAATTTTTCCTAGAATGCAAGCTTCATTAATTACTTGAATTTCTGTTAAGCTCACTCATTGGTTGGTTTTACTCACATACTTATCTTGTGTTGTTACTTACAAGTGTTACTGGTTAGTGTCATTTGTTACTTATTAGACCCGCTGAATTTGCTTTTATCGGGTATGTTTGGAGATATAAAACCTTACCAATGTTATCAGGATTTGTCACTGCTACTTTGAGGAACTATTTGTGTTTGGCGAATTGTTTTATTCTTGGTAGTGAAAAATCTTCAATTAGGTATACTTGTTTTGTGAGCCTGAATGCTATGATAATTTATAATATCCAGGCATGATATTGTTTAATGATCTCTCTTTTAGAATGCAAACCTTACTATTGTTTAACGATCTGACAGCAAGAATTGATTGAATTCTGTTAAGCTCAGTCATCAGTTAGTTTTGTGACATAGTTATCTTGCTTGGTTGAATTTTTTACTTAGTGTATCGTGTGTTGGAGCTGTAACAAGTGTGTTTAACTGTGTGCAAAAAAGTAAAATGACACAATGAACTGTTTCTTAAAACACTGTTGGTGGTTTTCAACATTTCTGTACTGATCTAGTAACAGATCATGATTTTTTGTTTTTTTTGTTTGGCAGAGTCCAGAGGGAAGCCCACAGAAGCTATTCGTGGAGGAAGGTAATATATCTTTTCTTTGTATTTTAGTATCATTTCCTGACTTTTATGGTTCATTTATTTACCACGACTCTTTACCTTCCTTAAAGTGTTAAGCAGGTGAATTTTTACGATGATGATGTACGCTTTTGGCAACTTTGGCATAATCGCTCTTCAGCTGCAGAGGCTCCGACTGCTGTCCATACTTCAGCTTTTAGTTCTCCTGCCCCATCAACAAAAGGGAGGCATTTTCTGGTTATATGTTGTTTGAACAAAGCTATATTTTTGGACCTGGTGACGATGCGTGGCCGTGATGTACCGAAGCAAGAGCTTGATAACAAGTCCCTTCTCTGGTAAATTTTATTACATTTTTCAATATTCATTATATTCTACAGCTGTTTCCATCATTTATGTTAACCCTTCTACACACTATTTAATTTTGCAAGACATGTTTGACGATATGATAGCCATTGGTACTTTTGTGGCAATGCGTATCCAGATCATCCTTTTTTTCCAGTTCTTTTTATTGCTGTACTCTAAGTTGAGCAAAACTTATGTTGTATGAAATTGTGCCAGTTTGTTGTTTGCTTCATTCTTACCTGATTCATTAAGAGTGATTTCAATTGTATTTTCTGAGCTCTGAATAAAAATGTTGAGAATAGTTGCATTCTGGTGGAGTCATCAACTGAATGCTTTAGCATTCATTAAATTTAATGATTTCAAAGGCTATGGTCATTTTCCCAGTAAAATAAGTTACTTTCAAATTGAAATTTGGTTTGTGGTTGTTGCCTTCCCTACTCGCATATATCTCTTTGTAAGAGACTTGCAGATACAATCATCGAAAAATACAAATACATACTAAATTGCCAAAATCCCGATGGAGTTCTCTCCCTAGGCAATAATTTATTTGCCACTTTTTTATTTTTATTATTTTTTTGTTGCTGTTTTTATAATTACTTTAGTAAAGTTTGCAGTCATCAATCATCCTTCATTTCAGCATACCAAATTTCCACATACCAAATTTCAGCTTCATCCTTCATCTTGATTCTTGATGGAAATTTGGCATCAGATATTATTCTGTGTTTCATATGACATAATTTTTCATTCAAATCATAAGTTAATTGCCAAGAAAAGATGTTTATTTACCATTTTTATTTTTCCTTTGCAATATTTATGCACGCTGTATAAGTTGTTTCCATTTCCGTTTTTATCTGCTGTCACAGCATGGAGTTCCTTTATAGATCTGGCGTTGTTGATGGTCCTCTTGTTGCTTTTGGTGCATCTGATGGCGTCATTAGAGTTCTCTCAATGATTACTTGGAAGGTGGGGTACTGGGGTTCCTAAAATGTTCTTTTAATTACAACTGTTAGCATGTTATGTAATACTTTTGTTCCTTGCAGCTTGTGCGAAGGTACACTGGAGGTCATAAAGGATCAATCTCTTGCTTGATGTCCTTCATGGCTGCTTCTGGTGAGGTAAATCTTAATTAACCATTGAAGAATTTATGCTGCTTCATTATATTTTATTGGCATTATGGTTAGGTAGTTAGGATTATGGAACACTCCTCACCCTTGCTTTAACACTTGCACCTTCACATTTTTTCCTATAATCTGTATCGGTAGCTATTGGATCAGACTTGTGTAGGTGTTGATTTGACAGCCCTGCACATATCTAATGGCTACCTGCGAAGAGTGTGCATATTTAAGGGTAACATTAATTTTTGGCAAAACCATTTTTTTGAATGTGAATGGACCTAATTCATTGATTACTTTGCCAGAACTTTCAAACTTAGTAATTCTATGCTATCGTGGATACTTCATTTCTTCAGTGGGACTACAGGAGATTTCATTTGAAGGGATTGTGAAATCCTGTTGTTTTCCTTTTATTTATTAAGATAAAATAATTCATTAAGATAGAAGGAGTACAATGCTGGAGGATTTACATGAAATTCCCTTGGCAATCCCATTGTCTGAAATTCAAAAAGGCTAATAACACAAGCCCTATCCATCAGAGATGAGGAATAAGAGACCTCTTACCCAACCGCTCATGATTCTTCCATCACTCCAACCAAGTACAGCACACTCTTACCAAAAAGAGCATGACATCAAAACACTTTATTCTCTTTTCTACTACTAAAATTTCTAAAATAGATTGAAGAAAGGCCTCCAATTTCAGCAGAGATAGCCACTTTTCCCTAAACAACACAAACAACTTATTACAGTTTGCAGTAGCATTGCCCAACAAGATAATATTGCTTTTATGCTTGGAAGAAGTTGTTATACTTAGATTTAAAGTTTCAATTTTTTTGTCTGTTTGGTTTTCAGGCTCTCCTGGTTTCTGGTGCTAGTGATGGATTACTCATACTTTGGAGTGCTGACCATGGACAAGATTCGCGTGAACTTGTACCCAAGCTGAGTTTAAAAGTATCATTCTTTTCCTTTTGCTAACTCCACTATGTCAGTTATTATTTCCATAGTGTTGAAAGATGAATCAAATTTCTTCTCATCATGGCCACAAAACAGGGATAAGCCATTTTAGTTGTGACTTAACTACACTTGCTGTGCCTCTCTTGTTAAGTTAGTGCATGATACTTGGCTTGGCTGAGTTTAATATGGATGAGATGCATATCATATTATGACAATAGAGAAGAAAGGCCCAAAGACAAGGCAGAAGGTGAAATGCAGAATTAAATTTTGGCGAATGAAGCTAAATTCTGAGATTTGTCTTCTGAATATGCTTCCTGCTTATTTTTCGTTCCTTTTCTTTTAATCCTATTATTTCCTTGTATGACTTGTATCGAGTCCATATGTGCACGTTTCATTGGTTTATAATGCCATGTGATGCATCTAGGCACATGATGGTGGGGTTGTGGCAGTTGAGCTATCTAGGGTGATGGGTGGTGCTCCTCAGCTAATTACAATTGGTGCAGATAAGACATTAGCTATATGGGACACAGTCTCTTTTAAGGTGCGGTGGTGGTATTAAGAGCTGGATATTTTTTATTCTGTGAAAATTCTCATAGCAAATAGAAAGACTTGGCATGAATTATTAATTTTGTTATTGTTGCCTGCTTTTAATTCTCAGGAGCTGCGACGTCTAAAGCCAGTTCCGAAATTGGCTTGCCACAGTATAGCTTCTTGGAGCCACCCTCGAGCTCCAAACCTCAACATTCTAACTTGTGTCAAAGATTCTCACATATGGTATGCAGTCGTGTCTCTCCTTTGATGGCTCTAAGCTTCATATTTGTCACATGACAGCATGATGATGAAATATATTCTTTCTAATTTGAATAATTTATTTAAAATTTTTGTTAGGGCAATTGAGCATCCGACATACTCTGCTCTCACTAGGCCATTATGCGAATTGACCTCAGTTATTCCTCCACATGCTCTTGCTCCTAATAAGAAACTGAGGGTATGCTGTTAACTGGTTAGCATTTAGCATTCTTTTAGCAATGTTGGATTTGGTGTAGTAAACTATGTTGCTTGTATAACATTTTATTGAATCTATATAACCAAAAAGAATGATATGGGATATAATCCAAAGCATCAAAATACTTTGGAAATGATAATTTTGAATGGATGGGAGGATTTATCAAGATGGAGCGCAACAAAATCTATGTAAAGCTTTAACAAAGAAGATACTGAACTTCAATCCCATATTACTTAATGACTGCTGTACTACTCTTTTTGCTGTCTCTACCTGGTAATCCGTTTGGTCAAGTTTAATGTTGAAATTGATTTTTGCCACAGGTGTATTGCATGGTTGCACATGCTTTGCAGCCACATCTAGTTGCTACTGGAACCAATATTGGCGTTATTATCTGCGAATTTGATCCTAGATCTCTTCCACCTGTAGCTCCCCTGCCAACTCCATCAGACAGCAGAGAGCATTCTGCCATATTTGTAATTGAAAGAGAACTAAAGCTATTAAATTTTCAGTTAAACAACTCAGCAAATCCATCTCTTGGAAACAATAGTGCCTTGTCAGAAACAGGAAGATCCAAGGGAGATTTTTTTGAACCATTACCTGTCAAGCAGGGGAAGAAGCACATTAGTACACCTGTTCCACATGATTCGTACTCAGTTCTTTCCGTGAGCAGTTCAGGAAAGTAAGTCGCATCTGACCTTTGCTACAGTTCTATTGATGTTTTTTTTTTTTTTTTTTTTTAAAAAAAAAAAATTCAATAAAGAAAATTTATAATTATGAAGCTAATGTTTGTCTTCAAAATGATTTAATGGTCCTGTTTTTCTCTACCAAGTATGGAACACAAAGTTCAAACTTGTTGTATTCCACATATAAGTCACAATTCATAATGACTCATTTACCATGTTTTTATTCATATGTTGTAGTCTTTCTGTGGTTAAGCTACCTCCTCTTCTAGTGTATAGATTCGAGTGCCTTTTCTGTACTGTAATTGCTTTCTTACTATATCATATATTTGCAGGTACCTTGCAATAGTTTGGCCAGATATTCCTTATTTCTCTGTCTACAAGGTTAGTGATTGGTCAATTGTTGACTCCGGCAGTGCAAGGCTTCTTGCTTGGGATACATGTCGTGATAGATTTGCTATATTGGAATCATCAGCACCTCCTAGAATTCCTTTAATTCCAAAGGGTAGTTCATCAAAAAGAGCGAAAGAAGCCGCTGCAGCACAAGCAGCAGCAGCAGCTGCTGCGGCTGCTTCCTCTGCTTCTGTTCAAGTCCGCATCTTGTTAGATGATGGAACATCAAATATACTAATGAGGTCTGTTGGTGCGCACAGTGAACCAGTAAGACTCTTTCTCAGTTTAAATATTCCTTTAAAAGTTTTTCTTAATAATGTAGGCTTCGCTGATTTCTGGCTTTCCTGGTGGCTATGCTTCTTTTCTTATTAATAAAACTTGGTGCAATTTTTTAACCTAAATGTAATAGGAACTGGAATTTACTAGATAGAAATTAACCAAATAAAGGGAGCTCAGCTCCTTACAAGAGAGGAAAATCCTCTCAACAACTAGAAAATTGCAGAAACGACAACACCAGAAAACTACAAGGAAATATTGAGAGAAAGAGGAATGATCACTAGGAAAACCATGAATACTCCTTCCCGGTTGTCCATTCTGTTATTTTCCCTCTTTCCTCTAACTAATTCCTTCTCTCTTTTGCTCCTGTCACTCGTTATAACTCCCTCCTTGATCTTCTCACATTCCTTTATCTTTTCGTGGTATACCTGGGTTATATTTCCCTCAAAACGACAATAAATAAGATATATCATTTTAAGATGCCTTTCTAACTCACGTGTTAGGTCATTGGTTTGCACGGAGGGGCACTGCTTGGTGTTGCTTATCGAACATCTAGGAGAGTCAGTCCTATTGCTGCTACAGCTATTTCAACAATCCAGTCTATGCCCTTGTCAGGTTATGGAGGCAGTAGTCTTTCATCTTTTACTACTTACAATGATGGATTTTCTTCACATAGATCTCCATCCGAGGCGGCACCTCAAAACTTCCAGCTTTACAGGTGAAACTAATGATTTGTTGCACAATAAAAAAAATGTCATTGTTGTGACCTAGCTCATAAAGTTCCATATGTTTCATTCCCTTCATTTCTTTAATTTATTGGTTATTTCATGGCTTTCCAAATAAAGAAAGTGTTGCCCCTTTTGAGAGTAGAATTCTCTAACATGTATAAGGGTGCTTCAAGGAGAAAATGAATTTTAGGTGTGCAGTAAACATAGGAAGTCCAATTTATCAACCCCACCCCCCTCTTTCTGGTATCATCCAACTTTCCCTTTAAAATAAAGTCAAATTCGAACATTTATCATCTCTCTGGTAGCATGCAACCTTCCTCTGCCTACTGGAATGTCTTCTGAGAATGTTTGGTAAAGTCTATGTTACTTTATTCTGTATGCATTGATAATTTTTTGCCACAATCATATAGTTCAACACATAATTTGGGATCCTCTAAACTGACGAAGTCCCTTCCATCATTTTTTTCTTTACAAAGCTTAGGCTATTTCTTCCCATCCCTTGCCCTCTCTTGCCCACCCGTGTGGATATTTTTGTTCATATTAGTTTTCTGTTTGATTTATTAGTTATTCCTGGTTCTTTTCAAGTGATCATTTCTGAAATGGTCATGTGCGTATATGTTCAATTATCTGTTGCACCTTGGCTACCTTCTCTCTCTCTCGCTGTGTTTAGCATCAAGTCCTATGTTATATCTCTTTTTTACACCTTGTAAGGTCTCTCCTTTCTTGAAATGCCACTGTTCAAGGATCTGATGAAGAGAGCCAATGACCTTGTTTGTTCTGTGGTAAACTTGAATCTTTTTGTGGTTCTTGTTTATTTGACAGTAGGACATATGTTATCCATGTTACTCTGGTTCCTTTTATCCATAAATCCCTTTTCCAGTTCTTTATTTGAAACCCAACTGTTCAAAACTTCTCTTCTCTCTATCCAAGTCTCTCTTTGGAAGTTAAGGCCATCTGAGGTGAAGACTTCTTGTTGGACAGTGGTACTCCATAGATTCAATAATATGTATCCCTCAGACTCTTACGGACTCATACATTTCACAAGGCTATTTCTATTGATGATTGCGGTACGTGCTATTATTGGAGTTCAGACTTCAGAGACAACAGCCATTGCATATTCTCTTGCACATTGCTTGGCAGCTATGGTATTGGCCTTTTAGTCAACTTGTTTTAGATGCTTATGTGATCCCTCGTCCTCAAATACCAATATAGATTTTGCATAATTCATGGGATGAAAATGGTTATATTTGTTGCCTATATGTAATGCGTGGCTTGTAACTTCCTGATTCACATCACATTCATATCAAGTTGAATGCCATCATTGCTTCAATCAATTAATCTATGTAGTGTTATTGAGAAAACCTTTTTTAAAGTTTTCTTTAGATTTAATATTGCTTTTGATTTTGTTCGTGACTCAGTTGGGAGACATTCCAGCCTGTGGGTGGTCTACTTCCTCAGCCAGAATGGACTGCTTGGGACCAAACTGTCGAGTACTGTGCATTTGCATACCAGCAATACATAGTCATATCTTGTTTGCGGCCACAATATAGATACCTGGGTGATGTTGCAATCCCATATGCTACTAGTGCTGTTTGGCACCGGAGGCAACTATTTGTTGTTACACCAACTACTATAGAGTAAGTTGTGGCACTGTCAACAATTTTTGTTGATTTTGTTTTATCGGTCTATTTTATTTTATTTTATTTTTTTGTTTTGAAAGTTTACTTTATTTGTTTAGACTTTAGAAGGTGGACATGACTTACAGTACTTTACATTGTTAATTCCTTGGCTATCTTCTAATAGGCCAATAATGAAACAAACATATCAAAGGAACCAATGTTAATCAATCATTAACCCCACTGCATAAGTTGTTAGGTGAAGATAAATGAATAGTTTTTACTAATATATCCAACAGCCTATTTATCCAAAAAAAGTTTTCCAGCCGTCAAAATCTGCACCTTTACACTCATGCTTTAATTTTCAGAATTGTGTTTGTGGATGCTGGGGTTGCACAAATTGACATTGAAACTAAGAAGATGAAAGAAGAGCAGAAAATGAAAGAAGCACAGGCAAGAGCAGTTGCCGAACATGGAGAGTTAGCACTAATTGCAGTAGATGGTCCTCAAGCTACTAGTAAAGAAGAAAGAATGTCATTGAGGCCACCGATGCTACAGGTTAAAAAACCTCTCAACTTTTATCATCTATGGCAATGACTGGAGTCTTTCTTTTGTATCTAGACTAGATATGATTGATAGGTGTTGTTGGAATGCACTCAAGTTTCTCAGGAAGTTTCTCTTTTATGCCAGAACGAGAGTTTTTGCCAGTCTAGAGCTGAAATGTTATTCAATTCAAATGAGTATTTTGGTTGGAAGTGCTATTCTGATCTGAACATTTATTGCTGTTAAACCTGTTTAGAATACGTCTGGAAACTACATCTTCGGGGCGTGTTTATGTTCACTATATCAGTATATTGTGCATCTTGGGTTAGCTGTTAGGCTTCATCATTTTTAAGGGCGTAATGAATGAAATATGCGAGTCTTGCCTGATTTTCACATAGATGACAACAATTAAATTCAAGAGTATGGTTCTGGTTTTATGTTGAACTATTCTTTAAATCATTCAACATAATGTCTCGTTTACGAGCAGAACAGAGGTGAGTTACTTTCTTGTTGGTTATATATCTGGTGTATGATTTTTCATCCTTCATTTAAGATTTAAGTTTCTGGTTTCCTTTGTAGGATATCTTATCCTCTGACCTTGTTGTGCTTTTTTCTTTGCATTCACTAATAAGTTCTTTTGTTCTTGTTTTAAAGTGTAAGGATATTTTCTTTTCTGTTCTCTAGGTGGTTCGATTAGCTTCATTCCAGCATGCTCCTTCAGTGCCACCTTTCATAGCATCTTCAAAACAATCTAGAGTTGACAGTGATGACTCTTGGGCAAGAGAAGCGGAAGAGAGAAAGGCCAGTGAGGTTGCTGTTGGTGGTGGGGGCGTGTCTGTGGCAGTTACTCGTTTTCCAGTAGAGCAGAAACGTCCAGTTGGGCCTCTTGTCGTGGTAGGCGTCAGAGATGGAGTTCTTTGGCTAATTGACCGGTAATTTCGACTTCTCAGTTTCAATTGTATGTTTAAATCATCTAAAGCCCATGCATATGCAGTTGTATGTGAACTATTTTTTCCCTTTGTAATCAAACACGGTCATTTAATGGCTTTCACACTAGGGTAAGTTATGCTTATCTCCCTTGAGGTTGTGATGAAATTACATTGAACTCCCCTGGTGTTTCAGTAATTGCAACAACCACCCTTTGAGTTTTAAGTATTAACTAGACTAGTACACTTTATTTGCATACAATACACCCTTTCCATACAGATAAAATTACTCAGAAGGGGGGCAGGTGTCCAAAACTAGAGGGGATCGATGTAATTCTGTCCAACCTCGAGAGTTCAGCGTAATTATTTATGAGGTTATTTCGTAGGTGGAGAATTTATTGGTGGATGAGTGGACATACAAGAGAAGGTGAGGAACAAATGTATTCAGAACTCGGGAGAAAGTTGGAATAGCACTTATTAAAGAGAAGATTACAGAACAGAAACTAACCTAAGGCGGTTTGGTGATGTGGGGAGAAGACCAAAAATGACCAATGAGAAAAGTTTATCAAATGTAAGATTGGTAGAGGGAGGCTAGAAAAAAAACTTTAGGAGAAACCATTAAAAAATGACTTTGATCTAAATGGCTTCTCTGCAATTTTGGTTTTTGACGAAGCACAATGACATCATCTAGTTGGATAAGGCTTGATGGTGATGGTTGATTTTGTATTTCGTTGGGGAAGAGGTTTTTAAGTAAGAGAAAAGAATGACTAGATTTGTTTTTATGCTTCTGTATTAAGTGGCCAACTGGTTCAATTGAGTTAGATTTTGGTAACTTGCAAGTGACATGGTTAACATGCCATGTCTTATTTATAGATTGAGGTCAATTTTAAGGTTATTCATCAGCATATACTGGTTTCAAGAATATGCTACTGATAAATGGGTTGTTGTAGGTACATGTGTGCTCATGCCTTGTCCTTGAGTCATCCTGGTATTCGTTGCCGATGTCTTGCTGCTTATGGTGATGCTGTTAGTGCAGTAAAATGGTATTTGATTACTTTCTCTCCTTTTTTTTCATAATCATCACCTACTATTTCAGATATGTGTATATCTCACATTATATGCCTTTTTAAACAGGGCAAGTAGGCTTGGAAGAGAACACCATGATGATTTAGCTCAATTTATGCTAGGAATGGGATATGCTAATGAAGCACTTCATTTACCTGGAATATCTAAAAGGTATGCCGTATTCTTATAGCCAAGAGCTAGAAATTTGATCAACACCTGCATGTTTCTCCATTACTCCTTATGGCATGGTATCTTGCTAATCTATAACATATTGCTGTTTACATTCCGCAGGTTGGAGTTTGATTTGGCAATGAAGAGCACTGATTTGAAGAGAGCACTTCAGTGTCTTCTTATCATGAGTAACAGCAGGGATATAGGACATGATAATACTCCCGGCCTTGGTTTGAATGACATTCTTAATTTACAACAACATCAAGAGAAAAAACAAGATATAGTTGATGGTGTTGAGGGTATAGTGAAATTTGCCAAAGAGTTCTTGGATCTTATTGACGCTGCAGATGCTACTGCACAGGGTGAAATTGCTCGTGAAGCTCTCAAGAGGTTAGCCGCAGCTGGTTCCGTGAAAGGTGCTTTACAAGGTCATGAGTTAAGAGGATTAGCATTACGCCTTGCAAATCATGGGGAGCTGACTCGGCTTAGCGTAAGCCGACTTTCTTGAATTCTCCAATTTTTTTATTTGAACTTAATATTTACAACTTAAATCAAACAGATGGCCTATTTTCTTCCTTTTGGGATTAACTAGTCTTCTTAATCTCCTTAATTTCAAGATTGTTTTTGTTTCTCATTATATAAACGAAGGGTTATGTTCATGCACTGCAGGGCTTGGTAAACAACTTAGTTACACTTGGCTTGGGACGGGAAGCTGCATTTGCTGCTGCTGTTTTGGGAGACAATGCTCTAATGGAGAGAGCGTGGCAGGATACTGGAATGCTGGCAGAGGCTGTGCTTCATGCTCATGTATGATTAGTTTTGTACAGCTAGTTGATCCCTCAATTTTAGTACCTGTAGTCTGACCTTGTTTTTTCCAGGCACACGGGCGTCCAACTTTGAAGAACTTGGTTCAGGCCTGGAACCAAATGCTACAGAGAGAGATCGGGCCGACTCCGTCACAGAAGACAGATGCTACAGCTGCATTTCTCGCTTCTCTTGAAGAGCCCAAGCTTACAAGTTTGGCAGATGCAACGAAGAAACCACCTATTGAAATCTTACCTCCCGGGATGCGGTCTCTTAATGCTCCTCCTATCACCATCCAGAAAAAACCAGCTTCTGCTGCTCAGAATTCACAACAACCACCAGGCAAGCCATTGGCAATTGAAGCAGCGCCTCCTGCAACCACAGCAGCACCAGAGAGTGCTACACCGACACAGCAGCCTGAAACCACGCCTGCACCAGGCACCGATCCACCTCCGCCAGAGTCTACATCAGACGCCACGCCAGCTCCAGAGGCTGCATCACCTAAACCAGAATCAGGTGAAGCCGCTGTAGATAATGAACAACATCCTTCCCCTGCATCAGCAAGTGATGGAACTCCAACTGCTAATGGGGAAACCGTTCAAGCAGAGTCTACAAGCAATCCACCACCACCCGAAATCCCATTGACACCAGTAGCAGAGGCTCCAGAGACTAATGCCCCAACCACAACTACAGTACCTGTGACTAATGCCCCGACTCCAACTGCAGTACCTCCTACTGACCCGTTCTTCCTATGATTGGTATACCTTCCACACACTGTTGACATGGGCACTTGGAAAATGAAATTAATTTACAATACAAGTATTTCATTTGTAAAGAAATCATTTTGGATATGTAGGAGGTCTAGTATATTATTTTGTAACAAATCTAGACTTCAGAGGTGTAATTCTACCGAGCAGTTGTATTTTATTTTTTCTTGAATTTTGTAGATTACTTTTGTGATTGTCTCGTGTTGTGATTGTGAAATGTAACCAATGAGAATTGTGTGTGCTTAATTAACAAAACACTTTTTTTTTGTCTAGTCCTTTCATTGTTATTCACCCGTTTCACTGAAGTGCATTGTGCGCTCAATTATTATTATACGAATCTTATCCAAATAAATAAATTATTATTGCACAAACCACCAAGCTTCATTCATGGTATGGGTTTTGCTTTCATTTTATCCAAACTTTGCTTTGATTCTCGGTCTTATCCAAACGTTGCAACTAGAACAAACAAGGGCATGCACAAGTGGAGAATCAGTGTACTCATCTCTATTCAGTTCATACGTAAAAGAAAATATATTTGCAACTTAAATTCCATCTAGAAGGGACAAACTCCTTAGCATTAGGAGGATATGCTACAGAATCAAGGTGAACAGGCTTCAGCTAGACCTAGGAATCTGCATGGTTATTCTATTTCATTAAAGGCATTTCATCTCTGGCATCCATGCTTTTGACTTGCAGAGTTGCAGGTGGTAAGTTTATTTGTGAATTGTAAGCAAAGACAGTAAAACAAAAGTAGAAGCTTCAACTGGTTAATGATGATAGATATTACTTTGACAGATATTTAATTTAACACAGGTTTGTGAACGTACCAATAGTACATCAAGCAAGTGTTTCACTAATCTTGCTTAAAACAACAATAAGAGTACTTTCATGACAGCAAGCAATCACCAATGACACCCGAATTCCTTAATATCACATCACCTTAACAAGTTGATAAAAATACATTACAATCTATCCCAGATAAAGAGGGGAGTGTCCCCGGTCCAGTAACATAAAGCATCATCTACTTACTACTAAGCACAACACAAATTAACATGAAAAACTTCTATTCTTGGCCCAAGGCAAGATCGTGCCAAGTATCCACGTTAACTTGCTGTGTCTCCTGATCTGATAACAAAGCACAAGGTGTTAAAAGTCCAGAAGAAAACTAGAAACAAGCCTCCAATAAAACATTCATTTTGTTAACAATAATCATGTCACCAGTCTAAGTACATGTGACTCAACACAAGTTTTGCTTAGCACAACCACTTGTTTTGTAACTTCTCAAGTTAATACAGTACCAATGAAAAATTGGAATTTTTTTAAAACTAAGGTGAAGAAAGAGAGTATCATTGAAACGAAGCAAGCTAGTGAATTAAGAGACATACTTGAGTCCTCAGTATCGTCTGTCCGGGCAAGCAGTGTTGGAGGCAGTGGAAGATCTGTATAACATGCATATCAAACATCACACAAGGATTATCAAGTTAAAAAATGCAGATCCCTCGGGGAAATTTTAAGACCCATCTTTTTTACATAGTACAATACTATTTGGTACAACCGTACAAGGATTGTCTTTACATTCAAAGGCATCTCAGTTGAGGATACAACTTGCCTGTGTTTGATAGAAGATTAAAAAGCAAGATACTCAGACAAACGACATTCCTGGGGGATAACGTTGGATTCCAGTGAAAATGTAAATTTCGACATTCCTAGGAATGTTCTTATATAATCTAAATATGGTAACCAAACATGAGAATGAAACTTACTCCTGCATCACATTCTCAAGAATGTGCTCAAAGGCATACCAACTACCAAAAATCACCTTTGATATTTGGATATATGATTATGAAATAATGTCAGTGTAAAAGATTTTTACACTATCAACTACTGTAATTAGATATTAACATACTATTAAAAATAGGATTTTCTTGACCTCAGCCCTTAAAGCCAAGGATATGGACCTTAAAAAAAAGTAACTTTGCATCGAAAAATACGAATTTAATAATTTAAAAACTATGGACTTAGTTTTCCAATACATGTTTACTTTATTTGAACCTCTTCTCCTCAGCCCTAATTTCCCTAAAAATATTCGACTCTTATAAAAGAGCCTAAGGAGGCTACTTGCGAGTTGGTTTTGAAGGGGTTGAAGGGAAAGGGAAGGCTTGAGAACACTCTCGCAAGTGTATTTCATGGTTCTCAAGCCGTCCCCTTCTTATTCGTTCCCCTCCAAGAACAAGCTCACAAACAGATGAGTTGATTTATGATTGGTTGGCAGAGTGCCTCTCGTCATTTAGAATCTTACAATTTACGATTCAAATCTCATGATTCGATATGATTTTACATGCCAACAACAATTCGCATCACTATCATGTGGTGAATCAATGTGCACTTGAATTCCAGTTATTTGTTCAATTATTGATTAGTTTAATCAATGTGCACTCACTCTTGGTAATGTATGGATCAAGACAGAGAAATTCCCAATCACTTACTAATGCATACATACTCCCTCCATTCCTATCATTTTAGGACTTTTAACTTATTTCATATTATTTGTCATTTTAGAAAATCAATAGTGCATTAATTATTTTTTCTCAACTCTATCATTGCCTTTTACCGTTCTCAAATATGGGAAATGTATGATAAATAAAGTTGTGCAAGGATACTACAGTAAATTACATTATATTTCTCTTGAAATTTGAAATATTTAGTGAACTTCTTAATCTTTGTGTAAAACCTTAAACAAGGGAGCATAGAAACTAAAAAAAGAGCATACCATCATCAGAGAGAGTGTCTCTCATCCATTCCTCATCAACAATATCAATCAGAATCCCCAAACTCAGTTCTGCCATCTTTCACCTTTTCCACCACGCCCTTCTTTGTTTTCCTATTGAATCACAAGCATTGTCATTGTTATAATCCAAATAATAATAATAAAAATCAAATGAGTAATATGTCATATTGATCCCTAAATTTGCGAGCATGGTCAATTTAATCCCTAAGATTTTCGAAATTTCAAATTGGTATCTGAGATAGGAAAACGTAAGTCACTAATGTTAATGGTCCTAAATATGGACTAACAGAATTGCCAAAACGACGTAGTTTTGGCAAAAAAAAAAAATAAAAAATTAAAGACCATTAACTATCGGTAAAATTAGTCCCTGAAATTGTATGTAAGATCAAATTAGTCCCTAACTCTGTGGAACACTAATGTGACTCAAGTTATCCTATTCCTTGAGCGACTAATTTTACCGATACCCACAAAGTCGGTGACCAATCTAACATATTACTCAAAATTTATGTAGCAATATGATGATAAGGATAATGATAATGGGTTGAATGGGTGATCAAAATGTACATAAAAAATGGAACTTGGATATGAAATCCCAAATTTAAAAAAAAAAAAAAAAAAAAAAATTCAAACAACATAAAATAGAGTATGATTTCCTACAATGCACAAACTTGACCATGTCACCGGCGGCAAGGTTAGTGGCGGAGACAATAAGGAAACTGCCGTGGAAAGCTTACCGGACGGAGAAGATGCAAATATGCGGTGTGAGCAGTAAGTAGTAGTAATGGAGAATTGGAGAAAAAGGGAATGGATTGTGAATAGTGAATGAATGAAAGAAAGGAGAAGAGACAGAGCAAACTGAACGAACCTGTGAGAATCAGAAGAAGCAAAAGACTTCAGTTTGAGAGTGCAATGAGACAGAGTGACAGACAACTCAAGACAATAAAAGGCCTTCAATTTATTAACCTTTTTTATATATATATTTTTGGCTTATTTATGGTTTTGGTCCCTAAAAGTTCAACGTGTTTTGGTTTTAGTCCCTACAAGTTATTTTGATCGGGACTAGTCCTTAATTTTTCAACCATTTTGATTTTGGTCCCCTTCGTTGCAAAAAATCAGTTATTTGCTTACATGGTTATCGAAAATTCACACCAGCTGCCACGGGGTGTGAGGTAGTGCCAAATAGGTGATATGATATGCATGATTCAGACCTATGAACTCAAAATTTTGCGTACGAGACCATTTTGCGTATCGGACTATTTTGCGTCCCTGAATCTGTATCATGCACGTTATATCACCTATTTGGCGTCCCTTCAAACCACATGGACTGCTGATGTGATGTTCTGCTAGCTACACAAACAAATAACAGATTTTTACTAACGGAGGGGACCAAAACCAAAATGTTTGAAAATTTAAGGACTAATCCCGGTCAAAATAACTTCTAGGGACTAAAATCAAAACACGCCGAACTTTCAGGGACTAAAGACATAAATAAGCCTATATTTTTACCTTCAAAAATTAAAAAACAAAATCAAGTAAGTAATCATATCCATTTTCATTACCATCCATAAAATAAAAATGAGGGAGTGCTAAAAAAAATGTTGGGAAATTCTATTAGCATCTGAATATGTCATTGACAAAAGTGTCACTTTAGTCCCTCACTTTGCAAGGTTTTTTACTTTAATCCCTGACTTTTCAATAATTCCTTTTTAGTCTCTCACTTTGAAAAAAGTTACTCACGTTAGTCCCTGACAATTTTTTCTACACATAAACGTTAACGTCTTACAAACATAGCCGTTAAATAACATATACACACATGACCGTTAACATCTTACACATGATGTTGAATTCAAAAGACAAAAATGAGAGGAAGAAGAGGCAACTAAGGCAGCTGTTAAAGCTCTAACAGCTACAGAAAATACAGCAGTTGATGAATCTGTGATAGCATTACAACAACTAGACGTCGTATAAATTATTTAACGTCCACTTGTATAAGATGTTAAGATCCATGAACAGAGAAAGTTGTCACGGACTAATCTGATTAGCTTTTTTCATAGTGAGGGACTAAAGATGAATTATTGAAAAATCAGGGACTAAAATGAAAACTCCTTACAAAGTGAGGGACTAAAGTGACAGTTTAGTCATATGTTATTTGTACCTTTTTTTTTTAATAATTTTTACATCAAAAGTTCCAAAATTATTTTCACAATTATCATCTCCAACCTTTATTCTGGAGTGTAATTTTAGAACTTTAGATGTAAAAATTATAAAAGGTTAGGTGCAAATAACATTTTTCAAATTTTAATAGAATTTTCCAAAATGTTTCAAGGTTAATGTAATTCAAATTTTTGGTTGGGCAGAAAATGTTTTTTACTCCCTCCATTGTACAAGGATAGTGAAAAATTACAGAAGTAAAAAAAGTAAGGAGATATTCATTTAATAATTTATCTAACAAATTAATCAATTATTGAATAATTAATTAAATGCATTTTGCATTGATCAATCAATCATAATTCAAGATTTGCAATTTTTAATTTTTTCATTAATTATCTTAACTTTAATTTGAGAAAAAAAAAATTTTTTTTACCATTTTTTTTGGAGAGAGGGTGTATTTGACAAAACTTTTTTGTGGTCACCTCATCAAAAAGCATGGTAAGTATTTCCTTCATAATTCCAATTCACAATTTTAAATGACACTAAAAGGATATATAGTACGAGAAAAATTTGTTATTTTCTTAAAATTCTTAAAATGTGAAGCAGAGCCGGGGTAAATTGGAATGACTTGTGTATTTTTCTAACCCTTTTTGTTCTTTTTTTATTCAATCAAATCATATTTTTATGAATGTTTTGTCGTAACCAAATATTAATCAAGTATGAGATTGTAGCAAATATTATCAACAAAGCTCAGCACAATTAGTAGATAGCTGAAATCTTTAAAAATGATGTCAGGTATTCAACACCTAAATATGAAAACGGTTTAGTTAGAAGAGATTGTACTCACTTCAATGATTTCTATTCCTCAAAACAAAAAAAGAATTAGTCTCTCGCTGCGACCGAAGAATACCCTTGATTAAAAAAAAAAAAATGTAGCAAACACTCGTAAGAGCCCAATGCTTGTGAAAACAATAAAACTGAAACTATTACTCTAAGAGGGAATGATTTTTCCCAGATAATAAGGGGAACATAATTTTTATTTTTATTCTTTTTTTTAAAAAAAAAACCCTAGTAGTATGGGGCATGTAGAACAATTCTCAAACTTTATCAAAATTTCGACACATATTTTTCAAATATATATTTCCTTGTTCTTTATAAGTAAATTTCAACTAATTACCCAAGCAATATTCAAGAATCTAGGTAATATACTTTCTTACTCCGTACATGATAAAAGCCAACAAAAACACACACACACATATATAACAGAACAAAAACCATTCAAAGTTTATTGTCTTAAGTGAAACACACACAGCTAGAAAGCTACAAATCTACAATATATCCCGGGGGTCAACAATTTGTGACTTGTGAGACCAAATAATAATTTAAATGCTGATGATAAAAAAAAATGAGAGTATCTGGTTGAGCTCATGATCCAGTCCTTGCAATTGTAATGCAGAGCCAGGCCACCAGTTAGAGATTTGTCATCCATTTCTGGAGTAGTATATGGTTCTTCATAATCTAAAGCAGATGGTTTGAAATCAAAACTTCATGAGCATTGATAGGAGTTCAATTGTCTTCATAATTTGTTCCCCATCCATTTTATTATTTTGTCAATGAATTGAATAAATTGAATTTTCTCCCCAACCTTCAAGCTCTACCAGCAAATATGATATCAAATTGTCAATATCATCCTTAAAAAAATTTCATGGTTTAATGTGGAGACAAAGTAAATAGGCTTATCTATTCTCAACTCCATTATTTGTATAACTGAATTAACACCTCTAATATCAGAGCATAGTACAGCTTCTCAGCATCAGAGCATGAGATATGTCGATATCCACCCACACTGATATCAATATACGGCGTCAATTCGTGGTGTCAAAACCAATTGTTCATACAACATTTTTCTATCTTAGTCTTCTTCTAACAAAACTAGAGCCTCTGGCATTTCTCTCATGTTTATTATTCAGCATCAATTTCCTCACCCTTTCAGCCTCTTCCAATTTCTCACCCATAACATACAAATCACAAACCAGGTTATAAATCCCTCCATCATTCTCTGGTTTTGCCATCTTCAAAGCCTGCTCAATCACCCTCTCAGCCATCTCAAATTGCCGGTGCTCCTTGCAAGCCGATAAAAACGAACCCAAGACAACAACATTAGGCTCCAATTTCATTCCCTTAATAATCTCGTAAGCTTCCTCCAGCATGCCTGCTTTTCCAACCAGATAAACCAAGCATGCGTAATGCTGAATTCTTGGTTCCATTCTGTACTCTTCAATCATCTTGAAATACCGGCGCCCCTCTTCAATCAACCCACCATGAGCGCAAGCACTGAGAACCCCAGTGAAAGTGATATCATTAGGTTTGACCCCAGAAACCATCATCTTTTCAAACACAACCAATGCTTCTTCACTAAAGCCATGTTTCGCTGCACCACAAATCAACGCAGTCCAAGACCTCACATCCCTTTCACTAATCAACTCAAAAACCTGAGCCCCACTTCTCAAGTTTCCACCTTTAGCATACATATCAACCAAAGCAGTACCTATCTCCACATTCAACTCCCACCCATTTTTCACCATGAATCCATGAACCGATTTTCCTGCCAACAATCCAACACCCCCCATTTTACCACACGCAGATAAAACCAAACCAACCGTCACCTGATCAGCTTTTACCCCCTCGCGAAACATCATACGTCGAAAAAGCAACAAACCCTGCTCATAACTTCCAATATTGTTATAACCGGCAATCATGGAAGACCACGACACAGCGTCCCTACACGGCATTCGTTCAAAAACCTCACGCGCCATTCGAATATCGTTCCCAGATTTCCAATACCCCATGACCATGGTGTTCCAAGTGACAACATTTCTGTGAGGCATTTCGTCGAACACGAGGCACGCGTCAACAAAAGAGAGGAAAACGTAGGCATTTAGAAGAGAGGTTGAAATGTAAACGTGGGAAGTGAAACCAAGTTTAATGATGTGGGAGTGAAGGTGTTGAATGATGGGTAGGTTGTGAAAATGGGTGCATGATTTTAAGGTGAAGAGGATGCAGAAGGAGTCAAAAGGGACATTGTTTCTGTGCATTTTGGAATAAAGATGCATGGCTTTATGAGGAGAAGAAGAGGTGTTTCTTAAAGCTAATGCCCATGAATTGAAGGTTCTCACAGAACATAACAATGTTGGATGTTTCATATGTTTTATTGATTTGTTCTGTTGTTGCTGCTGCAACTACTAATGTGTGAGGTGATGATCATTTGGGGTTTAGTTTGTTTTGGTTTCATCTAACTACAAAACCACTAAACAAAGTGGTATATCTTTGTAAGGAGAAAATATTTTGGACCTATATTTCATCCCAATGGTGTAGTATATCTAGGGGGCAGTGGTAAGTATGAAAATATTGTATGTTAAAAAGTATTTAATAAAGTTAACTACCATAAACGGATGAATGATTGATAATGCACTGATGGTGTAAAAAATCTTTACACTATCGGTGCATTCTCCATTTTCTCATTTATAATATATATAATGCTTTAATTTCAAAGACATCATAAATTCTAAAATTGTATATCTAAGTTTTGTTATATATAAACTGAAAATATATAAACTAAAAAGAAAATGAAAACGGAATATAAATTTACTAGGTTATTTTTATTATTTCTTTTACAAAAGTTTTATAATAAGAAATACCGAAAATAAAGTAACATTTTTGAAATTATAAATGAAAATACCAACAAGCGAGTACATCAATTGGTGAATGTTTTGTCCGGCTCGATAAGGATTACATTCGTTGAAAAAAAAATATACGTGATTTAGGCCTAAAAAATTATAAATGAAAATATACCAATAAAAATAAATATGATGCTTAGAAGATGTTAGGTTTTGCTTTGTGATTAAAAAAAATATATTAAATGCTTCTATCAAGTCCACATACACATAAATTGCACAAGTTTAGACCAGAGCAAGTGAATTATGTCCAAGTAAATTTGTTACTTTCAGTTCAAACTCTATAATCATAATTTAAAAAGAGCTTTATCTAATCATTTGAGACCTGAAACTTAATCTAGCAAATATGCAATACTAGTCTAAGAAAACAAAATCTCACAATTTTATGGACACATACTCATATTTTCTTCCATATTTGCATACTCGGTTTAATTGAATTGTACAAGTTAAAATCAAATTAGTGTATGGGATTTTGGCATTAGCCATTCTATTGGAACTCCTATTCCCTTCAAAGTCTGCATATAGTTTTCAACTAAATTATCAAAGATGGCATTTTTGAAGACTCCCGTGGAACATTATGTCTTTATGATGTTCTAACTAGGGGCAGATTGCTGTTTTGTTGCGTGTATAAAAAGTATATGCAAGAGCTCTCACCAAGACTAGTTCCAACACAAATGAAAAATTAATACATAAGCCTTGATGACCTCTGAATCTTAACTTTTATCTGAGAAGAAACTTTGGAGGGGGAAATAATATCCATCATCCTCATTTTCTTAAAAACTCGGCTCGTTGTTGGAAACTTCGAAGCATCTTCTGCATAAGCATTTGGCATTTCATCTTTCATTCTGCTTCTGAATCATTATGGTTATAAAAAGATCTCAAACAGGATGATTAAGTAGTATACAGAACCTTACCATCAGAAAAAGAAAGGATACAAAACCATACAGTTAACTGTTCTCATCTAATAACTAATATCACTGCCTAAAACAAATGATAGATTATTCATCAAGACTAAAAAAATTCCAGGACCAAAAAATGGACACCCCTATATTGACTGTGTCATTCTTTCGGGAAATATCCTTCTTTTTCGCTGAATCTGTTAGGCCAGCAACAGTCCTAGTAGGCAGTAGCTCATGTCTTGGACAAGGTGGTGGTAAAAAATTGAACATGTGGAAACTAAAAAAAGCCTCGCTTGTTTGGAAAATCTGTTGTTCGATGCCCAAATTCCCCACAATTAAAACAGGACCCTCCAATGCTGCCTCTGAAATGCACATTCGGATGACATGTCAGCTATACATACATAGACTTATCAGAGCTTATCAAGAGTTTAGTTGAGTTTATCTTATCATATATGCACTTAAGCAGGTATTTGGAAGTTTATGAAAATAGTTATTGACCTTCCTATGAGCTACTTTTAGGCTTTAGCTTATTTCAATAAGATTATGAGAGAAACTTGTGAAATAAGTTAAAAATAGCATATAGGAAGGTCATAAACTTTCATATGATCAATGCTTAATTAAGTTGTTTATCCAAATGTGTCCTCAATATCACACAGATGAAGCTTGTTATAACGGTGTATACGAAGAAAATAATGTTACTATAACTTGTATATCTGTCTGATGAAGAAGACCTGCTTGATCATCTACCTCCAACTAGCTAATCGTCTCCACTGCTTTTTCCTGCTCGAGACCAGCTGTTGCCGCCAGTATTATTACTTCTACCACCTCTCCTAAAGGGATCCCCGATCTCATCATCATAGTCTCGGCCCAGGCCACTGCCACCACCCCGTGATGTTTTAAAACCTCTCTGACCCCTAGAACCTCTTCAGCTACTTCGATCTCTGTCAGTAAACTTCCCATAGGAGTCACCAGGAGGCCCATCATCTTACAAAGGAGGTAACTTCCAAAACATAGCAACACATGAACATAATCAATAAATATAATGTTTTGGTTCCGGAAGAAAACAGGCAGACACACACGCGATCTCCAAAGAGTTGCAAAAAAATATTGTACTTTTCGTCTTTACCTTGGTGATCTTGGATATAGTGTTTCCAGGTGGTATTTCCTTATCAAGTAACTCTTTAGCAATGCCCTTTGGTAGATCAAAAACGGCTCCTTGAACCTGATATGAGGTATTGGCAATGTCAAACAATTTGAAAAGTGCTGGTGCATTCCCAATAGGACTGATGTAACAAGCAAGCCAAGCACAGAAAAGAATTAAAGAATATGATTCAAATACTAACCCTGTCATCAGCAATTATATGTATTTTTCCAACTTCGTCAGCAGCTGGAGAATGAACATCAGAAAGAAATCCAGTGACTGATCTCAGCGATAAAAACCTTCTAGAACTATCTGAATCTCGATTCAGTTTCAATGTAACCCATCCCTACAATACCAGGGTTTTAATGAGCTAACCAGATAACAGATGAGTGCAAAAAGAAGAATACAAAAGTAAGATCAAATGAATATTATGAAGCAGATCGGAATATTTCACAATTCACAATGAAAAGTATGTCCACAACAGTTGAGTGCACACAAGTCAACATGAAAATCTACAGGCCATGCCGCCATGCTTTATAACTTTTATGGACTAGTGAATAACCCTGACACTAGTTTTCGATGCATTAAATATATAGCTCATGAAACTGGTTTGGACCATGAATTAAGATCATCATCACTGAAAAGTGAAAAGTCATTGTGAGAAGCCTAAGGAGCAGTTTGGTAAAATATATAGCTGGTAACAACTTGGATTAAATATGTAGCAGATTGAATTAAATATATAGCTCATAACAGACTCGGGATGAACACCATCAAGTGTCGCTACAACTTGCGAAACAGATGACTCCAAAAGCTCTTCCATAGCTGGTGGACTAACAAACTCGAGTTTGCAGCCTACATCATGCTCAAGGGATCTAACTGTTCTCCTCTGGCTACTTGTATACAACAGAATGGCAGTACCTTTTTTCTTGCACGTCCAGTACAACCCGAGCGATGCATGAAGGTTTCAGGATCATTGATCATTGGAAGCTCATAATGGATAATCTGAAAGAAACGAGAGAGACCAACAAACTTTTCATTATGCTGAGAACAGTCTGTATTTAGTACTAGACTAAGGCATACATAATAAGAAACTTCCAAGTCAAATTTGATCTTAAACTTCAGTATTGGAAATCGGATTTGAGGTGGGGAAAAAAATGAAACAATGAAATCAAAATGAAAATACATTTATGTGCACTGCAGCACTGTTTGGTGTTTATGCATTTTGTCAGAGATTAAGGGAAAGCCACCCTTTGAACTTACCAAATCAACATTGGGGATATCAAGTCCTCGAGCTGCAACATCACTGGTAACAAGCACTGTGAATTCCCCTTGCCGAAAACCATTCAGTGTTATTCATCAGCGTCTTTTTTTGTCGTCGTAAAAACTATAATCTTCCCGCCCTTGGCATAAACCTAAAAGACATTGTAATATTCAGTGAAATTATTGTTAATTATACATTTGTTAATCAGAGACAATAAAAAAATATTAGATCATCTGGTTGTACAAGCAGATATTGTGCTCAGCTAAACAGAAATATTAATCAAATGTAATGACTAAAAAGAACCCTCGGTGCAAATTGAAAACACCTGAACATCAAGCTGAGAAAAAATAACAACTGGCAACTTACAGTTATAAGATCAGAAAGAATTGTCCGTTTAGAAGAGGCCGTGGCTAGTATAGCATAAAGTTTTATCCCTCCAGCAAGCTTTTCTTCTTCATCACCAACCTTGTAAAAAGAAATGAGAAAATCATCATTATAATTACAATATGTTGCTTTTGGATTAATATGCATCATAATCATGATTCAGTTTCCACTCTACATTAATAAAAATCTACCACATCAATTGTCAATGGACTATCCAAATATTTTCTTGCCAATTTCTTCACCCAAGCCGGCATTGTTACAGAAAAAAAGCATGCTATGCCTCTTTGACAGTAGCTTTTCTAAAATTACTTCCACATCCTCCTCGAACCCAACAGCGAGATCAGCTTCATCAAGGACCACATACTGAACCTCGCTCAGTTTAAGGCTGTTCCCGTTTATCAGGTCAATTATTCTACCAGGTGTTCCAACCACTACATCAACACCGTGTGAAAGCGCATTTTGCTGCGTACCACAAGAAACGCCACCATAAACACAAACTGCGTTCAGATAAGGCACGGACTAATGCTAGCAAGGACTAATGCTCTAGGAAGACGGCTAGACCGCCTGCAATAAAGAAACATATGCATGCATAAGATATAGTTTATCAACCAAACCTGAAATTAATCCATGGTTTATGATTACCTAAGAAGGCTTCCTTGTTCATCTTCAGTGAGGCCTTTAATAATTGGAATGCCAAATGCTAATGTCTTCCACTCTTCCCTGTCCCAGTCTTCGCCGAGCAATGATATCTTTTTCTTCAAGTGCAAGTACTAACACAGCTCTCTAAAGTCTAATCACCAAAAAAACACAAAGAATACGCTTATAGTAAATTTGCACATTGAAAATTTGGTACAAGTTTGACAAATAACATCATTAGTAGTTTCCAGTGTCCACGGTGAACACATATATAGTACCTAAACATTTAAAAAAAAAAATGTAATTTGAACAGGATAACATGTTGCAATGCCTCATTATGAGCAAAGTACACATGTTTTGAGCATAAAACTATCAGGTGTCATGAGAACTTATCTGAATCAGTTATCCAAATAACACTGCTGTAGTGCCTTCATGTATAATAATAAGTAGGTGTAATTCAAAATGAAAATGTGAATTGAATAGTGAAAATGTGATTTGAAAAATCGATTCGGACAACTTTTCATGGCGCGTGATTACATTCATCCCATGTAGGATTGGCAATTAAGGCGGGCGGGCGGGCATTGGCCCGTAAAAAATGTGGACGGCATATTTAGGGTCAAAATATTAGGCCATGCCCTCCCGTGGGTGGCCTGTTTTAATATAAAAAAAATTAGATTCACCCTAAATTACATTTCTGGCCCTAATCAAGGCTGCACTTGAAATTTGCATGATCGTAAAGTTAAAACTAGAGCTAAAATTTGCATAATTTTTTTTATCAAGGCCTGCGGGCTGCGCCCGCGAAAAAACAGTCGGGGCGAGTGGGCATGAATTAAAATTTGTTCACAAAAACTATGCCCTGTCCGGAAAAAATGCGGGCGGTTTGGGCCCCGCGGGCTAATGCTTTAATTGCCAATGCTAATTCCATGCATGAAACTATTGAGTGTGGCAAGAAATTATTTAAATTAATTGTTCTAATAATAGATAGGTTTCATAGAAAATTGTGTATTTATGAAATAGTATTGGTAATTAGGACAAGTGCCCGCAAGGCCCGCGGAGCATTAATTTCATGCCCAATTCTCCGATTATGTTTGTTAGATCTAGTGTGCATGTGCATGTGGAGATTGTGAGATCTAGTGTGCATGTGCATGGTTTTGATAATGACAAATGTTTTGATTAAGCTCAAGTCATTGAGAAGCTCACCAAAGATCAACAAACAACAATGATGAAGAGAGAGCAAGCTCATTAAGATTCAATTTGTGTATTGTTTGTAATATCTTTATTTTGAGTCTTAGAGTTTGATGAGTTTGGGTAGAGTTTATTAGAGAGTAGTGAATCTCTATCAAGTGCATGATCATATTATGATTTGAGTATTTCATTTAACCTAAATCAATAGATGTCTTAGAGGTTTGAAAGAAAAGGTTTAGTTTTGAGAAAACAAGTTTTTTAATTGATTTTTACAGTGGTTAATCGATTAACTGGAAGTGCTAATCGATTAACTGAAAGCAACAGTGCTTAATCGATTAAGTGTGTCTGTTAATCGATTAACACGTGCAAAACAACTTTTTAAAACAGTTTTTCACTTCTCAAAATCAGTTTTTAAGTTTCCTAACTTTTTAATATTCTATATAAACCTTTTCCTAATCATTGTGAACAAATAACTTCATTTTCATATCATTTTAGAAAGATCAAAGCCACACTATTCTCTCAACATTCTCTCTCACTTTCTCAAGATCAAAGTTCTCACTTATCATATTCTTTGATCAAAAAACTTTTGAATCTCAATTACTAATTGTTCATAGTTCTTGAAGGAGATTCATTAGGTTATTCTGTTTTCTATTGTGTTGTAATCTTTGCAAGAAGGCAAGCTATCTACAACAAAGAAGAAGTCTTGGTGGTTGTTCATCAAGCAAATTCTCTTGGAAGTCTTGTTGTGTTAACAAGCAAATTGGAAGTCTTGTTGTGAGGAATCAACAAGCAAGTGGAAGCCTTGTTGTGGGGTTATCAACAAGCAAGGGAAGAAGGTTAGATTAGAAGTTCAATAGGATTGCAAGACAAGAGTGAGGTATCTCTTGGAGGCTATTAAGAAGTGAGTCTTGAGAGGCGTATTACTTGTAATTTGAGAATTCCAATTCCTTATTGAAGAAACTCTCTCTATTGTGATAGAGGGGACTGGATGTAGCTCACGGTGGTTGTGAGTGAACCAGTATAAATCTCTGAGCAAGCTTCTCTTCCCTTAACTCTTTAATATTTGTCATTTCATATTGTTCTTGATTGAAAACCTAGAAAAGATTGATTTTTCATAATTGATCGAATTAGGGTTTAATTGTTCAAATTAATTTGGGAAAACCTTTTTCATAACCTAGCTAATCATTAACAATATTGGTGTTAATCAATTCTGTGCTATCTCTGATATTCTATGTTAATTGATTGATTTTCGTTTTCGGTTGAAAAGTGATTTTTCAGTGTTTATTAGTGACTAGTCGATTAACAACAACATTAATCGATTAACCATTTGAAGGCTGTCATATGTTTATCGATTAATTGCAGGCTTAATCGATTAAGAGGTTCAGATTTTGTGAAAATTATTCGTTTTAATTGTTTCAATTTGTTTTATTCGAAAATCTTTCAAGGTTTCTTTAACACCTACTCAACCCCCCTTCTAGGTGTTCTCCTAGCGTTCTCTAGTTAATTCACCCACCGATTGTAGATCTTACAATGTTCGCCTGTCCCGCCCATTATTTTTGCAAGCATCATAGGGCACAAGGACATAAAAAATAAAAAAAATATATATTACCATAGAAAATGATAATAATAATTTTAAATTGTTGGAGTGTTTTAGAGTCAACATAGATTTGTCATAATAATTCTAGTTTGATTATGTGATTGGGACTTGTATAAATAGTAAAATGTATGCGCAATGTGATTATGTAATGTGAATGTGAAGTATTGATTGTGTTATAAAGGTGTATAAAGGAAAATTTAATTTCATTTTTATTTTTTATAAATAATTGTGGGCCGCTCGCATACCCGCATTTAGGGCGGGTAAGGCATGATATTTTGACCCTGATCAATTTTTTAATAGGGACCCACCGGCAACAAGAGCGGACATTTTGTGGGCACGAACCAAGCTCATCCATCCACCCGCCCTAATAGCCAATACTAGATGCAATATTGGCAATTAGGGCATGTGCCCGATGGGCTAAATAGCCAGCCTGTAATTTTCTGCGGGCAGGGCATATATTTTATGCCCAATTCTTCGATTATGCCTACCTGCCTCGCCCATTATTTTTGTGGGCATGACATGGCAGGCAACAAGCGGCCCGCACATTGGACATAAAAATTAGAAAAATATATTACCAATTAAAACGATACTAATAATTTTAAATTGCTGGAGTGTTTTAGTGTCTATATAGATTTGTCATAATGATCCTAGCGTGATTATGAGATTGTGATTTGTATAATTGGTGAAATTGATGCGCAATATATATAAAAAAAAAAATTGATGCCCAATGTGAATGTGAAATAATGATTGTGTTATAAAGATTGCATAAAGGAAAATTTGATTTTTTTTCCTTTTTTTTAAATAATTGCGGGCTACCTGCATGCCTGCCTGCCCACATTTAGAGTTTGCAGGGCATGATAATTTGGCCCTAAATTTTCTAATTGGCGGGCATCAAGTGCGGGCATTTTGCGGGCACGGATCAACCCCCCGCCCTAATTGTCAATACTGGATGCAATCAGTATTGGCAATTAGGGCATGTGCCCGTAGGGCTCACCCGGAAATTTTTGTGGGCAGGACATAAATTTTACGCCCATTTCTCAGGTTATGCCCGCCTACTCTACCCATTAATTTTGCGGGCATCACAGGGCCGACTACAAGAAGCCCACGGGTGGCCCACAAACGGAAATAAAAAATTAAAAAAAAAATATTACCATAGAAATGATGATAATAATTTAAATTGTTGGAGTGTTCTAGTATCTTTATAGATTTATCATAATAATCCTAGTGTGATTATGAGTTTGTGACTCGTATAATTGGTGAAATTAACGTGCAATGTGTTTATGTAAAGTGAATGTGAAGTATTGATTGTGTTATAAAGGTTGTATAAAGGATTTTTTTTTTTATAATAATTGTGGGGCACCCACATGCCTGCCCGCCCACATTTAAGTCAAGTAGGTCATGATATTTTGGCCCTAAATTTTCTAATGGACGGGTATGAGTGTGGCCATTTTGCTAGCACGGTTCAAGCCCGCTTGCTCGCCCTAATTGCCAATACAGAATGCAATCAATATTGGCAATTAGGGCATGAGCCTGCGAGGCCAGCCCACCCGCCAAAAAAATTTGGTGGGCAGGGCGTGAATTTCGTGCCCAATTCTCAAATTATACTAGCACCCCCACCATATTATTTTTGCAGACATCACAGGGTGCGCTGCCAGCGGCCCACACACGGACGTAAAAAATAAAAAAGATATATTACCATAGAAAATGATACTAACAATTTTGAAATTTTTGGAGAGTCTTATAGTCTAATAAATTTAACATAATATAATAATCCTAATGAGATTATGAGTTTGTCACTCAAATTGATGCTTAATGTGATTATATAATGCCACTATGAAGTATTAATCGTGTTATAATGGTTGTCTAAAGGAAAATTTGATTTTTTTTAAAAATAATTGCAGCCGCCCGCCTGCCCGCATTTAGGGCTTGTAGGGCATGATATTTTGACCCTAAATTTTATAATGGACAGGCATGCCCATCCGGAACAAGGGCGGGCATTTTGCGGCCACGGGTTAAACCCACCCGCTCGCCAAAAATGTCAATACTAGATGCAATTAGGGCATGTGACCACAGGGTCCGCCTGCCAACCCGCAATTTTTTGTGTGCAGGGCATGAATTTCTTGTCCAATATTCCAATTATTCATGCCCGCCCCGCCCATTATTTTTGTGGGCATCACAAGGCGGGTTGTGGGCGCTCCCCACACGGAGATAAAAAATAAAAAATATTTTAGCATAGTATACTAATAAATTTAAATTATTGGAGTGCTTTAGTTTTTATATAGATTTGTCAAAATAATCCTAGTGTGATTATGAGTTTGTGACTCGTATAATTGATGAAATTGATGCACAATGTGAATATGTTATGTGAATGTGAAGTATTGAATGTGTTATAAAGGTTTTATAATGGAAGATTTGTTTTTTTTAATGATTGTGGGTTGCCCGCTAGCCCGCTTGCTTGCGTTTAGGGAGTGCATGGCATGATACTTTGGCCCTAAATTTTCTACCAAGTGCGGGCATTTTGAAGAATCGGGTCAAGCCCGCTCGCTTGCCCTAATTGTCAATACTAGATACAATTAATATTAGCAATTAGGACATGTGCTCGTGGGGCCCGCTTGGCCGTACGCTATATTGCCCAAAAAATTTTGTGTGCAGGGCATGAATTTTGTGCCCAACTCTCCGATTATGCCCGCCCGCCCAACCCATTATTTTTGCGGGCATCACAGGGTAGGCAATGGGCGGCCCACACATGGACATAAAAAATAAAATAAATATTTTACCATAGAAAATTATACTAATAATTTTAAATTGTTGGAGCGTTTTATTGTCTATAAAGATTTGTCATAATAATCCCAGTGTGATTATAAGTTTGTGACTCGTATAATAGGTGAAATTGATGTGCAATATGATTATATAGTGTGAATGTGAAATATTGATTGTGCTATAAAGGTTCTATTAAGGTAAATTTATTTTTTTTTCTTTTAAATAATTGCGGGCCGCCCACATTCTCGCCCTCCAGCCCTATTTAGGGCGGGCAGGGCATGAATGGGCGGGCATGCCCTCCTGCAACAAGTGTAGTGTAGGAATTTTGCAGTCATGGGCCAAGCCCGCCCACTTGCACTAAATGCCAATTCTAGATGCAATTTGCAACTAAATTTGGTATTTGGGCAAGAGGCCGAGCTTGACCCATGCCCGCAAAATGCCAGCACTTGTTGCAGGCGAGCATCCTCGCCCATTAGAAAATTTATGGATAAAAGATCATGCCCTACTCGCTCTAAATGCGAGCATGCGGGCATCCTGCAATTATAAAAAAAAAGAAAAAAAAGAAAATTTTCTATTAAACAACCTTTATAACACCATCAATACTTCTAGTATTGACAATTTTTTGTGGGGCGGCCATGAATTTCATGCCCAATTCTAAGATTATGCCAGGCTGACCTACCCATTATTTTTGTTGGCATCACAGGGCGGGAAGCAGGTGGCCCTCACACGAACATAAAAAAAATATATTACCGTAGAAAATTATACTAATTATTTTAAATTGTTGGAGTGCTTTAGAGTTTTTATAGATTCGTCATAATAATTCTAATATGATTATGAGTTTGTAAGTCGTATAATTGGTGAAATAGATGTCCAATATGATTATGTAATGTGATTATGAAGTATTGATTGTGTTATAAAGGTTGTATAATGGGAAAAGTTTTTTTTTAATTAATTATGGGCCGAACACATGCTTGTTCGACAACTCATATTTAGGGCGAACATAGCATGATATTTAGGCCATAAATTTTCTAATGGGCTAACATGCCTGCTAGAAACAAGTGCAGACATTTTGTGGGCACAGTCAAGCCCGCCCACTCACTCCAATTGTCAATACTAGATACAATTAGTATTGGCAATTAGGGCATGAGCACGGAGGGCTCGCTTCCTCGCCCGCAATTATTTACGAGCCAAACATGAATTTCATGTCCAATTCTAAGATTATGCCCGCCCGCCCTACCCATTAGTTTTGCGGGTATCACAAGGAGGGAGGCAGACAGCTCGCACATGCACGTAAAAAAAATTATATAACCATAGAAAATGAAACTAATTATTTTATATTTGTTGGAGTATTTTAGAGTCTATATTGATTTGTCATAATAATCCTAGTGCGAGTATGAGTTTGTGAGTTGTATAATTGGTGAAATTGATGCGCAATGTGATTATATAATGTGAATGTGAAGTATTGATTGTGTAACATCCCAAATTTAATTCCAAGTATAATCCATGCTGGGATGATCCTAGGGTAGAAGAAATGGAGATATAAGTTAGAATCTAGCCAAAAATACGTGTAGAACTAGGGTTAAAAACATAGAACCTTAGGAAATTCAAAATAAAAGATTTACAACTCAAAACTTAGATTCCACCGTTGGATGTGAAGTAGAATAGGTGAGGAAGCTTGCTTTAAAATTTGAGCAAGATCCGACGGGTAACGAAGAAGTTATGGCATTTTGAAATGCCAAGAAAAAGGAGACAATCCAGACTACTCGAGTAGTGCCTGAATTACTCGAGTAGTGCCTGAATTAATCGAGTAGTCCACTGATTACTCGAGTAGTTTGAGCAAACAGAAAGTCCAGAAAATTTGGACTACTCGAGTAGTCCACTAACTACTCGAGTAGTGCGTACTGCATCAGAAAAAAAAGAATAAAACGTGAATGAGGGCCTTCTTCCCCATTCATTCCCCTTTGCTCTCTCTCTAGGGCTCGAAACCCTCCTCTTTCTCTCTCTAAATCCCACCTCAAATCATCAAATACATCCATGATAAACCATTAAAAACCAATCCCCATAACTCACAAACATCATCTCTTCCATCAATTTCTCCTATTGTTCTCTCTCAAGCTATGGGTATGAGTTAGGGTTTAAGAGCTTCAACACCCACTCTTGATTTCCACCATTTCAAGATCAAAGTAAGTGAGATTCAAGCTTTCCTCCTCATTTCCTTCATGTTACACGAATTTCCCCCATCATCTCTAACTATTTTTACCTCTTTTGCTTCATGGTTCACTTTCTCTCTCCTCCATAGCTTGAAGCTTTCTCTCTCTTGTCTTCCATGGTGGTTTTCAACTCTAGGCCATGGAAACTTCTCATTTTCTTGAGTTTTGTCAAGAAGCTATGGCATAAATGCTAACTCTTCTTGTTATGGCTATTATATTAGGTTCCTCACTTTTCTCTTGGGTCATAACTCAATTGGTGGCAAGGCTCTCAAGCTTAAAGCAAGTGTGACCGCCTTATCTCTAAGTGTTGAGGTAAGGAGTGGGTATTAGTGAGTATTACCATACTCTGGGGAATAGTTTACAGTATGTATATAATGCTTGCTAAGGATTAGGTGTTAGTATAAGGATTAGGAAACCTAAGTAAGAAAATAATGGTAATATTAGAAACGAACTTAGTGTAACTCTATGAAGGGAAAAGGAAATATAATTTGATTAGACAAAACAATAAATTGAACTAGCTAAATGCATGACCTTGCTACTATATATTATTATAGGTGCTACTTGAGAATAAGTGTTAAGTGTAAATGTGTAGGATATTTTAGGTGCTTATCTGAGTTGTTGCTAATTGTTATATATATTTGGTATATTCTTGATAATTATTTTGAACTGTTCAATTGCTGCTCTAAGTGTTTAAATGTTGTGAATTGTAATTGTGTTTATTTACTAAATGGTTTATATGAGATTATTAGGAATGGTGTGTTTACTATTGTATATTGATATTTGTTATTTGTCATGAATGTTTGGAAGTGGTGAGTATGTTGGCCTTTGACCTGAGGTGACATACTTTGTAAATATGGTAAGTATGTGGGCCTTTGACCTGAGGTGACATACTTATCATGTGTGTATAGAGTGAGTATGTTGGCCTTTGACCTGAGGTGACATACTTTGTGAATAGGGTAAGTATGTGGGCCTTTGACCTGAGGTGACATACTTATCATGTGTGTATAGGGTGAGTATGTTGGCCTTTGACCTGAGGTGACGTACTTCGTAAATTGGGGATGTATGTGGGCCTTTGACCTGAGGTGACATACATCGTAAATGGGAATCGGAAAATAAATGAAATGAAAAGGATAGGAAGAAAGGAACGAGGAATGAAAATGGAAATAGATACAAGAAAAATAAGATAGGAAGGTTGGTAGAAGGATATGACAAGATAATTTGGGATTGTATTAGAAATGTATTAGTAATAATAGAACAACAGAGTATGTAAAATGAATTAAAGAGTTAGGTAATTAATGGGTAAAAAGGAAAAGGGAATAAGAGCATAGGTGGATTAGTCGGATAAGTAAAATGAACTATTACTTAGGAAAAATAATGGAATCGGAATATTGATGCATGTTGGTATGAATGTGGCTGTTGTGAAATTGATTGAACTATGTGGTAATTGTGTGTGACTTAGTCGGTTATTATGTCATATTGGAAACTGCTTTTCCCATTTTATGTGTAATGTTCACTCCTTACTATTTCCACAGGTACTGCGATTGAGCTAGCACAGCCCCCGGCCGAGCAGGTTCGCTCTCCCTCATAGGGAGAGTAAGTCATATTAGTTGAGTCGTGGGTCCCGTCCTGACTACTTTTGCGATTTTTTGTATATGATGATGATTAGGTGTATGTACTGAAAAACATCATTTTGGGGTATAGTCGGGACCAGTCCTTGTGGGAAGGGAGTAATTTTGGAGAATGTTATGGAATTTAAATAACTACTAAAACTTGTATTAGTTTTTAATTTTCCGCCGCACTGAAACTCTGATATAAATGCTTTAACATATGGTTTGGCCCTGATGGCTTTCTGATTTCACATGAATTATTAAATTAGCAGGTTTACAGGAAGAAACTCAATTCTTGAAATGTTCATATTACAAAGTAAACTCTGTCCGTTTTGACAGAGATTTTCATAAGTTAAAATGGTATTAACCAGAAAAATTTAAAATCACTATTTTATTATGGGTATTTAAGGGTAATTAATTAGGGTGTTACAGATTGTATTATAAAGGTTGCATAAAGGAAATTTTGATTTTTTTTATTTTTTTTAAATAATTCAAATCAACCCTCATCCCTGCTTCCCTGCATTTAGGGTAGGCAGGGCATGATATTTTAGCCCTAATTGCGGGCTACCCGCATGCCCACCCGCCCACACACATTTAGAGTTAGCAGGGCATGACATAATGGCCCTAAATTTTCTAATGGGCGGACATTTTGCGGGCACGGGTCAACCCTGCCCGCCCATCTTAATTGCCAATGCAAGATGTAAATAGTATTGGCATTTAGGGCATGTGTCCACATGGCCCGCCCGAAATTTTTTGCGGGCAAGAAATGAGTTTTATGCACAATTCTTAGATTATGTTGGCCTGTCCTGCCCATTATTTTTGCGGGCATCACAGGGAGGGTTGCAAGCGGCCCGCATACGGAAATAAAAATTAATATATATATATATATATATTAGCATAGGAAATGATAATAATAATTTTAAATTGTTGGAGTGTTTTAATGTCTTTATAGATTTATCACAATACTCCTAGTGTGATTATGAGTTTGTTACATATATAATTGGTAAAATCAATGCGCAATGTGTTTATGTAAAGTGAATAAGAAGTATTGACTATGTTATAAAGGTTGTATGAAGGAAATTTGTTTCCCTTTTCTTTAAAATAATTTTGGGCCGCACGCGTTCCCGCCCAGACAGGTCATGATATTTTGGCCCAAAATTTTCTAATGGGCGGGCATGTCCGCCCACAAGAAGTCTGGGAATTTTGCTGGATCGGGTCAAGTTCGTCTACTCGCCCTAATTGCCAATACTAGATGTCATCAGTATTGGCAATTAATGCATGTGCCTGTGGGGCCTTCTCGCCTGACCAAAATTTTTGTGGGTAGGGCATGAATATAATGCCTAATTACCAGATTATGCTCGCCTAACCTACCCATTATTTTTGCAGGCATTGCAGGGTGGGCTGCCAACGGCCCGTACTTGGACATAGAAAATAAAAAAATATATTACCTTAGAAAATGATACTAACCTTTTTAAATTTTTGTTGTGTTTTAGTGTTTATATAGATTTGTCATAAAAAATTAAAAATCATAGTGAGATTATGAGTTTGTGACTCAAATTGATGCGTAATGTGATTATGTAACGTGAATAATATATAAGTGATAGTGCATTTAGGGCTTGCAGGGCATGATAATTTTGAATTGAATTTTATAATGAACGGGCGGGCATTTTGCAAGCACTAGTCAAACACGCTCACTCGTCCTAAATGCTAATACTAGATGCAATTAGTATTAGCAATTACGACATGTGTTTGCAGGGACCGCCCGCCTGCCCGCAACTTTTTGTGTGCAGGGTATGAATTTCTTGCCCAATTTTTCGTTTATGCCTGCTCGCCCCGCCCATTATTTTTGCGGGTATCAGCCCGCCCACAGAGACAAAAATAATTGAATAATATTTTACCATAGAAAATAATACTAATTATTTTAAATTGTTGGAATGTTTAAGGTCTATATAAATTTGTCATAATAATCCTAGTGTGATTACGAGTTAGTGACCCATATAGTTGGTGAAATTGATGCGCATTGTGAATATGTTATGCGAATGTGAAGTATTGATTTTTTATAAAGGTTGTACAAAGGAAAATTTGATTTTTTTTTAAATATTTGTGCTCGCACACTTGCCAGTCACTCAAATTTTGGCCCTAAATTTTCTAATAGGCGAGCATTCTCGCCCTCATCATGTGCGGGCATTTTCCAGGATCGGGTCAAGCTCGTCCGGTCGCCATAATTGCCAATACTAGATGCAATTAGTATATAAGATGCCATTGTTTGAGATTTTGGGGCAAACATCGACATGGAAAACATTTACGGTTGCATTTTGTTTTATCTCCAATGAGACCGCAGAGACATTTGTTTGGGCATTAGAGAGATTGCGCAATTTGCTTCCAGATCCAGCATACTATCCAAAAGTGATAGTAACTGATATGGATGGCGCATTGGTTAAGGCATTGGAATATGTTTTTCCAACGGCCTCATATTTGTTGTGTCAATTCCACGTTAAATGCAATGTTAAGGCGCGGTGCAAGGACTATTTCAAAGACCTTGCCAAGGTTGAGTCAATAATGGAAGCATTTGAAGGTATTGTCCATTGCAAGGATGTGGAGAATTATGCTAATTGCTTTGCCATATTCCATGATATTGCAGGTGAACATATCAATGCTTACGTGGATGACACATATCTGAAAAATAATGCTATCAAATTTGTGGATGCTTTTGTTGACAAACACATGCATCTTGGTAACACAACATCAAACAGGTAACAATTACATTGTATTTTAGTATCATTAATTTAATATTTTCTTTAAAAAAATATTGTTAATTTTTTTTTCATGTTTAACAGAGTGGAAAGTGCTCATTCTAACTTCAAGAGGATGTTATCCGATAACAGAGGAGATATAGCTACATGTTTTGAGTGCATGAATAAATTGTTGTTGTGTCAACAGACGAAGATTTTGGCTTCATTTGAAGAAAGTGTGACTATATTGGAGCATAGAGTCAACACAGCCTTATACAAAAATTTGCACTTCAAGGTTTCTCGTGAGGCATTGAGTCTACTTTACAAGGAGGCTCGAGGTGTTGACAATACTGATAACAATCATGTTTCGTGTGATTGTCGTATCCAAAGGACTCATGGCTTACCTTGCCGATGTGAGATTGTCAAGTACATGAGGTTGGGTCAAACAATTCCACTAAGTGCAATTCATCCGCATTGGCAAGTGTTATCTATGGCCACTAAAGTGAGTGTTTCCAAGAAATGTAGAAGATCCTGAGATGCTTTGGGAGCAATATAAGGAGAAATATAATAACTCTGACCTTGATGGGAAGAAAAGGCTTTTTGAAAAATTTCAGGAAGTTGTTGAACCTCACACAAAACCATTGCAACCACCCAAGGTACCAGTTAGTACGAAAGGGCGAAAAACTGACAAGGACGAGTCCACGAAGCGTGATCCATCATTTTTTGAACATGTGGATTCATCGGTGAATGATATGTTAACCCAGGATTTCCAGATGTGCGACATCATCCAAGTAACCAATGGCGGATCTAGTACGCTGTAATACGTCAATCCTATTAAGTCTCTTTCGATACCGAACCTATGATCAAAATAAAACTGTTAAGCATTGCACGTAGCATTTCAGTAAACCATATCACTAAAAATAAAGAAGAAAAACAAACTTACATTAAGCATTTCAGGGTTTTGAACCCTCACAGATGTATGAAGTAGATAGGGGTGAGAAAACTCATGGATCCAATCAAGGTATCCTCCAACGACCTCACCAGGAATACTCACACGTGGCCCTCTGCTTTGTTCATCAACAATATGATCGTTCCAAGTGTCGAATGCCTCCTCGATATCTTCGTGTGGAGGACATTGGATTGGTGGTGAAGGTGGAATCCCTTGGACATGACCAAATTGGCGCAAGACCCGTTCAGGCAGATAGGCCGTGCAATCCTTACCGACCCTAAGCCATCCGGAGTACAAACTCACTTCTTCGAACGGTCGGACTACGCGATGTTCGGGACTCAAGGTGTGCTCTATATTGCAAGTCCATGTTACCAGAACCTACACCATGGTCCCACTTGAAAACGCGTGGCATATTTTCCCGATAATCCGATCTCGCGATGGCACATCCAATTGCAGGGAAGTATTCCTTAATCCAGGCCTATTTTACAGATAAACAATAAATGGTAACATATTAGTAAAACCATTAAAAAAAAATTAAACATACTAGTTTCAACCAGTGTTATCAAACCCGGACCGAACCGGGCAGTCGGACCGGTCGGACCATCGACCGGTGACAGTGGCGGTTCTGGTTACTGTCTAAACCGCTTCTAAATTGAAACCGGAAAAAACCGGTGTTCAAAGCTTTTAACCCGGGTTGAACCAGGTTGAACCGGGAAAACCGGACCCGGTTCAACTAACGCTGATTTATTTTAAAAAAAAAACTAATAAAATAAAACATTAAAACCTAAATACCTTGGTCAGTCAAACCATCAAATACTCAAAACGAAGTGGTATGAAGTAGTACTGGACTACATGAAAAGAAAACGAATTACAGAATAAGAAAACTAGAAAAGAAAACGAAAGGAGAACTGGACTACTGGAGAAGAAAGAAGAACGGAAGAAGCAGAATGAAAGAACCAAAAATTGATAGACAGAGGTTGGGGACAGGAGAGAAGGGAATGCAAGAGAGAAGAGGAAGACAAAATTAAACAGTGGCGGTTCTTTTTCTGCCTCCATTAGTCCATTCAGATACTGCAGCAGCATAAATACAAAGGAAAACCCTAAAGAAAAGCATAAAATGGGCTGATTACAAGTCTAAGGCCCAACAAGATACACAACAAATAAACAAAACTACAAAAGGCTTTTAACCCATTTCGTTTTTGCCTATTTTAAATTACATCATCCATTACATTTTGTTATTTTAAATATACTGTATTATATTATGGTGATATTTGATAAGGTATTATATTATATGTATAATACTTATATAAAGTTTATAAAAATATTTTTTTCGTAATACGTAGATTTTATAATGTATTTTATAATGTTTTTAATATATATATATATATATAAATATAAATACCGGTCTAACCTTCCGGCTTAACCGGTTAATACGGTTAAACCCTATACGGAGCTTCTTCCGGTTTGATCTCCGGTTCGGTTCTGACAACCTTGGACTTTCAACGTATATTACCTGAAGCAATGTCAAGTAACCACCAAGTTGTTTGACATTCTTTTTGCTAACATTAGCGAGCTCGCCATAAAGATGTGCCAACGCACATGCCCCCATGCATATCAATGAATTCTATTGACATTGACAAATGCTAACACATACTGCATACCGACGTATGTCATACTCTTGTCGATAAACAGAGTAGACCCCACCAATGCCATGAGGTAGCACCGAGCAGCGAAAACATGTCTCCAAGCCGCCACATCATCATGATACCAATGCTGCAGTGTGCTGAATCGAATGGCCCCACCACGACATTTTTTTGTCTCCGCAGCAGCAGTTGCAGCATCGATGCCCAAGTGATCTCTCATCAAATTTGCACCGTCATTGGCATTCGGTTTCTTGTGACGGATAAATCGACCGGAAACTGGTACGTGCAGAAGACATGACACGTCATCCAGTGTAATTGTCATCTCGCCGACAGGAAGATGGAATGTGTTGGTATCCTCATACCAACGCTCGGCAAATGAACTAATCAGCTTCCTATCGATTTGCGAATATGACGCTCCAACTAGTGGTGCCAATCCCGAATTTTGAACAATAACCCGCACCTCTTCAGGAAAATCCGACACAAGTGGAAGGGGCCACTTTCTATTGGTACCTCGTCCCAATGCTCCACGTTCCTGAAAAAAAAACCAACTTTCATTCTCTAACAATATAAGAAATATATAAGAAATAAAAAAAAACAGCTTGGTGTGATTCTTACATTCCCTTCCCATATGTCACGTGCGATGTGTTTCTCATACGACTTTAGCAAATTCATGTTTAGAGGGTCGGGAATCTCCTCATTCTCCTCTTCTTCATCCTCATCATTATCATCCTCATCGTTTGCTCCTTCTTCATTTTCCTCTTCTTGCTCACCCTCATCATCATTGTCCTCTTCATTGTCCTCTTCATTATCCTCTTCATTGTCCTCTTCCTCCTCATCATTTTGCTCAACATCATTTGCATCATCTTCCCTTTGATTTTGCTCATTTTGACCCATTTGTTCTTCTTCGGTATCCTCTTGTGCAACTGGTGCCTGAGAAGATTCTGCCTCTTTTTGAGACTTGGCAGATTTCCCTCTCTCACGCCTATAAGAAGCTGTTGGTGGGTGGCGTCCTTTATCATTCCCCGCTATCGGACCGGTGGTTTTGACTCTTGCCATTCTTTAAAACAAACATTATAAAGCATTTTAAGTTAACATTTTAAATTAACAATTAATAACATCTATAAATACAACACATAAAAAAGTAAAAAAAAAAAAACACTGCTGACAAAATTCCAAGACCTATAATTCGGAAATGTATATTCCGACACCCACGAGTCGGAAACTGATATCAGTTTCCGAAACTGGTTCGTCGGAAAAAAGACCAGTTCCCTGCCTAAACCAAACAACAGATCTGAGGCACATTGCAAAAAAAAACCTTATGTAACATGCCTAGGCTATACTAATGTGCATAAAAAACAAAAAAATGCATCAACTAACATGCATAAATCACTAAAAATCAGTGCCCCTAAAACTCAACCCCAAAACCCTAAAGTCAAAACAATAACTGCAGAGAGATGATAAGCATTGTATGTGACACTAAAAATCGAACACCTTTGTATGTGCAGAGATGGAAATCGAATGTGCAGATAGAAAAATCGAAAAATAAAAGAGAAACCGAATGTGTAGAAGAAAAACCAAATACCTTTGTTTGTGCAGGAGAAACCGAATGTGCAGATAAGTGTGAGAGATGCTTGGTATGTGGAACAAAAATGTGCAGAGAAATGCAGGAGAAACCGAACGGAAATGTGCAGAGAAGAATGAAATGTGAAGAGAGTGGAAGGTGGAGATGGAATGTGAACAGTTGTGGAAGAAATAAAGTGGGGTGGGGTGGGGTTTTAGGAAGGGTGAAATGGTCTCTTTAGTATATTATTGGGGTGGGAGGATAACATGTGGGGTGAAAATTCCAAAACCCTTAATTTATTGACCCCCACTTAATCACTTGACCCCTTTTTTTTTTGCCAAAACCCAAAATTGCTCTTTTTTTTTTTCTGGGTTTATGACACGCTGACTAGGGGGCCAACGAGCAGTCAAAAAACAAAAAAATATACTGCTCGCTGGGGGGTCAGCGAGTGTGTAAAATGCTGGGGGCCAGTGAGCAGTCAAAAAACAAAGAAATATACTGCTCGCTGGGGGGTCAGTGAGTGTGTAAAAGCCCTATTTTTAAAGCTAGCTCTCTCGGGGGTCAGCTAGCTTGTAATTTGCTAGCTTGTAATCTGACCCCTGAGAGAGCTAGCTAGCTGAGGGGTCAGCGAGCTTTGTAAAATTACAAGCTAGCTGACCCCCGAGAGAGCTAGTGAAAAGTCCTATTTTTAAAGCTAGCTCTTTTGGGGGTCAGCTAGCTTGTAAAATTTACAAGCTACCTGACCCCTGAGAGAGCTAGCTAGCTGAGGGGTCAGCGAGCTTTGTAAAATTACAAGCTAGCTGACCCTCAAGAGAGCTAGTGAAAAATCGTTTAAATGAGGTTTTCAATACTGAGGAAAAAATCTAAATAATTCTGGTTTTATAATTCTGGTTGTGTTTATCTTCTCCATCCACAATAGCCCATTACACAATATGACTTCAGTTCCTGTGTTTCTATTTTTTGTTGGGTTTATGGTTGGCTTGTTGGGGTCAGCGAGGTGCATAATATTTATACTGTCGCGAGGGTGTAAGCGAGCATTCGGAGAAAGCAAAAAAAATAAAATAAAGCTCGCTAAGGGTCCAACGAGCACACATATTTTTCACTCACGCTGGGGGGCCAGCGAGCGACATAAAAACAAAAAAAAATATTGCTCGCTGGGGGGTCAGCGAGGTGTGTAAACCCATGAATGAGCTACTCTGATGTATAAAATCATTGGGCTAGCTCCAGGGTCAGGGAGTGTGTAAATTTACACAGCTCGCTGACCCCCCAGCGAGCAGTATTTTTTTTTTGTTTTTATGTTGCTCGCTGGCCCCCCAGCGTGAGTGACAAATTCCCAAAAAAAAGGGCAATTTTGGGTTTTGGCAAAAAAAGGGGATCAAATGATTAAGTAGGGGGGTCAATAAATTAAAACCCATTTTCAAACCCGGGTCAGTTGTTTGCATGTCACCGGTCCCCTAATTCACGCTTAATTGTGGTGGAAGTTTTTAAGCGATGAGCTACCGAAAAACAAATACATCTTGTTAATAAGGGTAGTCGTATTCAATTCATTTAGCCATTTTTATACAAAAAATGTGATACCATATTATGGCTGTGTTCGGTAAGACAAGCTTTATAGCTTATCTGTAGCTTTTAACTTATTGATCCGGTCGATAAGCTACTAGAGTTGTGCGATGAACAAAAAATACAAGAAACTTATAGCTTTTGAAAGCTAACTTTTAGAAAGCTACATCAGGTACCTTTGAGAAAAAAAAAAGAACTTTCAATAAATAATACCTCAATTTTACCCTTTTTTTACTTAAATTATATTATTATTTACCATTTTCAGTCGTTTAACATGCTTAAATTAGTTACACAGCTAGTTTTGTCAAACAACTCTAGTTTAATAAGCTAGCCATACAGCTATAAGTTCGGTTCACAACTAGGGCTAGGGGGTAGTTATTGAACTCTCGATCCAAGATCTCGAGCACGGATCTGCTTACCTGGTCAAACTCAACACCAGTTTCACTGGCTTTCCTCTCTAAGAAGTAGAGTAAGGAAAGAAGTCCAATAGCAACTGATCAACGCTTTGAGCGCTTCTTCCTTTTTCTTCGGGGGATGTCTCAGTCTATTGGGCCTAGAGGAGCTCTAGACTCTAGTTAGTGAGTTGCCCTAGGAGGCTTGAAAGAGGGAATTTTATAATTTGAGAATCCGGTAAAAAGGAGAAGGAAGAGGTGGATTCTTTGGCGAAGAGAAAAGCTTTTCCTGATCAGATCTTTCCTGGTATTCGTAGATCGGACTTTGCCGGGTATGAACTCATAAATCATTTAAGCGGAAGAAGAGGTTAGGATTAACTAGCGCAGGAGAGAGAGTCTTTCATTGGCTAAGAAGCTCTTTTCGGCAACATAATCCTACTCCTATTCATATTCTTTCTCGCTGCTTTTTGGCGTAGTAAAGTACCCAAGGGAATCGCCCGTCGGCCTTCTTCTCCTACTTGTCCTTAAGCGCTGGTTCTATTCACGATGGTTCAGGTTCGAGCAGCTAAACTAACGGAGGAAGGTTTGGAGGGAAAGAGAATAATAGATCGACTTAGAGCGGTAAGCTTATTCTCTGGTTTCAATATCAAGAGTGTTACGCAAACAAGGGATATACACTTGGGTACGAGACCGACTAAACGGATTGGAAATGCAGCTCAGTCAAGAGATTCGGGTTAGGCGGAAATGGCATATCCAGGGCACGGCGCAGAGGATGTTCCGGTATTGTCAAAAGAAGATAGGAACGAGGTGGGTGCAAAGGGAACTAGCACTGTCCACAACTAGCAATGGAACTAGTGGATACTCCAGCTTTCAAACTTGCTTCCTTACTCTAACAAGTAAGCCCTATACGCTACGCACCTTACTTTAACAAGTAAGTAATAAATTACCTTACTGCAAGCACTAAGTACTTCATGATACCTCTCCTTAGCGTAAACACGTCGTAAGTACCTCTTACCCACGGATCTTACTATTTAGATTCTAGTAAGTGAGATGATACGGATCACCAAGCCAATCTCGATCCAAGAATCAAAGAAGATGCAACTACCGCTACTCTAACGAGTCAGTACAAAATACCAGACTCTAACGAAGAGGATGTTTACTTGCTGATACTGATAAGTATCTGGATTGATAGATGCTTACTCTTAGGAATGAGTGAGGATCTTGATTACTTATATAATATAAGGTAATTTCTTACTCGACTGAAAGGTAATTGAAGAAGAGATACGATCAGTATCTGGAGAGGAACGTTATACCTCTCCCGCTGGTCGAGTCACCGCTACACCCCTTATTTACCTTTTTGCTTTTCTTCATTGAAGACATCCATGTAGAAGAACGTCGAATCAATTCTCGATCCAATAGAAGTAGGTAAGATTATGGATGGATGGCATGTCTCATTAGCTGGCACTGGCTTTGGACATTGGGGTATAGGCAGGCTATAATCTTCTTTCTATCCCTTGATGTGAGGAAAGGGGGAGGGATTGTCATGCAAGAACTAGAAGAGGCTCCTCTCAGAGGCCTTCTATTGATCGGTTGAGTTGACGAGAGCTTTCCCAGAGATTCTCATAGATCGGATGATCCTGAGACCTATTTTACCTCAGTTGGGGAATCTTCCTACGACCAAGCTATTTGTCTGGCCAGGCGCTTCTCTGTGGGCTCTTGGGAAAGAGTCTCATCTGGTGGAATTAGCAAAAAACAGTACCAAAGAGGGACTTAGCGGCAAAGAGGCGATTAGACAACATAGGAAATATGGAACTTTGTTTACTGCACTTTATCTTAAGCAGTGCGCGGTGTCACTGCAGCAAGCGTATGCAGGTTCCGAATATCCGAAGACTCCGTTACCTTTTACTTTCTTATGAGTCAGCGGTGGCATTTAGGTTTCCTATCTACAATTCATTAAACACCGGAAAAGCAGGTGTTGTCTCTTTCTTTTCCTCTTGCGGGGAAAGTCAAGCCTTATTTAATACTAGAAGAAGAAGCTGTGATCACTCTACGACTTTCTGTTCAACACGCTAGCTTATAGCTTTTCTCCTTTACTTCTGTTGTCGGCATACCGGTCTTGGCCTTTTGCTTGGCATGTTGTCGGAATAGGCTGTGATGCCAGATAGTGAAGTTCGAAGGGGAAGAAAGCCAAAAACTCTTTCTTTATCACCGTAAGTAGCAATAGACTGATCTTAGCCCTTTGACTCTTTTAAACTGGATTCCACTATAAGGGAAGTGAGCCGAGGAAAGGCAGTGAAGGTTCCACTCCGGGTAAAATCCCAGGGTTGCGTAGAGAAAGGATAATGGAAGTGGTAAGGCAACACCAACCGATCAGCTCCACGGAACAGATTGGACAAACCAACCATAACGCAACGCTCAAACAACGAAAGCTTCAATTTAGGTTGCCGGATAAGATATTAGATATTGTCTTTAAGCTGGCTAGTCGTAGAACACATTCTATAAAGGCTGGAAAGACCAACGGGATATAGTTCAGCTAAAGAGAATGAATTGACTTCGGGTTCACACCCCATGTTCTTGATTTGATCAACGAAAATCCATCCGGAAATTACTTAAATAAGAATAGAAATCCTTCAGTAGGCCAACCAATCTTGACAGTTTCTCGATTGAGACAGCGGCAGGCCCAAAGAGCTCTACAGTAGTGCCTTGCGAGGTCGTAGAGCCGGTAACCTTAGATCGCCAAAGATCGAACTCCGCCTGAGACTGGCTCAGAAGGAACGCTAGCTATATGCTTAACACATGCAAGTCGGATGGGAAGCGGGGCAAGTAGTTCATTTCTAAAGCCCTTGGTCCAGTTCTTGGGCTTCGATGCAGAATAAGCAGTATTGGTGCCTGGGGCAATAGGAAAAGGCGTAAGCGCGGTCGTAGTCTCACCCGATCGGATCATAAGACCTATCCACTTTGAGTGCACCAATAAGATGGCGGAGTATGAGGCATGCATCGCAGGGCTGAGAACAGCTCTTTAGCTCAAATTCACACATCTCGATGTCTTCGGTGATTCTCTCCTCATCATTAATCAGACCCTGACTAGACGGAATGAGAAAGAAGATTAAAGATGCAAAGTGGGTGCCCTATCACAATTCTATGATGGAACTGGTAGAAAAGTTTGACATTTCAATGAAGCGGATATGAAGAACTAGTCTTGGTGAGAGGGAAGAGTTTGATTCCTTAAGAAAGGGGCGATAAAGGTAAAAAGATTTGAGGCAGTGACCGAATGTTCAAGTAAAAATGTCAGATCGAAAGCCTCAGGAATTGGATAAGAGGTGAGGTTCACCTGTCACCCTAGTGGGAAAAGAAGAAGGAGTTTATTCGCTCCAGCTCCAGTAGCAGTGGTAGGGCTTCAGCCACTCAAGTGAATAGGAAGAGGAGATAAGAAAGGCAGGATTGGATTACAATGAACTCGAATCCCTTCTTTAAAAGAGTTTATTCCCTTTACTTAAGAGCTAACGGTGCGGTGCCAATTGGCTGGGAAGTGAAGAAAGAACGTAAGCACGCCAGTGGATGTCTTTCGCATGTATGTTCCCATTGCCCTTAACACTTAAGCATTCCCAAAATGTAATTCATGCACTAAAAATTCTTTGACCTGGCACACTAAAAATCTAGACAAAAAATAAAGTAAAAAAGTAAAAGCGAGTAGATCTCCAACTTACCTCCTAAAAGCCCCGAGGCTCATTCATAGGCACTTTCCATTAGCTAGACTGAACACGGGTTCCAAGAGCAGGAGTTTTCTTGCTCAGTTTGAAAACGGGTTCCAAGCCTTGACTAGCCATAGTATGCTTAAAAGTATTCTATTAGATGGTCGTGAAGCCTCCAGCCCACAATGGGGCCTTTCAATTCAATAGTATTCTAATAGAGGTAGCACATTCATGGAGTCCAGGGAGGACAAGACCGAGACCATTCAAATAGAGGAGTGGGGCACGAATGGATATATATATATATATATAGTTCACAGCAGGGACACTTCCGCCCGAAAAAAGGGTAAGGATGGGGAGACACTTATTTATTAAGGACCTATATGCTCTACTTCGCTCCAATGAAGGGACTACGAAGGCCTATGGACTGATAATCGGCCAGCATGCTGTAAGCGCACTATGACCGGAAAAGTCTTAGTGACTCACTCCTGTATAATAAATATCACTATATCCTCTCCCCAAGTTTGGCTCTACGCTTCCCAAGATTGATAAGCGTTTAAGAGATCAGTGGCATTCTATTTTCTCGGGATTGAGGAAGTAATCACAGCTTGAAGCATCTCGGAGGAGGAGAATTGAAGGAATATAAAATATATAATAGGGGAAGAGAAGGGAGCTGGAGATCCGCAGAACATTGGGTCGAACACCCATTTCTATCGAATCATAATTACCAAATGTCACACTTTTTTGATTATTTGAAATATGTTTCAGCCAGTAATTTAAGACTTTTTTGAAGACAAGATGAATCTTCATTTTAGAGTTCTATGTCACCGCTTGAAAAGATTGATGAAAGGCTTTACACGTTTATATATACGAGAACGACGACACTGATCTTTCTCTGAGGGCTTGACTTCCTTCTGTTTGTTAGCGGGGGTGCCATGTTTTATTTTCTAATTCGAATAAGAAAAAGTATCCTAACACTAGTGACTCTCTTTAGGGTATATAACTAACTCGACTAGAATGATCCCTAAGCGCCTTATGCTCAAACTGGGAAGGACCCAATGGGTAGGCGCTGGTTTAGATAGAGTAGAAAATAGATGATGTTCAATCCTATTGTCATTCTGGATAAAAGGGCCTATTAGCAGATTTTATAGTCATAAAACTGAATTGGATCAAATATTAGATTTGGTTTATCAAAAGCTTGCTGAAGAGCAGAATGTTGTTGAGAAAAAGACTTGCACCAATGTTTCAAGATACCAAGATTTCCATAAAGGTTAGATGGTTCAGAATTAGAATCATTACAAATGGCAATAAATGAAGATGTTGATTAGGGAAGATGCTCCCTCAGCGAAGGAATCTATTCAAAACAGTGGCAAGCTTTCATCTGAGGATTTGGAATGGCTTCACTGCTTTAATCAGTATACGTTGGAAGTTCTCACCGTTTTTACATTAGGCTCAGTGTTCAAGAGTGTGAATGAGAGCCCTGCTGTCCGCGTTGCTACTCTAGTAGACCAACTTGAATGCATGTCTAGAACTCATGCAAGATTGATGTTTGAAAGAAAGAAAGCATCTCAACGCGGCATGGAGGGGGTAGAAGCTGGGATGCTTAGATTTTATGATAATCAAACTATAGGTAGTTTACTGGTAGAGTTTTTACTAGAAAGAGAATTTAGAACTATATCTGGCTTTTGATATCAAGGTAGGAAAAAATGAAAAGAATCCTTATTATACAAAAAAATCATTATTTGCTAGATTTCATTTGAACATCGAACTTCTTCCGATCCAATTCAATCTTCCAATGGCCAAAAGAATGGGATGTAGTACCAAAAGGGGGAGAAACCACAATCACTATCCGACATTACTGGAGCGAACCTTTTGGGGTGGACTATTTATATAATCGCTATACCTACTAACAAGCCGGGATATGAATAATTTGAATAGAGTCTTGGATTCTAAATACAGGGAAATGTGTGATACCATGAACTTGTTACAGAAGGAGGCATTTGAGATCAACACTTATGTATTAAACTATATTCATCATTAAAAAACGGCCTACTTATGCCTGAGTTTCTAGCCTCTGTCAATATCACCGCGGCAACCAATCTATTGAGGGATATGTTCCTATATGATGATAAATCAAATCAAAATTTGAAAGATACATATACAGGATTGGGAAAAGAATTCTTGTTGCATATCCAACGTTATGAAAGTTTTATACTAAAAATTGCGTCAACTTACGCTGGGTATGAATTTTATTTGCCTGCATTCGTTGACTTCCGAGGTAGGATTGATCGCGCGGGGATATTACATTTCCATGAACGTGATTTAGCAAGAAGTTTCATAGTATTTGCCTCGCGTACTGTTGATAAAGCTATAGAACTGAATAAGGATGAAGTAGATGATCTTAGATCCCATCGTATGGTCAGAGCGGCTGTGAGTTTTCATTATCAAAAGTTTAGTACTTACGAAGCTGCTACTCGTTGGTATTTTGATAGCATCAAAGATAGAATTGAGAATCTCATTGAGATTGCTGCTGGAGCTAGTGAGCCCTATCAGTTCATAAGTAAGGTTATATGTCTCGAGTTTCCAAATGGGGAATCATCCCAGCAAAGGCTCGTAGCCACTACAAAGCAGTTTCACCTAAGAAGCGACTTTGCCCTTTCCGGTTAGGGTGTTGAGTTGATACCTGTTTAGTAGCTATACGAGGATTTCCCACGGCAAAGTAGCTTTAGACAGGTTGGTTTTCGTCGACTTCGACCTTTTCCGATATAGCTTGTAGGTTAGCGTTTAGTCGATACAGAGTTTCCGGTTAGGCGAGTTAGACGGTTTTCCGCCCTTAGCCACACCTCTGCTTTCTCGTTCACTGCCTTTCGCTTCGGTGGCTGCGTTTTTCGTTTTATACGGGTTTAGTCGACGGGTTTCCGCACCGGTGGCTGCCTCGGGTGAGACCTTTTGCCTTACCCTGGAACTCTATAGTTCCCCTCTCACCCGGCTTCATATCAGGCCAGAAAAGAATCGGCTATTGAGTAGGCACTCGATATACAGACAAACGAGCCGGTGAATAAGAGAGACCAAGAAGAAATAGCTTTCTTGGAGGGACTAATATTCGATATACAGAGTAGGGGTGCCGTCGCAGTAAGAACCATTTTCAAATCCGCGGCACCGGAGTCAACCGAATGAAAGAGGGAAAGTGTATGCATCTTCAGGCTAGTCCCCGAACATGCCTAAGGAAGGTGGGGGAATGATCGCGATCGACTAATAGGGAAGTCGCCCCAGATAAGATAGGGGAAGATATTGGTTCAAATCCAATTCGAGAGATTGAGATGACAGATGTTGCTCTTTCTTTCTATACGCAATTCAATTGCTTGAGAGGAATCCCACATCCAATAATAAATAGACGGAGACTTTATAGACTATTTAGACTAGTGTAATAAAGAAGTAGAGATCCATGTTTGCACGGGATGAACTAATCTCGATTGCACAAGTAAGTAAAGTACCAGCGAACGCCGAGCTCGAACGAAGGTAGGCTCTGCCTCGGCTTATGCCGGTGCAGCTTTTGATGATTCTTTTGACGAATCCGTTTCAGTTTACTTCTTTCAATCCTATTAATCAATTATATAGTCCAGTCCGTCCCTTGGACTCAGAAAGTAATAACGAAATTGGCTAACCCAATAGCAGAGATGGGGACACTTCCTTCCCCAGGACAGGAGCTGGCTGCAGAATCAATCCTATACTATATATTTGGCTTTGCTTGGTATCTTCAAACCTTAGTTAGGTCAAGGATAGATAGGAAGGAGGGGTACTCGAGGAACCGGA